>CM021742.1:12413171-12449708 GCA_011075105.1 Heteronetta atricapilla
GCGGGGCGGCACGGCACGGCTCGGCGAGGGGGAATGAGTCCCGGGGAGGTGCCCCTGGAGCATCGCCCTGTGGGGCGACGGCTGTGGGCACCGTGACCCCAAAAGGCGCGCGGGTGGCGCTGGCACCCCCTGCCCCTCACCTGCTGAGGGCCCTGCCAAGGCGGGTGATTAGCTAATTAGCTAATTGGAGAGCTGCGGGCCCTGCCAGGGCCTCGGCCGGCACCTTGGCACGGCCGCAGCGTGGCGAAGTGGCAGCGGCTCAGGGCTCTGCGCCACACCGCCATGTGCCCCCGGCAAGCCCCAGCACGGGGGGGACGCAGCGCACCCCTGGTCCCCCAGCGCACACCCGTGCCCGCGTGCCCCCAGCCCCAGTCCCTGCCACAGCCCCAGCCGGGAGCACTGTGCTTGTGCTGGGCTTGCCACGGGTGCACGGGGCATTTTGGTGCCCTGACCCCCCCCCTCCCTGCAGCAGTGGGGCTGCAGCATCCCGCTGAGCGCAGGGCTGGGGAATTTGGGCAATGCTGGCACGCCTGTCCCCACAAAGGCTGCAGGGCAGGCGGCTGATCCGGGGATTAGTGCCGGGGAGGCCGTGCGGGGGGAGCCGGGCAGCGGGAGGGCCCAGGGGGTGGCCGGCCTCACCCTACAGACGGGGTGGCCATGGGGCCAGGCGTGGGCTGTGGTGGCGAGGCCAGCTGTGCCCCGCCTATCTCAACCCCCGGGGCTCCTGTGGCTCGGGGAAAGCCACCACATCCCCGTCCCCCCGTGCCGTCAGCGGTTCCCTCCTCTGACTCGGTGCAGGGGGGCCGACGGGAGCCATGGCTGCACCGCAGCACCGCCTGTCTGCCTGCATGGCTGAGGGAGAGGGGCAAGGGACACCGCCTGCCCTCATTATATCCCGTGCCACCTGGGTGTCACCGGCTTTCCCCGTTTTTGGGCAGCCCTTCTCCGAGGCTGTCCTCCAGGTTAGCAGGATAAAAATGCAGGCTGTATCAGGAGAAAGCAGCCCCCTCCGACTGGCCCCCAGCAGCACGGAGCCCCTCTTTGCATCCTCGTTGCTACTGTGAATGGGGCACTTTGGCAAGGGCTGGGATGAGACCCCCGAATACCCGTGCCAGCCGCCCCACAACAGCAAATGCCCCACGTGCAGGGCAGCACGGCTGGCTCCAGGAGCTGCAGCCTGAACTCGGTGGCTGCACACCCTGGAAATCCTCGCCGAGGGGTGGGAAGCGCTGCGCCGGCAGCAAACGCGAGGCAGGCGGTGGCTGGCGGCCCCGCGCGGAGCCGCGCACACTTCCATTTTTGTCTGTTGGAGCCAGCAGGGGAGTTGCGGCGTGGCGCAGCCTTATTGGGATAAACGCTGGCAGCGAAACCCCTGGAGGAGACCCTGAATGGGAACCAGCGTGGGGCCGGGCTGTGGGGTTAGGTGGGACCCTCTGCTCCCCAAGGCCTTGCCCCACGTCCCCCCCCCAAGGTGGCCAGTACGGGGGGAGCACCGCGTGCTGCTGCTCCTCACTACAGCTGGCTGCAGCCCCTTTCTGTAAAATCATCGTGCACAACCCCGCCACGAGCCATCGTGTGGGAAGCTGGGGGTCCTCAGCACGAGACCCCCCCGGTTTCACCCCAGCATGTCCTCAGGGTGCCGGCCAGGCACGGGGGCTTGCAGCAGACACCTCCAGAGGTCCCTCCAAGCTCAGCGATGCGCTGCCGGGCTGGCAGCCTGCAGCACGGACCTCCAGCCTGCTCCAGCCCTGCTGACACCAGCACTGGTGCTACCCCAAAACACAGGCGGATCCTCAAGCCACTAGCAGCGGGTTGTGCCCCAAAAAGCTGCTGCAGTGCAGGGAAGGCAGCTACAGAAGGGAAATGCGAAGGGAAGGGACACAGACGGTGCCGGACGCCCGCTGCTGCCTGCAGCTGTCGCCTCAGCAGCCCCCCCACCAACCTGGGGGGACCCCAGAGACTGGGGGCTCCCCAGGGCTGCCCACCCCCAACTTCTCACTCATTAACACCATTAAAGCAATGGCTAAGTGCAAGGGCAGTGGTTTCCTTCCTTGAGCACCGGGGAGGGGCTGAAAAAAACTAATTCTCCCAGTGCCACGATTGAGGGGAGCCAAACAGCTAATGAGCAGCTCTCTGTTCACCTGCTGAAGCAGGACCTTGCCTCTCCCAAAGAACCAATACAAAACCACACGATGTTTGTGATGAAACAATGGCTTTATTAAATTCAGGGAAAGGATCCTAGCCTTTCCCTGTGGGACGACAGCACTGGGCCATGTGGATTCACGGTAACAGACCTGTTTTTGTCAATATCAAAATGCTTTCTTTGCCAGCAGCAGCTCAGATCAAAGATCAAACGTGGCAGAAATATTTGAAGGTGTGGAAACTTACAGTCATGGCTGGATATCCTGGGAGGATTTGCTCTGCAGGAACAGGGGCTGCTGAATGACCGAGCTGCTATGTGTCGGGTTAGGTGATCAGCTGGTCCTTTCTGACTCAGAATGTGTGTGTCTGCAATGAGACCGAACTGGAGAATTACAGGTCCCTGAAGGATGAGAAATACCCTTCGATCACTGTACCTGTTGAATTTGAATGTCACTTCTTGTGGCTTCTGAGAATCATCTGTGGAAAGTGTAAGTTGGGCAAGTCCTTGATTAGTTAAGAGATACATGGGACAAATGTGACAGAAACTAAATAGTAAGTTCCTGAATTTCCTGAAACCAAGAAATTTCAGCCTAAAAGGAGAAGAAACACCATACTCAACAAACTGAGATGCTGGGATTCTGCTTTCCTCAGCGAAACTGCCCAAAGCTCAGAAACAACTCTTGGGACAAATCTTAACCTTATCAAAATCAATCAGAAAAATACCCCCTGCTTCCCAGGGAGCTCAGAATCTGAACTGTCAGACATACAAACCCAAACAGAGACTACGAGTGAAGAGCAGAGCTAAAGCCTCCAGCTGCAAAGATATTATTCCATACATCTAGATGAAAAGTTTGGAGCAGATCTAAGTGCTCGGTCTGGTAGCAGGAGAAGCAGCGGTGTGTCTGTGATCTGCCAGCTGGTTCCTTCCCGCTGAAAGTCTCCGCAGACACTTCTCTTTGCTGCGTAAATACAGCCGTAACCACAGCCCGAGGCATTCCTGCTGGTGGCAGGGGATAAAATAATACAGATCCACTCAGCTTTCCAAGCCATGGAAGACCTTCCCTCAGCTCCCACGTAGTCCCTGACAATATCTCCAAGCGGGCAGTAACATGTCAAAGTGTGCCAGGCACAAGCCTTGCTTGTTTCCAAGGGCAGTAACCCACACGGGTCACTCAGCCCTTCCTGCCAGTCCAACAGGAGCTCACTCACCTGCGTGGGATCAAATTCGGGAGAGTGAGCAGGTAATGCACCCGGAGGAACAAACTGACTGAGATGGCCATGCCTGCACTGAAGACTCTGAGAACCAAACAAAACCCCTCAATCAGAATAATCGCTATCAAAAACTAAGGAGCAGCATTCCGTGCTCTGCTGGGGCAGCACATTGCCAGGACATGACTTATTGGAGCCTGAAGAGCAGCTCATCTGCTTTCCACTAGTTGTGCTGCACGGGGACAACACATTCTCCTGGGGAGAGGAATCCCAGAAATTCCTCCTTGCACTGGAAACGATCACTCTCTTCTTGTTTTCCAAATTTCTCTTTGTTTTGTCTGCAAGTTGTTGCACGCCTTTACTGGAGCATGGCACAGGTAGGAAATTCCTTGTAAGCCTCGGCTGAGCACTGCCGAGCATCTGTTGACTGGGAGCTGAAGAAACCGGGTTAGAGTTTTCTAAATTGAGAGCTATCGTGTATCTGGGAAAGCATTTTTTTCTGGAGCTTCCCAAAGCAATAATCCTGTTTGCTCTTACTTGCTTCAGCCCGCCGTCAGCACCTCTAGAGAGCTCTCCTTTCCTCTTGCTGGGGTATGTTTTCTTCCTCTCCATTATTTTATTCCAAGGGATCCTCCCTGACTTGTGCTTTGCTTTGTTCCCTACAGCTACATTCTCCAGCTCATGCTCTGTGGATGAGTTCCCATCTCTTTGCCCGGGCACGTTGTTTTGTACAAAAATGTGGCAAACCTGAGGCTGCCTCTGCTGTGATGGTGTGGCATTTTTAAATCCTACAGTGCTCCTCCTAAACGCCTTCCTCAGAGGAGTTGGCAGAGACACTTCCTGCGCTACGGGGCAGTGCTGCTTCTGACCCTCCCCAGGACACTGCTTGTTAGCACAGCACATACAGGGATGGGTAGCGCAGCTCTGCGGCCCCAGAACAGATCTCACCTCCTGCACAGAAGAATTTTCTCTGCCACAGACCACTTGAGCAACGGGGCTGACTTTGCCTCCCGAAGCTGTGCTGAGGTCTCTCCCGGGTGTCCCGTCCACAGTGGGCTGGCTCCCCACGGGCAGGACTTTGTGCTGGGACAGACCCGAGGGGCTGCAACCCACCCTGCCTTGGCAGCACAGACAATGCTCTGTCTCCTGACGTGAGGCACAGCCCCGGAATGTGCCAGGGGAGGTCTGAGAAGAGTCATCCACCATCCGAGGGGGGGCTCTGGCACTGGACATGAATGTGTGCAGCTCAGCTAAGGCACTAGGGAGCTTCAGGGAGCCTAGTTCTTCACACAGCTTCAGGTGCTGATCGCTCAGCTGAGCCGGCAGCGACTCCAGGCTCTCCTTCAGCTGCTGGACACTGGATTTCACATCTGAAATCTCCACGTCTTTCTGGGGAAGCAAGGAGCAGAGCAGAAGCAGTAAGCAACGCATTAAAAGGTACAATAAGAGGATTCACAGAAGAAACTTGTGGTTCCATGCATCGGTTAGATCCCTTAAATCGGGTATCAGCCCAAAGATTAGCAATTTGCATCCCCCTGGGTAATACGTATCTCAAACTGTCCCACAGCAGTGGCAGGTTTTGGACTGGGGCACACTCCTAACCCCCTGTGGTGCCCCTCTCGCAGAGCGATGCTCTCTCGTGTGCTGGCATGTCACATCCCTGCCAAAAGCAATTCCTCCAGCAGGGTCTTTGAAAAAAACAGACCAGCCTGGGAGGTCTCGAGTTCGCTCTTTTGTCTCTGCCACACACTTGTTCTTTCCTGACCTCTTTTCTCCTCCCTCTGGGAAGCCAAAGGAAGGAGGCACCGCACTTCTGCGAGATGCCCTCCCTTCGTAGGCATCAACTCCTCCAGCAAAGGCATGTGCCAGCATGAGAAAGCCGTGCCTCATCGTGTGCCTGCCACGACAGGGCACTGTTGGGCTCCCTCCTAAATGACCAGGGTTTCATCAGAGCTTACAGCACTGTGAGCAGGCTCTTGGGTAAGCATCAGTCAGTAGCTGGCCTAGAATTAGCATTTTAATATGTCTTTCCCTCTTTGTTATAATAGGAGCAGTCTACTTTATAATCCTCTATCTGAAGACAATTTAATATTCAGTTAATATTTTGAAGAAATTGGAGAAATTCAGACAGAAGACTCAGAATAAAAGATTAATTTCTCCACTTACGGCTGCAAGTCTCCTCTCCATCTCCAGCAGCGCCTGCTCCATTTGGCTTTTATCTGCCAGGGCTTTCAGCACCAAGTCGCTGTGACTTTGAAGAGCATCTTGCACTAAACAGGCGAATCAATAAAAAACACATTTGGCCTTTCATTTGTAAATGTGAATAAAGTACTATCAATACTATTGCTACTTCCTCCACGGCTTGGCATGAAATACTTCACCGTGCCGTGCAACCGGAGTGAGTCGCCAGCTGAGATCTCCCCGAGCACCAAGCAGTGAACAATAGGGTGCATGGTTAATGCAAAGCACTTGAAATTTATAAGATGCTGAGTACGGGCCAAACGTCATTTACTGTGTTCTATTAATACGGCAGCCGGAGATGAAAGGCTACGCGAAGCTGGGAAACTTTGGTTGGTTCCAGGCAAGGAAGGACGAGGCTTATTGCCTGTGAACTGTGCTGGGAGAGGGGCCCACGTGGGACTGGCTGAGCCCTGCTTAACTGACCCTCTCCTGTGGCACAACCGGGACGCGGTTTTGTTAGACGACTCAGCAGTAATATTCACCTTCCTTGCAGCTGCAGTTATTCTGTAACCGCTCGTGAACCTAACACACGACATCGCGGGAGCACAGTTTACAGCTTACACGGCGGTGACAAATCCCGAGCAATCTTACGGTCTTCCTTTAAAGCCATACATCATGAAGCACAGGGAGACGTTCACTGAACACGCCTGGCCTTCCCTCTGGACAGCACAGGGAGGTGTGTGCGGAGGATGTGGCTGGGCAGGAATGTTTGCGGGTTGCAACAGAACAGGATGCAAAGCACTCCTGCAAAAACAAAGCCTTCCCGAGGCAACTGGCTGCGATGACTGAAACTCTGCAGTCCTGGACTGCCACTGGGCGCCTGAGA
Source organism: Heteronetta atricapilla (assembly GCA_011075105.1). Taxonomy (NCBI): domain Eukaryota; kingdom Metazoa; phylum Chordata; class Aves; order Anseriformes; family Anatidae; genus Heteronetta; species Heteronetta atricapilla. The sequence continues at coordinate 12,419,590 of CM021742.1, forward strand.
GAGATCCGTGCAAAGCCCGTGTTCCAACAAGTGGCTACAAGAGCTCTGCAATTAATTAATCCTCTTTTTCTCCAAATCCAACATGTTTGATTGACTTTGGTGTCTGCGGCGATAAGAGCCCAGCTGAAGCTGTTCCTGCACGTGGAGCATTTATCTCAGCTCCTCAGGGTGGCTCTTCTCACCCCAGAGAGGCGAGCTGACGCGCTGCAGAGCCGCAGAGCGCTCGGGATCTCTTCCCCTCCTGCCCAGCTATTTTCATTAAGCTTGCAGGGACTTAATTATCTCGGTGAGCTCTGCCCTTCTGTCAAACTCTTGATGGAATTGGCCACAGAGTTAAAAACTATTAGGGAGAGACAGACAGAAAGTACTTGTACAAGCTTTAGTTCTGTAAAAAAAAAAATAAAAAATCAGGGACGTTTTTAAAAGGTGCATTTGGGAAGGAAGAAAAGGAAGAGATCTGAGCAATTATGGGCTTACTAGTTTGTTCTCATATTGTCCAAGGTTTTAGGCTAGACCTTAAAGGAAAGAGTAATCAAAGATATGGAGGAAAATGGAATAAAACGGAACAAGACTTTATAAAAGGCAGATTGTGCCTGACTAATGTAATACCCTGTGATAAGATAGGTGACTTTTTAGACAAAGGCAACGCAGCGCCTTTGTGCAGATTCAAACAAAGCTTTTCATCATGTAATATGAAAAAAGCTGAGAAAAATTGTGAGGGGCACAAAGCCTCGATTAAAGCGAAAAAATCAGCTCCTGAGAGGGATGAGAGGAGGGGAAAATGCAGCTCTGGGAGCACCGCTCGTGGGCCAGTCGTGCCTAAATCTGCCGCGGTGACTGGGTGCAGGAGCCAGAAGGGCACTCGGGCAGCAAGCAGGTGGCACAAAGCAGTGTGCCAGACCCAGGGGCCGCAGACCAGGTGAGATATGGCACTGCAGTGTGTGGAGGTGCACAAGCTCTGGCTGCCAGGAGCTTCTGTGCAAGCACAGCGGGGCTGGAAGCCTGTGCACGGTCCTGGCCATCTATGTGCAAAGAAAAATAGATTGAACTGGGACACGTGCGGAGAAAAGCTACTAGATAATTAAGTGCTTAGATGATAATCTCCTCTTACAAAAGGAGATTGAAAGCGTTGGGCTTATTCAGCCTCATGAAACGGGAGTCCGGTGCTGGAGGGGCTGGCAGGCACAGCGGGGCCGATGCTCGAGGGACTGGTGGCTTGCGAGAGCTCTCTCCAGGCAGCAGAGATCCTGCGTGGCAGGGGTTATTTCATATTCACTTGTCTTCCTCCAAAGCAGTGGTGCTTGGGCACGCTGCTGTCCTCTGGGAGGAGGAGGAACCCTGTGGCTGCCCTGGCCGTGCATCTTCCTCCCAGGCTTCGAGTTAAATGCTGCCTGGATGGGGCTCGGGGAGAACTTCGGCACCTCCTCAGCACGGCTGTCAGCTTGTTCTCCGCAGAGCATGGCTTATTTCCGAGGATTACCTGCACATATTTAACTAATAAGCAATCTGGTCCTGCAGGCAATTCAGCTGCCCCTGCTTGCTCTCCCTGCAGACTCTTAAGCTTCTGCTCTTTTGTCCTGACAGATTTAGATGTTTTTAATACATCAGTGGGGGAAAGTTGTGACTTGCAGGATGGGTTTGTAATGGTGGGGCGAATGTTTCAGCGGGCCCTCGCAGACTTTGCATCTCCCTGCTTAGACCTGAGGGGTACCTGCCGTCAGAGAGCAGGTTTTGGGAGCCTGCCAGCCCCTCCAGGCCTGCAGTCCTACCAAGAGGACAAAAGCTGCAGTGACTGAAGCCGGGAACTCCCTCACATCATGTCAGCGTGCTCCAGCTGTATGCAGCGTGGATACAGGAAGGCTTACCTCCACACGCTGCTCTTCCCCGTACGCTAAATTTTCATTCGGAATTATTTTTAAAACTTTCTGATTTCCCTACCCTTTCTGTTCTTCTACAACATGGTATCCTGGGTCTATAAATAGCACTGCATCCACTGGGCTTGTGATCTGCGTATACGTTTGACTCAGCACAGCGTGCTGCAGGCAAGCTACCAACAGCCAGCCTTTTGGATGTGCCTCATTTGTACGTGTAGGAGTATTCTGCAGGAAAAAAAAAAAAACAACCACCTCGAACACCTCGGTACAGAGGAGAGGCACTCTCCTTCCCTCTCCGGCTTCCACACCGAGGAGTGTTCAGACTTGTCAAATGTTATTAAACAAAACAAAAACGGGGGTTGATCTAGAATGAAAAAAAAATAAGGCATTGAGGTGGCCAAGCCAGATCAGATCAAGGACCCTGTTAGTCAAATCTCTTGTCTTCAAAATGATCAAGAACAGCTGCTTCAGAGCAAGTTTTCTTCAAATAAACCCTGCAGCAGATAGTTATTGAACAGCTCAATCATAGAGGAAAAATCTTTACTCGGTTAACGGGTGGATTATGCATGGGCTTGTGCCTCTCTTCTAAGGTATTTCACTCTAAACAAAACAGTTTTTTACAACCTGGAACATCGCAGTGCTTGGATTTGCTGTACCATTGTCTTTGACTGCTACTGGCTTACAGTAATAACATCAGGAATGTGAAATCTGCCAGGAGAGAAATCACCGCAGGCTCTCCGGCTAGGTCCTGCTGGGCCCACCGAGCGAGCCCACCCTGCCGCCCGGTGCTGCGGAGCCTTCCCTGCAAATCCGCCTGCTCTGGGGTGCAGCTGCACTCCCAACAGCTGAAAATTACAGGCTGAGCAGCCGCAGGAGGGAGTGTTGGTCTCCAGCCTAGGAATATTAAGCACCAACTGCTTCTGATGCCTATCTATCATTGTCTCTGCCATTCATCCTGAGGCCGGAATGACAGCACAGAGGCTTTAAATAACTCTTGGGGGGAGGTTGGGTCCCCGTGCCATGGTGCAGCAGGGGACATGGGAGGTGGTATAAACCTGGTGAGACACGGGCAGCAGTAACAGCTGAAGAGCCTGGGAGAGCACTGAGCTTTCTCCATAGGCAGTAACAGAGCTGCAGACATTTAGAGTGTCACAGCTGCATCCTGCAGGCATACCCAGAGTGGTCGGCCGCCAGGTTTGTGCCTGCTTAGGCTGGGTCCCCTTCCACAGCACAGGAGAAGACAGCTGCAGCAGCAGCCTATGGGGCAGGCATCCCCGACCTCTGCCTGCTTCACAGCAGATTTCTGTCCTATGGCCTGAAGTCCTGAGGTGTCACGCTGGTGGGTTCAGCATTTACCAAGACAACTACACATCCTCCTGACATCCATGCCAAGGCCGTGCTGGAGCCTGGTTAAGTTCCTCACCTCAACAACTTTCACTGCCGGTCATTGCATGGCTAGCTTGCAGCTGCATGGGAAATGTGTTTCTTTTATCAGTCTTCAACCTTTCCACTTTTCAATCGATACAAATGTAGAATGCAAGTGGGCTGCCTGGGTGTCACAGCCCAAACCACATTGTTCTGAGTAAATACCGTCAGATCACACCAGTACAAGCACAGCAAATTCCCCTGGAAACCTTGCCAGCAGCTTACTGGGCCTGTGGAGTCTCCAAGGAAGTCATGTTTGAAAACTGCCCATCAAATGCTGGATTGTCAGAGAACTGCATCAGCTCGTTCCTCTGCTAGGGAAACATTGCACTTTTTTTTTTTTTTTTTTTTTTTTTTTGCCACTGCTGCTGGCAGGAGGGGTAGAGGACTGTCTGTGGTATGCTTGCCGGGAATATGCTCCCCATTTGCGATGAAGTGTTGCGGAGGACATGGCTGTTGTGAGTTGTCACAGCTGGAACTGCCAGATACCAGAAAAGCAAAGCAGTTCAGAGAGGGCTGAGCTGTGAAAATCAGGATTTGTACAAAAAATAGAAAGCTTTGATATAAATGTGGGTATATAAATGAAAATGAGGATAATAAAAAAATAAATGAGTTACAGGAGATGAAACCAGGAAGAGTGAGCAAATGGTGAGCTGGCAAGTCAACCAGAGAAACTCTACATAAAGTGGGAAAAGAACAGAGGAGACAGGGTCTGCTTGCTTCTTTACATCCCTGTGCACAGCACACTGAGATGTGGGCAAGGAAGAGAGCAGCTGTGCCTCTGTGGAACCTGCTCAGGCAAATGTTCTCTCATCGCCAGTGCCAGACACAGCTCTATCCACTGTGTGCCTGCACATATGGACAGACGCTCAGAAGAGAACATTTTTTATCTTATTGCACAGAGCACGCCAGCCCAACAGCACTTGGAAATGATTTGGAAATATATTTTGAAAAATATTTTCTGTTTTGTGTGTAGACTCTGCCAAATGTACTTTCTACCTGCTGCTATAAAGGAGGCCTGTGAGACTCCTTACATGCTCCTAATGAAGACAGACTTGATTTCAAGTTATACCTTTCTTTACTTTGCAGAGCTGTTTGAATGTCCTGGTGTATGACTTCTGTCTCTGAAGAGAGCCTCACCATCTTCTGTATTCATCTTCTGCATGTCAAATCCCCCACTACCAACAATTTAACATCTCCACCTTGTCACCTACATCCCACGGTGCTGTATCATCAACCACCGGTATTCAGTGCTTTATTGGCTCTGAATTTAGTTCTTTATCACCAAATTTAGGAATTTTATACCAAAGGAATTGCCTCAGTTGGGATCTTTTCAAGGCACTAGTGTAGGTATTTATGTGGTGGGAACTTAATTATCCATCACTGTGATACCAGTGAAACGGCAGTGTTTATCAGCAATTAACCAGTGACAGATGAACCTCCCAGAAATATAAAAAGAACAACATTGTGGAGCATGTGATGATTTTCATTATATATTCAACATTCTGCAGCATGATACATTACAGAAAGTGCCAATTTTTCTTTTCAATTGCTTTGAAAATCTAGCAGCAGGCACCTCTGGGAGGTTTCTCATTTCATTCAAGGCACATTTATTTAAAATGTTTATGGAGAAGAAACAGGACAGCTGAGCAAATGGTATGGAGGGAAGAGGGGGAATTATGAACAATAAATTTGATTTTCAATGCCATGACAACTATTTCCGTGCAAGAGGTATACAAAATTAGGTAAAGCCCTGCCTCAGAGTGGACAAGCTGAGGCAGTGAAGTAATTAAGAGATGGGCAAATGCATAATAAGAGGCTTATTGTGCTGGCCAAAACAGACAGATTCTTGCTTATATTAAGGCCCCACCAAGAGCATTGGCCAAGCACAGCAAGGGAGTGTTCTTAGCAAAACATGATTGGTATTTCAAACGTACATGCTACCATGGCCTCGTGAAAATGCACCGGACTCCATTCTTTGTGCCTGAGAAAGCTGCAGTGACTTAAATGGTATCTGTCAAAGCTGTACTTCATGGAAGCCACATTTTACTGCACAGTCAATATCCTAGTGCTTTTGGGAAGGTCTGTTACTGTGATCTCAAAATGTATAATGTGAACTTCTTGCCTGTTTTGAAGCTGGCTTCTTGTTCTTGCACAGAGCAGTGCAAGCAGAGAACAGAGTCCTGACAGGGTGTTGATAAAAAATAATGGCAGCATTAAAAATTACTGCACTCTGAAAGGCTCATATCTAAGCCAAATTAGAAACAATTTCTCTGAAGCACTCTCCCTCAATAAAGACTGCTATGACTAGCTACTTCAGAGACAGAGCTGTACAAAAGTATTTTACATTATTGGCTTTTTTGGGAGGTCACCCTTTCATCACGGTAAAAGTGCATCTCATTACTTGCTTCTTGCCTAGGAAGAGCAGTACCAATTTTGCTCATACGTAAAATGTAATCACTTCAAGCATTAAGGGGAGATGGAAAACTTCAAACTAACATGAATATTTGAGAAAGCCTTCAAAACTGAAAGTAGACATTCAGGATTTAAATATCTATCTTATTTTTACTGTGTGCTCCATTAGTGTACCAGATGTAGCCTAAAAATGCTCATACCCCGGGCAGAACACAAAACCAAAGAGATGCATCCATCTATATGTGCATGGTGTCTAACCATGCAACGCTTAAGTTCTTTGACATGAGGGCAGAGAAAAGGTAAATATAACGTAACAAGAAGAGAAAAGCAAACTCCATACTGTGAATAGGTCTCATTTTGCTCTTCTCCCTTATGAGTAGCAGCTGTGAGTGGCATGGCTTGCATAGTTCACCCCAGCTTGGAGACAACATGCGGACATTCAGCAGTTTGACTGTGCCCTCTGCTGTTAACAGAAACACAGAAAGGACTCACGTGTCTTGGAAATGGTTTCTAGATGAACCAAAACGGATTTGTTTCTCGAATTGGACATTTCTTCAAACTTGTCCAAGCACGCCTGCAGCTGCAAAAGTGAAGAAAAATGAAACAAAATAATACATTGACTTTTATTTGTGTGCAAAAACAGCCCAAAATGCCCTACAACAATGACTACAACTCTTTGCTGCAATAGTCTGAAAATGGACATTTATCCATCACTTGGAAGAGCTTGTCCATCCATTGGTAGCAACCCCAAAGGGGATATGGAATGGCTCAAATGGCTCATAAAATATTGCAGAAATCTTAAATTGTTTTGCAATAGAGATATTAATCTCTAAAAAAGCATTAATAGCATAATCTAATAACTTATTAAAAGTTATGGAGAGAAAAGACCTTCATCTTCAGACAGTGAGACACATTTTATTTACTTATTCTTGAGAGCAAGCTACTTTCTTCAGGCACGAGAAAAGAAGAAGTTGTATTTGCAGACAGCCAAAGGCTGTTCTTGCTCCCAAGCCCCAGAGAAATTCCATTGCTGACTCAGAGAGAGGGCCCTAAAGGCTGTGACCCTAAGGATTGGCCACAAAGAGGATAGCATGTGAAAAAAAAACATTGACAATTGTTGGTCTACAGTATTTAAGTGTTCAAGACAAACAGTATACCAATTCAAATATCAGCACAGAAAATGAGAGAAGGTGAATGTTCTGCAGCATTTCTAATTCTTCCTTATTCTTGGCTCTGAATTTGAATTAACTTACCCCTTGAAGCCTGTCGTTGATACTGGAAATAAAGGTGCTTAAAACCTCTCTAAAATGGAAAAGAAAAAAAAAACACAGAATGAATAAAATAGACATATAATGTTACTGAAGTAGTTAGAAACTGAAAAGATCACAGTAGATGTGAGACATGAAATACTGCAAGGCATAGTGCGGTGTACAGTGTAAACACAGAAATGTGCTTACTTCAGCAGACATAACCCTTTGAAGTCACCTTACTTGTTTTAGAATAGCACAGATTCTGCTACGTAGAGTAAGAAATATATATATATAAATATATATATACCTATATAAATAGATATGTATATACACATGTATCACGTAGAGGTATATACATCTTTTTTAACTCTTCCAGTTTTGGCGTAGCATTTCTGCCTCTCCCAGAAGTTTCTGAAGGCATTCACACAACTGCCTGTTAGCTGCTGGGGTGTTACCACGGCACTATCTGCTCCGGAAGGACCCAGCCTTGGTGGAGGTGACGTGCCAGTTGCTGAGATACATGAGTATTATATTTGGACTAAAATAACTGTGGGAAAAACAGGGAAAAAAAAACTGCGGCATTAACAAAGCCCAAGCCAGGAAGAACAAATACTGCAAATCCTTTTCTCCCGAGATTATGCCTGTGGTTTCTGTTATCCACCCTTTTGAGTTGAGCGAGCCTATCAGGAACCAGGGTATATTCACGATTAACCTATCAAACAAAAATGCAAGGACTGTTGCTAAGCAAAGCGATAACCTATTTCCTCTCTGAAGATTCAGGTCATTTTAAATTGATCATTTAGTAATCCAAGTTGCAACAAACAGAAAAGTGGAGGCCAGGTAGAGGCTAATTGTGAAAATCAGGCAGGGCTTCTGAAATATTTCTAGCCTTAGGAGAGGAAGATGTTCATTCTAATAGTCAAACTTGTGGGGGATATAAATAGATAAATTACACTTATCTCTGTAAAGATAATGCAGTTATTTATATAAACATGCTTCTAATCTGGGAGTGCATCTGGAGTGCAGAAAGAAGCATAATTAATATAAAGAAAAAATATAAGATAATTAAGAGTTCTGACTAAACATTTAAAACTGTGTGTCCATTCCCCATAATTCACTTACAAAAATCTTCCTCTTCTCTAATAGGCACCAGAGATCAGATTTTGCATTATCAGAAGCATAGTGTTCATTGCAAACAAGAAAGATACACAGTCTGATCTGATTAAAGGCTTTTAACAAAAGTGTTTCACTTTAGATGCTACATTACAAAATGTACAGAGCTAAGAATTATTTATAGGTGCACTGGGGAGCTTGCCATCTTTCATTTTTGAGATTGAAACTCTTAGCTTAATCCTTAAAGTCCTAGAGGACCTACAGGTACATTTAATTCTTAACATCTGACAAAGAGCTCATTAGCAAATTGCACTTGTCTGTTCCCAAAAACACACATACAAAAATCCCGTATACCAGAAAAATTATAGAGATACGTGCAGCTTTATAACATTGTAATCATTGCATCTTCCTCTGCACACAAGTATGCCTGGCAATCTCCTCATTTGTCCTAAATGTAAATGTCATCCTAGGAGTCCCTTTTATACAGTCTGTACAATTTTGAGAAATAATGGTCTGTCACAGAGGAAAAAATAAAAAACACAATAAAACCATTTCTGATTAGATAAAGAAGACAAAGGTAAATTCAGGTTATAGTTTTGTTGTTCCTTGTGGCTTATGGCTGAAAGCATTACATAACTCTCATTGCAAGTAAATGCTATTCTCTCATCCTGTGACTCTTTCCAATCAGAGATTATCTAAAACCTGAAAAGACACTTTTCTTGCAGAAATCTGCAGCTACGTCATGTACGACTTTTAAGAGGAGAAAGAGGAGCTGCAGGGGATGATAACAGATTTCACAGAAAGAATTTGCAATGGGTGTCTACGTACCGATCATATTTGTCCTTTATTTTGTTCTTATTCACTTCAAAATTTTCCAGGACACTTTTCCCTCTTCCTGCACCAAAACTAAGCAAGCCTTTTTCTCTTGTATCTTCATCAAATAACTGTGGTTTCGTTTGGTATTTAGTGAAAATACTGGGCTCGCTCTGTTGCACAAAAGAAAGAAAAATGTTTTAGTATAAAAATAATCAGAACATTAATTATAAAAAACTACTTGGGTACCAAGTGCTTTGCAGACGGAGGGTTCACAGTGATTGGATGTGACAGATTAGATCGGGTGAGGAGATTAAGAATTTGTCGAGATTATTGTTCACTTCGTGTGCCTGGTTTGATCAGCTCCCTGTGGAACTGCAACTCAGGCTGAATTTCTTCAGACCCAAGGCTTTTCCATCATCCTAACTGTTTTCAGTTGGTTGCAATCATCAGCTGCGCAGATTTTTTTCCCTGTATGCTCAACACAGACACTATAAAACAATTTCAGGGTGCTCCCTGTCCATTAATCTAAAGGAAACCCTATTGAATTTCCTTCTGGGTGACATCATTTGCTGCCAAGCGGCAACATCATCAGGCCGTAGCTGTTTTTCACATGCTCTAATATACATTTCAGAACAAGAAAATAACTTTAGTATGAAAACAGTAAAGACCTTCTTCATTCTATAAACTTTCCAGACACTTTGTGACCAAAATAGAAATGCCTTTTCCTTAAAACATAAGAAAATGCAAATTTAGTTATATTGTCTTCTTTCATCCTGAAGAGTGAGTTTGATCTGATGAAAAGCCAGACATTTAAAGGACAAGATCTTCAGCAAAAGGCAGGGGACAACACACAGGATCTGAAACTGAACGCTGCCTAGGGCCACAGAGCTGGCACGACTGCTCTTTCCTAATCTTTGCTCTCAGGTGTCTTTATTTGGATCGGCTGGTATCTGCTAGTGGTGCAGGAACTATTTTAGTGAGGCTGGTAACATCAGAGGCCACGTGCTATAGGAGAAAGATTTTGAGCTTAGAAGCACTTCATCTAAAGTCATTTAAGCATCTGACATAACAACAACCCAGCAAGGTAACTTTCAGGGAATGGAATTAAATGTTGACTACCTCTGTCATTCTTGCAGAAAGCTAATAAAGAGAAACACAGTATTGTTCAAAGAGGGAATAGATGAAATATTCCATCTTAGCTAGCTAGTCTAAAGACATTAAATTGAGAACAATTTCACGTTATGTTGTATTAAAAAATGTGATCAAAGAAAATGGTACCTGTCCCAGTAATAATCGTATACATATTTTGTCTAGTTTTGTCTGCTATTTTGTCTAGTTACAGTAAATATGTACTCTTCTTACTGTATCAGAAGATAACTTGATTTCAGCAGGCTCAGCCCATTTTGCCACCTGTTTTCAGTATTTTCCATTAATTCAGACGGTGGCTGTGTGTCTGTGCAGGGCTGAACAGGGAGCAACACTCACGTCCTGGGAGTTGTGCTGTCCCAGCTGTGTGCCCAGCTCCAGCGGTGCCGCTGCCGACTGCACGTTCTCCGGGCAGAACTGGGAGCCAAAGAGCAGCTGAGAATCACTCAGACTCGAGTAGTCACTGGGAGCACTGCTCCGGACGGAAAACTTGTTAGGCCTGAAATGGGACAGAGTGCGTTGTGAGTGAATCTTGCTTTTCCCTGAGTGTCACCCAAATAAACCCTTCCCAGCTAGCCTTGACTTTGTGCTACGTTTCTCTCTTTCTGTTCCCCTTCACAGATACAGCTTCTGCCAATTTAACCCCCCAGCACTGTGGTACTTCCCAAATTAAGCTAACAAAATGCAAGAGATGCGTTGCTGCCTTTGGTCCTGTTTCTCAGTATCAATAGATGAAATCCTTTCTTCCACCTCATCCACCTGTGCCACTGTACAAAGCATTACCCCAGCCCTCTCAGAGGAACAAAAATCTCACCACGTGACAATTCCTAAAAAGGGTCAAGAAAGAACCAAACTGAATTAATTAAAATCTAAAGGTTTGCTAATAAATCACAAGGACTTTCTTCTGATCAAGCCTAGCAAAACAGTGATAAATGGAATGGAATTAGAGATGAAAGTTAATGAAAGAGACTCTTAGGCAGCCTCTTCCATAACAAATCATATAAGTAAAGTTTAAAAGAGCAGGAGACTAATTCGTGTGTCTAACAAAAGATGATCACCCCAACATTTATAAGCAGTGATGTATTTGGTTTAATCCCCAGTTTTGGAAGGAGCCCAAACTCCATACACACAAAAGGGAGAGGGTTTAGTGGGAGCATTTGAACTGCTCAGCCTCCCTCTTCTTCACAGAGCGGTGTCAGTGACAATATCATATTCATACTTCTGGCTTTGTGCTCACCGAGTACGCTGAGCTGCGGTCAAAAATAGACAGATGAGGTATGAGTTTGCGGAACCTCAGAAAGTCTGATAAATCTGCCTGAATTCAAAATCTCCCTTGATCTTTCTGCGGGCCCCAAATCTACCAAAAGAGAAATCTGAACGTTACTTTTACTAGCACAGCTTCCTGTTTCTACCCCAGCTACGCTTTGTACAAAAGAGCTCACTTTAGATCTGCAGCCCGCAGCATGTCAGGAAGAGATGTGAGCACGCAGGCTGCCACCACCCCGTGTGGGCAGCACCCTGGCCTGCAATGTAGGTATCACATCTCCTGCACCGGTTTTCTAAATGTGGCTTTTTGGCCAGAAAGCTCCCTCTTAGTTCGAGGAAGGGTTTTTACACTCCCCAAGTGCTTTACTGCCAACACAAGGTTCCATGCTCCCCTTTAAAAGTGTCTGGTGCACCCAGGGAATGCCACATCCCTGCTGCTTGCTCGGTCCCCTCACGGCACCTGATGGCTGAGCACCGGGCTGAATGCAAGGAGCTCCGCTGCTGACGCTGCGGGGAGCGCTGCAGCTCAGAGGTCTCTGCGAGCTGCGTGACTTCCCAGCCTCACTCCGCACTGACACCATGACCAAAGAAGGCTGCAGACGGCTCTGGAGCCTCATTTTTCCGTCTGAAGTCCTCTCTTGGTGGTTAGTTTAGGAATGATGGCACTTCCGCAAACTATGGGGGGAGACGAACCAGATGTCTCTTTGAGCACATTCCTTCCCCGAGCAACAGATTTCTTTCTCCCTTGCTCAACGCTGCTGGCAATTAATTTTGCTAACAAGGCCATCTGGACAAGGCATCAGACTGGCCACACGTGGGCCAGGCCTACCCGTGACAGTGAGATCAGACAGCCACGGACCTCTAGCCACCTGACCGTTTCCTTCAGGGTGCTGGGCTTCAGGGGTGCATGACCTGTCCTAAATATAAACCCTTCCTTATAAACAGCGAGGAAACATTCTAGATATTCAATCCTGGTTAGAAGTCCCTCTTAGGTGATGCAATAGTTTATCTCAGGAGAACTTTTAGCTTTCTGCTAAAACGAGCCATTCCCTGAGTCATTTGTGCGTTTGTGCCAAGAGTGCTCCTATGCCGTTTGCACTACTGGATGCACTCAAAGCATAAAAAAATAAAGATGTAGATATGTAGACAAGCGCCATCACAAGCTCTTGTTAGCTCCAGAAGTGCTAAATCATACACTGCCAACCATGGAACGGTTTCTTTTTCCCACCTAATTTGATGCAAGGTATTGCAATAGTGCCAACTCCGACGCTTTCTGTAATATGAGCGTGACCTCAAAAATCTGCAGCCCTCTGCATATCTGGGGAGTCAGCTAGCTCTTCGCAGTCTCAGTTTCCCTGTTGTCAGTGTGAATACCCCTTCCCCGGGAAGTTGGATCTTTTTGGAGCTTGCATTTTTCTGAGTTCCAGTCAGCACATCCAAATACTTCAGCGTGACCAGATGTGAACATACCACCTTTCGTTTAAAGGGTCTGCCTTGCCCCCGAATAGCTGTCAGATAAAATGCTCCAAGAGAAATACAACACGCAATAAATCCTCTCTTCTTGTGTTCCCAGATGTTCCTAGGTGCATCAACACACTAAAACACGTAACTGTAGTGTCATAGGCGTTATTGGTCTGTAAAAAACATTTTCCTCTATTGTTTGGATCCATCTTTATGCGCCAACACCAAGCTTTAAGAGTCGGTTGGAAAAGCAAAGTCAGTCTCCTACATTTTCCAAAATACCATTTATTTGTGGTGCTGCTGTGATTTTATTTAGTTCCATCATACACCCTGAACCTGTGCCAACATCCTTCCTTTTCTGAAGCTCTGTGGGTGAAGCTCACTTACACCTTCCTGACATATTTCTTCAAAGTGCAGCAAAGCTTCTTTCCCGAAGAAGAAATCTTTTTCTCCTGGTAGCAATCTTGAGCTGTATCAGTGCGATAAAATTCCTCTTCTCCTGCTTGCTATCCAGAAAATCTCCTAGCCCTTTCTGCTCCTTCTCATTTAGTGACCAGGACTGCCTCACAACAAATCCAATTGAAATGCTGGACGCTCCTTTTCACCTGCTCTTCCTCGTAGCTTTATTCTGTGTGTATAGGAACTGTTTCTAGCTCTCCTATGCTGCTCTTGTAGTTACTATTTGCTGCCTGTCAAAGTGTTCAGCAAATAAGCAAGGATCGGCAATTGCTTTGGGTGCAGAGGAGAAACTTTAGCATCCAGGGGTGGCTTGGAGGAGTTTAAATGAAGGAGTTTTAGTTGCTACTGCAGGTCCCAGCCATTTACCATCACTTTGCTGGAAACCACATCAGCATAACATTATTTTTCTGCTCCCTGTCCTCTGAAATGAATGACCTGCTTGTTGCAAATCGTTCATTTCATTGTTGCATTTGTATCCTAAAAGGAATTTCTACAAACAGATTTTGGCACCGACCCTAATGTATTAACCACAACAGGATCCCTACAGGTTATTCAGCTCAGACTCTGCCCCCAGTTTCCAGATTTCAGGCTCAAATTCCTTCTGCTCTTGTTTTAATTCCTCAAGGTCATTTTTACTTTCTATGAGCAGCTCCATTATTCATTCCAACGTGATTCAATAGCACCCAGACATTCCTCACCTTGGAAACCGTGTTAGCTCTTTTGTCCTGAGCAAGGAGCCAGTAGTCGGAGATTTCTGCGGCACAGCCTTGTTTACTTACACAGAATTTATCCCTGGCCACATTAGGAATTAGACATCTGCAGGTAATTTTTTGGCCCCCCCTGAAGCTGTCTTCCAGCCTGCATGGTACACTCAGTTTCTGATTCCTCCAAGGCTCAGGATTCGTACAGCTGCTCATTCATCGGCGTTGTCTTGGCTGTCTCCATTTTCTGCTAATTCTGGGACCTTAAGGTGACTTCAGAATTTGTGGCTCTGCTATGTGGGATGGAAATTCGTGAAATAATGGATCGAGTAAGGCTGTTAAACTTGGAAGATGTTTATCAACAGCAGAAATAAGACGTAGAGAGCAATGGCCCAAGCAGGCCTCAGCTTACAGCATCCTTTTTGAATGCCTCTTTAATATTTTTATCATGTCTTTGGAAATAGATTTATTAGTAGTTTTTATGCCTCTAGCAAGTTACTGCTTTTCACATGAAACAAGAAAATTCTGGTAACTTCAATTTAAAATCATAATATACTGTTTTCTATTTTTATATTTTTAATTATCTTTACTTTCTTAAAGGATACCCTCTCATTTTCAATAGTCTTTACCATGCCATTTAACAGCATCAGTCTGGTACCAGTCCATCTCCAGTCTGATCTGATAGCTTGTAGGCATTAGTTCTATGCTTCAGTATGAGTCTGAATAATGAGGCTCTTCAGTATGAGGTCTAAATAACCTCTGTGCCTCAGGCAAACATTTAACCCTTTTGGCTGTCCCTTTACATTTATTTTAATGAGACTTCTTACTTCTATGTCAGTATCTTTTTTGAAATTAAACATTTCTGTGGTGGATTTTTGGCTTTTGTTGCTCCTGCAGAGATGCTGAGTCCAGTTCATTACTGCCACTTTTACGGCAGCACCACAAGAGTAATATTCTGAATGAGGGTGTTATGCTCCGCTCGAGACCAGGGCAAGATGCATTTCTTCCCTGGGAGTTCCCTGGCTGAGGCAGGTATTTATGGTGCTGAAAATCTAGTTTCAGCATCATGCCCCAGCGATGCTTACCCGATCGATATAAAGCTAATTGAAGCATCATTGCTTTTGTGACCGCTATTCTCAGGTCCTCTGTGATCCTCCTCCGTGTTCCCTTCTGGCTGGGCAGTCAGCAGTACAGCTCTAATACGACATTTTCCCTAATTAGGTCTGGCATTTCAATCCACAAAAATTGTGTTGTTTGTTGATACACTTAAATTGACTCTAAGCTTTCTCCGCTGTATAGCTGTCACTTTATTGGCCTCGCATCCTCCCACCTTCTTAAATAATTGGCACCCTGATATTACAATGTCCAACTAGATAACTTTTCTTCCAGTGAGTTTCTAGGATTTCTATTATGTTATTTGTACATTAAAACAGGTAAAACGAGGACTCTGTTTCCCCCATCCTATCTCTCAGGCTGCCAGCAGTCACAGAAAAGATTATGTGTGCTTGACAGACAGATGATGAATAAAACCCTAAGTCCCCAGTCTGCTGTGAGACGCAGAGAGGAAGGAGGTACAAGAGGTGACGGTTCAGAGTAATCTTGGGCTTCTGCAGAAACTCTGTCACGACCTTATTACATCACTGGAGCTCTGCATTTCTCATGGACCTGGTGGCAGCTGTTCTCAAAAGTAACACCCTGCCTCAAACATGCAAAGAACTAACAGTGTGAGCCGTACCCTGCCAATACTATATGCTGATCTCATGTTTCCTCTTAGAAGCTCTCTTAAAAGACAGTATTCTGCAGTTTATACATCATATCCTGCTGTAGTGAGAAAAGTATCTAGTAACAGGAGAAGAGAGCTGGGAGAAGTAATTAACACATTTCCTCCCATCTCAAATACAGGCATATACTCTTATGAATAACTTTTTTTGTTTCCTTAGAAAAAGTTAATTTGTTGTCTGAGAACCTTCTCCTTCATCTTAACTCTTCCAAAAGCCCAGCTGCATTTTCAGTAATGTTTCATGACCTATTGGACCCTCTCAACTCACTTGAAAAAAACGTGGAGTGCTGAGGAGTAGGTGTTAAAATCTTACCTGTAATTTTCTTCTGCATTAATAAAATAGTTAAAAAGGAAGATCTGGTAGCTGACAGGACACTTTGGAGGAGGAAGGAATTCAAACAATCCCCTTCCAAACAAGCACCAGTACTTCTTCTACTCATTTCCTTTTATATTACACAACTCCACAGAATGTTTTATATATATATATATAAAAAATTATGTATATATTATATATACACATGCATACATTCACAGCTAAATTTCCCCCAGTTCAGTCTCTGACCAGAATAAAAGTTGCAGGTTTCCAAACCACTGAGATATAACTTCTTAATTCAATTTAAAAAATTATATAAAAAAATCTGCAGGTACCAAGAAGACAATAGAATTATGCAATGCATGTTTATAAAGACTAAATCATGACAGATATAAACACACTTTTCTCTGAATTGGCTCGCCTTTGACCCTTGCATCTGTGCAAAACTCAATTAATTCATAGGTATATGACAAGCACTTTTATAACGGGAAAGGAAACTGCTATTATGCTTTCATTATCATCCATCATCATGGTAACATCAGGCCACATCAGAGACAGTATGACTAAAACCGTGAGTTTGAACAGCAGTTAGTTATGTAAGTGGGTTATTTAACTACCAGAGGATCAGACGACCAAATTCATCAATTAGCTTCCTCAGAATTAAACAAGAGATAAATCTGGCTCTATTTTTTAGCGAAGTGATGCAAAGAGTGATACTCTGCTGTATAAAAATGTAGCATGTCTTAGCATTTGCTCTCCAGATGTTTAATATAAGTAATATTTGTTGTTTCATTGTACATTATAGATGTGGAGACTTCCAGCTGCTCTTTGACTTCTGCTGGGAAAAAAAATATCAGCCATGCATATAAATGCAGTATATGGAATAATTTTAGTTACATAATGTGTAATGATACTGCAAATTATGATTCATTTTATCTATCTTTTACACAAGGCAAGAAGGGAACATTTAACTTATCTAATTAGACATGTTGCATAAGATAGGCCATAGGACTTTCCTGAATAAATTCCTGCTTGAAGCACAGAATAGCTTTTAGCAGAGCATCCGGTGTTGATTTTTAAATTCCCTACAATGGTAAATCTATCACAATGTTTAGTAGACTAAGTATGCAAACACAAACAGAATCACAGAACAGGTTAATTAACCATAATTCACCAGGCCATGACTAACTGCAAATCAATTCTAGATAGATTTTGTTCCCTCAGTGGTCCCCCAACGTTCCCACCCTTTCTTTGGCAGTACAGTGACCATGCAATTGTGGCAGCGTCTCCAACAAGTCTCTAGAAACAGAAAGCTACAAAATGGTGGCTCCTGCTTTTCCAGCTGCTAGATCACCTCCTAGGTTATGTATCTTGGAAAGTTTCCATCTCTTCCTTCCCTAGTCCAAGACAAGAGAACAGCCTTAAAATCACCAGAAAGCTGGGAAGCAGGGCAGACATAATGGCTGTTTCTCTTAATCTGCATATCCTGTGTTTGAACCAAACCGAACCACATTTCACCGTATTGCACCATATTTGCAGGAGTGCCACTTAGCGCAGGAAATAAAACCTGCTGTTCCTCCGGATGCCTCTGTTTATAGAACTCGAATCTAAATAAATGGGCCACTAAAATGTTTAATTAGAGTAAATGCTATTAAACAGCCAAAGCATTGATAATCCCAGAAATGTTTTACAATGGCAGTGACAGACCTCCAAAATATGTTGTACTATAACCTGTCACATGTGAGGATGAAGTTCCTTGTATTTACAAGTTCCTTATAATCTTAAGAGAGGTTGTTGTGCTTAACAGGCTCTATGGTATAAACTGTGCACACTGGGAATCACACAGATCAAACACACATGGCATGCAGTTAGTGCATGCAGCAGGAAAGCACATTTTAGTATTTTTCTAAGGTAGAAAACTCTGGACCAGTGTGGACAATGCAGAGCCCTTATCAGGAGACATATGAACGACCTCTGGGATGAACACACCATGAGTAGCAGGATATGTAAGCTGATGGGAAATTTCTGGCTTATCTGACCCCACTATACTCTCAAATAGCACTTACATGCATTTTACTGCAAACTCATGGGGTAGCGACCCTGAGCAAAACACAGCCCATCCCGATGGCTCCAGTCTGATAAGCACGAAAATGGCGAAAACATACAGCACTTACCCAGAGGCTGTTGGAGTGCTGAGCATCTCCTTGATGTTCCAGACGTTAAAATTCATTTTTTCAAGATTGACTGTTAGGAAAAATACAAGAGCTGTCAATTGCCTGTGTCAGAATAAAACCACCCACAGGGCCACCAGCTGCACCCTGATGGCAGCAGCACCCCACCAGCCTCGTCGCCTTGCAGCCAGGGCGTTTTTGGGGCTGGGAGTGAGGGAAGGCTTCCCCTGGGCCCTGTCCCCATGGGATTCATGTACTGCCCGACCTCGGGACAGTTTGTGCATGTTTCCTCCCTCATCGCCCCCTCTCTGGACATCCCCCCCACTCCCCAGTGCATGGCCTCCTCCCTCCTACCCGGTGGCTGCAATGTCACGGTGCTGCCCACACTCTGACAGTAACACTGCAAGGAGGAGAAATAAGAAAAAGAGTTAATTCCCCCTTAGGTCGGAACACACCAGCTGCAGGGGGGGGATGAGAGGCACCTGCAGCCCTGGGGAGGCCCAGCCAACATGGCTGACGTGGCCGACGTGGCCACCCTGCAGCTGGGCCTGGCGGGTCCAGGGGTGCAACCGGTGTCCAGGTGGGGGGCTCGGGGGTCCCCCCTGATCTGGGCTGTCCCCAGGTAGATGGGGAGGGCACCCTTGTTCTGGGTGAAGGGGGTGCTTGGGGCTCAGTGCCCTAGGGCTGGTCTCTAGTGGCAGCCATAGCACACCAGGTGGCTTCGTGCCCAGGGGCTGTGCGGTCTCTTGTGTCAACAGTGCTCTCAGAAATGCAGAACGGCTTAATTTTACCCACTAGTATGACAGAAATAACCCATGATCTAAACATGCCTTGGAGAAAGATTCTCAAATATGGTTTTACTGGAATTTTTTCATTGCACGTCAGTATCCTCCTCATCTTCGGGAATGGAAAATGGGCATGCTTACTTGCCTGTTTTTCTCTCTTTAATTCAAAGTAATTTTAATGCTGGTTAAACTGTTTGGTCGTCAGTTTTGAGGATGCTCCATAAGCACTAAACCACTGCAGAAATAAGGCTGCTGTAAATTTACAGATAGATTAGAGAAGCTCGTCACATCCCCTTCACGCTCCTCCTGCCTGGAGAGCAAGTTTTAGTGTTAACAGCAGCCTGGAGCTCCGAGGTGTCAAAACAATGCCTGTGTTGTGTGTCATCCCGAACAACAGCAGCGTTGATGTATATATCTGCTTTCCTTAACAAATCCTGCAGAACTGAAGCTTTCACTTAAATAATTCTGGACTTTTACCCATAACAGACTTCTTGGAGCAACTCTGCTGCTTGTTTTTGCTTGTAACTACAGGGCTACATCTGGTATAAATAGATCGAATTTATCTCCATGGCTTGTTAACTCTCAACCGTGTGATGATCCAGTGGTGGAAAGATTTTCTAGGACTGAGGCAGAGAATTGCAGGCTGTCTGTGCTCCCACTGCAGTGATCTGATAATGGCCAAGCTGTCAAAGGCTTAAAGCCTACCCTTCTTCCAGAGAGCGCTGCTGTGGGGGACACCTGTGGCTACGGCACCGGTTGAGTGAATAAAGGCTTTGCTCTGCTTCGGTGCTTTGTACAGCTCGGGTGTACAGACTGACACCCAGTTCTGCTATCGCTGCGCTGAGGTTGAATACAGCCCTGCATCACAAATGGTGGGTTTCTGTCCTTTTATTGTTAATTTGAAAGCCTAGAACTCTGTTCATAGGAGACCACAGGGCCCTGTATCCATTTACAGCACTTCCACTGGTATTAGGAAAGGATTTGCTGGTACTTTGTGCACCAGCTATAGGACTTGGCACCTGCTTGGTGCATTATTTTAAGTTATTATGCAGAGCTATTAATATTTCTGATGTGGCTGGAGCTTTCTGGTTTGAGTGTCTACTGAGTTTGTGGAACATGATAAATGAGATTTTGTATTTCTGTCTCCCCAACAACAGAAAGAAATTTCTATAAGGAAGCACATTTTCTTAATTATAGGTTTGACAGCTAACTCCAGTCCCAGTCTCCCCCCATCCATAGCAGAGCTCTGTGGAGATCTGCAGTGTTGCCTGGTGCTGGCTTGTAGCAACAGCTTCTAGCATTAGGGAGTTTGGCCAGATACTTGAAGGTTTTCATTTAGTAAAAATTACAAGAACATGCCAGGAGATAGACAGCAATATATCTTGTACATTCCTCAACTGTTTTTCTTTCATTCGTTAGCATTTCATTAGCAGCTCACATGAGCTCTTCAGTTAATAATGTGTCAGTCTTAAGCGCAGTCAAGGCCATCGTTCGTTTTGCCTTTTTGCCTGAAGATTTCTCCATCCATCCCAACATGTCCTTGGCTATTGTCCTGGCCACTTTCTTCCCCTAATTTGGATGGGATCTGGGTCTAGTGCCCAAAAGTGAAGATAGAAAAGAATGAGCAATCCAAACTTTTAGAATAGGTCACGGATTTTTCTCTGTTTATCTCAAGTGAAAGAATCAAGCCAAATGGAGCTGCGGTGGGTGGATGTTTCCCATCCCCACACGAAACGTGCAGGAGGCAAGGGTGCTAATAAAAGAGAGGTGAGCTCCCTGCAGGGCAGGGGCTGCTGGCCCTGCCAGGCTGGCACCATTGCCGCTGGAAATGTCACCGCAGCAGGGACACATGACAGCGAGGTGCTCCCAAGCCGTGGCTTCCCCCTCTCACAGCTGCCACAGCCTTGCTTTTGGAAAAATCAGTGCCAAGCACCGGCGCCCACTGCACAGCCCCCTGTCACTGGAAGGGAACGCTGCAGAGGAGGTGCGCAGGACTGTCAGCGTGCTGGTGACTCAGCGCCTGATTTATCCTGTCCATGCGATGCTCCCACGGGACAAGCTCATTAATTAGGTTTGTGTCTCCAATGCAACTCCATGATTTAGGGTCCCACACGACAAAAGTTGTGGTGAGAGTGAAGTTTTTACGAGGCTCAGCAGCTTCTGGAAAGGGCTGGCAGGCTGGGGAGAGGTACCATGCCTGTCCCTCCCTGCACCCCTGGAAGAAAAAGCCCACTAGGGCCGAGCTTGTTGGGGGAGTGTTGTGAAAATGGGATGCTGCTGCAGTATGAGGGCCAGAGCCCCCATGTGCTGTGCTTGGAGGATAGGATCTCTCTTTCCAGCCCCCAGACCTCCCAGCACAGTGCAAGCTGCTGACTTTGTCCAGCTGCCAGCGCATGCCCCCCGCTGCTGAGGCAGGGCTCAATCACGCATTCAGGGCCCCCTGCTGATGCTGCTTCTGGCACAGCTGTGGTTTCTATGGCAACTCCAGAGGTGGATGCAGGGATACTCCAGCCAAGGTACCAGGTATCCCAGAATATTCCTCCCAAAACAGAGGCAGGCAGCTCCTCTCTGAGCTGTGCCCATCATCTCCCACGCAGTACCCTGGCACATGGCACAGCTGTCCACAGCACTGCTCTGGCTGCTGTCGCGCTCTGCGGCGCCTCGGCCACCCATTTCCCCATGCTACCCACCCGAGGATCATACCGTCTGTCTTCTCTGAAAGGTCAGGCGTTCACGCTTGATATTTACCCGGGCCTGTGAGATCTCTCTAATGTCATCTCATTAAAAGACTGAATCCCTTGGCTGTGTCTGCAGCCGCTGCTCTGTGCTCTGGGGTGCGTGACTTTGCATGGAACTAAAAGCAATAAGGCTCAGGCAGGACCACGGTGATGAGCGATCTGGGACATCGGTCCCCACACCCATCTCGTCATGTGCCCCTGAACGTCACCCACAGACATCACCAGAACTGAGTTTACCTTCCCATCCTGATGCCAGTAAGCGGGAAACGTGCTCCTTCTCCCCCAGACCACGCTCCAGCCTTTGTGACAGGGCAGTTCTGGTGCTGGGGGCAGACCACGGGCTCAGAGCAGCCACCCCAGGCAGCCAGCAGCCAGGTCAGGAGCAGCTGGAGGAGCACCCCAAGCTGGGCAGCAAGGCAGGAGTCCCGTGGGTAGCATGAGACAGGGACCTCCTGTCTCTTGTAGGGGATGTCTCTTCTCTTGCCAAAACTCTTACTCCTCTGCAGCGCTTTCCCAGGGTCTTCCAGCAGCCACCTCCATCCCGTCCTCTCTCACACTCCAGCTCCCTCTGATAAAACTCCTCTCGATGTTGCTGTGTTCACCCCCTGAAGCCTCTTTGCCCCGTGGTGCAGGGCCCTGTTGGGGAAGAGCTCTCTGGGCTTTCCCTTGGGTTTTTCCAAGGGGCCGCAGCACATCCCCACCCAGAGCAGGACAACACAGCTGCAGCAGGGTAAAACCGCACGCGTTTCATTTATTCGAGGTGCTACATCACCTCCTAGGCACTGAGCTACAGGGCACCTCTGCGCTACATGAGACATCAACTGGGTCTACGACGACACAGCACTCACTGCTACACACACGGCACGGACACGGGGCCGAACGGGGCGGCACGGCGGTGACAGTCCTGCCTCCCCGGCTCCCCGCGCCGGCGGCCTCGGCCCTCCCCAGGCACCGGGACAGCAGGATTTATCCCTGGGCTCTTCTGCCGTGGGGCAGTGGCAGCACCCGGCGGTGTGGGAGCCCAGAGGGATTTGGGATGCATTGCGAGAAACCGTGGCCGCTGCGGCACCCGGTGTCATGGGACAGCAGCTCCCCAGAGCTGGGCCGCCCCTGCACGGGCACACGCACACCCTGTCCCCGTCTTCAGGCACTTGGTGCTCCGCCAGGGCTGCTCCCCGGGCTGTGGGGCCCCGCTCAGGGCACCTCCCGCAGGCACAGGGCCTCCACGGCGCCGCTGGGGCCTTGCGCAACCCCGCCGATGATGAAGAGCAGGCCGGGGGCCGAGCAGCTGGAGCAGGAGCAGCGGCCGGTGGGCATGGGGGGCAGCGGCTCCCACCTCTTCCGCGAGAGGCTGAACCCTTCCACCGAGTCCAGGGGGCACGACTGGTTCCCTGCAAGAGACAGCGCGGCATCAGCCCCTCTCTGCGCACCCCAGGCTCTGCCGTACCCCGTTCAGAGGCTTTCAATGCCTGAGACGAATCCCACTAATTGTGGCTGGTCCCTGAGCCCTCGGCAGCAGGGGATCTGCAGTCCCAGCAGTAATTATGCGGGGGCACAGTGGGATTAGCAGCATCCCCAGGGTGATGTCTGCCGGCACCCCACCGCTTGCCTTCCTTCCTGCCCTGCCGCCAGCTCGGCGTGCCCCGAGCCCTGGCCGTGTGGCTGGGTGCTGTGGCTGCCCCGGGCAGCCCTCCCTGCAGCGTCCCCGCCGCTGAATGGCAGCACTGACCTTTCCCCAGCTCTCTCGGGAGAGGGATGCGGCGCTGCAGCCCTGCGCAGCCGGGCTGAGCCAGCATGCGGCGCACAGCGCCGGGAAAATGCAGCCGTGGGGCAAAAGCAGCCCTGTGGGGAGCCCCAGCAGCCCCTGGGAAGGCAGTAGGGTCTCAGCAACATGCCACAGAGGAGAGGGAAGGGAACACGGCCACGCGGCTCCCCCAGGTGTTACCGAGGCCGCCCACGGCCACCACTCGTCCTTCCAGGCAGCCGGCCACGAAGTCGGCTCTCTTCTCCCTCATGCGGATGGCGCGGCTGGGCTTGCTCCAGGCACCTGGAGGGCAGAGGCCGTCAGCATCGCCCCCCAGACCCGGCGCTGCAGGCATCATCCGGGACACCGGGGCTCACCCTGCACGGGGTCGAACATCTCCACGGTGTTGACGAAGTGGGGTCGGGAGTAGAAGTTGTGTGGCCCAGGCTGCTGCAGCCCCCCAAGGCTGAAGAAGACGCCGTCGGCCGCGGCGCAGGCGGCGAAAGCACGGCGGCTGGGCATGCTGGGGTAACGCGTCCAGCTCCTGGTCTCCAGGTCAAAGGCCTCGAAGGCGGTGACGGGCAGCTTGCCCTGCCGGCCCCCTGCGCACGGACGAGATGCTGAGGCTGCTGGCACCCCGAGGGGCAGCCGGCACCGCCAGCAATGCCCAGCTGTGGTGCCGGGGCACGGTCTGCACGGAGCGAGCTTGGGGTGTGCTGGGGGCTGTGGGGGAAAGCCCCCCCCATCCATTGGGGCAGCCCTGAGGGGTGCTCGGCTCGCCCACCTACCCAGGAGGAAGATCTTGTTGCCCTGCAGGAAGGCGGATGCCCCGTAGCAGGGGGTGGGCATGGAGGGCAGGGGCTGCCAGTGGTCCTTCGCCGGCTCGTAGACGCGGACCAGCGCCTGCGGAGAGGTGTCTGCTCCCATTCCCCCCAGCGCGTAGACGGCACCGTCTGTGAAACCAGCTGAGTGAGGCGGGGAAGGCTCCCGGCCCCATGGCCCGTCACCGCTGCGGGGTGGCCAGGGACAGCGGGCACGGCGAGGCCTGATGCCGGCAGTGCCCTGACCCCGCTCGGACCCCTCGCCCGCCCCAGCCGCCCAGCGCAGAGCCCGGCACCAGGCCATCGGCTCTAATTATCCTCGGCAGCACCATCTCCCTGGAGACACCATGGCAACACAGCCATGCTGCCAAATCCCTCTCCCGCCGCCGCCGGCACCCCTGCCCGCGCCCACCATGGCCCCGCTGGCCTCCTGCCCCAGGGTGATGCCGCCACGTCCCCAACCCAGGCACAAACACGTGCGTCCTCTATGGGACCCTCATCCACGGGCTGTGCTGAGGCTCGGAGGTGAAGTTTGGGCAGAGCCCGGCGGCTGAGCACCCGTCCCCATCGCCCACCTCTCTGCACGGCCGCGATGCCCATGGAAGGCTGGGCCAGCGCCGCCTTCTTCTCCCACTTGCCCTCATCCACGTGGTAGACCTCGACGGAGGCGAGGGGGCTCTGCGAGGCGTCCACGCCGCCCACCACCAGGATCTGCTTGCCCACGGCGAGGGCAGCGGCACCTGCCCGTGGCGTGGGCAGCGGCGGGAGCGTGGTCCAGCGCTGGGCCGGAAGGTCGAGCACCTCGGCGGCGCCCAGCGCGCGCCCGTTGCCCCCGCAGCCGCCCAGCACGAAGAGCTGCCCGTCACGGTGCGCCGCGCTGCAGTACACGCGCCGCGTGGGCATGGCGGGGAAGGAGACCCACGCGAAGGCGCCCGTGCCCACTGCCGCCATGGGACGGCTCAGCCGCCCGGGGGGTCCCCGGGCCCCGCCGTGCCACCCATCCGGCCCACGGTGCCGGTGGGGCTCGGCTTGGCGCTGGCCCGGCTCCCACCGGGCTCCTGCAGGGGAGAGCGGAGGGGTCAGCACCGGGCACCGACAGACCAACGCCTCCAGGAGCCCCGGGAGCGGCACGGCATCTCGCTGCAGGGCTCCCGGTGCCCGGCACGCACCCCACGGGGTTCCCCCACCCCAGGGGCTCCCACACCCGGGGGACTCCCGGTGGGCAGCCCGTACCTTCCCACCCTCCCGCTCCCCAAGGTTTCCGGTGCACGGTCCCGTCCCCCCGGAGGCTCCCGGTGCACGGCCCCGGCCGCCCCGGGTCTCCCACTCCCCTCTCACCCCGGGGGCTCCCGGTGCACGGCCCGCACCCCCCGCTGCTCCCGCACCCCGGGGTTCCCTACGCGCACGGTTCGCGTCCCCCGGGGTTCCCGCTCCCCGGGGCTCCCGCTCCCCGCCCCGGCCTCTTCCCGGGGCTCCCGCTGCGCACCCCCGGAGCCGTCCCGCCGCCGCAGCCCGGGAGCGGGGCAGGCACCGCGGCCGCGCTCACCTCGCCGCCCGTTCCGCCGCTCGCAGCTCCGCGCCGCCGCCCGCCCCGGGTCCGCCCGCTGCCGGTGGGGGCGGCGCCGCGCCCGCCCGCTCCCGTTCCCCCCCCCCTCGCTCCCGGTACCTGCCCCCGGGCCCCGCTCCCGCCGTCCTGCCCCGGTGCCACCGGGCTCGCAGCGCCCTGCCCGGTTCACCGTGCGCCAGGGAGGCACCCGAGGGATGGGGCCGGAGCCCCCCTGCTCGCCGCCGCACCGGGGCTCGCCCCCAGGGGATCCCCGGGGCTCGGGGGGGGGGGGGGCACAGGGGGCAGCCAGGGCTGGAGGCAGGCGGTGGGGAGCCCGCTGTGCCCTCACCCCCTGGAAATTCCTCCCCACTTTGGTGAGCTCTGCAAGCGAACACGGAGGGAAAGGTGCAGCCCCTCGGTCGCGCAGCCAGAGGTGAGGGCAGGAAGGGAACTCACAGCAGGAACGGGGTAGGAAGATTTGCTTTAAAATCAGGTGGAAGTGGCAGGGAGTCACTCTGCTAGGGAGAACACGGCGGTGTGAGCAGCAGCCAGGCGTGCCGCAGGTAACACCACGCTTCCCCGGGGCACCGGCACGGCACCAGCTGCCCCTGCAGGACGCAGGAGTGGGAACGGAGGTGAACAGCAGCGTGGCTGTGTGGGGGGCAGCAGCAGGGCCCTGCCCCACGAGCAGAGGGACACTGAGAGCCCCAGGAGCAGGCAGAGGGGCCAGTGTCGCCAGCAGAGGGGCTCCAGCTGGGCACACAGCTCCCACACCGCTGTGAGGAAAGGAAAGCAGTTTCCTCCAGGGCTGCCATCACACGAGCTCCCGGGACACTTGCGTTTGGGCCCGGGGGTTCCCGGTAGGATGGAGTGGACACGTCACACGTCGGAGAGGAGAGGGGATGGCTCAGTGCAAAGCCCAGCCCGGGACTTTGCGTGCAGCAGGAAGGAAGCAGGGGCACATCCCTGTCCTGAGCCCCTCGGCCCTGGCCCCGCCAGCGCGGAGGCATCACTGTCCATCGCGCTGCTGGCTCGGGGAGCTGCTCTCCATGCGGGCCAGGTAGCGGTCGTAGTTCTCCTCACACCTCCTCACGCAGCGGAGGAAATAGTCCTCGTCAGCGATGGCCTCCAGGAGGTCGGTCTGCACCAGGCAGATGTCGTACAGCTCCGAGGTGGGTGCGCACCTGGGGCTGCTGCTGCCTCGCTCCGAGAACACCTGTGGGGGAGAGCAGAGCACAGAAGCACCCACATCCTCGGCGGGCTGTGCCTGGCACGAGCACGGCACCCGGGAGCAGCGCACGCAGCCCACCGGTGGGGATCCCGCCTCCCTCCTCGGCCAGCGGCTTCCAGCTAACTGCTGCAAAGCGAGCTGGCGGCAGAGGGCAGGGGTCCCGTTTGCGCTCCAGAGGTAGAAGATGAAGTTTCTCCGCATGTCCCCTCCCTCCCAGATGGCTCTTTTGGCTCAGAACCAGCTCGTCACAACGTGTGGCTGGGACTCCCCCGAGGAAAAGGCTGCACCAGGGAAGTGGAAAAAAAACGTGCCGTGATGTGGCCAGCCCCAGGAAAGCCTCTGCCAACAGCTCTGCCCTAGCTGCCACGGCCTGTTGGCAGAAGGAGCTAGGTCTGCTGCCAAGGTAACTTGATCCCACCTGGCTGCTCTGGTGCCAGAGGAGCCCTGAGGTTATCTTCCCCGCTGCCCCGAGCCAAGCAGCCCGATTGACCCAGCCGTGCCGGCTACAGATGGAGAAAGGCAACGCTCCTTGATCAGGGAGGCAGCCTGAGGCTGCAGCGCGTGGAGCAGTGTGAGCCGCTCTCTGGCTGCTGCAGACACGCAGGGCAGCAGCTGCTGCAGGCAGGGACCTCTCAGCGCAGCCTTCTGCATTAATTCACCTGAACCAGCCCAGGCACGGGGCTAAAGCCTCCAACAGCTCTGCTCTGGGCAGCGACAGCTCCCGTCACCAGCCACAAATCCAGTAATTGAAAGTGCTGTTATGGAAATGAGTTTCCGACGAGCGTGCCATCCTTCTCCGTGCCCCAGGTGCCCCACAGACCGTTTCCCAGCTGCTGCAGGCTTCCTCCCGTGCTGCCTCCTCCCGGATGGAAACGGGCCTGGGTTCAGACTCACCGGTGGAGCTGCAGCTCTCGTGCAGGCAGCGACAGTTTGCCCAGCTGCCGAGTACCTTCCTGTCCCGTCTGCCTAAGGGTTCTCTCTTTGCAGCGTGCCCCACCACCAGCGCTGCCCTTTGAACGCGGTGCCAGGCTGCGGCCGTGCAGCCGCTCCGGCAGGGAGCGGGGATGGGATGACTCACCCCGGCGCAGCGGAGGAGCCTGGCAGCAGCACAGGCAGCGCGCGCCTGCCGCTCTGTGCTCGGCCACTTCCAGCCTCCCCCCGGCAGCCCCAGGCTCCTTGGGGGGCAGCAACACCAGGGCGAGGCCTCGGTCCTCCTTTGTGCTCTCGTACAGAGGGACCACAACGGGTCTGCCCTAAGCAAGGGGTGTCCCAGCCCGGGCAGGTGGCAGCGGGGGGTGTTCAGCCGCCTACCTGGGGACGGACAATGGTGTCCGCGTCGTCCAGGCGGATGTTGTCGTCGATGAAGATGTGGTGAACGCTGGGGTCGTGGGGGTCGATCCACAGGGGCTTCCCGCCCTGCGAGGAGAACTCATTTCTGGCCCACCTGAAACAGCAAGCGGGGCGGGAGCCGTCAGGGGAGGTAGGTGAAGGCAGGCAGGTTGGCACTGACTTAGAGCCAGGGGACAGGGACGAGAGGCAGCGGCGGTCCCGTCCCTCTGCATACTGCTGCTGCCTGCTACGAAAGAAGCATTTTGCAGGCAGGGGACGAATTAGAGGATGTTCAGAGAACAGCAAGAGGTACACCAGGAGACCTGAGGAGGGATGCGGGAGCACCATCGGTCTGCCTACAGGCAAAAATGGAGAGCGTGGGAGTTTCCAGGGCCACAGTGACTTAACCACAAACCTAGGAGCTATCTCAGGCCAGGAGAGTCGCAGGGGAGGGGAAAATGCCCGACCCACTTCCCTAACGCCCCGCGTCTCACCAGTCAAAGTGGTCCTGGAAGCCTCCGACTCCCTCCAAAGAGCTGAAGTAGTCGTAGAGCTTCCTGCCGTCCTCGCGGGTGGCGAGCCGCTCCGCTCCCCTCCTCAGCACCACCTCTCGCTTGCTGCAGCGGATCTGGCCGGGAGTGAGGTCCACGGAGAGCTGCGGTGCGAGGTGAGAGGTTTCCAAAGCAAACAGACCGTTACCGCGCCGTCACGGACAACGAGCAGCCGGGTGGAGGCAGCCGATGGCAGCGCGGGAAGCGTGCTGGGGAGGAGATGAGCCCGGAGAGCTTCCTCCCCCCGGGGAACGGATGCGAACGACCATCTCGATGCTCCCTCCCCTCGCTTCTGCCTCTGTTCGCTCTCAGCTTGCTGGGGAGCAACCAGGGGGCTTCTGAAGCTCCTCAGTAGCGCTCGTATCCCGCAGGGGTGGGAGTGGGCTGCCATCAGCTCCCAGCGGGGCTCCTGCTGCTCCACGGAGACCCCTCTCTGGGGGAAGGGACCCGTCCCCGTCCCACCGGACCCCCGCCAGACCCTCCCCGCAGGACGCACTCACCGCCAGGTCCCGCAGGGCAGGGAACTGTGGGTGCTGCCCATCCAGGGCGCAGCGCAGCGCCCGCAGCGCGCGGGGCAGGTCGGTGCCGAAGGTCCTGAAGACGACGGCGAAGGCCCGGCCGTCGCGGTGCAGCGCGTCCAGCAGGCGGAAGAAGGAGGGCAGCAGGAGGTGGTAGCACTCGCCCTGCCCGTCCCGCAGCGACAGCTCCTCGTGGGGCTCCCCCGGCCACGCCAGCAGCTGCAGGTACTGCGCGTGGAGGCCGCCGAAGCGCTGCCCCGGGCCCGCCTCGGTGAAGGCCGGGTCGCGGCCGTAGCAGGAGTAGTAGCTGACGGCGTCGGGGCAGGGGGCTCGCAGCGACGGGCGGTCGCTCACCCACTGCCACTCGCCTGCGGGGGACAAGGGGGACAAAGGGACTTGCCTGCTGCTGCCCCTCACGGGACTGCTCCCCAAGTATCCCGGTACCCCGGTCTCCTGGGCTGCCCGGTCTCCCAGTCCTCCTCCCCCCCAGCTCCTCAGTCCCTGATGCCCCAGAC
The DNA here is from genome assembly GCA_011075105.1 of Heteronetta atricapilla. Lineage (NCBI taxonomy): Eukaryota > Metazoa > Chordata > Aves > Anseriformes > Anatidae > Heteronetta > Heteronetta atricapilla. Next base: position 12,449,558 of record CM021742.1, read on the forward strand.
CCGTCTCCCCGCATCCCCCAGTCCCTCAGCCTCCCGGTACCCTGGTTCCCCAGTTCCCTGGCGTCCCAGTCTCCCGGTTCCCCTGGCACCTCGATGCCCCCAACCCCCGGTTCCCCAGCCCCTCAGCCTCCCGGTACCCCGGTTCCCCAGC
>CM021742.1:12449718-12464297 GCA_011075105.1 Heteronetta atricapilla
CCGGTTCCCCAGCCCCTCAGCCTCCCGGTACCCCGGTTCCCCAGCCCTGCGCTCTGCCCGCTCTCCCAGTCCTCCTACCCCAGTTCCCCAGCCTCCGATCCCCCAGCCCCCAGTGCCCCCCGTTCCCCCGGTCCCTCCGCCTCCCCGTACCCCGATTCCCCAGCCCCCCCGGTCTCCCCGTCCCGCCGCCGCTCACCGTCAGCCCCGGCGCGGCCCCACGTGGCGGTGCACAGGAAGCTGTTGAGCGCCGCCCGCGGGCCCTGCCCGGACACGGTGTCCGCCGCCAGCACCGTGTTGTTGAGGTCCACGTGCAGCACCAGCCGCCGCCGCCGCCCCGCCCGCCCGCTCATCGCCCCGCTACCGGAACCGGAACCGGAACCGGCGCCGCGGGGCCGCGTACCTGGAGACGGCGCCGCTTCCGCCAGGCCCCGCTTCCGGGGCGCCCCCTGCCGGGACCGGCACCGGCCCCGCCGTTGCCATGGCAACCGGGCACGCGCCGGGCGGTGGGCGTGGTCGCGACGGGAGGGGGCGTGACCGAGCCCCTCCCTCCCCGCACCGGGCGGAGGGGGCGTGGCCTAACCCCACCTACCGGGGGAGCGAGGTGGGCGTGGCCTAACCCCCCCGGACACCGGCGACGGAGGGGGCGTGGCTTCGTGGAGGCGGAAGCGGAAGTGGGCGGTGCTTCCGGCGCTCCGCGGGCGGCCATGTTGGAGCGGCGGCGGCGGCGCAGCGGCGGGCGCGGCTCTGGCGGCGGCCGGTAGGTTGGGGCCGGCGGGGGCCGGGCCCCGCGCTCCCCGGGCGGGGGCGCTGCCGAGCCGGCCCGGCCTGACCTGCCGCGGCGGGTCGAGCCCCCTCCCCGGGCGCTGTCGAGGCGGAGCCGCGGCTGTGCGGGCCCCGCCCCGCCCCGCTCCGTTCCGTTCCCCGCCCCTCCGGGGCCCGGTAGGGGCCGAGCGGGGGGGGGCGGGCCCGGGGCATCCCCCCCGCCGGGCCCTGCAGGCGCTGCCCGCCCCCTGCCCGCCCCCGTGAGCCTTCCTCGGGCGGCCCCGCCGAGCTCCCGGGGCGCCTCCCTCCGCCGGCGGCGGCTCTGCCCGCAGCCCCGCTCTGTCCCCGGCAGCCGCAGCGCCCCGCGGGGCTGCCTCCTGCCGGCACCGCCTGCTGAGCGGCCGGAGCAGCGTCTGCGCCCCTCCGGCAGTGGGGCTGGGTCCCCGGGTAGGGCATCGAGTGAGCAGAGGTGCCGCCGAGCGGGCAGCATGTCTCAGTGTTTGCCTCCTTCTTGGCACCTCTCCCGCTGCGCCTCGCACCGCACCGCGTGAGGCCGCAGGGCCGGCTGGATGTCGTGGGGCAGCGGCCGCCTCCCCGCCACCACCCGCCGAGCTGTCCCGGGCTGGGCTCGCACAGCCTGAAGCTCCCGGCAGAAGACCATGAGTTTCCTGCAGAAGACCACGAGTTTTGTGCTGTTGCTTGGGCTGCTCAGTTGCCTTCTCCCCCTCTGACGGACCGGGATTAAACGTTGTGTCTTCACCGGCCCCGCGGTGCCTGCTGCCGCCCGGTCGCTGTGCAGGTGGCAGCCCTGCTGACAGCCCAGCTCTGTCGGGGCGCCTCCCTCCTGCCTCCCTCCTGCGGGAGTTACCCGGAGTGTTGCAAAGCAGCCGCGTTATCCTCCCCCAAATCCCTCTCCTGCTGTGACGTCTGCAGAACACTTGACTGAGATTAGTCTGTCATGTGGAGCCTCTTACCCCCCCGCTGACCCGTGCTTCCCCTCCTGCGTCCCCTTTTGCCTGTTATTAAGCTGGGGGCTGGTGTAGCGTCCCTCTGCCCAGCCCACGGTGGGCGCTCCCCACCTGCAGCTGTGGGGGGGGACGTGTGGTGCCAGCAGTTCCCCAGCTCAGGTGCTGGTTGCTCCACCGCAGCTTCCTCCCCTGCACGTTGCCCTCTCCGCCGGTGCCTCCGACCCCGTCAGCGTGCCGCTGGCAGGCACCGCTCACTGCCCCCTCCGTGCTCTTGGAGAGGTACCCGTGAAGGTGAAGGCGTGTAACCGCAGAGCCCTGCTCGTTGCCGCCCTGCCTTCTGCGAGCACCCGGCGCTTTGCCCCAGCGGCTTCGTGCCGCGGAGCCACGTCCCAGCGCTGTCCCCGGGGCACGCGGCGATGTCTGCTTCCTCCCTGCCCGCCCCACCTCCCGCTCGCCCGGCAGCGAGCGCCCTCGGACCGGCCGCAGCGTGCCGTGACCGCGAGCTGCGAGCCGCTGCTCAGGCCCGGCACCGGCGAGGAGCGGCGTGGCCCTGCCACAGCGTCCAGCAGCAACGAAGCGCGGCTCAAATAGCTCCGGCGCTGCTGTCGGCTCGTCGGAAGGATGCCGCCTGGCAGGGACTCGCGATCCATTTCTGAGCAGACTCAGCCGGAAAAACGAATGCGGTGCCGTGACAGAGCTGAGGTGCCCGGGCTTCTCGGGTCGGCAGTGGGAGCGTTGGCGCGGCTCGGTCGTGGCGTTCCCGGTGCGTGCGCGGGGAAAGGATTTAGGGAAGGGCAGGATGGGATCCGGGCGCTGGAGGCCGGGGAGCGTCGCTCCGGATGGAAGCAGGCTGCGGATCTCACTGAGCTAACCACCAGAACCCTGCGCCTTGGGGGGCATTGCCTGAAATCTTTGCTGGGGACTGAGGCTATTTCTGTGAGGGGTGTTTTAGTTTTCCTGCAGACAGAAATGACCGGCAGAGGGGTTTTTTTTGCTGCTGCCGCCAGCTTGAGTTAAGCGCAGACTCCGGCCTGGTGGTTGTGAGTAGCCAGAGCCTAGGCTTAACGCTTTCGGGTCCCTGCTTAAAAATGTGAGATGCTTTCAGTTGCCGTAAGCTAACTGTCTTCTCTCTCCTTTTGAGGTGTCGAGGGTTATTTTTCCAGTAATTTGGACCTTTTTGAAGCGCCCGATTGCCTAATGCCATGAATATTGCAGCGAACAATGCGGAAGAAAAAGCCGTCCATTCCTGGTCGAGAATTTCCTCTGCGGGACACAAAGTGCTGGAGGAAGCCCTCCGAGTCTTCAACCCCATGTCCAAGGACCTTTCCGACACGGAGACCCAGCTGGTGGCCTTCATCCAGGGCCTCAAGGAGGAGGGCTACCAGCCCACGGTCCTGAGGAGCAAGGATGTGTACGGCTACAGCTCGTGCACCGCCGACACCCCCAGCCAGACGAAGGAGAGCACGCCGCGCGGCGGCGCCGCCGATGCCCCGAGGACTCCGGCTAGAAACACCGTGGGCAAGGCGCCCGCTTCGCCCTCCCGCCTTCCCCTGAACCCTCCCAAAGTCTCCGCCCCGCCGGTCTCTAAAGGGCATTCCACGAACCTGCTGCTGAGCTCCCTGAAGCAGACGAGATCCGGCACGTCCAAGGCCTCGGCTGTGGGCTTTCCTGCTGGCATGTATCCCGACGTGTACCCGGCAGTGAGGCTCTCCGTGGTGCTGGAGGCGCTGGTGCCGCTGAAAAGCCCCGCCTGCCGTCTGGAACCCAAGCTCACGCGAGGGCCTCTTGGGATCTCGCCCTCAGACCTCAAACTCCTCAAGGCTTCCGGCCCGCCGAGGCAGTTCCCTTCGGGCAAGGCCGCTAAAATACCAAAAGGTAAGAGGTACAAGCGCTCGGTAAAGAAAGGCCCCGATTCCGCCACCCTCACTTTAAACCTTCTGAAGGGACCAAAGGGTGGAGTGCTGCAGGAGAGCAATGCCTGCAAAGCCTCGGGGGTCCTCAACGGGAGGGTCACGGGCAGCTCGTCCCAGGGCTGCGCCGCGGCACCGCCGGCCAAGGCCTTGAAAATCAGAGCTAAGGAAGCCCTGGTGCGGAAAACGGAGTGGAAGGATGGCAGCACCTACCAGGAGACCGTCGGGCAGAAGAGGAAAAGAGCTGCAGAGGCGAGGGAAGCACCGCAGAGAAAGAGGTCGAACACCATTCCTGTCCAAAGCAAGTCTCGACGGGCTCAGAGCACTTGGAACCTGCTGAAATTCCGGGCCATCAAGGTGGGCAGCTCTTCTTCCGACGACGAAGTGAGGAGGAGAGCACAGAAGATTCTTAGAGTCAACCTGTCCCCCGTGATCCGAATCCAGCCCTTGTCCCACTCCCACAGCGTCCCCTGATCCGCTTCACTCCGTCACTTTGTTTTGTACGTAATTACGCACGAGCCTGACACCAGGGCGGGGCGAAGGCTGAGAGCAACTTTGGGTCTCTGGTGTCTGGTGGGGATACGTCGACGAACCTGGGGACGGAGCAGCCTGCTCGTGCTGCTCCTGGCTGCCCTGCTACGCAGGACTGACTGCACCAGCACAAAATCACGGTTAGGAACACGGGACGGTGCCTCTGGCCCGCGGAGCCAAGCGGGTGGCTTTTATTTTTCCCCTCCGGGCTCTCCTCTGAACGTGGCAGGCTGAGCTCTCGCGCAGGGGCGGAACTCGTGACTCTCTCATGACATGGATGCACTGTGATAATGCTCTTTTTTTTTCAAGCTGTACATTTACCGGGTTTATTTTGATCAAATTTTATAACTTTATATATCTATCTGCCCGGACGTGGGCATCCCGCCCGGGAGCTGCGGGACGATGCACTTCCTCCGTCCCTGCGGGGTCGGGTCCCATGGCTTCTGTCCCCCTGTCCCCTCAGCCTTTTGGTGAAGGTGCCGGGGTTTCGTTCAGTCAGTGTTGTGACAGCCTGTTCTGGGCGCGCTTCAGCAGCTCAGGAGCAGGCGGCGGCGTAGCCGCTCGTTGGTCTCTGGAAACGCCAAGCGACCCGCAGAGACACCAGCTGATGGCCGAGCATCGTTTTCATCTTACCTGCGGCGTTACCTCTGCATTCAAATGGGGGAGTGTCCCTGGGCCGCTGCCTGCAGCTCTGCAGGACGGTTCCAGGTGCCTCCTCCGTCCGTCGGGAGCGGAAGCTCTGGGATCACCCTGGGGATCTCCCTGCCAAGAGCGATGCGGCCGCAGAACCCGGTGCTGTTCCCCCCTCTGGTACCCGCGGTGCGAACGTAGAACGTGAACTGTGCCTGTGGCAGCCTCGGGGCTGGGGTTGGTGAGCAGAGCTGCTTAACGAGTCCTGCCCACCACGAAACTGCTGGGACGCGTCGGGAGCAGCTTCCAGGTGCCGGCAGAGGAGGCAGCCGCGGTGTCTGAGCGTGTGGGACGCGTCCCACCAGTATCCCGGGGGGACGTTTGGCCCCGAATCAGAGCAGAGGCTTTGAGAGGAGCACTTCAGTTACCAGCACTTAGGCGTGGGGAGTTTCTTTGCGTCGGGTCGTGTGGACGAGGCAGGAGGAGGGAGAACGGCTGCGCGGGGATGGGAGCGGCTCTGCTGACCCCTGGGGTGCTGCAGGGAGGCGTGTGGCGGACGGGACGGCTCGGCGAAGGCTCTGCCCGTCCCCAGGAGGCACCCGGGCTGCTGCTGAGGGGCTTTGCCTGTGCTGGGGCGAGAATGAGGACCGTGCACTGGAGGAGGTCGGGTGCGCAAGCTCGGGTGGAGCTGGGGCGTCCCGCGGGGACCCGCGCAGCCCCTGCGGAGCCGGGCGGCTTGGGGAGGGGGCCTGGCCCCGCACACGGCGGTGTTCGGGGCTCCGCAGCAGCAGGCCGGTCATCCACTCGTTCCCTCGCCAGCTCAGAACACCACTTGTCTGACCTGGTCATCTGCGTGCACGTCGGCCGAAGGGATGAGCTCTGGGAAGCTGAGACAGGCAGGGAGAGGAGAGAGGAGTTTGGCGAGGGAGCAGGAGGGCGCAGGAGCTGGGTGTCCCGGGGCACAGCCCGGGCTGTCCCTGCTCACCCAGGAGCGCGGTGCAGGTGGGGGCTGGCCCCGGGAGGCGATGGCAGGCTGTGAATCGTCACTTGCAGTGTTAGAGACTGACCTGCCAATGCCGCTGCTTGGCTGCGGAGCAGGAGGGAGTATTTTTTCTCCTGCTCCCGTGTCTTGAAATGCCTTGGCAGAGAGTTCCCTTTCCTGACGTGGTGCTGGATGAGCAGGGACCCTCCATCGCTGCTCAGCGGCCAAAAATTGCTGTGTCCCTTTTGTTCCCATCCCTTCAGGCCTTTCTCATTCCCACGCTCTCAAATGCCAGCTCTCGAAGGCTCGCCCCGGAGCTTCCCTTCCTGGCGGTGCCCCGAGGAGGGCCCTGCAGCACCGCTGCTCTGGTGGCTCCCCGCTCCCGGCCCCATATAAGGGCACCCGGAGCTGTCCCGGGGCCTCTCTGTGCACCACGAGACGTCCCCGCGGGGCGCCCGGGCCGAGCAGCTGCTCAGCAGCAGGGCTGAACGCAGCCCGAGCAGAAGCCAGGCACCCGAAGCCAACTTGTCTGGGTGCAGCCCTCGCCTTCCTCGTGTTTCTCGCTCCCGCTTTGCCACTCCCCGCCTCCCCACTCTGCTGCCACCCCTCGTGTTTTGCAGTTTGAGGCTTTGCCAGGTGAGGACTCGGCTCGTGCTGCGTAACCCGTCCCCTGGAGCACGCTGCCATCGCGCTGCCCCGAGCTCTGCAGGGAGAGGCAAGTGCAGGAAGTGGCTGGGGCTGTGCTGGGGGGACCAGCAGCGGTCAGAGCCGTCTCTGTTGGTGGTTCTGCACATCAGGAACGCAGAGCACTGGGCCCTGAGCTCACGAGGCAGCGCTCGAGCTTGGGCTTGTGTCTGCTTTGCCGGTTCTCTGCCGTCCTGGTGCCTCCCCGTGCCCGTTGCAGATGAGTTTGGAACTGGGCTGGAGTGGCTGCAGCTCACCGAGGCTTTGTGGCTCCGGTGCCAGTGTCAGCAGCTCTGCCTGCCGTTGGCTCTGCCGCCCTTCGGGCGCGGGCAGGAGGCTGCAGAGGGGCCGTGCCGGGCACGCTGCTGCCTCGGGAAGGCCGGGAGGGTACCGAGCAAGGCTTGCCTAAGACCTGGCCTCAGCAGAGATCCCCGGAGGTCCCCTTCCAGCCGTAATTATCCTGTGACAAGTCGGATCGTTCGCCTCCTGGGGACCTGCGGCTGTGGTAGCGGCGTGGCGCGGGGGAAATGTGTTGCCTGGAGTGGCGTGGTGCGCGGGGGTTGTTGAGGCCTGTTGCTGTGTTAGTCACTTAGAATTCATCCGAGTGCCTCACCTGCGCTGCTCGGGGCGCCGTGACGGCCGAGAGCTGGGGAGACCGCAGGACGCTCGTACCACGCGGATCCCTGCTGCTGTCACTTCCAGAAGTGAGTCAGGCAGCGGTCAAAGGGTTGCTCTTCAGACTGAGTTTGTGGAAGTCATTTCTTCTTCTGTTCAGCTGCCAAGAAGCAAAAGTTTCTGCTTGGCCTCCACCAGACGAGGTCTGTCAGCTTCCTGCGTGCCCCAGCTGGCCGTCGGCGAGGTCCGCGGGGAGAGCAGCTTGTCCAGCAGGGAGCTGACATCAGACACCAGGCTGAAATGTCCTAAAGCTCGTGTGCACTCTGATCACATTTCACCCTCTGCCGCTGCTTTCAGCTGGAGACGTTTCTCCTTGGCCTCTTCCCTGCGAGCCACGTAGCGTGGTGCTGCTGCTTCCGACCCGCTCGCCTTCCCCCGAGAGCCAGCTGCAGCCGTGAGCCTGTACAGAATTCCTTAAGCACTTTTCCGCAGAATAAGGGATGATTTTGTTACTCCTCTTCTGTAGCCTGCCGGTCACCCGGGTTTTCCTCGCACAGAGTCCAGCGAAGGGCACCGCAGGGAGAAGTCAGGGGCAGACTAGCTGCGGGGAGTGGTGCCCAGCCCAGCCGGGTGGGTCCCCGTTGGTGCCGTGCGGGGCGGGTGGCTGAGCGGGGCACGGGCTGCTCGGGCACTTTGGTGTGCCTGCGGGGAAGCGACAGCTTCTCTGCTCTTCGTGACTGGCTCCTGAGCTCTGTCCCTGCCCGTCCCGCAGCGCTATGTCGGCACAGGAGCTGCGGGCTCCAGCGAGCGCGGGCTGCCCTCGTGAAGCCAGCTCCTGCGCTCTCCTCGCCCCCAGCACCCGGGAGCTGGCCCCTCTCCCCGGGGTCAGAGCGCCCCCGCGCCTGCGGGCTGCTGCCCTCTGGAAGCCCTGGCAGGGAGGGCTGGGTTCCCTGCGTGAGCATCCAAAATGACTTCCCCTGCAGGGATGATTAGGCCTTGCCCCTGGGGAGTCCCTTAAAGGCCTTATTATCCTCCGGGGCTCTCTCCTTGTTGTCTTAATTAGCCCTGGCGCTACAGGCAGCCCCTGTGAGAGTCCGGTGATTCGCACAGCCCCGGCCAGGCACTGCGGTGCTGTTACAAAAGAGCGGGTGCTGCAAAGCCACCCCCGAAATACCCGAAATACCTCCCCTCCTCCCCGGGCTGCAGAGCAGGGCCTTGGGGAGCGCCAAAAACCCCGAGGCCCCCGACAGGACAAAGCTGCAGCGTTCCTGGGAGGCCTCACTCCCGACGCAGAGGCGCGGCAGCGGGGCTGCGGGACGCGGGGCTCCGGGTGAGCACGAGCTCCTCTTCACCAGCCGTCACTGCTCACAGAACCACCTCCACAGCACAGCTCCAGCCGGGACCGGTGCCGCCAGCCCGGCCGCTGGTGGTGCCCAGCACCGGGGAGCCCCGGGGTGACGCGGGGCAGCAGTGAGCTGTGCTGCTGCTGCCAGCTCCAAACTTTTGTATGGTGAATCCGCAACAACTGACCATCTTGTTCCCCAGTGAACTTTTTACTGTTTCATTTGGTTGTGTAGAATGTTTCCGAAGGTGTATTTAATGTTTCATATGAGGCTGGGCTGCCCCGCGCTCAGCGGTGTATATTTTGGAATGGCATTGTTGAGCGAAAAGACAGCGATGGTGTTATTCCACTCTTAGGAGGGAACGAACGGGACAAAAACCAGCCTGTCTTTTCTCTTAAATGAAGTGAACTTTTTGTTATGAAGTCCTCGTAGGTGTCCAGCCCTTCAGTAAAATGGTGCTCAGAACCGCCCTGCGTGTCTGCCTTTTCTTTGGTGCTGCTCCGAGCCCCGTGGGGATGCTGCGGGGTGGCCTCCCCGCCGTGCCCCGGCAGCGCGCCGCCCCTGCTCTCCCTTCCCACCGATTCCCACCCTGTGAGCCTTGGGGTCACCCAAACTCCCCGAAGGAAGGCCTGGCTCGGGACGAGAGATGCAGCAGAGTGGTACCACCGGCATAAACTGGCACCAGCCCGCATTCCAGGTTAGTTCCCGGCTCGGGGCTGCGCTGCCGGCACCCCGCTGCCCGCCTGCCCACCCTGCAGCTTCCCCCGGGATCCGTTCTGGCTGATTCAACACAGCGCCATTGTTCGGGCGAGCCGGCAGTGCGCTGACCCGGCGCTAACAACAGTGGGACCCAGACGAGCACCGTGGCTCCTCCCCGTGCCACCGGCAGCAGCTGGGAGCTGCCGCCCGCCGCGGCGCCCGGGTGAGTCAGCCCCGGTGGCACGCGGGGAGCTGGGGCAAAGTCCTCGGGCAGGGAGGTGGTTCAACGGCTCCGCTCCCGAGGATGGTCGGGAAGCGCCGGCCACCTGCTGAGCGCACTGAAGTCCTTCCAACAGGCTGCCCCTGCACGCCGGCTCTGCACTGCGGGAGCTCGAAGCTCTCCTCCTCCGCCTGCCCCCAGGCCGCCAGCGCTGCTCCCGCCCCTGTCCCAGTGCTGCTGGAGCCGAGGCCACGGGCTCGAGGCGGCAGCTTCAAAGCGCTGGCAGAGCTCCCTGCCCCGGAGCCGAGCTCGCTGCCCCCAGCCGTGTCATCCGCAGGCAAGGCGCTGCCAGCTGTCGGCCGTGGGGCAGCTGAGGGCATCGTGGCACTGGTGGGAAGTCAGGGCAGCCCTCGGGGAGGCTGGTCCCTCAGAGCGTGCTGAGGATCCTTCCCTCCTGCTTACACCTCGCATTTCAGAGCCAGACATCCTGTTACAGTCACCTTTATCAGGTCATTTGTGATCTCAAAGCAAATAAGGTTTGCTTGGCAAGATCCTGGCAAGATACAGACACACTGGCCCATGCTAATGGCTCTTTATCAGCTCATCTCCTTCCAGCTCTCTCCTTACTACGGTAACCGAGGACAGTGCCCGGTCACGGCCCTGTGCCATGAGAGCCTGGCTGAGAGGCCCTGTGCCGTGAGAGCCTTCCCTTCTGCCAGGCTTCCCCTGCCGCGTGCACAGCCGTGGGGCCACGCATCCATCCTGCCCCGAACCTGCAGGAGACACAGCGCTGAGCACGAGGCCCCCGGGGACCCGGCAGGGCCCTGCCCGTAGCATCCCTCACCCTGCCGAGGTGTTGGGGATGAGCTGGGGCCACATCAGGGCGTCCATCGAGCGCTGCCGAGCCCTGGGGGCCGCTTTATCTTCCCATGTTATCTTCCTGCTGTATCTTCCTGCCACCTCGCTCACCGGCGTGCGGCCAGAGCACGGCCTTGGTGCGTGGAGCGCGTGGGTCCCCTTCCTTCCTCCAGCCTTGGCTAATAAAAGGCACCGTCCCCGCGTGACAGCGAGGTCTTTGCCGAGCCCGGCCGCTCCCCAGGATCTCGGGATCTGGTGCTCGGTGAGTGGGGCTGGGCTGGGCAGGGCTTGGCGGTGCCCACGGTGCCAGTGCGGGGGGAGCAGGATCCGTCCTGCGTGGGAGCGCGGCTGGCTGCCCTGCCGCCCTGGGGCTCCTTGTGCCGCTGCTGGAGAAGTGCCTGCATAGGCACAGGCGGGTCCGCACGGCGAGTCCTGGCTGTACCACACATTGGCGGTGCCTCACTGCCGGGCGCGGCAGCCCCCGGGCACGTCGCGCCAGCTCCCGGCCAGCCCACGGGGCACTGTCACGTTGTGCGTGGGCTTCCGCCGGCTGGCACCTGGCCTCTGCCTCACCTTGGCTAAACCTCGGCGCAGGCAGGTCCCTCCCCTCGCCTGGCACAGCTCGCGGAGGAGGAGACAGGCGCCGGCTGCCCTCCTCCAGGAACAAGCAGCCGAGCCCAGCCCCGAGCCCAGCGGGTGCCGTGGGGGCCCCGCTCTGCAGCCCACCCGGGGCACGGCCGCCTGCCCGCCGTGCCAGCCCCGTGCGCACAGGTAGGAGCCAACACGGAGCCCCGGGGCGTGGAACCCCTCGCCCTGGGAGTGGGCGCAAGCGGGTGGCACACAAGGAAGGGGCTGTGGGGACCCTCTGGAGCGGGGCTGGGTCCTCCCACACCCACTGGGCACTTCCTAGGGTGGGCGTGTGACGAGCTGTGCCCAACAAGCCGTGTCTGTGGGGAGGGTGGGCACCCCCTGGGCATGTGGGTACCCGGCACAGCCCCGCTGCGGAGCCCTGCCAGTGCCCGTGCCGCGGGGCATTCCCAGCTGGGGAAGGAAGCAGGGCCACAGCCTGGCCCCACAAAGAGCCACACCAGCCGGTTCCCAGGGTGTCAGGCGCCCGTCCCACCGTGCCGTGCCGCCCCGGTGCAAGCCACGGCAGGCGCATTCCCGCCACACCGAGCCGGGAGCCCCAGGGAACGCGGCGCTGCTGGCTTGCCGGCCCACGAGGCACCTTTTGTTCCCCACCGGGGCCGGGGCGTGCCCGGGCTGCCGACGCCTGACCGGGCCTGGCCCCCAGATCCCCGCTGGCGGGCTGGCGGCGAGGGCCTCCAGGCAGAAGGAATCGGCAGTGACATTCCCGTAGCCTGGAGACCGCCGTCCCTTTCAGCAGGCAGCGCATTTGAATAAGAATCGTGCGCGGGGCGGGGGGCCCGGAGAGCCGCCCGCTGCTTTCCCATCGCCTCTCTCGCCCGGGTTCATTTCTGCACACCCAGCCCGGGGGCAGCGCGCCCTTGCCTCCGGCCCCGCACGCCACAGCAGGACTCAGGTACCGCCGGCCCGGGGGCTCGTGGGGCTCGGGGACCCCTCGTTGGCACGTGGCTGCATCTCTCCCGCCGCCTTGGCGCGGCTTCGAGCGGGGCTGGCGCCGGGGCAGAGCATGGGCGTCTGGCTGGGCTCAGGCCCTGGCATCCCCCGGGCCCCCCGCCCCGGGCTGGCTCCCGCGCGGGGACAGGAAAGCTGTGTTTAGGCAGCGCTGGGGCCAGGCTTTGATCCAGCAGTTGCGAGGTTGGAAACAGGCGGTAACGGGAGAGAAGAAAGCACAAAAGGCAACTCGAGCCTAAATTTAACAGCGGGACCCCGGCCAGCTGCAGGGATGTCCTTGCCCAGCCTGCTCTGGCGCTGCTGGCTCCTGTCCCCAGGTGTCCCTGGGACCCTCTGGGGACACCAGTGCCGGAGACAGACACGGGGACAGTGCTGGGCGCTCCTGGGGGCTGTAGGAAGGGGCACGGCACTGCCCGAGTGGGGTCTGGCTTGGCGGGGCTGCACTGCAGAACCCCGTGGGGCTTGGGGTGCAGCCAGGGGTGGGGGTGGGTGCCGCTGACCCCCTGCTCCCCATGGTGCACAGCTGTGCTGGAGCCGGGAGAGGCCTCGGCAGCTGTGCCCCGTGCTGCAGAGCCGTCCCCATGTCCCCACAGGCAGAGCCCGCGGCTGCCCATGGATGTCCTGGTGCTCGCTCTGCTCCTGGGTAAGCACCGGCCTCACCGTGCCCCGTGCGTGGCTGCACACCCACCGTGCCCGCAGCTGGAATGGCCCCGGGACCCCTCCGGGGCAGCAGCCACGGGCAGCAGTGGCCATGTCAATGCTCCCCGAGTCAGTGCGAGCCTGGGCGCTGCAAATCCCAGCCAGGAATCTGGGCTGCGCTGAGCCCCACGGGATTAGCGAGCGCCTGATCTGGCTCCCAGCTCTGCGTGCCGGGGGCCCCATGCGAGCACCCACAGCACACCCGTACCCTGATCCTGGCCCCAGTGCCCTGCTCGCCCATGCTGCCCCCCCGGCCCCGCTCCCTGCCCCCCGGTCACGAGGCCCCGGCGGCGCTGCCAGCACCTTTCCGGGTCACGGAGCTTGGTGCTGCATCAGTGGGTCGGGACGGGGGACGGGGCGGGACGGCGTGCCTGGGGGTGGGGTGGGCACAGGGGGTGCACAGGGGGCGTGGGGTCCTGGTGCAGCCCCCCCAGTCCCTGCCCCTGTCCCTATTGCAGCGGGGGTGCCAGCGGCAGGGGGCTGGGAAGAGCCCGATGCATCCCATGGCTGCGCCCGAGGCAGCTGCTACCCGGCCACCGGGAACCTGCTGGTGGGGCGAGCCCAGCGGCTGAGCGCCTCGTCCACCTGCGGGCTGCACGGCCCCGAGGAGTACTGCATCGTCAGCTACCTCCAGGTGAGCCTGCAGCCCGTGGCATGGCACCGTGTGCCGGTGCAGCCCCCGGCCGCCCACCCCCGGGGTGACACTCCTGGCACAGGACTCTAAGAAATGCTTCACCTGCGACTCGCGGGACCCGTCCCTGCCCGAGAGCCACCGCATCGAGAACATCATCTACCGGCACGGCCCCCACGGCGAGCGGAGCTGGTGGCAGTCGGAGAACGGTGAGGCCGGGGGGTGTCACCGTGGGGGTGCCTGCCCCAGCCTGGCTGTGACCGTCCGTCCCCGCAGGCGTGGAGCACGTCAGCATCCGCCTGGACCTGGAGGGCGAGTTCCACTTCACCCACCTCATCATGAAGTTCAAGGTAACGGGGACGCGGTGCGGCACGGCCTGCCTGCGGGCACATGGCGTGGTGCCTGCGGGCGCCCGTCCCAGCCGTGTGCCCCGCAGACCTTCCGCCCCGCCGCCATGCTGGTGGAGCGCTCGGCCGACCTGGGGCGCAGCTGGAAGGTGTACCGCTACTTCGCCTACAACTGCTCCAAGCTCTTCCCCGGCATCCCCACCCAGCCCTCGGGGCACATCGACGAGGTGCTGTGTGACCAGCGCTACTCCGAGATCGAGCCCTCCACCCACGGCGAGGTGCGTGGGGCCGTGGCGGCGCGGCGGGAGCGGGGCAGGGGGCGGCGCTGATCTGCTCCGTGCCACCCCCAGGTCATCTTCAAGGTGCTGGACCCCTCCATCCCGGTGGCAGATCCCTACAGCCCCGACATCCAGGGTGCGTGGTGGCGGGGCGCGATGGGGGCTCTGGGGTGGCACGGCGGGCGCTGAGCCTGCCGCCCGCCCTGCCCAGACCTGCTGCGCATCACCAACCTGCGGGTGAACCTCACCAAGCTGCACATGCTGGGGGACGACCTGCTGGACTCACGGCGGGAGGTGCTGCACAAGTACTACTACGCCGTGGACGAGCTGGTGCTGCGCGGGAGCTGCTTCTGCCACGGCCATGCCGCCGAGTGTGCCCCCGCGCCCGGCGCCCCACCATCTGTCCCCGGCATGGTGAGGCACGCCGGCACGGCATGGCTCGACACGGTGCCCCGCGGGGCCTGGCGGCTGGGCTGAGCGGTGTGTTTGCCCCCAGATCCACGGGCGCTGCGTCTGCAAGCACCACACGCAGGGCCTCAACTGCGAGCGCTGCGAGGACTTCTACCATGACCTGCCCTGGCGCCCCGCCGAGGGCTCCAGCACCAACGCCTGCCGCCGTGAGTGCCCCGTGTTGGCACCGCAACACTCAGCCACCCTGCTCCCTTGGGCTGGGAATGGGGTCCTGTGCACTCTGCCAGGGGATTTGGGGGCCCTGCACATCTGCTTGGGGGGTTTCGGCATCCCGCGTACGGTAGCTTGGGTTTGGGGACTGGGGGTGCTGCTGCAGGTGGAGGATTTGGGGGCTGGGGGTGCCGCGTGCCAT
>CM021742.1:12469297-12485686 GCA_011075105.1 Heteronetta atricapilla
GGGGATGGGATGGGATGGGGATGGGATGGGGATGGGATGGGGATGGGGATAGGGATGGGGATGGGGATGGGATGGGATGGGGATGGGATGGGGATGGGGATGGGATGGGATGGGGATGGGATGGGATGGGGATGGGATGGGAACAACAACAGTCCCACTATGTAGGTGAGGGGATGGGGTTATGAGGACAGGCACAGGAAGGTGGGCTGCCTCTGCACAGGTACGTGCTGCTGTCCCGGCCCTTCTGCTTCGAGCCCAGCACCCCGTACGAGGTGACCGTGCGGCTGCAGCGCGCTGGTGTCACCCAGCGCCACCCCAGTGCCTTCATCCTCATCGACTCGGTAAAGAGGGAGGCATGGCTGGTGGTTAGCACGGGCAGGGAGATGGGCAGGGATGGGATGGGATGGGATGGGATGGGGTGGAATGGATGTGATGGGATGGATGGGATGGGATGGGATGAATGGGATGGGATAGATGGGATGGGAGGTGTTGGGGTTAGGGATGGGGATGGTGAATGGGATACAGGTAGGAATAGCCAGTCTGTGGGGGGTCCCCAAGCCCCCAGCCCCACCACTTTCCCCCCGGTGCCTCCCAGCTGGTGCTGCTGCCACGTGTGTCAGAGCTGCCGGGCTTCCACGGGGCGGCAGCCGACGCAGTGCAGCGACGCGAGGAGCTGGAGCGGTACCGGTGCCTGGAGGCTTTCCGCATGGCCCCCCCGCACACCCTGGCCGAAGCCTGCACCCGCCTGGTGTGCAGCATCTCGGCCCTGCTGCACGACGGCGCCCTGCGTGAGTGGGGCCGTGGGGACGGGGCACTGGGGGGCACAGGGGGTGGGTGCGTGACGATGGAGCTGTGCCCGGTGCTGCGGGTCCAGAGGGTGCTGTGCCCAGTGCTGGGGAGGGCAGGGGACGGTGGCAGCGTGTGTTGGGGCGTCCCCATCCCCAATAATGTCCCTGCCGCCCCGCAGCCTGCCAGTGCAACCCGCAGGGCTCCCGCAGCAGCGTGTGCCAGGCGCTGGCAGGGCAGTGCGAGTGCAAGCCCCACGTCCTCGGCCGCCGCTGCGACCGCTGCGCCCCCGGCAGCTACGGCTTCGGGCCCCTGGGATGCAGCCGTGAGTAGTGGGGTCTGCTGGTGTGCCGAGCACACCACGGGGTCCTTTGTCTGTCTGTCCGTCTGCCTGAGCCCCCTGTCGTGCATGGGGCTGCTCTGGCTGGCGGTCACCCTGAGCTGAGCCGCGGCACCCCGCAGCCTGCGCCTGCTCCCCGGAGGGCTCCGTGTCCCAGCTGTGCGACGCGGGCAGCGGGCAGTGCCGCTGCCAGCCCGGGGCCGTGGGCCGGCAGTGTGACCAGTGCCAGCCGGGCCACTGGGGCTTCCCCGCCTGCCGGCCCTGCCAGTGCAACGGGCACGCCGAGGACTGCGACCCCCGGACCGGCAGCTGCCTGCGCTGCCGCGACCACACCACCGGCCGGCACTGCGAGAGGTGGGCCTGGGTGGGGTGGCATGGGTGGGATAATGGGATGGGATGATGGGATGGGATAATGGGATAGGATGGGATCGGATGGATGGGATGGGATGGATGGGATGGATGGGATGGGATGGATGGGATGGGATGGATGGGATGAACCCCCCCAAACCTCACTGTCATCCTTGCAGGTGCCAGGATGGTTACTATGGGGACCCGGTGCTGGGCTCGGGGCAGCAGTGCCGCCCCTGCCCCTGCCCCGGCTACCCCGGCACACGGCACTACCACGGGAGCGCCTGCCATGCTGACGAGGAGACGCACCACATCGTGTGCCTCTGCGCGCCCGGATACGCCGGTGAGGGGCAGGCGGGCACCATGCCACGGGACCCCGGCACTGCGGCCATGGGACCCCGGTGCCACCCCCCTTGTCCCCGCAGGGCCCCGCTGCGACCGCTGCTCCCCCGGCTACTTCGGGGCGCCGGAGACGGAGGGGGGAGCGTGCCGGCCCTGCCAGTGCAACAACAACATCGACACCAGCGACCCGGGGGCCTGCGACCCCCGCACGGGGCAGTGCCGCCGCTGCCTGTACCACACCGCCGGGCCCCGCTGCGCCCAGTGCCAGCACGGCTACTTCGGCAACGCTCTGCAGCGCAGCTGCCGGCGTGAGCAGGGGACCGGGAACACGTGGGGGTTGTGCAGAGGATGGGGGGTGTGGTGTTTTGGGGATTTCCAGGAGCTTGGGGTGGGGGTAAGGGGCCGAGCCCCCCTGCCTTTGCCCCACGTGTTCGCCCACCACCTGCAGGCTGCAGCTGCGACCCGCGGGGGACGCTGGCCTCCTACTGTGCCACTGGTGCCTGCGACTGTGACCGTGCCACAGGTGCCTGCACCTGCCGGCCCCACGTGGTGGGCAGGAGCTGCGACCGCTGCGCGCCCCACTTCTGGAGCCTGGGGCGAGCGGGGGGCTGCGAGCCCTGCGGCTGCCACCCCACCCGCGCCCTGCACCCCGCCTGCAATGCGGTGAGCCCCCCAGCACGCGTCCTGTGTCCTCCGGGGCTGGGCGAGCTGGGGGCTGAGCACCCTACTTTCGCCGCAGGTCACGGGGCAGTGCCACTGCCGGCCCGGCTTTGGGGGCCGCGTCTGCTCCCAGTGCCAGGAGAATCACTGGGGGGACCCCGAGCAGCAGTGCCGAGGTGGGAGCACGGCCCAGGGACCGGGTGTGGGGGCTCTGGGCTGTCCGGGGATGTGGGGATGCTGGGGAAGGAGGGGGCGTGGGGATAGAGGGCTTGGGGACACAGGGTGATCCTGGGGACATAGGGCACACTTGGGACACGGGGGGACCTTGGATAGGTGGTAGGTGGACGTGGGAGGTCATGGGGATATGGGGGATGCTGGGAATATGGGGACCCTGGGGACATGAGGGACCCTGGGGATGGGGATGACCCTGGAGCCCCAGTGGGGGTAGGACCCTGGAGCCATGGGTGACTCAGGGGACCCGGTGGCACTCGGGGGACACAGGGACCCCCGGGGAGGCCGTGCTGTGACAGCCCCCATCTCTGCAGCCTGCGAGTGCGAGCCGCTGGGCGCCGAGAGCCCGCAGTGCGACCGAGCCAGCGGGCAGTGCCGGTGCCGGCCGGGCTTCGGGGGGCTGCGCTGCGACAGCTGCCAGCGGGGCTACCAGGCCGCCTTCCCCCGCTGCTCGCCCTGCCACCCCTGCTTCGGGCGCTGGGACGTGGCGCTGGGCAGCCTGCGGGACGGGCTGCGGCGCCTGGGGGCTCGGGCGCGGGCGCTGCGCGAGGGGGGGTCTGCGCCCCCGCTCAGCCCCCGCCTGCGGGCGCTGGAGGAGACCCTGGGGCGCGCGGAGCGGCTGCTGGGCGAGGGGGGCAGCCCCGGCAGCCCCCTCCTGCAGGAGCTGGCCGGGAGGCTGGACGGCACCAGGCAAGTGCGCGCCGCGGGCTGGGGGGGGAGTTTTGTCCCCCTGAGGGGTTTGAGAGCTCTGTGCCCCCGCAGGACGGAGCTGGACGACTTCTGGAAGCGGCTGCAGGAGCTGGAGCAACATCTGGAGCAGCTGGAGCAGGCAGACCTGCGGCACCGCGGCCGGCTGGCGGGGCTGAGCCGCGAGTTGGGGGGGCTCAACCGAACCGCCTCCCACCTCCAGGGTGTCCTCGGCACCGTGGCGGCAGCTGGGTTTGGGGGTGAGTGTCCAGCGAGGGGCTTGGGGACGGGGGGGTGGCCATGCTTTGATGCTGGGGACTCTGGGGGTACAGAGGGTCCCGGGGACGTGGGGAGATGCTGGGAACAGAGGGACCCTAGGGACATGGAGGGCCTCTGAACGTGGTGAGATGGTGGGACACAGGAGACTGGATAGGCAGGAGATCCTGGGGACGTGGTGAGCCCATGGGGACAGGGCGAGACATAGGGACAGGGGTGACAGAACCGTACCAGGATGCAGGGGACACGGCGGGACTCAGGGGCACCCTCCACCCGCAGAGTCCTACCAGAGCATCGTGGCGGCGGCGCGGGACTCGCGGCAGGCAGAGGCGGTGGCCAACGGCACGGCGGGGGAGCTGAGCGCGGCGCGGGCCACGCGGCGGGCGGCCGAGCGGGTGCTGCGGCAGCGGGGCGATGCCTTCCGCCGCAGCACGGCCGCACAGCGGAAATCCCTGCGGGAGGCGCAGAAACGGGTGTCGGGCCTCAGCGTGGCCAGGATCAATGAGAAGGTGAGAGTGGGACTGTGGGGTAAAAGGACATTGGGGGAGACCCCCCCTCGGCCAGGTGGCCACCCAGACGGGGGTCTCTCCCCGTGCATCGTGCTGTGCCCACCCCACCTCCCCGTTCTGCACCCCTGCAGATCTGCGGGGCGCCCGGGGACCGGAGCTGCGCAGAGTCACCCTGCGGGGGAGCCTTGTGCCGGGACAGCGCGGGGACGCGGCACTGCGGGGGCGCGGGGTGCTCGGGGGCCCTGCCCGTGTCAGCTCGAGCCCTGAGCAGCGCCCGCAACGCCTCGCAGCAGCTGGAGGAGGCCCTGGGACAGCTGAGCGTTGTGGCACAGAAGGTAGGGGTGGTGTCCCCGTGCGCCCTCTGTGCCCTCGATGGGTCCCGTTGCCTGTTAGACCCACTCGGGTGCCTCATTCGTGTCCCCTGGTGTGTCCCCAGATGCAGGAGGTGCAGGACCTGGCACGAGGTGCCCGCAGCCGAGCGGAGGAGGCGCTGGGGAGGTCACAAGCCGCCCGCAGCCGCACGGAGAAGGCGACGGCGCAGCTGCGGGACTTCATCCGGCGCATCAAGGCCTTCCTGGCAGGTAGGGCCGGCACCGGGTGGGCACCAGGCACGGCGCAGGGCGTTGTGGCTGCCCTGAGCCCACCCCGCTCCGGTGTCCCCACAGAGGAGGGAGCAGACCCAGGCAGCATCGAGCTGGTGGCCCAGCACGTGCTGAACATCTCCCTGCCCAGCAGCCCCGACCGGATCCAGGAGCTGCTGCAGGAGATTCAGGAGAGCATCGGGCAGCTGGACGGAGTGGACGCGGTGCTGAACAGCACGGCGCAGGGGCTGGCTGCAGCGAAAGAGCTGCTGGCACAGGGACAGGACGCCCGGTGAGCGGTGGGGACATGCAGGGGTCTGGGGGCTGTCTTGCAAGACCTGTGGGAGACCCCGGCTGCTGATGCCACCTCAGGGAGCGAGCGGAGGGCGTGAGGGACGAGCTGGCGGGGACGCAGAGCGTGCTGCAGATGGTACAGGCGCAGGTGACGGTGGCGGGGAGCGCCCTGCAGAGCGCCAAGGACGCCATCCGGGCTGCCGAGAGCAGCGCCAGGGAGGTGAGGGGCAGCGGGGCCGCGGGAAGGCCGGGGAGATGTTGGGGATGGGGGACAAGTGGGGTGGGTGCTTTGGGTGCACGGGGGGTAACGGGGTCAGCGCTGCGGCACGTTGTGGGCAATGGGGTAGGTACATGGGGCGAGCAAGGCTGATGCCCGTGGGCACGGCAGCGGCAATGGGGCCGGTGCCACGGGTACCCCAGGGGCACGGGGTGATGCAGGGCCGGTGTTTCGGGCACGGCGTCTGGCGGTGCCCGCCAGCAGCCCGTGCCCGTGCCCGCCCAGGCGGAGCGCAAGCTGCAGGCGCTGCAGGGGAAGGAGTCGCGGCTGCAGCGGCGGCTGCGGGAGCTGGCGCAGCGCGTGGCCGCCCTGCAGGAGCGGGGACAGGGCGCACGGCGCCTGGCCCAGAAAGCCAAGGAAGGGGCGCAGCGTGCCACCGCCGCCTCGGGGACGCTGAGCCAGGTGAGCCCCAGCCCTGCACCGGGCGGGTACGGGTGCGGGACGCTCAGCCTCACCGCGCCCCTGTGCTCGCAGGACCTGGAGCAGGTGACGCAGCGCTACGTGCTGCTGAAGGGCCGGGTGAGCGGGCTGGCCGGGGTGTCCGGCGGGGCCCTGCAGCGTGTGACACAGCTGACGGCGGAGGCCCGGGACCTCCTGGACAAGGCCAACAGCAGCAAGAAGAAGCTGGAAGGTAAGGGGGCGACACGGGGCGGGCAATTCCCCATCACCCAGACCCCGCTCGGTGCCCACTTCCCCTTGCACGTCTCCCCTCGTGCTCCCCACATCCCACCCCAGGACGTGTCCCCATGGGTGAGGGTGGCAGGGAGGGACAGGGGGGTGCCACCCGCGCTGTGCCCACGCTGCCTGTCCCCGCAGAGCTGGAGCGGCACTTCGGGGCCAACGAGCAGGCGATGACGGCCAAGGCGACGCAGCTGCAGGCGCTGGAGCGGCAGGTCTCGGGGCTGCTGCAGGAGATCCAGGAGCGGGCCAACGCTTACGCCACCTGCTAGGGAGCTCCGCGAGGCCGGGCCGTGCCCAGCAACCCTCCCGGCCCCACGCGGGACACGGCCCCACGCCGCGTGGAAAGAGCCCGCGGGCGTCTGTAGCGCGGCTGCACCTGCAAATAAAGCCCTGAGCTCCGGCTGCCCGTGTCTGGCCCATCGCTGCCCCTCGGCCGCCGCCCACACACCCTCCCCGCGCCGCGGTCACGCGTGGCCGATCCCCGCGGAGCCCCCCCCCCGCCTCCGGCAGGGCGGGCACGGCCCCGGCCCGGCCCCGCGTGGGCCGCCCCTGCCGGGACCCGCCCCGCGCTGTCCGCGCAGCCCCGAGCGCTGCTCCCGCGGCCAACTTCGGAGAGGGGCGGCGGGACCCCACGGGACCCCCCCGGCACCCCACGGACCCCCCCTTTGGGTGCCACCTGCCCAGCGCCCCCTCGCGCGCTCCCCCCCGCCGCCATGCGCGCCCCCGCCGCCTTCCTCCTCCTCCTCTTCCTCGCCCCGCTGGTGGCCGGTGAGTGCGCACCCCCCGGCCCGGGACCCCCCCCGGGGCCTCCCCGGTGCCGGAGCGGGGCCCGGCGGCGGGCGGGGGTCCGGTCCCGGCGGGGCATTTCCGGGCGGTCGCGGAAGGGGCCCCGGCAGGGCTGCGCTCCCGGCCCGGGAGCAGCCAGGGGAAGGGGACGGGGAAGGGGGGATCCGGCCTCAGCAGCCCCCTGCCCACGCAGGGCCCGGGGGAGCCGCCTCCGCCACCGCCCCCGACGCCCCCCAGGGCTGTGCCCGAGGCAGCTGCTACCCGGCCACCGGGGACCTGCTGGTGGGGCGAGCCCAGCGGCTGAGCGCCTCGTCCACCTGCGGGCTGCGGAGACCCCAGCCCTACTGCATCGTCAGCCACCTCCAGGTGAGCGGCACGGGGACACGGGACAGGGGACGGGGTGGCCCCCGGTCACCGCCAACCCCGTCCCGCTCCGCTCGCAGGAGGAGAAGAAGTGCTTCGTCTGCGACTCGCGGCGCCCCTACGACGCCCGCAGCAACGCCGACAGCCACCGCATCGAGAACGTGGTCACCACCTTCGCCCCCCGCCCCAAGAAAGCCTGGTGGCAGTCGGAGAACGGTGAGTGCCCGCCGGGGGCGGCGGGGCGTCCCTGGGGGGCTCCGCTTCCCGTCCTCCCACGCCGAGGAAGCCGTGACTCAGCCGGCGCGGACGCGCCCCTGCGCCACGGCCAGGCAGGGCGAGCCCCGGCTGCCGGGGTCCCCCGGGGTCCCGCAGTCACGGGTGCCACCCCCACGCAGGCGTGGAGCACGTCAGCATCCAGCTGGACCTGGAGGCTGAGTTCCACTTCACCCACCTCATCATGACCTTCAAGGTGGGTGCCGGGGGACGGGTACGGGCCGGGAGGGCACGGGAGGGACCCCGCAGCCCGCGGGCGCCCGTCCCAGCCGTGTGCCCCGCAGACCTTCCGCCCCGCCGCCATGCTGGTGGAGCGCTCGGCCGACTTCGGGCGCAGCTGGAAGGTGTACCGCTACTTCGCCTACGACTGCGCCGCTGCCTTCCCCCACGTCCCCCGCGGGCCCCCGCGCCGCATCGACGATGTCATCTGCGAGTCCCGCTATTCCGACATCGAGCCCTCCACCGAGGGGGAGGTGAGGCCCCTGGCGGTGTCGGGGGACGGTTCGGGGACCCTGCCAGCCCCTCACCGCCCTCTTTCTCCCCGCAGGTGATCTACCGCGTGCTGGACCCCGCCATCCCCATCCGCGACCCCTACAGCCCTGCCATCCAGGGTGAGTCGCCAGCCCCGGCTCCCGCCTGTCTGCTCTATTTTGGGTGCCGCTATTTTGGCTGCTCTCCCCTTGCCCTGAGCCCCGCGGCGGGCTGGGGGCCGGGGCCAGCCCGTGGGGCTGCAAGCTGGCCCCGGGATGCGGGTGGCACCGCAGGGTGCCCAGCGAAGGGAGACGGGGGCGGCCGTGCAGGTGCCCAGCCCGGAGCCGAGGAGATGGACAGGACGGGGTTGGTGGCGGGCAGAGGAATCGGACCAGGAGCAGGACGCCGTGGGTTAATCATCCAGCCAGGGCTAAATTTAGGCTGGGAGAGGAATCTGCAGGGCTGAGATGCTGGGAAGCTGCAGTCCCCGGGGAGCCGTCCTGCCCTGCTGGGACCCCGGCACGTTGCGCACGGCGCAGCGACCGCGTGCACGGGAGCCCCACGGCGCTCGGCCACGCGCAGCCCAGGGCGATGGCACGCAGCGGGCACGGGCACGCGGAGCCGTGAGCAGCCCGGCCGCCCCGTGCCACCGCTGCCGCCTGCCCTGCCCAGACCTGCTGCGCGTCACCAACCTGCGGGTGAACCTCACCAAGCTGCACACGCTGGGGGACGACCTGCTGGACTCGCGGCGGGAGATCCGCGAGAAGTACTACTACGCGCTGTACGAGCTGGTGCTGCGCGGGAACTGCTTCTGCTACGGGCACGCCTCGGAGTGCGCCCCGCTCAGCGGGGCCCCCACCACTGCCGACGGCATGGTAAGTGTGCCGGCAGCCCTCGTGCCCTGCTGGAGCGGGGCGGATGCGGTGCCCGGTCCCGCAGCCCCTCACCGCGGTGTCCCGGCAGGTGCACGGGCGCTGCGTCTGCAAGCACCACACGCAGGGCCTCAACTGTGAGCGCTGCGAGGACTTCTACCATGACCTGCCCTGGCGCCCCGCCGAGGGCTCCAGCACCAACGCCTGCCGCCGTGAGTGCCCTGCGCTGGTGCTGGCACCGCGGCACTCAGCCACCCTGCTCCCGTGGGCTGGGAATGGGGTCCTGTGCACTCTGCCAGGGGATTTGGGGGCCCTGCACATCTGCTTGGGGGGTTTCGGCATCCCGCGTACGGTGGCTTGGGTTTGGGGACTGGGGTTGCTGCTGCAGGTGGAGGATTTGGGGGCTGGGGGTGCCGCGTGCCATGCGGCGGTGTCGTCCCTGCAGGGTGCGACTGCAACGAGCACTCGCGGCACTGCCACTTTGACATGGCCGTGTTCCTGGCCACGGGGAACAGCAGCGGGGCCGTGTGCGACGGCTGCCAGCACAACACCATGGGCCGCCGCTGCCACCTCTGCAAGCCCTTCTACTACAAGGACCCCAGCAAGGACCTGCGGGACCCCGCCGTGTGCCGAGGTGGGAGCCGGGCTGCGGGAAGGGACCGGGGAGGTGCACGGGGTGGGACAAGGCTGTGCCTGGCCCCGGTGCCACGGGCCTGTGGGGCCGGCACGAGGGGTCCGGGTGCTGAATCTGCCCGTGCCCCAGCCTGCGACTGCGACCCCGAGGGCTCCCTGGACGGGGGGCTGTGTGACGGCGCCGACGACCCGGCCCGGGGGCTGATCGCGGGGCAGTGCCGCTGCAAGGAGCACGTGCAGGGCCCCCGCTGCGACCGCTGCAAAGCCGGCTTCTTCGGGCTCAGCGCTGCCAACCCGCAGGGCTGCCAGCGTACGTACCGCCGCCGGGGCGGGGGCTGGCCCCGGGGGCGTGGGGGGCACCCGCTGGTGTCGAGCACGTGGCTCGGTGCTGCTGGGTGCCACGGGGTCCCTGCGCAGGGTGCCGCTGTGACCCCCGCGGCACGGTGGCGGAGGGCGGTCGGTGCGATCCCATCAGCGGTGACTGCCTCTGCAAGCGGCTGGTGACCGGGCGCAACTGCGACCAGTGCCTGGTGAGTGCCAGGGGCTGTGCCAGGGGCTGTGCACGGCACTCGGGGACATGGCACCGTGGCCAGCCGCTCCCTGATGCCCTCGCTCTCCGCAGCCCGAGCACTGGGCTCTCAGCCACGATCTCCAGGGCTGCCGGCCCTGCGACTGCGACGTGGGAGGTGCTCGCGACAACCTGTGAGTTTTATCGGGGCTGAGGGTGTGAGGGGCATCCCGGCCAGCCCCGGAGGGCTGACGGTGCCGCCGGGGTGCCAGGTGTGCCGCGGAGACGGGGCAGTGCCAGTGCCGCAGCCACGTGGTGGGCCGGCAGTGCGGGCAAGTGGAGCCTGGCTTCTACCACATCAACCTGGACCACTACACCTACGAGGCTGAGGATGCCCGGCTGCACCAGGTGAGGGGCAAAGCTGTCCCTGGTGGGGACGTGGGCTGAGCAGGGCACCACGAGGGACAGTTGCAGGGTCCCCAAGCTGGCAGACACTGCCTGGCCCCGTTGCCCCGTCAGGCAGCAGCCGGGCTGTGCAGTGCCCGCGAGCCGAGGAGCTTTCGGGGTCCCATCTCACAACGTCCGTTACCCCAGGGCTCAGTGGTGGAGCGCGAGCCCCCCGCGGGTCGCCCGGCTTCGTGGACAGGGACGGGCTTTGCCCGCGTGCAGGAGGGCAGCTGGCTGGAGTTCCACGTGAGCGACGTGCCCTTCTCCATGGAGTACGACGTGATCGTCCGCTATGAGCCCCAGGTGAGCCCTAGGCGGTGCACATCCGAAGGAGC
Source organism: Heteronetta atricapilla (assembly GCA_011075105.1). NCBI lineage: Eukaryota > Metazoa > Chordata > Aves > Anseriformes > Anatidae > Heteronetta > Heteronetta atricapilla. The sequence goes on from CM021742.1 coordinate 12,479,998, forward strand.
GGCTGTGGGGCTTTTGGTGCAGTGATTTTTGTCCCGTTCTTTGCCTGCAGCACCCAGAGCCCTGGAAGGAGGTGCGGGTGAGGGTGCTGCGCCCCAGCCCCGTCTCTGCCAGCAGCCCGTGCGGGAACACCATCCCGGCTGACGACCAGCTCTCCACCAGCCTCCCATCCGGCGCCAGGTGAGCGTCCCAGCAGGGTGGTGCTGAGCCGGGGCTGGCAGGAGGCACCCAGCTGCCCGGGCTGTGCTTTGCCCCCCCCAGGTACGTGGTGCTGCCCCAGCCCATCTGCCTGGAGCGGGGCGTCTCCTACACCCTGCGCCTGGAGCTGGGCTGTGCCACAGCTCGGCAGGACTCCACCGCGAGCGTGCTCATCGATTCGGTGAGTGGCTGCGGGGTGGGGCACAGCACCCTTTGGGGGCGTGGGGAGAAACAAGGTGACGTCCCGCTGACCTCCCCCAGCTGGTGCTCCTGCCCCGTTACTCCTCCCTGGAGATGTTCATCGCAGGCGACCCCAGCGCCATGGGACGCCGGGAGACCTTCGAGCGGTACCGCTGCGCTCAGCACTTCCACACCGTGGGGCAGGCTCCCGTGGCCGAGCCCTGCTCCAGCCTCCTGCACAGCCTCTCGGCCATCCTGCACGACGGGGCGCTGCGTGAGTACGGCCCCGCTCGCCCCGCGGCCCGCAGCAGTGGCCGGCACTCACCTGCTCTGTGCCCGCAGCCTGCCTCTGCGACCCCCAGGGCTCGCTCAGCGCCGAGTGCCGGCCCCAGGGCGGGCAGTGCCGCTGCAAGCCCAACGTCATGGGACGGCGCTGCCACCGCTGCTCCCCGGGCACCTTCGGCTTCGGGCCCGGTGGGTGCCGAGGTGAGTGCCTGGGGCCGTGCCCTGAGCTCAGCCGGGGCGCTGCGGAGCTGGGGGTGCGGGGAGGGGGCTCCCTGCTTGCCGGCTTCCACGGCCTGGGGGCAGACTCTTGGGTGCCTTCCAGCCTGCCAGTGCAGCAGCGAGGGCTCGGTGAGCACCGTGTGCGACAGCACCACAGGGCAGTGTCCCTGCCGCGAGGGCGCCCACGGCTCGCGCTGCGATCGCTGCCAGCCGGGCCACTGGGGCTTCCCCGCCTGCCGGCCCTGCCAGTGCAACGGGCACGCCGAGGACTGCGACCCCCGGACGGGCAGCTGCCTGCGCTGCCGCGACCACACGGACGGCGAGAGGTGCCAGAGGTAAGCAGGATACGTGCCCGGACCGGGGCTGGGTGCTGCGGGCAGCCCCGGCCCCTGCTGACCGCCCGCCCCCAGGTGTGCCGACGGGCACTTCGGGAACCCGGCGCTGGGCTCCGGCCAGCACTGCCGGCCCTGCCCCTGCCCCGAGGGGCCCAGCAGCCCCCGGCACTTCGCCGCCTCCTGCTACCAGGACGGGCGCTCCCGGCAGGTTGTCTGCCACTGCAGCCCTGGGTACACAGGTGGGTGCCCGCCGCGGCACGCTCGGTGTCCCCATCACCATCCCCAGGCACTGCCCAACGCTCTGTGCCCGCAGGTCCCCGCTGCGACGAGTGCGCGCCCGGGTACTACGGGGACCCGCTACAGCCTGGCGGGCGCTGCCTGCCCTGCCAGTGCCACGACAACATTGACATGACGGATCCAGAGGCGTGCGACCGACGCACGGGACGCTGCCTGCGCTGCCTCTACAACACAGCAGGGCCCCACTGTGCCGAGTGCCAGCCCGGCTTCTATGGGGATGCCACGCGGCACAGCTGCAGGCGTGAGGACACACAGCCGTGCTGAGCCCGGCCTGGCCCCTGTCTCCTTTGCCCAGCCCCAGCACTGCTCCCCCATCCCCACCCTTGTCCCCATCCTCACCTCGTGCCCATTCCCATCCCCGTTGCCACCCATCGCCACCCTCCCTGCCACCTTGACTCCGTCCCCATTTTGTCCTCATCCCATCCCCGTCCAACTTGTCTCCATCCTGCCCCATCCCACCCCACCCCACTCGTGCCCCCACCCCGTCCCCATCCCAGTCTCCACCCCGTTCTCTTCCTATCCCCATCCCCGTCCCCACTCAGCCCTCCCTCTGGCTCCAGGTTGCTCCTGCAACGCGCTGGGCACCGACCCCAGCACCTGCGGGCCGCAGCACTGCCAGTGCGACAGGCAGAGCGGGCAGTGCCACTGCCTGCCCCACGTGGAGGGCCAGGCCTGCGACCGCTGCAGCCCCAACTTCTGGAACCTGGGCAGCGGGCAGGGCTGCGAGCCCTGCGCCTGCCACCCTCAGCACGCCCTGTCACCCGCCTGCAACCAGGTGAGATGCCCTGGGGACGGGGGCTTGGAGGGACGGGGTGGGGATGGGGGTGCCAGCCTCGGCCGCGCTGTGTCTTGCAGTTCACGGGGCAGTGCTCGTGCCGCCCGGGCTTCGGGGGCCGGACCTGCGCTGACTGCCAGGAGCAACACTGGGGTGACCCGCGGCTGCAGTGCCGAGGTGAGAGCCGGGGCAGGCACGGGGGGTGCGCCGTGCCTCACGGCACCCTGACCCCCCCTCTCCCCGCAGCCTGTGACTGCGACCCCCGCGGCATCGCCAGCGCCCAGTGCCACCGCGGCAGCGGGCACTGCGACTGCCGGCCCGGCGTCTCGGGCGTCCGCTGCGACCAGTGCGCCCGGGGCTTTGCCGGCACCTTCCCCGCCTGCGAGCCCTGCCACCCCTGCTTCGGGGACTGGGACCGCGTGGTGCAGGACCTGGCTGCCCGCACCCGGGCGCTGGCGCAGCGGGTCAGCCTCCTGCAGCACACCGGAGCCGCTGGCGCCTTCGAGGGGACCTTCCGTCAGCTGCAGGAGAGCCTGGCCACCGTGCACGCCGTGGTGGCTGCCCGCAACGCCACCGCTGCCACTGCCGCTTACCTGACACACGCCACGGAGGAGCTGCGGTGAGCACCGGGTGTGGGGCACGGCTCCCCGGGCAGCCTCGATGGCGGGGTTGTCACCTCTGTCCCTTGCAGCCGGCAGATCGGGGGGGCCACGGAGAGGCTGACACGGCTGGAGGGGGAGCTGACAGCGGCTCAGGATGCCAACTTCAAAGCCAGCCACATGCTGGGCACCGTGGACCGGGGCGCCCGTGTCCTCAACCACAGCCTGCAGGAGCTGGGGCAGCGGCTGCACGCTCTCAAGACCTCCAATTTCCTCGGTGAGCCACACTGGGGTCCCCCGCTGGGACGCCGGGGCGGTGGACAGGGGTTTCACGCAGCCCCCGCCTCCCTCAGGTGCCTTCGACAGCATCCGTCAGTCTCACAGGGAGTCGCAGGAGGCCGAGCAACACGCGGATGCCTCCACCCGCGCCGTGCCCAGCCCCGTCAGCACCTCGGCAGCCACGCGGCGCCGCACCGAGCAGCTCCTGGCCAGCCGGCGTGACAATTTCAACCGGCAGAACGCGGCCAACCGGCGGGCGCTGACGGACCTGGCGGCGAGGGCACGGGAGCTGAGCTTGCACCTCCTCAACGAGAAGGTGCAATGTGGGGACGGGAGCGGGGCGTGGTGCCTTGGGATGGCTCGAGCCCACCTGCCTTTTGCAGGTGTGCGGTGCCACAGGCGACGTGCCCTGCTCAGAGAGCCCCTGCGGGGGAGCCGGGTGCCGGGACGAGGACGGGACGCGGCGCTGCGGGGGACTGAGCTGTGGCGGAGCTGTCTCCAAGGCCGACAGCGCGCTGGACCGAGCACGGCATGCCCAGGAGGAGCTGCGGCATGCGGCCAGCGAGGTGGCCCAGCTGTCCCACAGGGTGCGTGCCACAAGGGTGTGGGTAGAAGCGGGTGGCGTGGCCATGTGTGCCGGTGCTGAGGGTCTCTGCCCTTGCCCAGGTGGCTGAGGCCAAGGGAAAGGCAGATGAAGCCCGGCAGCGAGCACAGGCAGCCCTGGACAAGGCGAACCAGACCAGGGCCCGCGTGGAGCTCTCCAACAAGGAGCTGCGGGAGCTGATCAGCCACGTCAAGGCCTTCCTGAGCCGTGAGTGCCATTGTGCTGGGGGGGACGGCTGCCCTGAGTGGCTCTGCACCGTGCTGCACGTCCTGCCCCACACCTCTGCTCCATGGCTTCAGCCATGGCTGCCCTCCACCACCACCCCGCTGTTCCCTGTACCCTGGGGCACCACGTGGCACTGCAGGCACAGGGGTGACGCTGGTGGCTCTCCCCCACAGAGGAGGGGGCTGACCCCGAGAGCATCGAGGTGGTGGCCAGCCGGGTGCTGGAACTGTCCCTGCCTGCTTCGCCAGCCCAGATCCACCGCCTGGCTGAGGAGATCAAGGCGCGGGTGCGCAGCCTGGCCAGCGTGGACGCCATCCTGGAGCAGACGGCTGGTGACGTGCACCAGGCTGGGCAGCTGCTGCAAGACGCCCAGAGAGCCAGGTGAGTGTGGTGACGTGGGGACATCGCTCCAAATGGGACCCAGCCCGGGCTGGCACTGACGTTGTGCCACCCTGGCTGCAGGTTGCGGGCAGAGGGCGTGCGGGGTACAGCCGAGGCGGTGCAGCAGGCGCTGGAAGACGCGCAGCGAGCGCAGGGCACGGCTGAGGAGGCGCTGCGCAGCGCCGCAGCTGACATCCAGCACAGCGAGAGCACCATTGGCACGGTAAGGGCACTCCCCGCTGCCCTCAATCCCTGGCACCCCAAACCCCATCCCTACGTGGGGACACCCTGACACTGCCCCTCCCCAGATGCAGGCACAGGCTGTGGGTGCGGAGCAGCAGCTGGCCGCCGCCATGGAGCGGATCGGTCTCCTGGAGGGACAGACGGATGCCCTGAAGGTGAAGCGTGCCAACAACAGCCTGGCGGCCACGCGTGCCCAAGAGGCAGCTAGTGTTGCTCGTGACCGTGCCGGCGAGGCCAAGCAGGTGCTTGAGGGGCCACTGCGGGACCGGTACCGGGCAGCGCAGGAGCTGGTGCAGCACCGGGCGCAGGGCGCACGGCAGGCGGGCGACCGAGCGCAGCAGCTGCGTGAGGAGGCCACTGTGCTGCTGGAGGACGCCCAGGGCAAGCTGAGGAAGCTGCAAGGTGAGGCCGGGCAGGGCGGCTGGGCTGGGGGAGATGTGGCGAGGGGCTGTTGTCACTCATCCCCCGCCGTTCTCTGTCCCCCGCAGTGCTGGAGAAGAAGTACGAGCAGAATGAGGTGGTGCTGGATGCCAAGGCGGCCCAGCTGGGCGAGCTAGAGGCCAGGATGAGGGAGGTGTTGGCCACCATCAACCAGCAGGTCCAGATCTACAACACCTGCCAGTGATGGATGCCCTGTCACCCCCAGCCCCGCTGATGCCCCTGCCGTGGGCACCCCACGTGTGAATAAAGCTACTGAGCAAGAGTCCCTCGTGCCATGTTGTGGCTTCTATTCACGCCTTGGTGGCCTCATCACCCCTGGGTTGGGTGCCGCCATGGGGCCAGGGCTCAGTGAGGGGCCAAGAGTGGACAGGTATGGCTGTTTGTGGGCGCACGTGACAGGGAGGGGACAGCTGATGCAGTGGGACTGCAGCTTGGCTGAGGGGCTGTGGATGGAGGGTCTGGTGTAGGGGACAGGTGACAGGCAGGGGGAGGTGGCACAGGGGGTGTGAGGGCTGAGGGGTGGCTGGGGACAGGGCAGGGCTGGTGACGCTGGGGAAATGGCAGATGACATTAGGGGACATGTCAGGGCTTGTGGCACTGGGGGACATGGCAGATGACATTAGGGGACAT
>CM021742.1:12486086-12505535 GCA_011075105.1 Heteronetta atricapilla
GGAGGGGCCGGGGGGAGCGGGAGGGGCCGTGCCCTGCGCCGCCGGAACCCCCGGGGGCACGGCGTGCCGGCGGGCGTGTCCCGAGCCGTTACCGGGGGCGAAGGGGGGGGAGGCGGCCCCGGTTCCGCGCTCGGGGTGCCGCGGGGCACGAGGGGGGGGGGGTCCCGGGGCTGCAGCCGCGCGGTGCCGGGACAAAAGGTGCGGGGGGAGCCCGGGGGGGGGTCCCCGCGTGCGGCGATGCGCCGTGAGGGTGCGCCCGGCCGGCAGCACGGCGGCTTCACCTCGTCGGTGCTGGCCTCCCGCTGACAGCACCCCGGGGAGCCCCTCTGGGCACCGGGATGCCGAGCCCCGGTGATGCGTGCCCACTGATCCCTGAGAGACGGCAAGCGCCTGGGGTGGGCAGAGCCCCGTGACGACAACCCGGGCTCTGCTGGCGCTCGAGCGAAGCGCTGATGCTCCCGCGGCAGCCTCGCGCTGCTGCCAGCCCCGGCAGGCGGAGCAGCGAGCCCCGTGCCAGCCCCCCCTCGGCCCGCAGGACCCCGCTCGGAGCTCGCTGTCCCCGTTCCGCCTCGCACCACGCCTCCGGGGGCAGCGGGGCCCGGCCCCCGCGCGAAGCAGCGGCTGCTTCTTGTTTCCTGCTCCTCCGAGGTCTTCCCCTTAGAAACAAAAGAAATTCAGCGAGCGCAGCTCGCCTGCGGTCGCCGAGCCCTGCTGAGCCTTCAGCACCCTGGGCATCGTTTTGTAGCCGACCCCCAGGGACGTCGGCGGGGCCTGGGGCAGGGCGGTGGCGTGCAGCGGGTGGCAGTGCCCTGCCAGAGGGCCCGGCCCCGCTCAGCACAGCCGCGCTTGCAGCTGCCGGGTCCCTTCTGTCCCCCTGGGGCAGCCGGAACCGGCGGTGCTGCTGCCTTCCAGCGAGACCCAGCGCGTTCAGGGGTGCTGCTGCTGTCCCACGGCTGCTCCCTGCTCTCCTTGGGCTAGCAGCGTGGGCTCTGCATCCCCTTCCCGGGCTGTTTCACCTCCCTGCTGTGGGTTTTGGGATCGCCTGTGCCAGGCGGTGGGGGGGGGGCACCCAGCACTTGAGTTTTGGAGTTGGTTGCGGTGGTTCTTGGTGGCTGGGACAGGTCAGCCCGAAGGGGAGCGCTTTGGGCGCTCAGCCTGCCGTGGGGCTGGGCTGCCCCAGCTGCGGGAGCACACTGTCACCACGCTGCGGTCTGGAGGCTGCGGCTCGAGGTTTGTGGCCGCTCGTTGCCGCGAGTGCTTCTGGAACACGGGCTCCAAAGACAGCCAGGCACAGCCGGGGCCGGAGCGAGGTGCGTCGGGCTCGGGGACGCCTTCCCGGCTCTCTGCTGCCTCCGTCTCCACGGGGACGTCTCCAGGAGGCCGCGGCAGCTCTCCTCTGTGCTGCACACCTGAAACACAGCGGCCGGGCGCTGGGTCCCGCAGCTCGCGGCCCCTGCCGGGCAGGGCACGCCCGGCCCTCTCGCCAGGCACGCCGAGCGCGGGTGTCTCGTTTCCAGCCGGGCCCTGCTGGCGCTGTCTGTAAAGCCGCGGGGAGATGAATATGCAAGGTGCCGCCGTGCTGGTGGGTGGAGGGAGGAGCTCGGAGCTCGGGCCGTGCCAGGGAGGCTTGCTTTGCTCCTGGCACGGGAGAGAGCGTCCCAGGCCTGCCGCTTCTCCCCCCGCTTCCTTCTTAGGGCGTTTCTCTCTCCCGTTGCCGGCCTCTCACCCGGGCCCCGTCTGACCGAAATAGCTGCTGCCCTGCCCCGTGCCCCCGAGCTGCAGGGCGGGCTGTCCCGCCTGACCCCGGGGGCTGCCTCGCGCGGCTCAGGGGCTCCCCTGCACCCCCCCTGCTCCCCTGGGCGCCGTTGCTGGGGTTAGCCATGAGCGTGGCGGTTGCCTTCGAGGTTTGTAACACGTGCCGCGTACGGCAGGCCGCTGGTCGTGTCCTGGGGGCTTTGACAAGCCCTGGCTTTGGCAGCAAGCGCCGCAGCAGCTGCGGTGAGGTGCGTGCCTGCGCCCAGAGGGGCTTTCCCTGCAGCTCATGTGAGGGCATCGGGGCAGGGAGCAGGTCCTGATGTCGTTGGGCCTCCTCCGTCCGCTCCTCCTGCCACGCCTGTTCTCTCCTCTCTTTAGGCCACTAGTTCCTTGCCAGAGAGTTTGACCACAGAGAGTCGCCAAGATAGCTGGGCCAGGAAGAAAACGTCGCACCCCTGACCCAGACTCCATCACCGACCCCGGCGGGCCGTTTGTGTCCTCCAAACGGCTGAAGATGTCCAGTAGCACCAATGCCCCCGGCCAGAGGAGAGTGTCTCGGGGCTTGGACGACGCCACCAACAAGAAGAAGCAGAAGGATCGAGCCAACCAGGAGAGCAAGGAAGGTGAGAGCCCCCCGGCGCCGTGGTTTCTCGGCCCCCTGGGGCGGGATCCCGCAGCCATCTGCCGCGGGATAAGCAGATTTAACTAATCGCTTCCTGCGGCTGCCTGTAACCCTGTGACGGGATCCTCTTTGGCACTGTGTCCTCCCCGCACCTGTAACCTCCTTCCTTTGGGTGCCACTTAGCCCCAGGGCTGCGAGGAAGGGCGGCTCCCCGCCCTGGGTTTAAGCCCGGGGCCAGCGGTGGCCGTTTCCAGTCACTGCTTTTGGCCGGGGGCAGCGCCGCGGGGGCCTGCAGGTGCCCTCGCAGCTGGCCGTGCTTCTGCTTCCCGGCCTGGGTGCCGCAGGCAGCGCCCGCCGGGTGCAGAGCCTGCGGGTGGGGCTGTTGCCTCACCTTCCGTGGCGAGGTGCGGCTCCACAGAAACGGGCGCTCCGCAGCAATTCCCTCCCCGGGCGCTGCGTATCCGATGACAGAAAGCGCCCCGGGTGCAGGCCGCTGAGCTGGGCGGGCAGCGCCTGCGGGCAGCAGGCAGCACGGGTTCCTCCTCCAGCAGCCCCGTGGCCCTGGCGAATCGCCGGGATTCTGTGCCCGCCGCGTTCTGACTGCTGCAACCTCAAAATAACCCCGGTGATTTATGGGCCAAGGTAAAAGAGCACTTACCGAGCGCCGCTGGAACGCTGGGCTGCGCTCCCCAGGGCACCACGAGCACAGCGCCGCTGCCTCCTCTCGCTGCAGGGGCCGTGCTGCCTCTTGGGGCACCCACGCCTGGCGTGGAGGAGCTCCTGCCCTCACGGGGGCTGCGGTGTGGGCTGTGCTGCCTCCCTCCCCTTTGTGTAACGGGGTCCTGGGGCAGGCTGGCTCCACCAGCAGCTGCAGTGGTCAAGGGAGAATTCCTGCTGCTCTGGAGCCTGCCGAGGAGGGCAGCAACAGTCCCGTGGGTGCTCTGGATTGGAGACCAGAGCTCCCGTTGTCACCGGCTGCGTGCTTCAGGACAAGGTGCTGTCGTGGTGACACCCTTGCCTGTCACAGCACATCGCCCTGCGCGGGTGGAGCCGCCCCTGAGGCGCTGCTGGCTGTCAGAGGAAATGCTGCAGGGAGCAGGGCTTAGGTGTCAGGTCCTAATCGGGACCTGCTCGGTTCCCCAGCCGGAGCTGGAAGGAAGTTTTAGCCCTGGCCGCTGGCAGGTTGCGCGGCAGCGTGAATGTTAAAGTGCGGCTGGGCTGCCAGGTTCTCTCCTTACAGCAAAATAGGTTTGAGCACAACCAAACCCCGGGCTCTCTGTGCAGGATCAAGGCAGAGCCTCTCCTCTGTGGCCCGGCAGAGACTTGGCAGGGCTCGCAGCGCGGTTCCTACAAGCTCCGCAGCCAGATGTGCCTCGGAGCAGCGCTGTCTGCCCGGAGCAGTAAGGTTGTTTTGCTCCCACGGCAGAGGTGTGGGGGGCACAGCACCCACTGTGGGGTCTGGCTTGCTGCGGGCAGGGCTCAGGGTGGCGGGGGAGGCGGGAGGGGGCAGAGGAAGGAAACGAGCAGCACGTGCAGAATGGAAATCCTGGGCAGAGCCTTGGTGCTGTGTGATGTTTGGGGTGTCGGAGTGCCAGCCCGTGCTCTGAGGTGCCAGAACGCCTCACCCACCTGCGCTCTGCTTCTCTGCCCACCAGTGTCTCGCCCTGAGCCCGAGCAGGCTGAGACCCCCCAGGAGAGGGACTCGGAGGAGGGTAAGTGGAGGTGTGCGCAGGCTGCCAGTGCATGGCCACCGAGCGCCCTTGCCGAGGGACCCGGAGCTCTCACCTTGTCGTTGTCCCGTGCTCTGGCAGTCGGCAGAACTAACCCGAGTGCTCCCTGGCCCCGTGCTCCTCCTAACAGGGTGCAGCCTTCCCAGGGCAGGGCGCGTGTGCCGGGGAAGGGCCCTCTGCAAAGGAGAGGCCCGGGGCACGTGGCAGGCGGCGCCTGGCCCGGGTGTCACGGTGGCCCTGAGCACAGCCCCGGGACATCTTGTTGCCAGCATCCTCCCGCTGGTGTGTGGGCGGAAAGGTCCTGGGCCGTGTCACCCATCAGGTGCTGCTGGCGGTTCTTGCCTTGGCTCCAGGCCCCCACCTTGAGACAGACAGAGCAGAATCCCGTCATAACACAGAAAGTAGAACCAAACTGATTGGAAATGAAGGAAACGTTGGCTTTTTTTGCCTTGAGGATTTTAGGATGCCACCTGGCCAGAGCTGGAGCCTGGCAGACAGCTGAGGGGGCTCTGTCTGCAGGGAGGGATGCTGCTGTACCGTTTTTTCCCTGGACGGGATGCTCGTGCCGTGCTGGTTGGCCCACCCATGTTTCAGCTGCGTTAAGAGCGCCTACCTGGCAGGAACACAGTGCTCTTGATGGCTGCAACTGAGCTGCCCGCTTTGCATATGCAAAGGGAAGTGGCAATTTCTGGTTGTGGTCAGAGTCCACTTGAATCCCCCAGAGTAATTCTGCGGCTTCCTCGTTCCCTGGGAAAGCAGCAGCCGCTTTGTAGTTGGCAGGAGCCGCCCCTTCTTCCCAGCCGTTGCGCTGCACGTGACTGGGCTGAGCCTTTCTGCCTTCTGATCTCTCTGGTTCTCACTGAGATCCACCTGACCTGCCGCAACACGTGCTCAGGCCCTCGTTCGTGGCCTGATAAGAGCGGGTTCCAAGTGTCGGGGTTTGTTGGCATGATCTGTGTCCTCTGCGCTGACCTCCTTCAAGCAGACGTGCGTCCGGGCTCGTGCTCCCCTGCCGAGGTGTGTGCGCCGCGGCCTCGTGGCCCAGAGCGGCGGGTAACGCTTCCCTCCCTCTCGTAGAGCTGCTGCTGGACTGGAAGCAAAATGCTGACGAGATCATTGTCAAGCTGAACTTGGGCAGCGGAGCTCTGAAGGTGGAGGACGTGGATGCTGCTTTCACCGACACTGACTGCGTGGTCAAGCTGCCAGGTACGGGCGGCAGAGCAAATATTGTTCCAGCAGGGCTTGGCGTGGCCGTGGGCTAGATGTGGGGCTGAGCCAGGCAAGCATAAAACCTTTCCTTCAGAGGCAATGTCCTGCTGTCAGCTGGCACTGCCTCAGCCAGGCTGATACGAGAGCGGCGTAAAAGAAGGAGGGTGTGGAGGGCCGGGGGGCAGGATCCAGCTTCTCTCTGCCAAGCGAACAGGTGCCCGCTGCCGTGTTGCGTGCGTCCGTCCCCTGCTCGCTGGGGTGATTGAGTCGGCGCTGGGTATCCCTTGGAAAAGTGTCTGTGCCCCTGAGGGCAGGGAGACGCAGGGCCTTCCCTCTGGGAAGGAGGCCAGCCAGATGTACAAAGCAAGGCCAGCTTCCTCGGGTTTACCCTGAAGGCTCGTGGGGCGTGGTGGCAGCCTGCCTGCAGCCTCTCTGGCTCTGGACAAGTGCTCTTCTGGCCCCTGGGGCAGGTGATAGAGGGCCGTGGGTCGGGTGGACTGCTGCCTGAGCTGCCGTCCCTCTTTGACTGCAGATGGGCGCCAGTGGAGCTGTCAGTTCTATGAGGAGATCGAGGGCTCCTGCAGCAAGGTCCAGTGCAAGAAGGGCAACTTCCTGCAGCTTGTGCTTCAGAAGAAGATCCCGCTTCACACCTGGACTTCACTTCTGGTAAGGAGGAAGGGGGAGCTCTGCCTTTGGGGGACTATATGGAGCCTGGCAGAGCTGGGTCAGGGTTTTGCTCCCTGCTCTTGAGCTGCCCTTGCCCAGGGAGCACTTTGGGGCGCATCCTGCGTCCCTGTGCTGCATGGGGGCATTAAGCCTGCTGCCTCTGTCCCGGGGAGCAGGTGGTGGTGTGCCCCTGGCATGCCCTGGGAAGGGGGAACGAGGGTCAGGTGCTGGCATAGAGCGAGAGAGGTACCGCTGCGTGGACATCTCCCCATTGTGTGCACTGCTTTTCACAGAAGAGAAGGAAGGATGGATCCAAAGAGCTGGCCAAAGGAGCCATGTGCTGGGAGAACGGCAAGGAGAAGGCTGCTGCTGCAGAGCTGGCCCCCGAAGAGCCCCAGGCTGAAAGCACAGAGCCACCGAGGACCCGGCGGGAGCCCTCCAACCCCAAGCGCGCTCAGGGAAGAAGCGAGGCCCTGGGAGGGAAAAGCCCAGCCAGCCCAGGGACGCAGAGTGGCCCCAGCGCCAAGCGGGCAGTTTACCTCAAAGTGGCTCCAACCGAAGAAGAGCCAAATGCCAGAGTCACCGGCAGCGTGGAGCCCAGCAAGGGGCACGGCGGGAGGGCGGGCAGCCGTCGCAACGGCAGAGCCAGCCAGGGCGATGCGCCCACGGCCCTGGCTGACCTCGCACCACCACTGGAGAAGGTACCTGAGGACCTGGCTGATCCGTGCTCCCTCAGCCCTCGTGTAGAGACACGTCCCTGCGGGATGAGATGGGCTCCTGGGTGCCTTGGGTGGTGCTGGGTGCCTGGCTGCGGTGGAGGATGGGGAGGAATACAGTCCGGGACCTGGTAACTAACGTTGCCGCAGGCAGGGGGAACCTGCAATCGCTGCGCTGAGGCTGCGGAGCTAAGGGGTTCGAGCGGGGCAGGTGGGATGTGTGGGCACGGTGAGGCTGTGCCTGCCTGGCTGACAGTAGGGGGCTGTGCAGAGGAGTTGTGGGTTGGCTGGGGCAGCATGGGAGTGAAGTTGTCTCTTCTTCACCACTTCCTTTCTCCTTGAAAGGCTGTGGTTTTGGCCAAGGAGACCATTCCCATGGAGATGCCGCCGCTTGCAGCCACCACAGAGGTGTTCCCCCACCGTGTTGCCACCTGTGTGGAGAAAAGAGTCCTGCAGCCGAGCAGCCCCACCGAGACCTCGCGGGGCCAGGACTGCGTGTCTGTCCTGGGGGAGAGCTCCAAGGCCATCTCTGCAGCCACCCCTCCCCTGGGCAGAGATGGTGAGAAGAGGGACTGGTCCAAGGACGACGTGGCTCTGGAAGCAGCAGCTGATGGTGAGTGGCTGGAGCCCACGGCTGTCCCTAGGCTGGTCTGGCTGGGAGGGCCATGCTTTGCAAAGAAGGTAACCTCTCTCCACGACTTTTCTTGCTCAGAGCCAGAGCCTTTTGTGAGCCTGACCTTTGTCAAGAATGACTCGTATGAGAAAGGCAATGACCTGGTGGTGGTGCACGTCTACGTGAAAGAGATTCACAAGGAGACTTCCAAGGTTTTGTTTCGGGAGCAAGACTTCACATTGGTGTTTCAGACGAGGTACGAGCTCCCCTTGGGATGGCATGGAGCTGATGCAGAGCTCCCGGCTGCAGCAAGGCCGCTCTGTTTGCTCACCTCTTCTCACTTACTTCTGATTTCTTTGCAGCGATGTAAACTTCCTTCGCCTCCACCCTGGCTGTGGGCCTCACACGGTGTTCCGGTGGCAGGTGAAGCTCAGGTATGGTCCCAAATTTCCAGCTTGCACCGGGGTGAGGGAGCTGAGAGCTGGAGCAGGAACCGGTCCCAGCTGGCCGGTCTGTGCAGGACACAACATTCCGCCCCTGGGCTCACAGCCACGTTCTGCATTTCTCACACTGTGCTGCACCAGGTGCTCCAAACCTGGGATGGTTGTGGAGAAGGAAATCCCAGGAAATCCCTTGCCTGCAGTCTTCCCACAGCCTGATCTGGAGCTCTCAGGGGCAGAGCCAGACCAGCCTGTGTGCGCTTTGGTGGGGTGTGCTGCTAGAGCGGGCAGGTGGAGCCGGGCAGAACGGATCTGTTGGAAGGGGGCCCGCTGCGTGCTGTGCGCCTGGGCTCGGGGGTGTCTGCCCTGCTTTGTGGAGGCCCCCTTGGGGTTGGCACTAATCAGGAGGCTGTGGCCCTACCCGACAGAGGCTTTTTAGCATCTTTGAGGCTGCCGGGGTGTCTGGGGAACTCCTCACGTGCTGCCTGTCTTGCAGGAACCTCATTGAGCCGGACCAGTGCACATACAACTTCACAGTGTCTCGCATTGATGTCTGCTTGAAGAAACGCCAGAGCCAGCGCTGGGGCGGGCTGGAGGCTCCGGCCACACGAGGTCTGCACCCTGCCTTCTCCTTGTCTTGGTGCCTTCCTCACTGCCAGCAGTGCCTGTATGGCACCGGGTCCTTCAGCACGGGGTTGTGGGGAGGGAGAGGGATGAGTGGGAGCGGGGCAGGAGAGCTGAGTGCTGGGGAAGGGCGCTGCTGCTCCCCTCCCTCACTGGGAAGAGGGGTGGGCGAGAGCCTGTGTGTGTGAGCATGGGCTGAGCAGCTCAGCCCTGCCGTGGGCAGCCCGCGGTGCTGCTAACCACAGGCCCACCCTTCCCCCTTTTTAAGGTGCAGTGGGTGGTGCAAAGGTTGCCATGCCTACAGGCCCTACCCCTCTGGATAAGACCCCCCCGGGCAGTAACCAGCACCCCCTGTCCAGCAAAGAGGAGGCCCGAGCCAGCGACAAAGAGAAGCCACGCGTCGAGGATGGGGGTCTGGACGGTGTGGCAGCCCGTACAGCCCCAGAACACGTGGCAGTGAAGCAAGAGCCTCACATCCCCTCGGTGAGCAGAGCTGTGCCATGTTTGACCTGGCTGGGGGGGGAGTGGGAGACCATTCTTCTCTCTTGTTGGAGCCCATCCTCCTCGGTGCTGCTCTGGGGTCCAGCAAACTTCTGGAGGAGGAGGTGGCAGTGCTCCTGTCAGAGCTGACAGAACTGGGGACGGCAGGGAGATGCATCTCCCTGGTGGGAGATGGTGTGTGGCTCCAGACCAGCCAAGTCTGAGGGTGCCTTGGTTAGTCAGGTTCCCGCGGTGTTCCCAAAGACCCCAGGCACACAGCACCCTCACACCCAGCTCTGCTTTGACAGCCCAAACCGACCTGCATGGTGCCCCCGATGACACACAGCCCTGTGAGCACCGAGAGCGTGGAGGACGATGAGGACGAGGACGAGAAGAAGAAGGTATGCCTGCCCGGCTTCACGGGGCTGGTGAACCTGGGCAACACCTGCTTCATGAACAGCGTCATCCAGTCGCTGTCCAACACCCGGGAGCTGCGCGACTACTTCCACGGTGAGCACACGCCTGGAGCCCAGAGGAGCCCAGCCCCGTGGACAGCGCAGCCACCCTCGCTCTCCTCCGTCTCTTACAGATCGGTCCTTTGAGTCAGAAATCAACTACAACAACCCGCTGGGGACAGGGGGCCGCCTGGCCATCGGCTTCGCCATGCTGCTGCGAGCGCTGTGGAAGGGCACGCACCATGCCTTCCAGCCCTCTAAACTGAAGGTAGGCACCAGAGCTCCACAGGAGCTGCCGGGCGCTCTTCTCTGCGAGCCGGGTGGGTGCAGGCAGGATTTGTGCGTGGGGCAAGCAGGGCTGCCCGTGGGCTGATGGCTGTGTTCCCCCAGGCGATCGTGGCCAGCAAGGCCAGCCAGTTCACCGGCTACGCCCAGCACGATGCTCAGGAGTTCATGGCCTTCCTGCTCGATGGCCTGCACGAGGATCTCAACCGCATCCAGAACAAGCCCTACACAGAGACCGTTGACTCGGATGGGAGGCCCGATGAGGTAAAGGTGTCCTTCCCGAAAGCCCCTGGGAGCACTGGGTGCTGCACAGCAGCCCTGTCCCATGATTTAGGGCAGCACTGAGCCCTTTCTCCCTGCAGGTGGTAGCTGAGGAGGCTTGGCAGCGACACAAGATGAGGAATGACTCCTTCATTGTGGACCTCTTCCAGGGCCAGTACAAATCCAAGCTGGTGTGCCCAGTCTGTTCTAAGGTAGGGCGGCTCTGGAGGCCCTGCCTCTGTCCTGGCTGTACCTCAGGCTGCAGCCTCCACCCGTGGACCCTCAGAACACAAGTCATAGGGCAGGGCTAGATCTCAGGCGTGCTGGGACTGCTGCCCTGCTGATCTCAGCCACAAGCAGTTCCCAGTACTGAGCGTGCTTTCGTGCCTGCAGGTGTCCATCACTTTTGACCCCTTCCTGTACCTCCCTGTACCCCTCCCACAGAAGCAGAAGGTGCTGACCGTCTACTACTTTGCAAAGGAGCCGCACAAGAAACCTATCAAGGTAAAGGACCCTGACTGCCCTGGGGAGGTAGCCTCAGAGGGCTCTTGGAGGTGCCACAGGTCCTGTGCCAGCAGGCTGAGCCTCGTGCAAAGCCAAGGCCCGCGTGCCTTGGTGCGGCGTTACTAACGGGGCCCTTCTTTCGTGGCAGTTTCTCGTGAGCATCAGCAAGGAGAACTCCAGTGCCATGGAGGTACTTGACTCGGTGGCCCACAGCGTGCGTGTGAAACCAGAGAACCTGCGCCTGGCAGAGGTGAGAGGGCTCCAGCTGGCCAGAAAGCCATGGGCTGTTCTTGTGGGTGCCCCTGGGTCACCCACGGAAAACGTTGCCATCAGCAGCTCCTTTTCCACGGGGGGGATTTTGTCCTGGCTGGCAGTGTCATGTGCTGGGTGCTGCCGGGCAGATCCCTGCTCAGCCGGGCTGGGCCACAGCAGTGGGGCAAGCGGTGCCACCCTGGGGGGGTGGTGAGCAGAGCACAGAATCCCCGTGGTGCTGCTGCCCCCACAGTACACGGGCGAGCTCAGGCCTGTGGCTTCCTCGGGAGAGGAAGAGCAGGGCAGCCCTGTGAGCACGAGGCAGCCCTCCCATGGCCCCGTTCCACTGCTTTCCTGGCAGGTGATCAAGAATCGCTTTCACCGCATGTTCCTGCCGTCCCACTCCCTCGACACGGTCTCCCCCACGGACCTGCTGCTCTGCTTCGAGGTGCTGTCCCCAGAGCTGGCCAAGGAGCGGGTGGTGGAGCTGCAGGTCCAGCAGGTAGGCAGGGGGGAGATGAGGACTGCTGGGAGGTGCTCGGGGAGGCTGAACTTACCCTGCCCAGGTGCCCTCCCATGCCCAACGGGTTCTTTCTCCTGCAGCGTCCGCAGGTACCCAGTGTCCCCGTCGCCAAGTGTGCGGCCTGCCAGAAGAAGCAGCAGTCAGAGGAAGAGAAGCTCAGGCGCTGCACGAGGTGCTATCGAGTCGGTTACTGCAACGTGTGAGTTGGCTGGGCGCCTGGCAGGGAGGGAGGGAGGGATGGAGGGTCTCCAGCTCTGACGAGAGAGCTCGACCCGTGGGGAGGAAGTTGGGATGGGCCTGGCTTTGAGACGGAGCCAGGCTGGCTCTGAGCGCTCCCCTCACCCCAGGTGCACCCCTCCAGCCTCGCCGAGCTCCTGCTGGGCTGGTTGCAGACGCCGGGCTCACTGGAGCTGTGTGTGTTACAGGGCATGCCAGAAGACACACTGGCCAGACCACAAGGCTTTGTGCCGCCCTGAGAACATCGGTTTCCCCTTCCTCATCAGCGTGCCGGAGTCCCGCCTCACCTACGCCCGCCTGGCCCAGCTGCTGGAGGGCTACGCAAGGTGAGGGGGCAGGGAAGGGGGGTGCCTGTCCCCCGCCCAGCCCCGTGCCTGGCCTGCTGTGACCGTCCCCTCCTTGCCCAGGTACTCGGTCAGCGTGTTCCAGCCTCCCTTCCAGCTGGGACGGATGTCGCCAGAGCAGGGCCTGCAGCCGCTGCTCCCCGACAAGCTGGAGCCCCTGGCCAAGAGCAGCTGCACAGCCGCCACCTCTGCCCCCGAGCTGGGGGACGGGGACAGGGCATCCGGCCTCCTGCAGGAGCCCCCGCTCTCGCCGGCCGTGCCCGAGCTGCATCCCGAGCTGGGTGACAGCAGCACCGTCCGCAGCAAGGTCCTGGCAGCCAGGAGTTCCCT
The DNA here is from genome assembly GCA_011075105.1 of Heteronetta atricapilla. Classification (NCBI taxonomy): domain Eukaryota; kingdom Metazoa; phylum Chordata; class Aves; order Anseriformes; family Anatidae; genus Heteronetta; species Heteronetta atricapilla. The sequence continues at coordinate 12,498,133 of CM021742.1, forward strand.
GCTGAGCTTGGATTCCGGCTTCTCCGAGCACGTGGAGTCGCAGGGCGACAGCTGCTGCGAGAAGGAGCCGTCCTATGAGAGAGCCCTCAAACCCGAAGGTAAGAGGTGCCGCAGCGCTAACCCTCTCTGTGCCAGCAGCCCACACGAGGCAGAGAGCAATTCCCCTTTCTTGCTGTGGTGGGAGGTCGTCCCATCTGTCTTCTCCTTGGGGCTTGGTCCGGAGACCCCTGCGGACATCCTGAAGGCCGTGGGAGCCGTGTTTTGGCAGCGCTGCCCCACCTGAAATGCCTGCCAGCCCACGCTCTGCCTTGCCCTGGCAGGGCCCGTGCGGCAGAGCAAAGACCTGACTTGGAAGGAGGCCGGGCTGCTGTGGGAGAGGCGGGGAGGCAGGGGCTGCCAGAGTCCCGTGGGCGGCCGAGCCCCTCAGGGCTGTGAGCGCCTCGTTTCCCTCGCTCTGACTCAGCTGCACGGGAGCAGCCTCTCGCGCTCGGCCGCCCGGCTGTCACGTTTCCAGACACTCGTCTCAGGATGGCAGCAATGTGCAGAGAAGGGGCAAGGCAGGCAGGCAGAGGAGCGCAGCTTGCCAGGGGCAGGCGCCTGCTAAAAATAGTCAAGGACACTGGGCACGTGGTTGTGTCCCTGCAAGGCCGCAGCATGTGAGGTGGGGGTGGGGGCACTGCAAATTCTTGGCCCCTACGCAGGGCAGGCAGGCGTTGCCACCAAAGATCTGTCCCTGCCTGTCCGCAGCTGCCATCCCTGGGTACCAGCACACTCCTGACTCGCTGAGCGCCCGAGCCACGCAGTTCTACATCAACAAGATCGATGCCGCCAACAAAGAGTACAAGCTGGAAGATAAAGGTGAGCCCGGAGCCCTGGGGAGATCTGATTTCTTCCCTCGTGGCCTCTGGCGGAGTGGTGGTGGATCTTCCTGGCCAGGGAGCAAGAGGCTCCCGGGGCCAGACAGCCGTTGGTCCCTGGACAACAAAAGCTGCATCTGGCACGGGAGCTGCTGCCTGCTCCCTGGAAGCTCTTCTCAGGCACAGTGTGCCTGTTCCCCTGAGCAAATAGAGCTGTTCCCCTCAACCCTGTGCGCCCACAGAGGGGCAGTGATCTCTGTGCCTGGGTCAGCAGTCTGAAGAGATGCTGGTCACGTAGACGCTGCTGAGAATGGTTCTCACACTGGCTGTGGGGCGCTGCCACCCTGGGCTGGGGAACCTGGCTTTGGGGGCGCCTGCCGGGGACACTTGTGCCCTCCTGGCCCTGCTGCGTGTTCGTTCTATCGAGCCGGGCTGGGCAAGACTGCTCCCGGTCCAGGCAAGGTGGTGTGGCCTGGCCGGGGGGCAGGTGTGTGAGGTGTGCGCCCCCTGACAGGTGACGCCCCCCTGGAGCTGACAGACGACTGCTCCCTTGCCCTGGTGTGGAAGAACAACGAGCGCCTCAAGGAGTTTGTGCTGGTGGAGTCCAAGGAGCTGGAGTGCGTGGAAGACCCAGGCTCAGCCAGCGAAGCGGCGCGGGCTGGCCACTTCACCCTGGAGCAGTGCCTCAACCTCTTCACCAAGCCCGAAGTCCTGGCCCCGGAGGAAGCGTGGTGAGGGAGGCGGCGCTGCGGGTTCCAGCCTGCAGGGGCCCAGGCAGCAGCGGGGGTTTCCCAGGAGCTGCTCGCTCCTGCACGCCCTTTCTCCTGGCAGCCAGGAATGCTGGGCCGTGTGCTGGGGAGGGAGGCCGGGAGCCAGCAGGGAGCCACGCCAGCGCTCCGCGGGGCTGTGCTGGCCCGTCCGTGGCAGGGGAGAGGCGGAGATGTCCCTCACCGCTCCCCCCCAGCTCCACGCGTGGGGCAGCGTGGCGCTGGGCTCAGACTCCCGAGGCTCTCTCCACATCGGTAACGAGCACACGCTCCCCCCAGGTACTGTCCCAAGTGCAAGCAGCACCGCGAGGCCTCCAAGCAGCTGATGCTGTGGCGCCTGCCCAACGTCCTCATCATCCAGCTCAAGCGCTTCTCCTTCCGCAGCTTTATTTGGCGGGACAAGATCAACGACATGGTGGACTTCCCCGTCCGGTGAGAGCTCGGGGGGGGGGGGGCGAGGCACCTGGGATGGCACTGAGTGTGGCGCCCCGCCGCCTGGCCTCTCCCTGACTGTCCCCGCGTCCCTCCCTAGGAGCCTGGACCTGAGCAAGTTCTGCATCGGCCGGAAGGGCGAGCAGCAGCTGCCCATGTATGACCTGTACGCTGTGATCAACCACTACGGAGGCATGATCGGCGGGCACTACACGGCGTACGCCCGCCTGCCCAACGACAAGAACAGCCAGCGCAGCGACGTGGGTGAGGATCAGCTGCCCTCGCCTCCAACCCCCTTCTCTCGCAGCTGGGGACCGTCTCCCCCCTTAACCCTTCTCTCCTCTCAGGCTGGCGGCTCTTCGATGACAGCACAGTCACCACCGTGGACGAGAGCCAGGTGGTAACCAGATACGCGTACGTCCTCTTCTACCGACGGAGGAACTCTCCTGTGGAGAGACCCCTGCCCGGCCACCCCCCCGACCACCGAGCCGAGCGCACCCCCTCTGCCGAGGCTGCTGCCAGTCAGGTGAGAGCTCGCGTCCCTCCCAGCGCCGATGGAGCCACAGAGCCTTGAAACGTGCATGCGCCCGCCTGCAGGGCCCCGCGGAGCCTGGCGTAGTCGTGGTTTGGTGCCTCTTTGAGACTGAAGAGCTTGTGCCAGCTGGGCTTTGGGGTCCGACTTGTCCTGTTGCGGCTGTGATCTCGGGACGGGTGCGTCCCTAAGGGATGGTGGGAGAGTTGCCGGTTCCAGCCACCGGGCTGGGAGCGCTGGTGGGAGGGCACGGAGCCGCGCTGGGGCATCGGGGGCAGGAGGGAGCCGTGCCTGCAGGGCTCTGTGCCGGGAAGGACTGAAAGCAGCGGATCGGGAGCTGGCTGCACCAGGAAGCACAGCCTCCTCGGGGCAGGGTGGGGGACGCTTGCTGCTGGGGCCCAGCCCAGGGCCACGCTGGGTGCAGAAAAGGCGAACGGCAGCGCCAAGCCGGAGGCCTGCAAGCCTCCGCAAGGTGCTGACGAGAAACCTGCCAGAGCGAGCTGTGCTGCGGGACGGGCTGGGAGGGGTGGGCACATCCAGCACGTACCAATGGGGACTGGTTGGACTGTTCTCTGCCGAAACATCAGAAAAAAACAAAGGCCCGGGCTGGGGGTGCAGCGCGTTGCCTGCCTGCCAGGCTCCCCTGGGTCGCTGCAGCCCTTCCCACCGTGCTGCCCCCCCGGGGGCTGAGGACAATGCTTGGCCGTGGCACAGCTGAACGCGTGCGCCCCTTGGGGCCTTCTTGAGCAGCCCGGGCTGCGGACACGCAGCTGTGGGTTGGGCGGCCCGGCTCTTCCTTCCCAGCCAGCCCCGGAGCCTATGGGGCCGGGAGGGGCTGCTCCTGGCCTGGGGGCTCTGTGTGTCCTGGAGCTGCCCCACGCGCTGCGGGTGGCCTGGGTCATGGCAAGGCTGCCCCACGCATCCTGCGCCAGCCGTGGGAGGCTGGGAAGCCCCCGCGGTGCCGGGGATCACCGTGTGCCCCGCAGCCCCACGGCTCATTGGATCCCCCTGGGACTATCGGGGCGCTGGCAGCGCCGGATCCTTCGTGGTGCTGGCGTGCGTTGGATCCTGCTGGGGCTTGAGTGGGTCCCCGGCCCCCTGGGACCGCCCGCCCCCTCCTCGGAGACCTGCGACCTGATTGGCTGCCCGCGTGATCACCGGCACAGGGAAGGGCTGGGCTGCGATTGGCTGCCTGCAGGAATCACCTGGGAAGCTGGGCTGCGATTGGCTCTCGAGGGATCCCCACCCGCCGAAGGAGAGCTGGGACTGGTTGTGCTGCCGCCGCGCCTCCTGCTCCTGCGTCCCCATTGGCCGCCATCTGAACAATCCCGTTGGGATCACCACCGCCGGCCTCTGATTGGCTGCTGCCCGCCCCCTCGCCTGCCTGGATCCACCAATAGCAGAGCTCCAACTCCACCGGGATCCAGCTGCCGGCTCCCCGCGGCCCTGCGAAGACGCCGCCCGGCAGCCCCCCGCCGCAGCGCCTGCGCCCAGCGGAGCCCGGCTGCGCCGCGAGCAGCCCCGAGGAGCGCGGGGCTGGGCGCGACCGCGCTGCATGGGGAGGCGGGCTGGTGGGGCACGGGACTGGGCTCGCAGGCAGCCGCCTGCCCCGGGGGATGGCGAGGGGTGTTTCCCGTTGTGTTCTCCAAGTGCTGACGCAGGTTTCCACATCGCAGGCTTCTCTGATCTGGCAGGAACTGGAGGCTGAAGAACAAGAGCTGCAGCTCGAGGCTCCCCAAAGGCCTGCAAGAAACTCCTGGAGGCCCCGTGGCCAGAAGCGGAGTCCGGGCACCCCCCAGCACCCAGACGAAGGCTGCGTCAGATACTTCGTCCTGGCCACCACGGCCGCAATCGTGGCTCTCTTCCTCAACGTGTTCTACCCGCTCATTTACCAGACCCGCTGGAGATAGGCACGGGCACGGAGCCAGCTGCAGGAGCAGGGCCGCCGGGGCACGCGCCGTGCCAGGACGCCGTGCGATGAAGACGTCGGGCGGCAGGACGGAGCCCTCCGGGAAGGACTCGCCCGCTGAGGGCACGATCGGGCCTCGCCGAGGGAAGCGTGGGGCCGTCGGCTCCTGCCTGTCTGCCCTGGCATCTCCCGTGCCAGCTGGCACGGCCGCCTGGCTGGCCTGCAGCCGTGCCAAGGCACAGCCCGGAACCAGGATCCCCTCAGCCCTCCCTCGCCCTGGCTGCCTGCTCGGAGCAGGGCTGGCCCCACGGGTACGTGCCGCTGAGGAAGGGACAGTGCCGCTGCCCTGGGGAACGTCGCCTGTATCCGCTCATCTCCTGGGAACAAGCAGTGCCCTGCCCCGAGGCTGCTGCGAGGACAGGATGCCCTGACACGCTTGCTGCTCCAGCTGCGCGTGCCGCTGTGCTCCTTCAGAAGCCTCGTGTTCTCCGGAGCTGGCACGAGATGTGTCCCCCGGGCCACAGTTGTCCCTTGCGCTGGGGCTGGATGGGCTCGTCACCAAGGGCTTACGTACTTCCCTGCTCAACCGGAGAGCTCAGCAGCACCCAGGCAGCCCTAGGGGAGCCTGGCAGACGGCGCTGAGGCACCCGTGGCAAGCATGGACCTGCGGGGGCTGCACCTGCCTGCGTGCGGGGGGCCAGGGCTGTGCTACGTGCATGGCCCGCCAAGGGGCCGGGGGCAGCACCTCGCTTCTGAGGGGCCTGTGCCGCGGGAGAGGCGGGTGGGGGCGAGCAGGTAGGACCCGGGCTGCAGGAGGGCGGCGGCTCGCGGCTGTGCTGGCAGCGTCGCTCTCCTGCCTGCTGCGGGGGGGTGTTAATAAAGGCAGGTTTTCCAAAGAGACGTGGCACCCCTCTCCTGTGTCGTGGCAGGGGCTGTGTGCCGCAGCCTGCTCCAGCACCCCAGCAGGCGCCGGTGCCCTCCCGGTGCTGGTGTCCCTCTCTAGCCCCCTGTGCTGGCTCCGTGGCCCCAGCCCGTGCAGGAGCCCTGCCCCGGGCTCTGCTGGGTGCAGCAGGCTCCGGGCACAGCTCTGCCTGCCCCTGCCCTGGGGCCCTGGCCGTGGGGCAGTGGCTGCGGCACGTGCAGGGCGCTGGGCGCCTGGCGGGGCCGGCAGCGCGCTGTCCCGTGGGGCTGGGACAAGGGCTGCACTGCCGGCGCTGTCTGACATTGAGACGTGTTGCCCTTGGCTGAGCGTGGCTCGGGCGTGTTTGGGTTGGAGAGGTGACTTCAGAGCCCTGTGACTTCCTTTTCCGTCTCCGATGCTGTCCTGGCGGCGGTGCCCTTGGCTGTCTCAGGAAGGATGCTCAGCAGGAGCGCGGTTCTCCCGGGCTTCTGCCTGGGGCCCCTTCCTCACAGGGGAGGGGGGGGCTTGAGCCGGGCTGCGGGGCCCCCACAGCTTCCCCCCTCCTCGGTCCCACGCCCCTCCTGCAGCTCCCCAGGCGCAGGTCCCGGCACGGTGAGCGCTGCCCTCAGGAGCTGCTTGTCCTGGAACAGTCGCCTCATTGTCTGCTGCCCCGGGGCCCGTGGCTTCCCCCGCGCGCCCACGGCGTTGGCCTCGTGGGGCTGAGTCAGCGCCCGGCGCCTCTGGGGTGACCTCTGCTCCTGCTGGGGCCGGAGCCCGGGGCTCGCTGCCGGCACCTGCCTGCCCCCGGGTGGGGGTCCCGGCTCTGGGTACCCCGTGAAGCCCTGCACTGTGCATGAGACCCGGGCAGGGGCCGGCACCCACCTCTTGGCTCGCCGCTGCTGGCCCCGTGCCGTGCCGGGATGCTGCTCTGCCCGGCCCACGCCACAGCAGCCCGGGGGCAGCGGTGCCGGACAGGGCGAGGCAGCAGTGCCGGGGCTGGGCCGAGCGTGCCACAGCCTGGCTCTCCTCGCTCGGGCAGGTCTCCGGCGCTGCTCCGGGCTCGGTGCCTTCCCCCCTGCCCCGCTTCACGGCCCAGGAGCCGCTCTGCGGGGCCTCTGCCGGGGGCGAGGCGGGAGGAGAGGGGCAGGCAGCGCCCCGCTCCCCAACTCACGGCCGCCTTCTGCTTGCAGGGACTGACCCCGGTGCCGTTCGGATCCGGCCTGGCCCCCGAAGGAGCCCCGGCGCTGGCCGCGGAAGGCCTCCCCGAGCGCTTCGCCAGCCCCGCCGAGCGCCCGGCCCCCTCCTACAGCAGCATGGAAGAAGTCGACTAGGGCGTCGCGGGCACCTGCCCCGGGGGGTGCGGGCCGGGCCGGGCACCGGGGAGGAGGAGGGGGGGCGGGTGGGGGTCGGGGCTTGTCCTGCTCTCATTAAACACGCTGAACTCCGCTCGCCTCCGCTGCCTGCTGCGTGGCCCCGGGGACCGTCACCGTGCTGCCCCGTGTCCCCTGGGGTGCTGTGGCACCTGCTGCTCCCCTGCGCTCCTTACGGCCCAGGGTGTCTGGTGTGCCTCGTGTCCCCTGGTGCTCCCTGCTGTCACCTGATGTCCCTCTCTGCCTCGTGGCTCTCAGCGCGCCCTGCTGTGTCGGCAGACACTTGGTGCGCCTTGTTCCCCTTTGCTGTCAACTGCTGCTCCTGCGGCCCGGCGTGCCCTACGGCCCCCATGTGCCTGTAGTGCCTGGTGTCCTGTGGTGTGCCCTACGGCCCCGCTGCCCCTGCAGCACTTGCTGTCCTCCGGTGTGCCCCTTGGCCGTGGTGCACCTGTAGTGCCCGGTGTCCCCGGGTGTGCCCCACAGCCCCGGTGTTCCCCGCGTCCCCCGTGCGAACTTAGTGCCCGGTGTCTCCCGGAGTTCCCCACGGCCCCGCAGCGCCTTTACTGCCCGCTGTTCCCCGCGCCCTCAGTGCCCGGTGGCCCCGGTCCGCCCCGGGCGCGCCCTCGCCAGCGGGG
>CM021742.1:12515535-12569550 GCA_011075105.1 Heteronetta atricapilla
AAAAAAAAAAAATAACCAAAAAGGCAAAGGAGCTGGGGACGGAAAGGGCTTCTTTGTTCTGTCTTCTCCAGAACGTTACAAGGCTCAGGGCTCAGGACAAGAGCAGCAGAAACGCATGCACCATGGTGACTGGTGAGTCCGGACCGTCCACCTGCTGCGAGTCGGGTGTGTGTGCTCCGTAACCCCCGGCTGGGCTGTACCCACTAACCGTGCGTGCTCGTGGTCCTCGGAGACGCTCTTGAACTTTAGCGCCTGGGAGTCGCGGGCCTGCCGCCCCGGGGAAGGATCGCAGCCCTTGGTAGGAGAAAGCTCACGGCTCCGAGGCTCCTTTGTGGTTTGGAAATGAAGTCTTAAAAACGTGCTGTTGAGGTCTAGTAAGGATGGGTGTTTGCTGTTTGTAACGGATGAAGGGAACACACGCGTTAGTCTGGTTAAAAGTGGCGATGCAGAAACCTGTTGAATGTGCCACTGAGCCTCAAGGGGCTCTTCTGTCAGAAACAGGTGTGTTTATGTTAAAAAACGTGTCTTTGAGCGCGGCGTTGCTTACCTGAATCTTCACCTGCGAAGCACAGCTCCGAGCAGCTCGGTGCTCGTCGTTAAATGTTTCCGAGCAGGGGGATTCACAGAAACCTGGCCCAGGCTGCTCCGTTACCTGAGGTACCTTCAGCTCCCCTCTGACTGCAGGAGTTGAGGGGCTGTAAAGCAAACCAGGTGAGGTCCCGTTGGGGGTTTGGAGCAGGAGCAGTGCTGGAAGTGCCGCGGGCTCTGCTCTGTGCCTGGATTTCCAGCGGTTCAGGCGGGCGCTGCGCTGTCACAGGCGTTAGTGAATGCCCGCGCGGTAACTGCAGGTGGATAACAACAAAGATGTTTCACTACCAGAAGAGAGCACGAGAACTTCCTTCTCACAGCGTGTGACAGGGCAAGGTTCACAGGACTGGGCTAGCAGGCTTCTGACTCCCACGCTTGCTGAAGAGAGCTGCTTAGGATGGAGCAGCGGAGCCGGGGCGAGGGTTTGCGTTTAAGGAATTCGTGCTGTTCGTTCCTCTTCCCGGTGGCCAGAGGAGGTGGGTGGTGTGCTGGTGGTGGATCTCCTCGTCTTTGGGCCTGTTGGTTTTGCATCTGGGTTTCTGGTGGCTTCTGGTCTCTGCTGCACGGGAGCCCAGCGCACGTCCGAGCGGCTCTGGGCAGAAGGGCTGCAGTTCTCAAAGTGATGCCGGAGCCTTTCCAGGGTGATGTTGGGTGACGTAACTCCAGCGCTTTGGGTTAATGGATAACCGCTGTTGAAAAGAGCGGCCCTGCTCGCCGCCCCGTTCCTTCCCCTGGTTAACAGACAGCGAGCAACCTAAGACTTGCTTCCCCGAGCCCTCGCCACATAACAAGCATGAATGCAGCAGCAAGGAAGAAGGCAGGCCCTTCGCTGAGAGGTGAGCCCACCCAGTTCGGTGGCACCTTGCTGTCGCGCTGCCCTCACTGCAAGGAAGAGCACCCGGAGCGCTCCCTCCCGGGCTCCCAGCGTGGCATCCTCGAGGCTCGTCCCTCGGAAGCCTCCCCTCTGCGAGCCGTGTCTCCTAGCGCGCCTCTGTGCGGGCGTGCACGGGGATTGTCCTGAGAGCTCCCCTGAGCTGAGGTCAAACGTCTGAAAGTTCTGAGCAGAGACCTGGGACAAGCTAAGGACTCGGTGTGTGTGCGTGAGAGGATCTAACGGAGTTTTGGCAGTTAGCTGCGAGTGTTGTGTGAGTGTGCCTGGTCCAGGTCCTGTCTGAAGGCGCATCAGCGGGGTTGTTCCCTGCCGGTGTCACCTTGGGCATGCAGTCAGCAATCACCTGGGAAGGGGTAAGTCACAGAGGTACAGGGCATTGGCTGAGCCCCTTCAGCAGGGAGAGCTGAGTGTTGAGCTGAGAGATGCCTGGGAGGAGAGCTCCCTGAGGGAACAGTCCCGTTAGCTGCCTAGCACAGAGCTGGCTTGAAGGTCTGTCAAAGCAGAGTCACAGAAAGGCAGAACTGTCTGTGCCCAGCTCTGGGCTCCGTGGGGCTTCCCTATGCTGACCTTTACAGAACTGGTGAATTTAGTATGTGAACGCTGTTACCTTGTGCTTTTTATCACTGAACCCCGATGCACATTTCCAGTATATTTTCTGCAATGACCTGACGGAGCAACAACTGCTGTTAATAACTCCAGAAACCGTTGGTTCAGCCCTGGTCACCTCGTGTGTTCCCCTTACCTTTGCTATTCCTTTTCCGGTGGGCCTGGTTCCATGCACTAGCCGTGAACCTCCTCCGTGTAAACAAGAACTGTGTGTTTGGACTGGCGTCACGTACCAGTAAGCGCGGCGGGGATTCGCTCCGGCGCTTGCTGGTGTTGGGGGTTGCTGGGGTCGGGTTTGGGGAGCACGGCTGCGCTCAGACGGAGCGCCACCGACAGCCTGGGACTTGCTGCCGTTATCACACGGCCGCGGCAGCCGTCCGGTCAGTCAGAGGTTGCTGTCCCGGTTCCGCTCGATTATATCGCTGGGAAATGATTTGAACGGTTCTGCTTCTCCTGCTTGCCCTCGTTAGAACTGCAGCCAAAACGTGCGCGCAGCGGTGGTGTCCCGTTGCCCAGCTCTGCGCAGCTCGGTCCAGTAACTCTCCTCCTGGTCCCGGTCTCGTGCTGCTTCACATCTTCTCACAAGCCTCTCGGTAGCTGGTGGTGCTGTAGCACAGATCTATTCACCCTTTATCGGGACTAATCGGTGCCTTAGAAGCAGCCAGTCCGCTTGCTGCAGGAACCGTGTGGGGGCTTAAACAAGCCAGGAAGAGAAGGATGCTGTCAGCGTGTACCCTAGAGCTATCTGATGTTCTCAGGTGTAGTCAGCTTTTATTTCTCCCCTTGCTCTCGCTTTCCCCGGTCACCTGGTCTCCTCTGTCCCCGTACGCGGCACGTTGCACCTAACCTCTTCCTATACTAAAAGCACCATCGAGAGCTGCTGCCGCCTGTTATTTCTAGAGCTCTGCTTCTCTGTGCCTGCAGTTCCCAGTCCGAGGAACCTCTCGATTCCAGCGCTCTCCTTCTGCTTGCTGTGTCACACCGATAGGGCTGTACGAGTCCTACAGGCAGCAGGATGAGTGCTGCATCTGATGCTGCCTAGAGCAGAGCCGCACGGCCTGGCAGAACCCCCCCTGCTCGGTTCTTCCACCTCAGGGACCTCAGAGCAGGGCCACGGGTGATGATTTCCGAGCTCCTCTCACTAATACCGCATGCCGCGAACAAATGGAGCGCGTGGCTTGGTTTAGCCCGTGGTGGGACTCCGCTGGTCTGGTGAGGTGCGGTGCAGGAGATGGTACGGGGCGCCCAGCCCTTGGGGATGGGCACCGGGGTCACACCTGGTCATCAGTCTGACTCTGCCAAGGGTTACCTCGAGAAGGGCGCGGTGGTGCGAGATGCCTCCTAAAACCAAAGCACCTGTCCCAGGGCATCTGGCTGTGCATGTTTGCTAGTGTCCGACGGTACTTGGTAGGAGAAACAATTTACTGGTGCCAGGAGCGTCCTTGCATTGGAGGAGTGCCGTGGTTAAAGAGTTTTAACTTTCTCTTTCCTTAAGGAACCCTCAGGACCTTGCAATATGAATAATTCTCTGGAGAACACCATTTCCTTTGAAGAATACATCCGTGTGAAGGCGCGAACGATCCCCCAGCACAGGATGAAGGAGTTCCTGGACTCCCTTGCTTCCAAGGGGCCGGAAGCCCTGCAGGAGTTTCAGCAGACCGCCACCACCACCATGGTGTATCAGCAGGGTGGCAACTGCATTTACACGGACAGCACAGAGGTGGCTGGGTCTTTGCTCGAACTTGCTTGCCCTGTGACAACCAGTGTCCAGCAGCAAACTCAGCAAGAGCAGCAGATACAGGTTCAGCAACCCCAGCAAGTCCAGGTAAGCGTCTTAAATCACCCCTAAGTGTGCGTGTGACTCGCTGACCCACGGCGCTGTGTGCGGAGCCAGCCGCCGTCTAACCTGAAACCACGGGCAAGCACTTAAGAAGCAGGACCGATTAACTTTATATAGAGCAACACTATTTCCCTTTCATTTGAGGAATTTGGTAGTAAATTTCTCTCTTGACTGTGCCTCCATTGAGCCCCTCCGTAGGAGGAGCAACATACATAGCAATGTCGTGGTGTAACCTATTTGAGAAACGGTTGACAGTTCTGGCATGTACACAGCTCCCCGAAGCCGTGCGCTCCGCGTGAAGCAGCTATAAATACCCTTCCCCCTCTGCCGGTCTTACTTTTCTCTGGTTGTTTGGAGTGGCCCTGGGATCTAACTCCATTATTATTATTTTTTTAAAGTACTCTTTAAATGGTTTTACTTGGATATTCGAAAAGCTGTAGTTCTTGATCTGGGTTTTAAGCTGGTGCAGGGAAGTCAGGTTATGAGCTATGGTGAGATACCCTGAAAGATGTGTGCGTGTCAAGGAAGATTGCTCTGTACAGCGGAAGGAGTCTTCTGCAGGTTTTGGTGTTGTTTTTTTTTAACAGGTCTTAAAGTTATTAAGTATTGAGTAAGCAAAATCCAGCGCCAGGCAAAACCCATAGAACTTAGAATAATGAGAGTAACTGCCTTGGCCCTCAAACACGTTTCTTAACCAGTTCATAGGTGGCGAGGCATTTACCAGGGTTCCCTTACTCTACGTCTCCAAGCAGCTGAACTCAGAGTGCAGCGCTGACTCCGATACGCCCCAGATACACATCGTTCTGCCTTCTGTAGCATAAAGTTGTGAGCTTTCTTCTTCTGCAACAAATGAGGGTACGGAGACAAATGACTGGAGATAAGGTCGCGGGGAGCTGCCGCAGTGCAGTAGCCTTGTGCTAACAGCTCACTTGTGTGCTCTTCCCCTCCAGTAGAGACAAACTTTCCTCTTTCCCTGGTAACTTCTCTCCAATTACTCTTTCTATTGAGTAAATGAATGCTCAACTAGGACTTGGCTAACCTGTTGCCCTACAGTAACTCATGTTGCAAGGCTTTTGAAGAATAAAAGCCTCTAGTCTCGCAGACGGATGCCTTAGATCTCTGTGTGAGTCTATTAAAACGGGGCAAGGGTGCTTTTGGTTCTGCCAGCTAGCAGATTTTTTGGGAGAAGTCTCATTTTTCAGTTCAGTAGAAGAACTAGTAGGAGAGTTGGGTGGTTTTTTTTTCAGTGCCTCAGCCTTGAAGATGCTGAAGGCCCCATACCAATGTAACACGTTTAAAGGAATATATAAATATAATTTCCTGCTGCTGCCGCCTCCTTTCAGAACTTCTCAAAGTTCGCACTTGACGCTTGCAGGCCTTGTAGTAGCGGCGATAGGGAGGGAGGTCATGTATCACACACTCAGAGAAAAATAAACTCCTGACCTTCTTGGAAATAACTGGAGAGTTACTGCCAGAAGCCTGTTCCTATTTTTTAAACTAAATGGCCGGCACCTTGAGGTGAAAAATACCTGATGAAAGTCAAACTTGCAAAAGCCTCTCCTAAAAAATGCCGTGTACTCTTTCTCCTTTGTTTTTGGTGCGACTCGGCTTCAGAATACCTGCTTTTGCATCTGCCAGGACAGACCCCAATGAGTGTTTGCACTGCCTGGCGTGTGGCTCGCTTTTGCCCGTTGCCAGTCCCCCAAACACTCTGGTGGCACATCTGGCACTAGGAACAGCTGCAGCTTCTGTGCATCACGGCACACCTGGACTCACGTGCCTTTTAGCATCTGGATCAGAATGATCTTGAAGCGAACGAATTAACCTTCTTTTCTCCCCGAGAACTGGGCGGAGGAATGCCTTTACCCCTTTGTGAGAGCGCTTAGTGCTCCGTCTCCCAAGGTTTCTGACTGAGGTGTGATTGATGTTAGACCCGTGATTCAGCATTCACCTGTTTCACGACGGTCGCTGTGGCAGTGGTAACGGAGCGTGGTGCCTGAGCGTGGCGGGGCCGTAACCGGGACAGCGTGCCACCGGGACAGCGTGCCACCGGGGCAGTGCGCCCCGCTCGGCTGCCTCACTTTGCTGAGCTCCGTTCACGTCTGCTGTGCTGTGAGGATTTTCCCTCATCCTCCAAAGGCTCCGAGATTTTGATCAAACTTATGTCATCCCGGTACTCGACTCGATAATCCGTTTAGTTCTTGCTAATCCAATTGCAGGTCGGTGGAAGACCCTTTGGATGACGCTGCCTGCGGCTGGCAGCGTGACAGCGGGGCTGAAGGCGGCTAATAATATCGCGGGTCAGATGACCCCACGGCTCCAAGCACCGATGACAACCTTATGATCATAAAGATAGACGGTGCTCAGGTTTCAGCCTCGGTCTTGCTGTGACAAAGACTGTACCTGGCTGCTGCTGATTTTATTTATCCTAACAGAATAAATCTCCTGTTCGAAGGAGAACTCGCCACCTTAGGGTTTTCTTTCCTAAAATGCTCAGCAAGCTGGTGACTAACATTTCTTTCAAAGACTAGTGGAAGCAACTGTTCAGTTAGGTTAGGTCCTGGTCCGTGCTGCAGTGAAGTGTCTTGGAGCTCTTTCCATGGCCGGTATCACAGCCATTAACCATCTTAAAAGTAATGTGCCAAGTTGTCATACCCTGCTACCTGCATCCGGGCTGACCGCGAAGGGCCGTGTTTCACTCCAGTCAAGTAAGAGTCTGTCAGCTCTGCCTCTGGTGGGATTGTTCCCAGCTGGTGTTGAGCACTGAGGCTGTAGAATTGACGGTACCAGCGAGAGGTGTTAGCCCTGACTTACAGAGCACGGTATTTCTGCAGCAGATAGTGAACCTCTTCCTCCTTTCACTTCTCATCTGTGCGTGCAAGAAGATTTAGCTGAAAGAATATCAGAGGAGAGTTTGTGTAGAATGTGCACAGCACACGCAGGGAAGGTCCTCACTTCTGGCCTTTTTATTTAAGACGGTCTGATGGCAAGGTTGCTAGAGCTTCTTGGATGGGGTTGTGGGGAAGACACTACAGGTGAGCAAGATTGTCAAACTGCATAGGGGATGATGAAAAGACTGCATAAACCTTGAAGGCTTGTGCCTTTCTAAGCCCTCAGTTCCTTAGGGGTTGGCTGTTCATCTTCTGCCTTCCCCTGGTTGCTTCTGTGACTTCAGACCACTCTAGGAAGCTGGGCAGTGTTAATGATACGAGGCAGGAAAAGATGCACTTAAGGAGCTCGGAAGAAAACCTTAGCCCTGGCTCTGCACAAAATACGTACTTCTTTCACTTTTGATGGATGTGGCTTTCTCTGACAGGAGGTAGGGCTCCTGGTTGCTTATCGTTGAATATAAGCAGTATTAGTGTAGCAGCTAGTATTTACTCCTATTTGCTGAGCTGAGATCGCTGCTTCAAAGAATGGTTGGGATCAAGAGGGACGTTTTAAAGATAGCCCTTTTTTGGGTATGGAAATGGGTTTCTCTTTTGCTCTCCCTGGTTCACATGTTCCAGCTGTCTCAGGTCTAAATCCTGTCCCAAAGTACGGTGTGGCAACATAATCCTGATACGGTCACTGTTCAAACATGCAGAGACCCAGCGTGCCTGTGGAATTGTCTTACTGAGGTTGATGAATGAGCAGAAGGAAAAAAACTGCAGTGAGAATCTGGTGGTGGTTTGGAGAAGTTGACTTGTACACTCCCCGTAGGCCTTGTTTACTCTGATAGATAGCAGAGGACTTCCTGTAAAGCAGCTGAATAGCAGCTTCAACGTTTCCTGCTACTGAGGGATCGGGCTTTTTACCTGCTGTGCACTCGTGTGCATGCTCTAGGTTCCTTCTGACAGAAGGAACCCCTTGTTCCACTGGTAGGTGTTGGAGCTACTTCGGTTTCGGACTTCTTGAGGGCAGTGCATTTTCAGCCTGGTTTCCTGAAATGACATCTAATGATGAATTGATGATCGATCATCAATGGAAACGAATGATTTCCTGAAATGACATCCCGAAATGACACCTAATGGTTTTGATTCTCTAGTCTGCTACTTTTGGTCCAACTTCTGGCTGTTTTGTGGTAAAAAATACATTTCTCTTTGTGATTGCAGCCTGCTGGGAAGTGATTCTTTTCATGCTGCTGCACCCAAACTCCTGACAATAAGCAGCCTCAGCACTGCAACTTGGCGTGTTGGTTTATTTCACCAGTATAACCCAGGAATTCCCAGCATAACACATCCTCGCTTTAAATCTTCGCGTTAAGGCTGGAGATTGTTCTCTCTGTTGTTCTTGGCTTGCAAACTTCAAACATTCCTCTCTGTACAGGGTCTTTTTAAAAGTCAGCCACTGATGCTTGTTAGCGTAATTCTTTGTCCTTTTGTCTCAGAGACCAAGCTCCATCAAGGAGGTTGATGTAAGATGTGCAGGAGGCAGAACTTCTGTATTCGAGAGGGGCAATCTCTGGTCGGAAACACGATGTCAGCAGGGTGGAGAGCTTCCTCTGGTTCTGGAGTTGCCTTCTTGCTTGGGCCTGGGCTCATTCTTTGGGTGTTTAAAGAAAATAATAATAACAGTGTGAGATGTAAAGCAGCGGCAAGACTTCTGGTTGTGGGGGTCAGGATTTCGGCCTCGGAGTGTTGTATGGTTTGAGGGCATGGCTCCTCACCTGCTGGAAGTTAGGGCAGTTGCCTGCGGCTTTCAGAGGCAGCAGGCTTAGGTTCTAAAGGCAGAAAGGAGAAAATGCTGTCCTGTCTGGTCTGCTCTTAGCCTCTGCCGCTTGCTGATGATACCTCGTGCTTAAACCCATCTCGCTGCCTTTGTAAGTGTGCTCACGTGCTGGAAGTTTTCATTTCAGAAGCAGGCTTTCAAGTCTTACTGCCAACAGCAGAAATACCCTCTTTGCATTGTATTACATGAAATCAGTAATAGAAACACTAAAGATGTGCATGTGATGGTGATGGGGATGTTTTTAAGGTGTTCTTAGTCAACATTTAGGGCAAGAGTGAACGGCCTCAAGTTGTACTGGGGAGGTCATGTGTCTTGTTACCTTGCAGGAAATGTTACAAAGCCCACATCATCTGGCTTACCGCATGCTGCACGTAGCTGTCAGCAGGAGCCTCTAAAATTCACTGTTCCTGGGAACAGCATGGGTTCTTAGCAGGAGCTGACTTGGAATTGGTCTGCCACTGGTGCGTTTTGCTATCCCACTCAGTGCTTAGCAACTCTGAATTGGCTGCAGATGAATCCGTAATGCTCTTAAAACTTTTTTAAGAGGTCGCTTTGGGAAGTGAGGTTGAGATCTTGTTTCTCTGTGCAGCGTAGACCAGAGGGAACGTGGAGCCTGTTCAAATGTTAGGTTAGCTTGACTGGCTCTGATAAGTGAGATAGAAAAGGGTGAGGCAACATGAGCAGGAAGACGTGGTTTGGGGACTAAATTGCTTCAAACATCATGCGGCCCTTGTAGGTGTCACCAATAAAGCTCTGCATCCCTCAGGTGGATTTGAAAGGAGAGGTTGAGCAATTCCCCACCCTTAAGGTATGGCTTTAAGGAAGCCTGGAGAGGTGATCCTGGAAGCCTGGGACATGGCTCCTAGAACAAGGCAACGCAACAAAGTGTTTGGGGTGAAGCGGGGAAGCCTCTGGAGAGGAGAGCAGAGCAGATCTCAGGGTCCTGGGAGTGGAGACATCAGCTGGGCTGGGCTTGAGCATATTCATTTCCTTGCACTAAAATGAACTGTGTTTGGCTTCCAAGTCCTAATATATTTTTTCCATAGCATTCAGCACTGTGTAAGTGCATGAGCTAGAAAATACAGCTGAATAACTTGGACAATAAATGGAATCAGTAAATGATTAAAACCGGTGAACTTATAATTATCACTGACAAAGAAAAACTTCTGAAGCTTAAAACCAGAAATGTAGTGGTGTCCTTTTAGCTCACGACAGATTCCCATGAAACTTGCAATATTTCCTGTGTTAACACCTGCTTGTGTAGTGCTACTATTAACAGTTGGTTTCAGAAGATTTCTCTGCTTGGAGTGGAAAGAGCCAAGTGCTGGTTTTGGCTTACCCGTGGTTCTTACTGCCTGGCACTGGCGAGCAATCCTGCAGCCATCTGGGGCTGGGCTTGAGAGCAGTGCAATCGGTCTTGAGAGCGTAGTGAGGATGAGCCAAACTCCTGCATTGTGTAGCAGGAACCTTCACATCAGAGTCGTGATGTGTGATGAGTAGGTTAACGTACGGAACTGTGAATCTGAGCAGAGAAGACCGGAGCACAGAGCTCCGGGGACGGACCAGCCGTGCCGCTGGCCCTGCGGTCCGGTCGCTGGCGCTTGCTGACCCCTAACTGCCGAATTGGTGTCGTTGCAGGTCCAGGTCCAGGTGCAGCAGTCACCGCAGCAGGTCTCCGCCCAGCAGCTCTCTCCGCAGCTCACTGTCCACCAAGCTTCGGAGCAGCCGATACAGGTCCAGGTGCAGATCCAAGGGCAGGGGCAGCAGCAGGCGTCCCAGACAATACAGAGCCAGTCTCTTCAGAGCCCCAGCCCGTCTCAGCTGCAGGCGGCGCAGATCCAAGTGCAGCACATGCAGACTGCCCAGCAGATCCAGGCTGCCGAGATCCAGGAGGAACACATACAGCACCAGCAGATCCAGGCCCAGCTCGTGGCCGGACAGGCCATTACTGGTGGCCAGCAGATCCAGATCCAGACGGTCGGGGCGCTCTCACCTCCTCCTTCTCAGCAGGGCTCTCCGCGAGAGGGAGAGCGGCGGATCAGCACGGCCAGCGTCCTTCAGCCGGTGAAGAAACGCAAAGTGGATATGCCTATTACTGTATCGTATGCTATTTCAGGGCAGCCGGTTGCCACAGTGCTGGCCATTCCTCAGGGCCAGCAACAAAGTTACGTCTCGTTACGGCCAGACTTATTAACGGTGGACAGTGCCCACCTGTACAGTGCCACCGGGACCATTACTAGCCCCACTGGAGAGACTTGGACCATCCCCGTTTATTCTGCTCAGCCGCGTGGTGACCTTCAGCAGCAAAACATCACCCACATCGCCATCCCTCAGGAGGCCTACAACGCTGTCCACGTCAGCGGCTCGCCAACGACACTGGCTACCGTGAAGCTGGAAGACGACAAGGATAAGATGGTGGGAAGTACTTCAGTCGTGAAGAACTCCCACGAGGAAGTGGTGCAGACTCTTGCTAATTCGCTCTTTCCAGCGCAGTTTATGAATGGCAACATCCACATTCCAGTGGCAGTGCAGGCTGTGGCAGGGACGTACCAGAACACGGCACAGACGGTGCACATATGGGACCCCCAGCAGCAACAGCAGCAGCCCACACCGCAGGAGCAGGGGCAGCAGCAGCAGCAGCTACAAGTCACCTGCTCAGTAAGTTTAACTGCTGGGTCTCGCTCCATGATTAACGTCTTGCAGATGTTTTGGGGAGAGGGGATGTGAGCAGACAGCTGGTGTGCGGGAAGCAGAGACGGCTGTCCTGTCGTCTGGGCGTGACATGGGGCGTTTGACTCCTGCTAGATGTAGGGCTGCAGCATGTCAATGTTGGTGCACGATTATAGGGTGCAAAACTGCCCAAATGAAAGTTCAGTGTTGCTCTTTGTAGTGGAAATTAGCAGCGAGCATTTATCTATTAGCTTCTTCCTAGCAGGTATCCTGAAGTCTGTGGACTTCTGACCTGCTCTAGGGGTGGCAGTGGAGAGGCAGGGAGCACTGCAGCACAGCAAGCTGCACACTTGGTCACCAAGTCGTCAGCTACTTGGTGTTATGCAGCATGTAGGGTCCGCAGCAGATCCAGTGCCCAGGTAAAATGGCAAAATCTGAGTAGCAGTCAGGGCAGGCTCTGTGGAGCAGGCGTACCTGGCTGTCACACCGGACCCTGCTGCCAGCAAATGCCTGCGGTGTAGGAACACAATAATGACCAGCGGCAAGTAAAGCATCTCTTTGTCACGCCTGGCAAACCTGACAGCCAAACGTGTTGACGTTTTTTTGAAAGGTTTTATTGCTGACTTTAAGCCACAGCTAATTTTAAATTGAGTTTTAAAACTTGAATAATTAGGGCGATCAGCAGCCTGTCTTACACGTGCAAACGGGTGTCGTTTTATTATCAGAAAGTGTAGGGATTGATCCGTCAAAGCCTGTTTTTGCTGAATGGAATGAGAGCAAAAATACCCGGGTGTGCTAGCACAAATATTGTTATAAATTCCTTGCAGTTTATAAATACCACCACTGGCTTTAGAAAGATGGATGTGCCCTCTGCTTCATCAGCAGGCACTGAGACGGAGAGGATTGCTTTGGGCAGTCACATCTGATTGTTTCAGACCGAGTCAGCCTCGGTGGGCTGCAGCGAGTCTTCCCTGGAGAGGGCTCCCTGAATCCCCGGGTGCCCTCTTTTGTACAGCTGTGCTTTAAGCTCACAGGCCTTGTAACGCGTGTGTTGGTTTGGTTTTTATTTGGGTGGGGTGTTCTGTTTTGGTGATTTCAGAGAGCCTTTGGGATCTTTTTTTTCCCTGTGTTGGTGTATTACAGATCATTTTATTGCTTTTGGCTACTTAAACAAACCAAGTTGATAAAACTCCTTGCATTTCACCTAAAGGGGATTATTTGGGTTTATTTCTAGGGTATTTTAAGAGCATGAGACACATTCATAGGATCCTTTCCAAAGTAGGAACTCCATTATTTCTTTGTAAAGCTTCTACTAACGCAGTGTATCCCAGTGCGTAGTGGCCTGCAGTTCTTGGCTATCGGGCAGCTTTTTGATGACAAGTCTGGACTAATCCCCTACGCAGGGAGGCGTGGGCTCTTCTCTGAGGGCAATAAAGCTGCTGCAGGGCTGCATCCAGCTTCTGGGTGTTGTCTCTTCAAACTGTGAGACTGAGAGGAAATTTTCCCCCGTCCTATGGTGTTGTGCTGCTCTGGGGAAATATCATCAAACTGTTCCTTGTGTAGCTCTTTTATGTGGTGTTCTTGCTGCCTGATGATCCCTGTGGCAGTGCCAGTTACCTGCTGCTGACTGGGGCAAGTTGCAGCTATTTTGCCCTATTTTTAAAGCATACAAGAAGTCACTTAGGCACCTTCCAGGCCCGTGCACTAACCCCAGGCCGTGTGCCTGCCGTCGCGGCAGGTGACGGCTGTGAGGCCGGGGCAGAGGACGGCTGATCAGTTGGTGGAGGTGGCTGCCTCTCCGCAGCTTTCTGTTGGAGCCCGGTGGGGCAGGGCTCGAGGAGGGTGGAGGCACAGTGCTGGCTCCTCCAAAGACAAGGTGTCAGCTTGCCCTTGGACTCCTGGCCCCTCTAAGCCAGAGGCTTGCTTGACAGCTTCAGCTTTATTGCCTTGATAAAAGCTGAAGCCTTTCAGTCAGCCTCCTGCCGCAGCTATGGTGATGGAGGTGCTGATATGCAAACAGCTAGTAGGAGCTGATGTGAAAACAAACCAGCAACAAAAGCACATAAAACCAGAGGTAGGCAGCCTGTCTGAAAGCTCCAGCGTGAGGCTCTTACGGGCTTTGCCTCTTCAGCTGGTCGGTTGTCTCTTGTTGTTCCACTAAGAAAGGTACGGGTGTTCCTAGATCTCTGTGCCGCTTTCACCATGCACTGTAGTACTGGCAGAGCAATTTGGGTTAAAGATTAGCAGTATCAAAGGAAAAGTTACTTCACTGCGGCAGTTTTTGGGGTGTCTCTTAAGAAATCGAAAGCAAAAGTGTTGAGATGTAGGAGTTGATAGCTGCGTAACAGTCAGGGTTGCCAATGATGACTTGACTAAGGGCAGTAAAACCTGAGGTTAACCTTGTTAACCAAGGTGACGGTGAGACTTTCTCTGGCAGGGGACTGAGAAGCTGCAGTGAAGAACGTTGAGTGAGCGCAGCAGTAGAGTTCGCTCTTCCTTCCGGATAAGTGCCCCTGATTGCCTGTAAACTAAGTTTCAGTTTGAGGCAATCCGTGATGACTTAAGGTCCTGTTCCAAAGTAAACTTCTGCAGGTCTGAGGACCTGGTTGGGTCTATAGCAGGACATGTTGTAGCTGTTCACAGAACAGTAGCTAGTGTGCAGCAGCAGTATTTGGTAGTTGAGAGCACTTCATTGCAGTTGGATGAATGTTTTAATACTGGTGTTGTAGCCTATTATTTTATATCTCTTACAAATTGCTTAGTCCTACCAGTTTGTGCCAGCGAGAGCAGAGCATGTTTGTTCTGTCTACCTGTTAAATACAGGCTAACGAAGAGAGCCTGCCCTCGATGGGCAAGGGTGGGTGGGATGCCAGCAGTGTAAAACGAGTGTACCCAGAGCCTGGCTCAGGACAGCCCAGGCGTGGGCTGTAGTCGTTCGTCTTACTGTTTGAGAGGAGACCAGAAGTCTGTTTTCGAGAGGACTTCAGCCCTATGGAGATCCTTGCCTTTGAACTGGCTTCTCTGTGGAATTGCAGCAAGAATTGCTGCTGGCTGCTGGGTCTCCTGTGATGTTCTGCAGGACTTCTGAATGCATCGAACATCAAGTTGTGTGGATTTGCTGAAGGAATTTTAGATACGTCCATTCAAACAAAAAATAACACTTGGGGAGTCAAATACTCCTTCTGGAGCAGCAGTTCAGGTTAGGCAGCAAAGGCTGCGTTCCCTGGATGGGTCTTGTTAGAGAGGGGTGTTGCAAAAGGCTGATATCCTGGGGCTGGGGGTAGCTTTTTTGTGTGTAATTGTTATATCGAAGTGTGTATAACTGAAATCTTTTCTGTCACAGGCTCAAACCGTTCAGGTTGCTGAAGTTGAACCACAGCCGCAGCCACAGACTTCACCTGAGCTTCTACTTCCAAACTCTCTGAAGCCAGAAGAAGGGCTTGAAGTGTGGAAAAGCTGGGCACAGACCAAGAATGCAGAGCTGGAAAAAGAAGCCCAAAATAGGCTAGCACCTATTGGAAGTATGTGTCGTGACACAGACTTTCCTTCCTTTTAGGGGTTATTCAGTGACTGACTGAAATGTTAAGGTGTTTTTTGAGAAGAGTGCTGAACAATTTTGTTCCATCAGCGATTGTTTTTAAGTTTAAACTTTGATTTAGTTTGCACTGCTAATTATTGCATGATCCAACTGCCACAGGACATGTTCCAAGGGAAATATTATAGGTCTGTGCTGAGCCAACTTGAGCAACTAGTCTGGTGGCTGTAGGAAAGGATATTGTGTGACTGCAGTGTGTGGACAAACAAAATGGCTGTGCATGCCAGCCACGCTGGTAGGGCAGGCGTGGAGTTGCTGCTTTCCTGTTGCTGCGGGGCAGCATTTCATTGTGGACAGGGTAAAACAAGGCGGTCGTCATGCAGCTGGCAGGGCAGAGTCTTCCTCTTGGATTCTTGCCCACTTATCTTTTAGCAGATCTGACAGCCCAAGATCTTGATTTATTTCAGTTTTCTTTATTATACGCAGAGAATGTGGTAGTACTGGGCCTGCCGGCTAGAGTGGCACTGCTGGAGACACGGGAAATCATTCCTGAAAGGTCAGAAATAATATGGCTTTATGGCTTAAATAATATGGCTTTGTTTTGTTTTCCAGGGCGTCAGCTGCTGAGGTTCCAGGAAGATCTCATCTCTTCAGCTGTGGCTGAGCTGAATTATGGGCTATGCTTAATGACACGAGAAGCTCGAAATGGTGATGGTGAACCCTATGATCCAGATGTGCTCTATTATATCTTCCTGTGTATTCAGAAGGTAGGGGGAGGACAGTTACATGTGCAGCAGAGCTGTGTGTGTTGTCAGAACGTGTAGGGAGATTCTATGTTTAAAAAAAGGGAGACTGTGGCTTCTGTTGAGCTTCCCAACAATTTCATAACAAAAGACTCTCTGGTTCTTACATTTAAAAAGTAAATTATAAAACAGTGATGTAGTTGAAATGTAATATGCAGCAATGTTTTCTTCTCCTGACTTAAGTTTGTGAAGAATTGTTAATGATTGAGTTCAGTATCGTGGTGAGAACAACAAATCCTTTTAGGCTTGGTTTTCTGCGGGAGAGGGGAGCAGAGGAGTGATGTTTGAGAAACCTGTCAATGTCAGGACTTGATCGAGCTGGAGCTCTACAGGCAAGAACTTAGCTTTGTGTGATGTGGGAAGTCTGAGCTGGTAATATTGGTGTGCTTTCTGGAAGAGCTGCAGGAATAGAACTGAACTCCGATAGGGAAATTGGGTATCTCTTCTGACCTGAAAAAATCTAGAGGACAGGACAGTTACGTGAAATAACTTCCAATGAACACATACAAAATAAGAGGTGAAATCCAGCCAGCTTTGCTGTCTAAGATGTTTTTTCTTCCTGTCTTGGCATTCCCGTGATAGTTACTGAGGTTACTTCTCCTGTACTCTCCTCAGTGCAAGGGTCCTCGCTTTTCTAGGCAGGTTAGTGTGCGGTGCTATGCTGTGAAGTGTTTGAGTAACGAGGTGCCTGAGCTCTTAGGATAAGGTCTTGTCTGAGAGGAACATTACGACCACTGTATTATACGAGTGTATACAATGTTATACTGTATACCACTGTGTTGTGAATCTCTTACAGTATCTCTTTGAAAACGGTCGAGTAGATGACATCTTCTCAGATCTCTACTATATTCGGTTCACTGAATGGCTGCATGAAGTTCTCAAAGACGTACAACCTCGTGTTTCCCCTCTTGGTAAGAACTTGCCTTAATGAACATCAGGAGTTTCTGGAGCTTGGAATGTTTAAATGGAACTACAGCTTGAGTGTAGTCTGAACAGAAATCCTTTCAAAATAATTAATGACCCTAGGATGGATCCCATTGATAGGGAGAAAAATGTTGCATCTTCTGTGAATGCTGAGGTTATTGCACGTGTTAGGCTCTAGCCCCAGTTGTTGCTGAGGGTTATTTGACTTACTTCTCACCCATGAGAAGGCGGATAGTTGAGATTTTGCACTATCATGAGGTTGGCTTGCTTGGAAGCCAGCTGATCCTTGATCCAAATTGAGCTTCCTTGTCTGAAGCACTAATGCATCTTGCCCCTAATACATATTGTAGCTTTGGGAGATGATGCAACACCCTCATGTTGCCATGTAGCCAGATGGATATGGGCTGCAGGACCAACTAAAAATGCACGATTGGAGCCTCGACTGCTGCAATGAAATGCAGCTTATCTCAAACTTGAGTTAATGAGATGATGGCTACAGGGGTGGACGAGGAGTTTGAGAAGAGACCCATTTTTTGTATAAGAGCTAGGGTAAGAATCACATTTTTAGAGCACAGAAACCTTTCTTAGGACTTCATTCCCTTTGATCTGATTAGGTGTCAGTGAAGAAGCTATTGCTTGTGTTCAGAAAAGTAGCTGATGTTACTGGCTAGATAGCTAAGTAGCACCATGAGTTTTGGAAGCCTTTTGTTTTCACTCTGGCTGTTTGATCTGTGCTTTGTCATTCCACAAGCCCTGGAGTTCATACTGCTGTCTGTTTTTCTATTTATCTGTGTATTTGGAGTATAGTATGTCTCTTCTACACAAAGGAAAAAAATCTGAGAATCAAAGGATTACTCATGTGTCCAAATACATCACTTGGCGCTGTGTGCTGACTGAAGCTGTGCGCAGGGCCAAGAGCTGATTTGTTACACTGGCCTGCCTGCTCTCACATATTATTGGATTAGGAGCATCTGCATTGGAGTCGGGCCATTAATTAAAAACTGTTGAAGTGCGTATTTATTTCTCTCTGGGATGGGACATATAGATATATTGCAGGAATATATTCTCTACAACTCGAGGTTGACATATATATACAATTGTTTACTAACTGTACCTGCTACTTTAAAATAATATATATATATATACACACTTGTACAGCAATTAATCTGACATCAGTAAATCTCTCTTATTTTCCTTAAAATTTATAGGTTCTCTCATACTATCAGACTATAAAATGCTGCCTGTGTTCCTGCTCTAACTGTCTCCTAGCATGACACTGACTTCTGATTCTTGCAGGTTACGTCCTCTCCAGTCACGTAACAGAAGAGATGCTGTGGGAGTGTAAGCAGCTGGGAGCTCACTCCCCTTCCACCTTGCTCACTACGCTGATGTTTTTCAATACAAAGTAAGTACTTAGGTCTTGGGATATTTGCAGTATAAAAACTTCAAGCGCTTGGACAGGGGTGGTAGGAAACGGCTGCACTGGATTAGGGCAACATCATGAACTTTGTGTGGTTGCAGACAGCCCTCTTGCAACCCCATGAGGCAAAGTAGATGCAGTACAACAAGGAAATGAGCTAGCAGAGGGAAACTGGACTTGTGGCTGTTACATGCTTTGCTGCTGGAACAGTCTTTAACTCAGTGTTGATTTGAGCTTCAGCTGGCTCACGAGGAGTAAAGATAGCTACATCACTGTAGAGATTGTATCCTCTGAGGGTCTGGTGTTCTTGTCTTGCTGCTCAGATACTTCCTGTTGAAGACAGTAGACCAGCACATGAAGCTGGCCTTCTCCAAGGTGTTGAGGCAGACCAAGAAGAACCCTTCTAATCCCAAGGATAAAAGCACGAGTATCCGCTATCTGAAGGCTTTTGGCGTACACCAGACAGGCCAGAAAGGTAGTGTCTAGAAGTTTTCTTTGGGAATATTTACTTACTGGGCTTGAAGAGACCTGGAGATGGCTGCAGGTAGGGCCACGAGAACCCAAGGCTCTGCTAATTATTATAAATAGCCTAACAGAGTGAATTTTCTGTGTGTTCTCTCTGAGAGAGCATAGTACCTTCTACTAGTAAGTACCTTCTGGGGACCCACCTTACCTGAGGAATGTAGGACTCATCAAGAGCTGAGGGTAACTTTTCTGTTCTGTTTTTTATGGGCAAAGGGACAACTGGGTGTAAGTTATGAACAGGGAGAGAAGCTTCTTTGGGAGGACTTCACTTCCCTTATTCAAAATACTTGATACAAGTGAGCCCATGTAGAATTTCTACACAAATGCGGTCTGCCCTCCTAAAAGCATGGACCCAGGATTTGGTTCAGGTGTCTCATTCTCTGTAGTGAGACTGCTGTCATTTGGGGCACAGGTAGAGATGGAAAGATGGGTATGGGTGGGTTGCATTGTTCAGCAGGCTTTGGAACAGAGCAAGCTCTCCATATAATGCTCTAAGTACTTAGAGCCAGGCAGTTTTGCCCTGGAACAGCCATGCATCTCTTATCAGTTACAGCACAGTGACAAGATGCTTCAGAGTGCTGAAGCTCTGTGGCATTGCTCGGTTTGTCGTGCTTCCTGTACAGTGTGTCTGACAGATTTCGGGGGGGTTGGTCTGTAGTTACAGATGACATGTATGCGGAGCAGACTGAGAATCCAGAGAACCCCCTGAGGTGTCCGATAAAGCTGTATGACTTCTACCTCTTCAAATGGTGAGAGCCCCTGTTCCACGCGTATCATTTCTTGTCTTCTGTGGCTGTGTTGAACTGTGTCTTGTAGCTGGCCTGATTTTTAGGGCAGCATCTTATTGCTGGTACAGTTTCTGCATTTGCCTAGATTTACATAGCTGGGGAGGGGCATTGATATGAGAGGGTGGAATTTTGCGATGTTGTCACCTAACTTAACATAGAACTTCTGTGGTATCTAAAGAGACAAATCCTGACCTGTGAACTGGCTGATTTTAATCTCATACTCTGAAGGATTTTTGTGTTGGCATGAGCTCACTGTTCTGCCAGTGACTTGTAAACAATGATCTGGAAGCAGCCGCTACTTGAGATGAGGGTCCCATTTAAATTGGCTTCTGATTGAAAATGAGGACTGGAAATCGGAGGGAGGCACAGAGGACTCACCTCTAAATTATGATGATTCTGATAACTCAAGTGCATGTTCCTCTTTGTGGATTGCTCTGCAGCTAGCGTAGATGTCATAAATAACCTATTTTTGCTCCACTCTGAATGACCTTTAAGGCCAAGTGTTTCTTATACTTCCCAGTGTGAAATAAAAATTACTTCCTTGTAGTTGTCGCCATGACTTTTTAACCTTGGCATGGCCTAAAAACTTTGGGAGCACCGTTTTCTCTAGGAGTAACTCCATACCTGCAGAACAAGTACCTTCATGTCTCATCAGCCAGATGTCCCCTGTCAGGATTTGTGGAGCCTGGGATGAGGACAGTGGTGGTCTCTCCCTCCGAGGACATTCCGTTAGTCTGGTTATTTCTGATCTTCCTCACGCAGCCCCCAGAGTGTGAAAGGCCGGAATGACACGTTTTACTTGACTCCGGAGCCAGTGGTGGCCCCCAACAGCCCGATCTGGTATTCCATCCAGCCGATCAGCAGAGAGCAGATGGAGCAGATGCTCACCCGGATCCTGGTGATACGAGAGATTCAGGAAGCTCTTGCCGTGGCTAATGCCAGCACCATGCACTAAGGCATCCTTCTTGGCTCAGAAGGGGTGGGGTGGGGTGACGGGGGAGGGACAAGCAAAGATAAATTGTACAGACTTTTACACTAAAGGAGATGCCTAAGTTTTTGGTTTTTTATTGGTGTAGTTATGAAGCCCTTTTAGGCTTCTTCTCTTTAAAAGAATCTAAAGGAAAACCTACCCATTGTGTATCCTACCCAACACATCAAACTGTTGGAACCATTGGAGGCTGCATATCCCCTGCAAGCTGGGAGCTGTGGAAAGCTGCTGGTTGACTCTGTTTTTTTTTATGATGTAGAAAATATGAACTACAGAATTGGCCTGGATGACTGGGGCCTCTGTCTCCTTGGAGCACGTGCAGCCTAGAGGGCACAGAATGACGGATGGACCTGCTCAGCCAGTGGAAGAGAGGCAGGCATCTTCTTTTCTTGTGCTTGGACGTTAATTTGCTGTTATCTTGGAAGGAAGAGGAGAGAGTGAACTACAATTGTCATTTATACAAAGAAAAAAAAACAAACAACGATTTCTATTCAGACCTTTAAGTGACATTTTTAGATGTTAAAAGTACAAACTTTACCACACTCTTCTTTTTTGGCCTAACGTTGAGGCCTTAAACCTTGAGGCTCCTGTGCCTGATGGAATTCTTGTAACATACACTTGTGTATCATATAAAGATACCACCCTGTTTCTCTTATGTATTCTTACTCTAGTTGTTTATTAAGAATGACGAGCACGTCTTTTCAACATGCCATTGAACAATGTGTCTTTATTTGGGGAAGAGTGAGCTGTGAGGGTGGGGGGGTCATTATACAAAGATCAGTATGCAAACTGGTTGTTTTCATCCCTGTTTGTGCTTTCCAGCTCGAGTCTGCTGGACTTCTTTCACCCCAACAAATGAGGAAGGTAGAAGGGGATTGAGTTCTGTTGAAAGACCTGGCTGCTTGCTGATGGAAGCTCAGTGTCAGGCTAGGAACGTGGGATCTGTGAGACCAGCTCAGACCGTCAGTCTGTCCTCATGTTCCGTGGCCAGCCTGTGAGGCTTCACTCCTAGGCAAATCCCCCTCTCCCCGCCTTTACAAACACACCATACTGACCGCATGGTGGAGGGGTGTTGGAGAGAAAAGGGCCTTCCAGGAGCAGCACATGTGCTGCTGTGTAACAGCTTTTTCAGAGTTTAATACAGCTGTGTAGCTTCTGGCATCGTTCATGATCATAAACCCCAACCCTGTAGCCTTGCCTTCCTGCATCTTAAGTGGTTGCTCTATTCTATATTATTAACAAGTAGTCTGCTCTTTTGAAGCCAGCGGGTAGCCAACCGTGCTTGAAATGGGAGATCACTCTAGCCAGGCTTGTTTTTTGTGCCACAAGCTTCTTGGATGTGGAGAGGTGACTCTGCTTCTAGAACTTGTCTTCCTTGCTTTTCCATCTCATGTCCCTTCCCCGTTCCGAAATATATAGGCATATACTTCAATATATATATATTACAGTAAAAGAACTTGTGTACAAGCAAGCAAATTTCTGAAGCTTCTGTTGGCCACCACCTGTCTGTACTGAGGAGGAAGGTTTGCCCTCTCCGTTGGGTGTGCACAGGGTAAACCTGCTCATCGGATGAGGGTAGGCGTAACGTCATCTGCTTCTGTGCTCCTGATCCTGGCAGAGGTGTGTGGGCCTGGAGAGGCTTCAAGCCTCTGATGCTTCGTGTTGACAGTGGTATTCCTGAGAAAGCAGGTGTGCTTGAGTTGGTCACGAGTACCATTAGTTTGTTCCCTGTGTAGGACTCTGTGCTGAAATAGGTGCAGAGAGGTGAGGTAGCAGCTCGCTGTTACTTACCGGTACCTGCACTCTAGACGTGTAGCTTAGTTTCCCACCTCAGAGTTATGCAAGGGGAAAATAGCATTGGGTTGGTACCCAGGTTCCCAGCTGGGAAGATGGCACCTGGGTGGTGTCTGACGCTGGAAACTCACCTTCAGCTAAATTCGGCCATCGGGAGTCAGCTGCTGCCTCCTGGTAGGGTGACTGTCAGGGTTGCTAGTGCCACTTCAGCTGTCGGAAGCCTATAATCCCTTCACCATACGTTAGCGACTGAAGTGTCTATCTGTGGCTCTAACTTAAACACTTGATCAATGATTTGAGAGAAACTGCAGACCGACCACCTGCACGCAAGCCCCAGTGTGTGCTCTGCAGTACTGCATGTGGAACTAGCTCCAGCATGCCTGCACTGCTGTGTGAGCCTGCTGATTGCCTCCATCAGACATGCAGTCATGTGCCAGGTACTAAGTCTACCAGTCGCTTCATTAAGTGGCTTTGGGAGTCGCTTCTTCTCAAAATTGCCAGAAGCTGGAATAACTTGATGGAATATTGGGGCAGTTTCAGGTTAGGGTTGAACGGATTATTTCAGCTGAGCTTTCACGAGATCAGAATTCCATGTTACCTTAAAAAAATTCCAGCTGGTGCACTCTCCTTACTACCCTTAATAGCAGGATGATCTAAAATCCCAGCAGGAGACAAGTTCTCCTTGATCTTGGACTATACTGCTTAGGAGTGGAGGAACTTGGCACGTAGCCGTGGAGATCTCCTAAGGATTGGTTTTGTTCTGATAGACTGAATTGTTTCCATTACTTTCTTGTTGTTCAGACCTACATAGGAGATGAGCTTGCTGACTTGGAAGTGGACTGCTGTACTGTTGTGTACCGTCTCATCAGAATGTCCACTCTGTTAATTTCATTCCCTATTTTTAGAGACAATCGATATACTGTGATTTAAGGATTATTTTTCTGGGCCTGGCTTCTAGTCTGGCTCTCTGGAGCTAGTTTAAAAGGTACAGTATTTCTAGGATATAAATACTATGTTCTTTGATAGTGAAGAACAGGATCTGCTCCCTTTTAGGGGCTCATAGGAAGATGTGCACAGAGTAGCACAGACGAGTGCTGTGGCTTGGGGTTGCTATCCAAGTTTCTGGGAAGTGTTCCCAGTCAAACGTGTAAAATAGCTTTTTAACACTTTCCTATAACCAGCTTGTTTGAATGCTGCTTAAAGGGCATTCCACCTAGGCTCCGAGAGTGCCAAACTGCTAGCTCTTGTATGCGTGTATATATTAAATGAGAACCCTCCGTGCCCTCTGCCTTGTATGAGACAGGCTGAAAATACGTCAATCTTTAAATAACTAAAGCTGAAAAAGTCAAACTAGAAGACCCTGCGTTGTTGGTTTTGAACTATGCCCATCTTGTCTCTGTGGTATGAAAGGAACTGTAGAAAGCAGAGTATGACTGACTATTGTAAAGCACCTCACACTCTGACGTTACTCATGTGTTGTCCTCTCTCTTGACACTAATAGCATTGCTTTCTTACAGCAACTTGTAGCCCTCTACACACTTGTCTAAGGCACCATTAGATTTTCATTCACTTTCAAGAGTTCAAGCGTTTTCTTTATGTGGTAATGGCTGAAGCAGCAGACCAGAGTGGTTCTTTGCTCCTGCCTAGAGCGGTGAGTGAAGGGAACAGTCTAGGTGTAGCTTAACAGGACGTTTGTCTGTTGGCTGCTTTACCCCCCAAAGAGATCTCCTGGGTTTCAGGTAGGAGACAAGGTCTGGAGTAGATCTTGCCTTGGGCCAATGAAAAAGACTTATTGTGATCCCTAAATAAGAATCCTCTTCCGTGCTGCTGCTGCTCCTAGGGCAGAAATTAAGAGTCTTATTCTCGACTGTGTCAGGGCTACCAACTGCTTTGGTATGCTCTGAATGAATTAGGCTATCTTCAGGCCTCTTACACAGTGATAAGAACAGCTCCAGAAGTGGTAGAAATGAGCCTTCTGAGCATTCGTGGGGTGGAGGCCTTCATAATACTGTAGTTGCTCATCTTCTTGCTGATCTGAGTGCTGCTAGACATTATCTGGTTCTGCACAGTCTAACCAAACTGCATTCTTATCCAATTTTAATAGTGACTTACTTGCAATTAGTGTTTGGGCTCTTAAATCACTGTTAAAGTGGGATATAAACTGTCTTCCACCCTAAACGGGACTTTTCTCCCCATCTTCTTGCCGGAGCTGCTCCTCTCAAATACTACAGGGAACATACCTTACTTTATCGTTTCAGCCTGTTCCGTCTCACTGGTGCCAATGCATATGAAAAAGCCCTTCTCAGCTGCTGGCAGTGCTAACTCGAGCATCTTCCTACCTTAAGCATCTCAAACCTTCTTCCAGAAGTCTCACTGACATGCTGCCCCAAGTCTCTGCAGTAGTTGCTGTGTCCCCTTCCTGTCGGTTCCCTTCTGCTGAGCGGCTGAAGCTCAGCTCTCAGCGCCGCAGTCGCTTTCCCTCCGCAACCCTGTGCATAGCAGCAGTTTGCCTGCTTCTCTGTTCTTATTTGAGCTCATCAGGATGGGGAGGCAGATCGAACCCACTTACAGCAGCAATAAACTGTGTCTAGAACTTGAGGGAACTGCAGGAGAGACCAAGGTGGAGGGGATGTCTCAGAAAGGCAGGGTCCAGTTGCAGTCCAGAGCCTCGCTTGATAATGAGTGTGCAGCCTATATGCAAAATACGTCTTGTCTGTCCCTCCCGTGTTGACCCTGATCTAAACAGCACATGTGATTGGCATCCTGCAAAGTGACCTTCAGAACTCTCCAGTAGCTTTGCCCCGTGAGTAACTCACACTACAAATCATTTTAAAGAGATGCACTCAACTATTTTTTTAATTTAATTTTACTCTTATATTCTCTGCTCTTTGTAATCTGCTTGGAAATAAAATGTTTTTCCCTGCAGCCTTTGTTGTAGTCTGTTTGAGAACCATTAAACTTTGCCTGGTGTTTCCTTTGGAACAGAAGCTAACTTGCCTACTTACCGCCGTGCCCGTGCGCTAGCACCGCAGCTGAGATCAGCGTGAGCCTCCTAGGTAGGGTTAAGAAACCTTGATAGCACTGTCCTTATTTAAAATAAAGGGTTTATAGGCTAGTTAAACTGATCTTGGTCTGGCACAGTGCCTCCACTTCTGCTGATCCCATCACAGGTAATGCTGACTCGAGTGCTTGTCCTCGGCAGGCAGAGTTCTCCTTTGGAAGGCGCCGTCTCTGAGCTCGGCCTCCCGAACGAGCCTCTAGGTGTCCTTGCTGGTTCCTGCGCCTGGGGCTGTGAGCCTAGGCACGTTGTTTGCCATGAAGGACAGTGCTTTTCTTCTAGCCCCACGGCCCTAGCAAACCTCAAACAATGGGAAACGGGGTGGCTGGACAGATGAAGACTCTTAGCTGAGACTTGACCCAGGGATTGCCTAAAGTCAGGGTGAGATGCAGGCTGTTATAGGAGACTGTCAGGGAACCAGAAGTGAAACACGGGGCAGTTCAGGGCATAGCCTAATGGCAGGCATTGTTAACATGTGGCTATAGGAAGGAGATGGCATTGATGTTGGTGTTCATAGCAATGGGATCCTGACCAGTCTCTCGCTTAACCTTTGAAGTGTCACCGATTCTTAAGTGTGTGAGGGCTGCCTCCTCTTGGTTTCCTGAGGGCCATCAGAACCCCCACTGCCCCTTCCTCGTAGCAAAGGGAGCATCCCTGTGCTTAGACGTGCACCTTCCTTTCCTGCTGGAAACAAAAACGCAGTCTGACCAGAAACATCTGTAACTTCTAGAAGCTGCAGCGTCTGCTCTGTAGGGGTTACTGCTGTTGAGACCACATGAGCTGCCTGAGGCTCCTGCTGTGATCCGAAGCATCTCGCTTGTGTGGTTCCCCTACCCTGGGTAAATATAAACGTTAGCATCTACCAAAGCTTAGCTGGCTGGTAGCTCTCTAAGCTCTGGGTGGTCTTTCAGGCAACTTTACTCAGACCAAAGCATGTTAATCTGAACTACAGGCTCGAACCCCACCACCTAACCTTGCAGCATACAGGGGCCATTTGCTTCTGAGTTTCACAGACCCGAGCAGCCCTGCCTGTTCTGTGCCCTTTAGGTTGGTGACACGAATAACACGTTCTTAAGGCTACTTGCTGATCTTTGGACAAGGATTTAATCTGCTGTGGTAAGAAATGGGTGGAGGTACAGGAACACCAATCGTTAGTTTCCTGAGCATCTTCGGTTTAAATTCTTGATTGCCTTGGAGAGACTGCTAGAGCAGGGGGAGAAGGGGCCGATCACTCCCTGGTACTCTGAGGTCAGATCGGGTGTATCAAGACCTGGGGAGGTGTTTCTGCAAGCACAGAACCCAAGTTTTCTTGATGCCCCAGGGGGTCTGCCGGGAGGGGGAATGCCTCATGCTGGAACCAGGATCGCTGCTTTCTCCAACTCCCTCCATGGTGGGACTCTGCCCCTTCTCCTGGGGGCACGGTGCTGTTGCTCCTTCCTGAACCCCTGCTCGGTGGCACGGGCAGGAGGGCGATGTGTGGATGCACCCAGACCCTGCCAGGGATGGCTGGTCCGTGTGGCGTGGTGCCGTGGCTCTGGGGGACACATATGAGGGTGGCACAGTTTGGGGCAACACAACCACAGGCTGGCCGCGGTTGGCAGGGGCCTCTGAAGGTATTTCCAGGTGGGTTTCGGACATCTCCAGGGCAGGAGACCGCACCACCTCGCTGGGCAGCCCGTCCCAGCGCTCTGCCACCTCACAGCAACGAAGCACCCCTCACACTGAGGCGCAGCTTTCAGCGCTTCAGCTCGTGCTGTGCCTGGGGACCCCAGAGACCCCCGAACAGAGACCGGCTGCGTCCCCTCGACCTCCCCCCTCAGCCTCCTCTTTCCCTGACGAACCAGCCCCGGCTCTACCCCCCGCCTTTCCCTCAGCCCCGTGCCCCCGCCATGGCGGCGGGGCGGAGCGGGCCGTGCCGGGGCGGTGCCGCCTGGGCCCTCGCGGCCGCCGTCGGGGCGGAGCGGGGCGGCGCGGCGCGGGGCGGCATGGCGGACTACCTCATCAGCGGCGGCACCGGCTACGTGCCCGACGACGGGCTGACGGCGCAGCAGCTCTTCAGCTGCGGCGATGGGCTCACCTACAAGTGGGGACGGGGCCGGGACGGGGCCGGGGGGCGGCGGGGTGGGGGTCAAGGGGGGTCGGGGGAGGTGGGGGGGGTACCGGGAGCCCTGCGGGGCGCTGAGGCCTCTCCTTCTCCCGGTACCGCAGCGATTTCCTCATCCTGCCCGGCTACATCGACTTCACGGCGGACCAGGTGGTGAGTGCGGGCCCGGAGGCGGACGGGGCTCTTGGGGAGGGGGGGGGGCTCGTTGTGGGGTCCCCGCCGCTCAGCCGCTTCCCTCCCCGCAGGACCTGACCTCGGCGCTGACCAAGCGGATCACCCTCAAGACGCCGCTGGTCTCCTCGCCCATGGACACGGTCACGGAGGCGGGCATGGCCATCGCCATGGCGGTGAGCGGTGTCCCGGGGCACCGCGTGGCGGCCCGGCC
The DNA here is from genome assembly GCA_011075105.1 of Heteronetta atricapilla. Classification (NCBI taxonomy): domain Eukaryota; kingdom Metazoa; phylum Chordata; class Aves; order Anseriformes; family Anatidae; genus Heteronetta; species Heteronetta atricapilla. The sequence goes on from CM021742.1 coordinate 12,543,166, forward strand.
CGCGTGTGCTCCGAGCGAGGCCCGGCCCCATCGGGCCCCTCGGGGTTTTTACCCTGCCCTCGTCCCCGGCTCCCCGCTGGGGTTCCCTCAGGGAGGGCCTGTGCCAACCTCCCCCTGCTCACGGCCACCTCTGTGTCCCCACAGCTCACCGGGGGAATCGGGTTCATCCACCACAACTGCACCCCCGAGTTCCAGGCCAACGAAGTGCGGAAGGTGAAGGTGAGTGGGCACGGGGAGCTCCCCGCGCGTGGGCAGGGGGCACGGGCCTGCCATGAGGGGAGGCCCTTAGGTGTTTCACGGGGGTGGTGCCGGTGTGGCTGCACGTGTAAACCTCTTGCTCCTGTTGCACGTTATTCTGTGCCCAGTGTGGGTTTTGAGGACTGAGTGCGAATATTCCCCTTAATTTCATCATGGAGGTTATTCCAGGAGATCCTGGGAATCTGATGCGCCTCGAGTGAGCCTTGGTGCTGTTCTGTGTCTGGTCCCGGTGGCGGGGTGGTTGCAGATCTCCATGACCCACCAGGTGCACGTCTGACTTGTGCTCAGCCCAGCGGCGCTGCTCAATCTCTCTTTTTAGAAATACGAGCAAGGATTCATCACAGACCCCGTGGTGCTGAGCCCCAACGACAGAGTGCGAGATGTGTTCGAAGCAAAAGCTCGTCACGGATTCTGTGGGATTCCCATCACGGACAACGGGAAGATGGGGGGCAAGCTGGTTGGCATCATCTCATCTCGAGACATCGACTTCCTGAAGGAGTCGGAGCACGACCTGCCTCTGGGCGAGGTGAGCGCCTGTCGGATGAGCGTTACGGTAGGAAGCAGCGCGGCTTGTGGTGAGGAGGAGGACTGGTGTGTGGCCATGAGGAGGCTGTGCCAGCTGGGGGTAGCAGGCTCTGTGATAGCTCTGGGCTGATCCGTGCTTCCAGGGGAGAGCATCTCCTTCGTTTACATTCCCTCTGTGATTCCTGTGGCACAGGGACGAGAGAGTGGCTGCGCGGTTGGTGTTTGTGCAGCTCCTCCTGCGGGGTTATCTCAGTGCTGTGGGAGCCGTCCTCTCCACAGCTGGTGCTGCCCCTTGGTTTACAAGTTCCCGGTGTTGCTGCTGCTGTCCCGCGTAGTGTCTGGTGTCAGCTGGGGCTGCGGCAGCTGTGCTGTGCCCAGCAAGCCCCCACACGCTGCTCCTCCTTTTCTGGATCGCCTTTTCCTTCACGCCTCGTACCTGCTTTTTAAAATAACCCCCTGAAGTTGAAGATTGATGGCTTCCCTTTTATAACGCTGCCCTCCCGAACTCCCCTCTCGCAGGAGCACGCCCTGCAGTGCCGTGTTGATTCCCGTTAGCTCTGGTACTTGTGGTTAGCTCTGGTACTCGAGTTACTCGAGCTGCGTAACCGTACACCTGCGGTGCTGTCGGGTTACACCAGCGGTGCCTCGGGGCGGCTGCAGCTCTTGACTCACGACTATTTTTAGCCCTTGCTGACCAAACCTGGTATCACATGCTCATCCTTGTTAGGTTTGAAATCTCCTATAAGTACTCCTAGCAGAAGTCCTGCAACTGCAGCAGGTTCTAAAAGTGCGCGTGGCCCTTTGAAGCGATGCTGACCCATTCAGCAGAGCCGCATGAGAACCTCCTCTCATCCTTCCCGGTGCCATCCAGCACCACGGAGCTGGAAGCTTGCTCACAGGGTTTGATGTTTGTCACCAGATGACGCTGAGTGGCTGAATGTCTCCTAGTCCTTTTCCCACCCCCAGTCCAGCAGTGGTCTTGCTGACCTGTGTGTTGCCTTCCTTTTAAACACGCAGCTCTCCTGTAGCTCAGGAAGATCCCACAGGGAGCACACCTGGGTATTCCTGTGATATTTTTTTTCCAGGCTTTTCCTGAGATGTGGGATTTGTCAGGGGCAGGATTTTGGGTGGATGCAGGCAGGGCGAGCATCTTCCCTGATGCAAAATGCCCGTTCTTGTGGTATAAATAACTAAAACATCCCCTCTTTTCCCTGTGATGTGTGACTAGCTCACCTTCCTCGAGGTTCAAGCCGCCTGCCCTTTTAGCTTTGCCTGGCCTTCCAGGGTAACTTTGTTTGGAAATGTTCCACGTGAGTTTTGTGAGGGCAGAACACCGTGGGTGGGAAGGGGCCGCGCGGTCCCTCCTCAGCCCCTCTGCCTGAGGCGCCTTCAGCTGGAGCAGGTTGCCTGGGGCTGTCTTGGCTGTCTCCAAGGACGGAGCCAGCAGCTAGGACTGCTTCTCTGGGCCGCTCTGCCGACGTCTGATGTCACGGTGAAGGCTATTTGCCGTATCTCGTGTCAGATCCCCCTGTGTTCCAGCTGCGGCCGTTGCCCTTTGCTTTTCTGCTGTGTTTTGGTGCTTGTTTGTCAGGGCGAACGTGGGTGAGCGTGTTTGTTTGGAGTCGAGCGCCTCCTTTGCCCCAGTGACCTTCCCAGCAGCAGCGGGCTATTCTGAGCAGAGTCCTGCCGGAGCCCCGGGGGCTGCTGTGAGCGCAGGGCTGGGGGCAGCGTTTCTGCAGGGGGCTCTGGAAGCCTCGCCAGCCCTTTAATGCCCGTGCGCTATTAAAAGGGAGGCTGTTTGGGTGACATCCCAAGCAAGGGTCATCTGAGAGTCGTCCCTCGCTTGTGGGTGCTCTCCCTCGGCTTGCTGAGGCCCTCTGCCATCTCCTGGCTTCACTGCACCGATGGGTTCGGGGGCTGAGCGTGGCAGGTCCCATCTGGCCACCGCTTGCGTGGGGACAGAGCGTTGGAGGCTGTTCCCGTGCGTTTCTGGAGGCGTGTTGCTGTGCTGTGGGCTCCTTTGTCTGGGGAGCGTTTCACGTGGGCAAAGGGGTTTGGTATTTTCAGATCCGTGCGCAGGAGTTTGTGTGACTTGATCTTCTCCCTCCCACTAGATTATGACAAAGCGGGAGGATCTTGTTGTGGCCCCAGCCGGCGTCATGTTGAAAGAAGCAAATGAAATTCTGCAGAGAAGTAAAAAAGGTACCTGCGAGCGTCTGTGACGCGACGGAGAGCTTCGGGAGCACGGAGCAGCCGTGGGGGAGAGGGGGCACGTGGCCGTGAGGGGGTGGAACACGGAGGGGCTGCGTGCCAGCACGAGGGAAGGAGAGCGGGGAGAGAGTGCCCGCGGCCCTCTGCCAGGGTACAGAGTTCACGTGCGTTCATCGCGAAGCTGTTTGAAGCTGGGGGATTCTTGGCAGCTCGGGACTGAAAAGCACCTGGCTGTCCGGCCGCGCGTCTTCAGTGCTGGCACCCGCTTCAGCTCTGTTTGGGTCTGGTAGTTTGACTTCAGCACAGGGTCGTGGATTTAATCATGAAAAAGGTGCGCTTTTCCTACAGGAAGTGTGAAAATATTGGGTCCTTTTCCAGCCCTGCCCGCTCCTCGGTCTGTTTGCCGAGCCAGGGCTGCTGGCACCCTCGCCCGACGCTAGTGAGGACAGGCAGGTTCATTTATGGATCCTTGGCAGGAGGAGGACTGGCCACAGGGTTGTGGTTATAATTAGAAAGTTGTTATTGCATAAAAATGTCAGCAATCAGCATAGGTTGTTATCTACAATTTCTAGCACTCAGCGTGGTTGCACAGAATTTCTAGAATTCTCAGTTGCACGAATTAGTCAAAGTTACACAGGTTTTTCAGTCACCTGGTCGGGTCAAATTCTTAATAATGAGCACACGATAAAATAATCATGACCCAGGCTCAGGCTCTAGCCAAAAGAAAAGGAGCCCCTCGCTCCTCAGAGGCAGCAGATGACGGCGGAGCCATCCCTGGCCACTTGGGACTGGCGGCTTTTGCCATCCAGCAGCAGTTCTGGCCCGAATCCCACTCAGGGCTTGCAGCTGCTTGGTTTTACAAGGCCAGTGCTCCCAGGGCAATTACATGTCCCCTTCCCTGGGGGGTGTCACCGTGTCAACCCAGCACCTGGGCTTTGATAACGCTGATGGCTTTAATTACCCTGCTGATGGGTGTCCCCTGCCCTGGCACCGCAGAGGGGGAGAAAGGAGGAGGGAAGGAGACCTGAGAGCTTGCTTGTAATGGATGCTTGCCTTACTGTTGGTTATGCTAACCCTATTGCCAGGGGTCAGGAGCAGGGGGTGCCTGTCACCAGCCAGATTTGATAACGCCTCTTTGAGTCACCATTTCCTCACCAGTTCCTGCCTGCCTGACGCTCCTGGTCTGCCAGGGCTAACGCGTGGTGATGCTCTCTGTTTGTTTCAAGGCAAGCTGCCAATTGTTAATGAGGACGACGAGCTGGTGGCCATAATTGCCCGCACGGATCTCAAGAAGAACCGGGACTACCCTCTGGCCTCGAAGGACTCCAAGAAGCAGCTGCTGTGTGGCGCCGCTATCGGGACCCACGAAGACGACAAGTACCGGCTGGACCTCCTGGTGCAGGCTGGCGTGGACGCAGTGGTGCTGGTGAGCACGCCCCAGGGGCTGGGTGGGCCGGGGTCCCGTGTGAGTGAATCCCTCTGACAGTGGGACAGCAGCACGGCAGTTACAAAAAGAGCTGTGATGACAAGCGTTAGAACACGACCGTTTGTTGACCTCTGGGTTTCATTCAGGTCTGAGTCCCCATATTTATCCTGCCTGGGAATTTATGGGGCCTTAAGGGAATATGTAGGATGTGGGAAAGTTCCGAAGGCTGAGAAGACAAATGCTGTCAGTTGATGCCATCTTCTCTGACGTTTCTAACTAGCTTTCTGTGTTTGACTTACAGTTTTCCTTCAACTGTTGTTATTGTTTGATTCTCTTAACTGCCCGGTGTTCAGGGTCGCAGAGCTGGAGTAATGAGCCCAGAGCCGCTCTGCCAGTCTCGGCTCCCATCTGTAAGCTTTCAGGCACAGCAGTCACTGCTGGCATTCGCACCTTGTTTTCTCATCGATTGTTGGCCCGCAAGTCTGCGTGCTCTGAGGGCCCGGCTGAGCAGTGGTGCAGCTGGAAATGTTTAACAGACGCTGCCGGTTGCCTGGCTCACCGCGGATGGGCAGGGCGTGCTCACGAGGTGGTGGACATCTGGTATTTCAGCTGTTCTGCCGCGCAGCGGGGAGGGATGTGCTCCTCCTGCCTTTGTTTCACCTGCAGTTTGAGACCAGGCTGGTGGTAGAGCAGCTGGTTCTTAGTGCAGCCAGACCTGTAACTGTAGGCAGTGGGGAAGCTGCAGGGTTTTAGTGTGAAGGATCTTACTGAAGTCTTTGATAAACTGCCTCACGCGGGGAGGCGCGTTGCTGTCTGGACAGCAGCTTCTCCTCTGGTTCTGTGCCTAACTTGGGGCGTCACGTTTGTCTGTTCAGCCAGGTCAGCAGAGATCCCAGTACACAAAGATCTGAGCTTCTTCCAGAGCTGCGTTTATAACGTTTCTGTAGAAACGTTGGTTGAAATTGGGTTTCTTTCTGTTGCAGGATTCCTCGCAGGGGAACTCCATCTTCCAGATCAACATGATTAAATACATTAAGGAGAAGTACCCCAACCTACAAGTCATTGGAGGAAATGGTAGGCCTGTGTTGAAGACTTCCCATTTCTAAAGTATGTTTGCCGCTTAGACGTAGAGGGTGCTGCAGGGATGTGAACGACATGAGCCTGTTGGTAAACGTTTGACCTTAAAATGGTGTCATCTGGCTTGGGGGACGGAGGAAGACCACTCTGCAGATACAGGGCAGTACCCTGCTGCTGCTATTTTGAAACCTTCGTTCTGCAGCGCAGTGTGCTACAGTGCTTGGTAGCCTCTAATTAAGAGCCTATACGTTAGCCTCTTCTGCACACCAGTTTAAAGCTTTGGGTAATAATAATGAATGTTGCTATCTGCAGAGATCTAAAGGAAACGTTCAGCAGTCCTTGTCTTTACCTGGTGGCATGTTAGGGGTGCTGCAGTTAACCTCTGCTCCGCCCTCGCTGCCTGGTGTGGCCCGAAGGGTGTTTGGCACCAGGTGGTGCCCCCGACTCCCTCGGCCTTCGGGTGTAAGGTAGCCTGACAGACCGCTGTCATCTCATCTAACGGGGGCAGCCGGAACAGAACTTGACTGCTGCTTCTGCAGAGAGGCGTGGTGGCAGAGGACAGATAGCCCTGGCACAGCTGCTGTAGGGGGTGTGTGCAGCCGCGGGGGCACCAGGGCAGAGCGGGGTTGTGCATGGATCCGCTCGTCTCTCTTCAAACCGGTTTTTGCTCCCCACAGTTGTGACCGCTGCTCAGGCCAAGAACCTCATTGACGCAGGGGTCGATGCCCTGAGAGTCGGGATGGGCAGTGGCTCCATCTGCATCACGCAGGAAGGTGAGAGAGATCGGCTGTCTCCCTGGTAGGCTGAAGACATCCGTTCTGTAGAGGTACTCTGCTGAAAAGCAGCCCAGCCCGGACAGACTTCTCCCGCTGCGATGGCAGCGTCTAACAGCGGGCCAGCTCCTTGCCCCTTTGTCCAGGACACGCATCAATGGGCTCAAACCTTTGGGGTGGCAGCAGCAGCAAAGGCATTTCCCAGTACTGACCCACACTGGGTAGAGCAGGTGTGGCACACGCGGCTTTGCCCGGCAGGAGCCGCTGCCTTGGGGTGGGGTGGGCTCGGCGGGCAGCTCTGCGGAGAGAGGGACCTGCCAGACCCCCGGCACTGCCAAAAGCAGCCGTGGGGACGGGTTTAACGCACCGGGCTCTCTGCTCCCCTTCCCTCCGGCAGTAGTGTGCGTGGTGCTTGAGTATTGTCTGCTGGGCCTGATGCCTTTCTGCAACTTCCAGGCTGGAATGGGGTTTCTGGCCGTCGTCTCTGCGGTTAGCTGGAGCTTGTGCTGGGCAGAGGCAGTGCCACCCTTAGCTAAGAGGCGGAGAGGGCATCCCAGGGCCTGCAGAAAGGCTGCTCGGAGGTCAGATTCAGTCCCCGTGTTCTGGGCCTGGCAGGCGAGGGGCAGAGGGGTAGTGTGAGGCGCTGCAGCCCGTGAACACTTTGGTCTTTGCCACAGGAGGCAGCAAGAGGGTGGCCAACGGGTGAAGGCGCTGTGGTAACGCTGCACCTGGTTGCAGCGTGAAGCCTTAGAGCAGCCCCAGAGCTAGACAGTGCTCTTGCTTTGCCTGCTGCGGGCGTAGTGGCTGCGGGGGGTTCCCAGCCAGGGCAGGCTGCCCCAGGTGACCTTTACAGGGAGGCTGCGGTGCCCTTGGCCGCCTCCCAGCCGGCATCAGAGCGATGCTTCCACGGCAGGAGCAGAACCAGGACGCACGTGTCCTGCTCTGGCCCCGAGGCAGAGGCGTGCTCTGCTCTGCAGCACAGTGAACGTCTCCAGAGGGTGTTACAGGAGGTAGGGCTGGGTGCTGGCTTGGGGGAAGGAGCAGAGCAGAGCTAGAACGTGGCACGCCACAGCAGGTGGGGTTGCGAAACTCTTAACCACAGCTCCGCAGGTTTTTGACCCTCTTTAGGGCAAGAGCTCTGGTTCTCAGGGTTAGCGGGTTACCTCTCCGGATGGCTGCTGGGGCAGGGCGAGCATGCGCTGTGCACAGCCGGGCCTGGCTGCCTTGGGACTGGCCTCTGGCTTGGCTCGGGCTAGGAAGGGTCTGCGAGGTCAGCTCTGTCCCACACCGTATGCTCTGCCTAGTCGCAGGTCACTGCTGGGGTCCTTTGTTCTGCTGCTGTTCTTCTGTCTCTAAAATGTGTGTGTTTGTTTTTGTTTAGCTGCTCCAAAGATCCCTCCAGACCTAAAGTCCCACAGCCCCAAATGCCCTTCTACTGTCACGGGCACCTATAGTAAGTCACTTGCCCTGTTCCCAACCCTAATTACGTGTCTTGAAGCAGGACCCTGATTTGGCTGCACATGGCCCTACTGCTTGTTTGAGAATAATTTAGCTGTAGATGCACTTGGGGTTTTGTGGCTTTGGATACTGGTTTTGAATCTCAAATTGAAGCTGAGAAGCCTTTCTGAATTCCTAAAGCAGGGTCCCAGCTGTCAAAACTGATGGCGTTCAGGCCTGACCACCCTCCACTCCAAAATCCAGTTCAGGAGCCTTCTGGCAGCACCTTCCGGCTCTCTAGCCGGGCATGCACTTGCTGATCCAGCACCGCGAGACAGTCCCCAAGCAGCCCTTGATCCTCCTCTAAATCGGGTCCCAGTTGTGGGGAAGTTGTGCCCTGGCTGAGCTCCCCTCGAAGCTGGCTCCCCTGGGGGCTACAAAGGGACTCGACTGCACGTGGCCAGCTTGGCAGCTGCGTACCAGGACCACACCTTTCCCCGCTGACGCCTGATCCTTATGAGAGAAAGGGCTCCCCCCACCATGCACAGGGTGCAGCTCTGTCTGCTCTGCGCTTCTCTGATGCTACCTGAGCAGATGCTGAAGGTGACCCTTGGTTTTTGCCTTTCCTCCCTGTTCTGAAGCACCTCAAAGGGAAAGGGGTTTCCGTTGAAGATCCTGGAAGGTTTTCTCCAGCGGTTGATCCTGTAGGGCCACCCCTTGCAGATAGGCTAAAAAAGACAAACCCTCACCCCCACTACTCGGTGTGTGCGTGCTCTGAACCCTGCTTTGGAAGCCTGCACTTGGAAGCTGTGGCGCTGGGCACTGGGACAGCCAGAGCAGCGTGATGTTCCCAGGGGCCCCAAGCCAAGCAGTTCCTTAAAGGGCTGGTCTCCGTGGTTGCTGTCGAGAGGTTTCCGCAGGCTCCGTCTCCTGGTTCCGTCTATGGCACAGTCTCGTAGACCCCAGGCTTCAGACCCTCCCAAATCACCTGCTTCTCTCCACAGAGCTCTTTCTTTGCAGCATTTTGCAGCCTCAACGTGGCCTTTAGCAGCGTGGTGCCAAGTGAGACCATCTCTTTAAGCCTAACGCCATTCATCTTGTACCTGGCAGACACTCCCTGGCTGGCTGAGACCTAGCTTGACGCCGTTTTGTTCGATTAAAACCATTTCTCTCATGATCTCTGCCTGGCTTCCCTCTCTCAGCAGTTGCTGCTGAGCTCTGGGAAGGGAGCAATCGCCGCCTCTTGGCCTTGGCAAACGTGTCAGGGATGTGCGCTGCCAGCGCTGCTGCCAGCAGGCTAAACCACACCTGGAGTTTGCACTCCGAAGTACTAATCCTGCATGTCCGTAACCTTATCTGCTGTATCAGACTAACTGTGACTGAAGAAAAGGCTTCCAGTTAATTGTGGGGAAGGGAAGTCTCCACGAGAGGAGCTTATCTCAGCATACTTGCATGCCTGCAGCTGACAAACGTGTTACGAGACATGCCTTGTGCTGGTTTTCCCTCAAGCCTTCCATGCTCAGTGGAAAGCCTCTAACTGCTAGCGACTGGGGAGCGCAGGTAAATCCGGAGCTAACGAACTCCCTCCCGTGGGGCAGCTAAACTCGACCAAATCCTCATTGCCTCGCAAGGCAGGAACAAAAATGATTTCCTGTAAGCCATCTAATCATCCTGCCTGTTTCCTTTTCCACTGCTGCATGTGTGTTTGTGTGTGTGCGTGCAGATATATATATATCACGTGTACATGTGTATATACATATCAGCTCTCTCCCAGCCAGCTGCCTCGCCATGCCGGGGCCGCACCGAGCAGCTGCTGGTACACAGAAGGGCTGGCACTGCTAGGAGAAGGGGCGAGAGGCGGGATATGGCTAGGGGTGCTCCGGAGAGGGGCTTTCGGACTCTGCCCCGCTTCCTTCCCCAGCTCCCTGCCTGCTCGGGAGGAGCTGGGAGTCCTGGCTTGCCCCAGGCGTTACACCGAAGACCCCAGAGCCCAGGTCACCGCAGCCCTTGGAGCTGGGGGCCGTGGGGATGTCCCAGCAGGCACCTCCCAGGCATCGGCTTCTCTTGCACCGCGGCCTAGGGAAGGAGCCTCCGGGGATTTGTGCGTTCCTGAGTGCTGGAGCATGTGTGTGCTGCAAGCCTGAAGGGCCTGCTGGGGCGGGGACGCGCTGCTGCACGGCACCTCACCCCTTTTTCTGCTCTCTCCCCACCTGCAGTGCTGGCGTGCGGCCGCCCCCAGGCCACGGCGGTGTACAAGGTGTCTGAGTACGCCCGGAGGTTCGGTGTCCCCGTGATCGCGGACGGAGGGATCCAGACAGTTGGGCACATAGCCAAGGCCCTCGCGCTCGGGGCTTCCACAGGTGAGCGCCCGGCTCGCGCGCGCTGTGCTGTGCGAGCAGCGCCCCAGCGGGGGCTGTGCACGGCACTGGACTGGGCACAAGAGCCCACACCTGTGGGAGGCTGTGGGCACGGGCGTACAGAACAGGTCAGGGAGCTGTGCCCGCCGTCCCGAGGGTTTGGGGGCGTTCCTGCTGCTGACATGCTGCTCTTGGTGATCCCTTGCACTAGTGATGATGGGCTCCCTCCTGGCTGCTACCACGGAGGCCCCGGGCGAGTACTTCTTCTCGGATGGGATTAGGCTGAAGAAATACCGCGGCATGGGCTCGCTAGATGCCATGGACAAGAACCTGGGCAGCCAGAACCGGTATTTCAGGTGAGAGATGGTGCTTTGGGGCAGCAGAGCAAGCTTTGGGGACCTATCTGCTTCACGGACTTTCTCAATTTTGCTCCCGTGCAGCGAGACGGACAAAATCAAAGTGGCCCAGGGGGTCTCTGGTGCGGTGCAGGATAAGGGCTCCATCCACAAGTTCATTCCGTACCTGATTGCTGGGATCCAGCATTCCTGCCAGGATATCGGTGCCAAGAGCCTGACCCAAGTCCGGTGAGTGCTTCCCCCAGCTTCCTTGTCCTTGGCTGGGACACGGTGCTGCCCTGGGGGGTCTCTGTGGGCTGTGCCCTTGCTGCAGTGCGTTCTGCACTCTTGACTGCTGTAGCCCTTGTCTCCAGTGGGCACTGCCTGGTACGTTTGCCAGCTCCAGAGCTGTAGGAGTGTGGTCTCCTGGGGCTCGTTCTGGGCTGGGCCTGAGATGTGGTGGTACCTTACTCTTACTCTGCCTGCCTCCCGGGAGTGTGGCTAAGACCCTTCTGGCCCCAGCTGGAGGAACCAGTGCCTGCCTAGTCCCAGCTGCACCAGTAGAAGGTGTCAGCGCCGCTCTTCCCCGCACTCTGGCTGGCATGTGACTGGCTGTCCTTCCTCCTCAGAGCCATGATGTACTCGGGAGAGCTGAAGTTTGAGAAGAGGACGACGTCTGCCCAGGTGGAAGGAGGGGTTCATGGCCTCCATTCGTAAGTGCCTCTCCCTGGGGCCAGTGCTCGTCCCTCAGCACCTTGTGGTCCGTGCTGTGCTTTTGGCCCTTTCAGGTGGGTAAAAGGTCTCTCTGGTTTGCTGCTGTCCTCAAAGGTATGAGAAGCGCCTCTTCTGAAGGAGGCCCGTCTGTGTCCGTCATCGTGCCACTCAGCCCTCTGCCACCCTGCGTGGGAGCTGCTCGTGCTGCAGAAGTGCCATTCTTTTTGTGGGCTGCCTGGAGCTCCCTGTGTCTGTTGGCTGCTTCATCATCACCTTCAAGGCTCCGCCAGCTACCCAGGAACAGTGCTCCTGGGCTGGTGCCTGGAGCCTTGCATGTGTTGGCCGTGTTTTACAATAAAAGAAGAAAAGGTGTGCACTTGGTGTGTGTGTGTTCAGACCCCAAGCCAGCCCTCCCCTCTGTATGGCCCCTGCTATCCTCATCCTGTACCCCCAAGGGTGGAGGAAGAGTGTGAGTGAAGAGGCAGGAAGCACTCTGAGTTCAGAAGTATTAAAAAAATAAGTATATGGGAGTCCCCAGGCACTGTCACAGCTCCAGAGGGCTTTGCTGAGGTGTCACTGAGATGTCATGAATCTCCCTCCAAGCCACTAAGGGGAGCTGATGTCCTCAAAAGGGGCACTGAGGGGAAAATCGGGACAGTCCCTTGACAGGGCTAACGCAGCCCAGGGCGTTAACAAACCAGCGTGGCTGAGAGCAGAAAAGGAGCGGCCCCTGGGCAGGAAAAGAAGGGGTTGTCCCAGGGCCTTTAACCGCTGCTGGGAGCTGCCAAACTGCTGCAGGCCCCGCTCCAGCTGGTGCAGCAACGTGTAGGTGCTTGTGGAATTGTGCAGCCCTACACCTGCCTGCACCCACGGGCCCCTCATCGCTGTGTTTCCCCTGGCTGGGTGCTGTCCTCCCCAAACATCTCCCACCCCTGCAGCACCCCCGTGCCGGGGGCATGGTCCTGCCACAGGAGCCTGTTGGCATCAGGGCTCTGGCAGGGGCACGCCGTGGGTCTGCTTGCTGGCAGGCACATGAACGACAAACTCAAACACAGGCTCACAACCAAACAGCAGCTTGTGGGCCCCTGAACAGGGGGAAGGTTTGCTTTTCTGCATGACTGCCTATCAAAACACTCCTGCCTGCTCAGGTTAGCTTGCAGCACCAGGTGCCAAAGGTAATTAACACCTGTAGCAGTTCCCCCCCTCCCAGCCAAACGCAAACATGACTTGCTGATGGGAGCTCCTTTACCATCTGTGTTTTGTGGCTCTAACACCGCCTGAAGAAAAGCTCCACTGAAGGGCAACATCAAATTAGATTTGCACTTGCTAAAAGCAGAGCCTTGAATTACAAACTAATCATTCCAATGCCAAACGTTAATTAGTACAACCAGCTCGTTGAGCAAAGCTAAGCCACGGCCTGACTGAAAGCCAGAGGCTGCAGCAGAATCCCCTCTGCGGGGCTGCGGAGGTGGCAGGAGGCTGAGCTTTGGCACAAACCCCCCCAGGGAACAGCACCCTGCTCCGTGTCCCCTGCTTGAGCCGTTTGTTTGAGCCTTCAGGGAGATGGAGAGCAAGCACCACAGGTAACCCACAGCAGCCTGGGGCTCCCCAGGGACCCCACTAAGGCAGGACATACAAAACCCCGCAGCAGAGCCTCGGGCAGGCCGGGAACACCGCTGGGCAGCGCCGTGTGCCTGTGCTCGCAGCAAAAACGCTGCTGGCAGGAGACACACATGGCCTAATGGCTCATCACCACCAGACAAGCGCTCTGTACTTTTAATTTATGTGTATTCTCCTGGGGAGCCCCCCAGTGTCCTGGGGGCTGTGCAGCCCGGACTTCACCTTCCTGCACCTTCCTGCACGCTGAGAGCTGCTGCTGGGCAGCCGGGCTCTGACGGTTCCTTCCGCAGCGTTTCTCCCTCGGGAGCAGCAGTGGGGGAGCACAGCAGCCCCTGCACGCCTGGCAGGCGAGGGACGAGGCGCTCAGTCCATGGCGGAGGCGGGCGGCACCTAGACCTCCGTGGAGGTGCCCCGTGGCGGGATGAGCCCGGCAGCTACGAGGCGGCCTTCACTCGTTAGGAAGTTGAAGGTGGCACAGGCGTTTGGCTGCAAAACCAAAGAGGATGAAGGGGTCGGGAGGGTGAAGGGGTCCCTGGAGGGGGCTGCCCCCGGCTGAGGGCAGAGCCCTGAGGCCAGACCCCCTCCCTCCAGCCCACCTGTCCCCAGGACACCCCCACATTCCCCCTCACCGTGTCCTGCACCTCCACAGCGATCCCACACGCCCGCATCTGCTTCAGCACGGCGGGATGGAGCCGCTCCACCCTGTCCCCGGTACCCAACACCAGGATCTCTGCAACGGGACACGGCGGGGGCAGAGGGGGGCTGGCGGGGACCCGAGCCCCCGACACCTTCCCCTCGGGGTGCCAGGGGAGCGGTGTTTGCCCCACGTACCGATCGGGGGCTCCAGCAGCCGGAACAGCGACAGGCTCTGGAAGGAGATGTCCTGGAAGGAGCCGACCTGCCAGGACGGCGCGGTGCTGAGCGGGGCGGCTCGGTACCGGCACCGTACCGACCCCGTTCCCGGCCCCGTCCCGCACTCACGTTCCACTGGAGGATGGCTCGGGACAGCACGGCGCAGGGCCCCACCACCGCGGTGCCGCTGACGGTGAAGCCGCGGGTGCTGTAGCCCTCGATGAAGGCGCTGCCGGGGACCTCCGGCTGCAGCACCGTCACCCGCGTCCGCTGGTACAGCTCGTCGTCCGACAGCGTCAGCCGGTAACCGCGGCACGGCGCCCTGCGGGGACCCACGGCGCCTCAGCACCGGCGGGGAGACCCAACCCGAGCCCCCCAGGAACCCCCCAGGCCCCCCCCCCGCCGCGCAGCGCGGCGCCACCCCCCCCCGCCCCCCCCCCCCCCCGCCCCGCCCCCCCCGCTTTTGTGCCGCCGGGGGGGGGGGGGCCCCCCCCCCCCCCGCCCGGCCCCCCCCCCCCCCCCCGCATCCCGCCCGGTCCCCACGCGTGGCGCCCCCGTGGGCTCGGGGCCTTGGGGGGTGCTCGCCCCTCACCATCGCTTCTCGCCCCCCCGTGACACCGGCACGCGTGGGGAGGGCCCGGGGCTGCCCTGACACGAGGCGGCGGGAACACCGGGGGACACCGGGGGACACCGGGAGGGGACACGGGAGGGGGGGCACGGGGGCACTGAGGTGTTGGCCCCGCAGCGGGGCTGAGGCCGGGGACTCCCGTGGCGGGCGGCTCCGCTGGCGCCGGGTCCGCCCGGGGCGGGCTTTGGCCCCGGCTCCGGAGCAAAACCGAAACCGGCAGCGCCGGGAAGGGGAAGCGGGCGGCACGGCGGCGGAGCGCTGCCTCCGGGGCTCCCCGCTCTGCCCCGGCCCTGCCCGGGGGTCCCCCCGGCCCCCCGCCACCGGGGAGGTCACTGGAGCTGCGGGTGCCCGGCGGGCGGAGGTGAGCGGCGGCGGGCAGCGCCGCGCCGCACCGGGGAGGCGGCGGGGGGCTCGTCCGCCCTGCAGCGGGGGGCTCGGGGGGGGGGGACCGGGGGGCGCGGAGCCCCGCGGGGGGACGTGGGGAGCCGTCCCCGCGGCCATCCCGCCGAGAGTGGGGTGCTCAGCCCTGGAGCAGCGGGGACCGGGTGGTGCTGGGGGTGCCCACCAGGCTCCTGCCGCCCCGTGGGGCTGGGGGCGATGCCCCCGGTGCGGGGTGGGGAGCCCCGGTGTCGCCCCACGGCACGGCGGAGCCCCCGCCAGCCCCACCGTGCTGCCGTGGCCTCCCCAGTTCCCGTTTCCCCTTCTCTCGGTGCTGTGCTTGGCGAGGAGCTGGGGGCACAGCGGCGGGGGGCCGGGACGACAGCCACAGACCCCTCCTTGTGCCACCTGCCTGGGGCCGCAGCCAGGGACAGGTGTAACGGGAAGTCCCCAGTGTCGGTAACGGAACCGCTCCCACCAGCCCACCGAGACCCCCCTACAACAGGGGTAGGGGAGCCGTCGGGATTCCCCGCACGGCAGGGGACAGTTTCATTTCCCCGGGTGCCCGAGGGGCTCCTTGCCAGGACTGGGTGACACGGGGCTGGCGGCAGCGGGGGGGGGACCTTGCCGTGCCCGTCTTCGGCACCCCCGGCACAGGTGCCGAGGCGGGTGCTCTCCCTCGGGGCCGTCTCAGGTTTCCGGGCCCTGCTGAGGGCTGCTCCGGTGGCACCAGATGCTCCAGCCCCACCGGGGCTTTGTTCGGAGCCGTTTCCTTGTGGCCCTCCCCTTGGCACTTGGCCCGCGGCGAGGGGGGGAGCAGCGACACAACCCCGGGCTCTCCCAGCACCCCCAGCCACAACCGGCCCAGCCACGGCTCCCATGCGGCTCCTCCACCCCGGCGGTAAGTCGCCCTTCTCCCCCTCGGCCCGGCTGACCCGGCTGCGGGGCGGTGGCCCCCGTGCCCGTCCTTCCGTGGCGCCGGCGCGGGCAACGGAATCCCAAAAGCAGCTGTCCCCGCTGCGCCCAGCTGCCCTGGGATTTCGTTACCCGCGCTCCCGCCTCTGCCTCAGCCGCCACCGCCATGCACCCGCCATCCCACCACGGCCCCGCGCCAGGCCGGAGCCGCTTGCCCTGCTCTAGCCCCTGCGTGGGGCCGTGCGTGGATTAGGGGGGGTGCGACGTGGCATCACGGCCAGCCTCGTGGTTCAGCCCTGCACAGCGGGGGCTCTCCGGTGGGCTCGTGGTGCTCCTGACGGCTAAAGATAGCGGCTCGCTTCCTGGGGACGAACCGCCAGGGCCAGCGTGATGAGTGGTGGCTTCCAGCTCCTGGCCATGGCAGGGATGTGGCTGCCTGCTTTGGGGCGCGTGGGTCCCGAGGTGCCACTGCCAGCCCGTGCAGGGCTCTCCCCGACCCCCTGCGTGTCAACGGGCGGCAGGAGGCCGTGTGCCGGCACGGGGTGAGCGGTGCTCGGGCAGGATCCAGCCCCCAGAGAGAGACGGCTTTGGAATGACACGATCACTCCCGCTGAGCGCGCAGCCAGAGAGCCATCGGGGATGTCGTGTCTGTCCAAAGCTCTTTCGGCACCTCTGAGAGCCCCCCAGGCCGCACAGCGTGCGCAGGAGCCCTTTTCCTCTCCCGCAAGGAGCTGCGCGAGGACGGCGCTGCCACGTGCTGGGCCCCCCGGTGCTCTGGTGATGGAGAGGGACAGAGCCAGCCCCAGCCCTGCTGTACAGGCCCCAGCCAGCGGCTCCGGGGGGGGGGACATCAGCCCAGTGCGGATGTGTCCCCCCCCGGCAGCCGGGCAGGGGGTCCTGGGCGGCTCCTGCCCTGCGGACAGTCAGCAGTTGGTCTGGTGTGAGCAGCGATTCTCAGATCACCTCTTGGCTGTGGGTGGTGCAGGGAGCACCCCACCTCGAGGGCTGCCTGGGGGGGGGGTGCGTGTCCCGCTTGAGGTTTC
The DNA here is from genome assembly GCA_011075105.1 of Heteronetta atricapilla. Lineage (NCBI taxonomy): Eukaryota > Metazoa > Chordata > Aves > Anseriformes > Anatidae > Heteronetta > Heteronetta atricapilla. Next base: position 12,559,715 of record CM021742.1, read on the forward strand.
GCACTTGCAGGGTTCATGAAGGAGCTGCCGGGTTCCTGAGGGTGCCCAAACAAAGGGCTGCTTGCAGGCATCGCCCTGCCGTGCGCATAAGCCCCGGAGGAACCGGTTTGGGCCCTGCGGGCAGAGCGGCCCCCCCACGGCACGGAGGGAAGGGGGGGGGGGACGACACGTGCTCTTGGCGGCCACGGATGGGGGTTTCGGTGCTTCCTGGATACCAGCTCCCCACAAACCAGGCCCCGTGGCACGGGGCTGCAGCCTGCTGACGCACGGCCCCACCAGGAAGCGAGGCTGGGGCTGGGGGGGTGCCTGTGGGGAGCTGCTACCAGCCCCCCCCGGGGCCCCGGTGCCGCAGCTGGGGACACGAGGAGGGGACCCGCTGCCTGCAGGGACGGCGGCGCTGGGGGAGCTGACACAGCACGGGGCCATGCTTGGCAGAGCGGCCACAGCAGAGGAGCGCGGCTCTGCACATGGAATGGCGGGCACGAGGCCGTGAGCCGGCCGCTTCCAGCTCCTTCCTGCCAGGCTGCGCTGCTGGGGCGGGCTGAGAAGGAGCAGGGCCGCAGGCTCTGCGTGCCCACCACGGTGGGAGCTGGGGCTGGGAGGTGTGTGATGGGGTGCGCAGCCCCACACCATTTCACCGCCCCGGCTGCGAGGCTCGGAGGCTGCATGGCGGCAGCATGGCGGCACGGCCGCTTTTGGTTTCTCTTCCTGCAGCCCCTGGCGGGTCGGGGCGGGCACCGTGCGGGAGGCGCAGCACCGGGCTGGGGGCACAGCACCGGGCTGGGGGCGCTGCCTGGGGGCTCTCCTCTGAGCCCCGTGGCCTCCGCGCCACACCGCCATGGCCAGGCCGTGCCAGGCTGGCTCGGCCCCGTGGGATCCCCGTGCTGCAGGGCCAAACGCCCGCAGCCCCCCCGGCACCCCCTGGCCTGCTGGGGCAGTGCCCGGCGCCCCCCGGTGTGGCCGTGCCCCCCCCCCCCCTTCAAGGCGCTGGCCGCCAAGGCCTGCCACACCCAGCATGGCGGTGCCGCACCGCCCGCCACACTCAACATGGCGCCGCCGCGCCCGCTGCCTCCAAGATGGCCGCCGGGCAGCGCCCAAGATGGCCGCCGGGCAGCGCCGCGCGCCTCGCTCAACATGGCGGCCGCCCCGCTGCGAGGGCGGGCGGCTCGGTGTCGTCACTTCCGCTCCGCCACCGGAAGCGGCGGCCGGGCTGTCATGGAGACGGCCGATTGCCTCCCGGAGGTGGCGGCGACGCTGCGGGCGCTGAACGGGGCGCTGGGGGAGTCGGCGGCGCTGTGGGTGAAGGAGAGCAGCGCCCGCAACCTGCGGCACCGGGACTTCCTGGCGCCGCGGGCCGCGCTAAGGGCGGCCTTCACCGGGGGGCAGGTAGGCGGCGGGGGCGGTAGGCCGCGGGTAGGCCGCGGGGCCTGAGGGCTGAGGGCGGGGGGCGTGGCCTGAGGACAGGGGCGTGGCCATCGCGCCGGGGGCGTGACTGGCGGTCGGGGGCGTGGCCTCGCCACGTGCGGCGCCCCGACCCCCGCGCTTCTCGCCCTGCAGGTGCCCTCTGACGTCATCGCGGGCGTGACGTCAGTGTCGGGCCCCGGGGTGCTGCCGGTGCGGGGCTGCCAGCAGACAGCCGCGGGGCTGGCCGTGCAGCTGCGGCGCCCCGACGCCTTCCGCCGCCTGCTGGGCCCCTCGCCCGGCCCGGCCCCGCCGCCCCCCGTGGGGACGGAGGCGGTGGTGCTGCACTGCCCGGCCCTGCGCGGCCCCGCCGCCCTGGCGCCCCGCCACCTGCGGCCCGTGCTGCTCGCCGACCACCTGGCCCAGCTGCTGCGCGCCCAGGGGTGAGTGCCTCGTCCTCGTCCTGCCCGTGCCGTCCCCGACACGCGGCTGGCACGCTTCCGCTGCTCGCCTGCAGGGTCGGCGTCCGCCTGGTCCCCGCTGACGACGACCGGGGGAGCCTGGAGCTGCTGCGGCAGCTCCGCGTGGAGTGGCCCTGCGGCAGCGCTGCCAGCCCCGACGCCGTCTCAGCCTTGAAGCAAGCGCTCAGCTGCTGTCCCTACGCCGCAGCGTGTGAGCCAGGCGCAGCCTCGCTGCCCGAGGATGTCGTCTGTAAAGTGCACCTGAAGAGCTTCGTGGAGCAGCGGGGCTTGGTGGGCTATGACCCCAACCTGGATGTCCTTCTAGGTGAGCCTCACGTGGACGGCGTCTGGTGTAACGGCGGAGGGGAAGGCTGCAAAAGGCCTGTTTGTTTTTTCCGGTTCTTTTTTCAGAGAATAGGGGCGTGTAGATTCAGAGCGTTTCCTCCTTTTACTCCCTTTCAATCCGGTTTGAGCCAGAAACGCGGACAGCCTGGGGCAGGCCCAGCTGCTGTGAGCTGAGCCCTTTGTCCCGCTCTGAGCGTCCTTCCTCCTTTCAGTGACGGAGGGGAAGCTGCGGTCGCTGGCTGAGCTGCAGCAGGCCGTTGTGCAGTGTGCGGTGAGTGACCCCGCCGTGCTGCCCGCCGATGGCTCTCCGGACGTTGCCTCCCGTCGCGTGGCAGCGTTTGAACTCGCCGCTGTGCTCTGCCGCAGGCTGGAGGCCAGGGGAGCCGCTGCCGCGTCGTGCACGTGGTGAGCTGCGAGGAGGAATTCCAGCAGCAGCAGCTGGACCTGCTCTGGAGGATTTTGGATCCGGGAGCCCACACAGCTTCGCAGGTGAGGAATTTCACACCTTCCTCGTGGTGGCCCCCTGCGTCCTTGTGCTGAGGCAGCCCGTCTTCAACCTCTGCAGCGGATGCTGAGGCCCCGCCTTGCTCCTTTGCAAGTCTTCCTTTCCCTTTGCCCCTCTGCTCTTGCCTGGGCAGGGCAGCAGTACCCGGTCCCTTGGAAATTTAGCACTAAAGGAAGAACAGGAGAAAACCGCAGGGACACAGCACATGGCTGTTCCGAACTGAACGCAGTGCTGCGTTCTAGCAGCCTCCCCTTGTCCCATGATGTGAACAGAGGTTTTCCTGGCAGCTCCGCAGGCACAGTTCTTCCCGCGCCGCGTGTCAGCGGAGCTGCCGAGTCTTTGACCTGGCGCGGCCTCCTCTCTTTCAGCAGCACCTCGTCTGCGGGCCAGTGAAGGTGACGAACCCCTCATTCCCCATTGGAGCAGACCAGTACTTTCAGTAAGTTGGGGTTGGGCAAGGAGCCCCGTGCTCTGCTCGGCCCTGCAGAGCTCCCTGGTGGCGCAGGGACAATGCTGTGCCACCCCAAGTTCCTCTATTCTACTTTTCTGTGCCCCGGGGCCATCTCTATAAAGGGCTGGAGATGCAGGACGGGGCAGGGGAGGGAGAAGAACCGTTTTGCCCTCCCCAGGCTCAGCGTCCCCCTCTCTGTGCTGCTCTGGCCCTGTCAGGGGAGAGGCAGCAGGGCCGGGAGCTGAGGGGCTGCCTCGCTGCGTTAGCAGCCAGCCGTGGCGTGGGCGCAGCCCCTTTAGAAGCCAAAGGGCAGAGCCTGGGCCCAGTGCAGCGGCTTTTTCACCGCGGTCGGTAGCAGTGCTGCTGTTGCAGCAGGGCTGGGGGAGGTCTGGGGGCGCACCCCGGAAGGAGGCGGCGGCTCTGAGCATCTGCGTTCCTCCCAGGCTCCGAAAGCGCCAGATGTACGACGCCTCCGTGATGAAGTACGGGGAGCTGGCGCAAGGTGAGAGCCCGAGGCTTTGGGGCTGGCGGAGGTTTCCTGGCGGGGCGCTGGGGCTGCAGCGAGCCGTGCCTGACACCGCCCGCGGTTCCTGCAGATGAGGCCTGGACCGAGGTGATCGACGCCCTCACGGTGGCTGCCATCAGGTTTGAGCTGCTGAGCACCGCGCACCGCAGCCAGGTGGGACGCCCACGAGTGCCGTGGGTTGCGCGGGGCGGTGGGAGCACAGCACAGGTGGAGGAGCAGCAGGAGCACAGGGACACGAAGCACGGGGTGGGGGAGGCACTGCACAGACCCTTCGGCTGCCCTGAGCTGGGGCAGGGGTTGTGTTTTCACGGGGTGCGGCCGTGGGATGTGCAGGGAGGTGTTCCCGTACCCACAGGCAGCCCGCAGCCACCAGCCCAGGCTGGGCACGGTGCTCGGCACGCTGGTGGTCGTGTGCTGGCTGCTGGGGACGGCTCTGCCCCCCCTGTGGGAGGCGCAGGGCTTGGCTCCACGGCAGGCAGCCCCTCCTGCAGCTCACCCCTGCCCACAGATCACCCTGGACCTGGAGTCCAGCAGCATCTCCACGAAGGGCACCAAGAGCGGCGCCTTCGTGATGTACAACTGTGCCCGGCTGGCCACGCTGTTCGACACCTACCTGCGGGCTGTGGAGCAGGGTGAGCGCCCGCCCTGCCACCCCCCTGCCCTAGCAGCTGTCCCCAGGCTGGCCCTTGTGCCACCAGCCTCAGAGGCTTCTCTGTCCACAACTGAAGTCTCTTCCCTCCTCTCCAGGAACGTACCCGCCTCTGCCACCAGCATCCACCCTGAACTTTTCCTGCCTCCGGGACGAGGTGAGTGCTGAGGATGGGGCCCGCAGAGCCCCGCGTGCCCGCAGCTCCCCGGGTCGGATGCCCCTGGCCCTCTCTGACAGGCGTACGCCTTTCGCAGGGAGAATGGCTTCTGCTTTTCAACTACCTCCTGCCCTTCCCCGAAGTCCTGCAGCAGGCAGCACAGCTGCCCGCACCCAGCAAGGGGCCCCGCATCACAGCCAACACCGAGGCGGTAAGTGCCACGTGCCAGAGCACCTGCAGGTGCTCCAGGAGCCCTACCCCTGGGCCAGGCCCCGCTTCCACGGGGTGGGTGCTGAGGGGCACCCCTGGGGGATGGCGAACACGGTGCCCCTCACGCTGCATGGGGTGGCTCCAGGCTGGCCAGGCCCCGGGTACCAACGTGAGCTCTGGGTTGCAGGTGTGCAAGTTCCTGATCCAGCTCAGCATGGACTTCAGCTCCTACTACAACCGCGTCCACGTTCTGGGGGTGAGTCCAATGTTCCAGGCCAGGTGCTGGAGGGGTGCAGTCCTGCCCGCAGCAGGACCGAACCGGGGGGTGGCTGTGCTGGCAGCACAGTGACAGCCAGCAGAGTGCCAGCCCTGCACAGCCCCTCAGGACACGGAAGCAGGGTCAAGAAATGTGGCCAGCATCCCGTCAGTGCCCTTCTCCTTGCAGGAGCCCTTCCCTCACCTCTTTGACCAGATGTTTGCCCGCCTCCAGCTACTGGGAGCAGTCAGAGACTTGTTCCACCGTGCCCTGGCGACTCTGCACCTCCCTCCTCTCAGCCAGATCTGAGCCACCTCCGAGGAGTGGCACCACGGAGGGACAACCACCAGCACCCCGAGGGGAAGGACGGGCCACAGGGCTGCCTGCTGGCTAGGGACGGGGAGTCCAGGCACGCCTGAACCGCGTAGTGGTGCTTCCCCCTTCCCAGACTGTGTTCTGAGGGTTTGGGGACATGCACCCCGAAGCTGTGCCCAGTGTGGGTGAGAGGTGAGCCTGCCACCCGCCTGCGTGGGACGAGAGCCTGCAGCGTCCCGAGGCACACCAGGGGAGGTGGCGCAGCAGGCAGCCCAGGGGACCAGCACACCCACAACGCCAGGCGCTGATCTCCAAAGCCATTTATTGAAGGGCAGCTCTGCTGGCAGAGAGCTCCTGCGGCCCGGGGGCTGCCAGGTCCAATACAGGCACTGCTGGACCAAGGCTGTGTGTGTCTGACCCAGCCGGGAGCACCGGGGGACAGGAGGGATGCAGGGGGGTGGGGACTGGGAAAGGGTGGGTGCTGAGCATGGGACAGGAGAGCTGTGCTACAGGGAGCAGGGCAGAGCAGTGCTCGTGTGGGGCCTGATGCCCCAGGGGCACAGCACCAGGCTTTTTGGGGTGATGGGACTGCACCCAGAGCACCCCCCCTGCCAGCACAAGCGCTGGAGTTGCTGAGCACTGCCTGAAGTGCAGGCAGCGCAGAGCTGTGCTCAGAACCCTCCTGAGCAGCTTCCTCTCTAGGACCAGGGCTGGGAAGACACAGCCTTACCCTGGGAGGAGAAAGGAGAGAGCTCACACCCTCCTGGGCAGGCCCCGGTGGCCTTGCTCTTCCTTTATTGCCTGGGAGCCATCAGGGACAGGCCCCAGCTGCCTTCCTCCCTGAACCCCAGCCTGGAAGCACCCAGGCAAGGCTGTGCCGTCCCCGAGGGGCTGAGCCCCCCAGCTCCAGGCTAGGGCAGGGGCTCGGGTGACAGAACACTTGTGTCACCGCACAGGAGCGGGATTTGCTGAATGCCTCCCCTCTTACTGGGCATCATGCGATGGGGTGCCCGGAGCGGCACAGCGCAGGAGCTCCAGGCCCTGCCCGCAGAGCACGCAGTACCAGCGCCGCTCCCCACCTGCCTCCGCCACCTCCCAGCAGTCCAGCTCCGCCAGGTCGGGCACGTGGAAGAAGGTGGTGCTCAGCGCCTCCAGGCCGCCCCAGTCCAGGCGCCACAGGGTCAGGCGCTGGTCCACAGAGGCGGAGAGCAGCAGGTCCGGCCGCAGCACCCTGATCCCCGTCACGTGGGCAGCGTGGGCACAGGGCCTCGAGACTCGCTCCAGTACACGCAGACACGGCTGCGGCGCAGCCTCGTCGGCGCTCAGCGCCACCTCCAGCAGGCAGATGTGGATGGAGCCGTCGTCGCTGCCGCTGGCCACCAGGAACCGTCCCTCTGGCAGCTCTCGGATGTGGAGGCTGTTCACACCGCAGCTGTGAGCCATGAGGGTGAGCAGCGGGGTGCCCAGGGCTAGGAAAATAGGCTTTGTTAGCAAGGAATGCTCCCCATGGCTGAAGCAAGCAGGGCGGCTGCTGGGACGGCCTTGCAACATCCCCTGGGAGGCAGGAGAAGGGCTGCCCGGGGCTGCACTCACCCAGGGGCTGCATCTCTCCCTCAGCGTGCTGCAGGGCATCCGTGGCATCGCTGATGGTGGCGGTGATGTCCCAGAAGGCGACGATGCCGTCGGTGGCGGCGCTGCACAGGAGGTGTCTCCTAAAAGGGAGGCGTTAGGAAGATTTGAGCCACCGCGCTACAGCTCAGAGCGCTGACAGGCAGCCCCCAGGTCCCTGCTGACACCCAGGGGATCCAGCAGAACGGCCCCGCTGCCACTTCGGGGCAACTTCTCCCTTCCCTCCACCAGCCACGCTGCCATCTCCCAGCCCTGCTGTGGCGACACCACAAGGATGAGCGCTCCGTCCCTTCCACCAGCCTCGATGAGGCTTGGTGCTGCGCGCTGCCCTCATGCTCGGGACTCACCTCTCCCCTCCTGCCCGCGCGTGCAGGAACGCCTCCACCTTCAGCACGCAGCGCTGGTGGTGAAACGACTCCGCCACGAGCACCAGCTGCCGGGGGGCCTCCAGCAGCACAAAGAGCCTGTGGTGGAGCAAGGGGGGGGGTGGTGCTGGGAGAAGGGGGCTCCAGCACCTGGCCGTGCCTTCTCCCTGCGAGGTGCCGCCCCGCTCCTGCTGTGGAGCTGGCAGCTGAGCCCGGCAGCGGCTCCTCACCGGACGGATCCATCGCTGCATGCGGCGGCCAGGAACGTGCAGGGTGCTGGCAGCTGCTCGGGGGCAGTCCCAGGCACAACCGAGAGGGACATGTACCTGGGCAAACACAAAACACTTGCTCCACGCCCGGGTGACACCTGCTGCCCCAGGGGGAAGGGGTCACAGCAGAGCAGGCTAAGCCCAGCGTGGCACGCAGCTCTGGGCCCTCGGAGGTCCCAAGGGCCGAGCCTCTCCCTAATCCCAAAGCCCCTTGAAGCTGTATCTGCCTCAGGCAGCCTCTGAGCATCACCTTGTCTCTGGGTCCATCTTGACGAGCTTGTGCCTGTTTTTCATCCGGTCCCAGTGCTCGTCCAGCCGGTGGGAGGCCACGTGGACGACCTGGCAGGCCACCTTGCTCTCGGAGGCCGGGTCCGCGGCACACAGCAGCCGGTAGCACTCGATCTGCGCCCGGCCGCCCGCCGAGAACACCAGGGTGGACAGCTCCGCCGCGCCGGGCTGCGCAGGGCTGGCCAGCGCCAGCGCCCTCACGCTGGAGATGTGGTCGCTGAGCCTGGCGAGGGGCACGGCTGCGCGGGATTGCTCGGTGAGCGTGAGCACGCAGGCCGTGGTGTCCTCGCTGCCGGTGATGAAGACGTTAACGGGGCGGTGGCCGGGCACCTCCGCCGCCCCCAGGCGCCGCACGCAGGCGATCTCCCGTCCGTGCAGGGACTCCAGCAGCACCTGCTGCTCGCACGGCTCGGCCTCGCTGCTGTAGAGCATCACGTCCCCGCTCTTGACGTAGGCGAAGGTTTCGGCTGAGGGACTGCTGCAATAGCTCCAGGAACGGTGTCCTCCTCCGCAGGGGATGCAGTGGAGGTTCTCCCCTGTCCTGGTGCTCCACACCACAAAGTTGTCGGCGTGAAATCCCAGCACGAGCAGGTCCCCGCCGGGGGTGAAGCGGAGCTCCTCGATCCACTGCAGCCCTTTGCAGGGCCTGTGCTTCCACAGCACCTCCAGCCGCCGGTCCTGCAGGCGCAGCTGGCGGTAGCAGCCATCCCGGCCCGTGCTGTAAATGTAGTCCTTGTGGCAGGTCACCGAGGTGACCCCTGCCTTCCCGTGCAGCCCAAAGAGCACGGACAGAGGTTCCTCAAGGGAAAGCCCCCCATCCTGAGACAAACAAGACGGCTCTGACTCGCTCTCGGAGTCCTCACCAACCGGGACACCTCTGTCGGCACCGCCGGTGTTCTCTGTGTCCGTCCCCGAGGAGCTGCTGCAGGGGAAGAGGAGGAGGGAGCCGCGGCGGTCCCCGCACACCAGGAGCCCTCCCTGGGGCAGGAAAGCAGCACAAGTGTGCCAGCGCTGCTTGCAGGGGGGCAGCCGGTAGCGCCCCATCAGCCGCACGGAGGGTGCCCGCCCGGGGCAGCAGGTGACATCCAGCCAGAGCATCTCCCCGTGGGGACCGGAGGCCAGCAGAGCAGTGGTGGGGGACAGCCCGGGGCGGGGGGCCCAGCTGAGCCCCATCACAGCCCCCTCGAACAGCCTCAGCCTGGCCACACGCTCCGGCTGGCCAAGGGCAAAGAGGAGGAGATGCCCGTGGCCACCACCCAGGGCGCAGAGCGTGTCGGTCCCACCGGGCAGGGGGGTGACAGCCAGCACCCCGCGGGGCCCGCAGGCGGCAGCGGGGCCGAGCAGCGTTACCCAGCGCCCCACTGCCTCCTCGTACGCCTCCAGCCCGCCCGCCTCGCCCAGCGCCAGCACCGTGTGGGGCCCCGCCAGCCGCACGGCCCTCGGCCGCCCCGGAGCTCCCAGCGCCACCGCCACCGGGCTCGGGGCGTCCCGCCGGGGCCTCCAGAGCCGCGCTCCGCCGTCGGCGCCCCCGGTGGCGAGGCTCCCCCCGGCGGGGCGCAGGGCCAGGGCGCGCAGGGCCCCGCGGTGCCCGCGCCTCGCCCGCCGCACGTCGCCGCCGTTGTCCCACTCCAGGCAGGCTCCGTCCTCCCCGGCGCTCACCGGGCTCGGTCCCCGGAGCGCCACGGCGGCCACCCTGGCCCCGTGCCCGTAGCACAGCAGCAGGCACACGGCCTCGCCGCCCCCTCCCAGCTCTCCCACGGCCCAGAGCCGCACGCTGCGGTCCTCGGAGGCGGAGGCCAGCAGCCCCCGCGGCGCCGCGTAGCTCAGCGCCAGCACCGCGCCCCGGTGCCCCCGCAGCCTCCGCCGCGGCTCCTCCGCCTCCGCCGCCCGCCACAGCACCACGGCCCCCGTCGCCGTGCCGGCCGCCAGCGCCAGCCGCCCCCAGCCCGTCCCCGCCAGCACGGCGCAGCGCAGCGCCCCGGCCCCGCCGCACCGCGCCCGCCGCAGCC
>CM021742.1:12569950-12854233 GCA_011075105.1 Heteronetta atricapilla
CCCACACCCGCTCCCCCAGCTGCCGCGCCGCCCCGCCGCCGCACGCCGCCAGCCGCGGGGAGCCCCCGGTACCGGCGGGCCCCCGCCGCACGGCCAGCACGGCCAGCCAGCGGCCGCCGAACGCCGCCACCCGCACCGCGGATCTTCCGCCGCCGCCCGGCTCGGCCCGCAGCCCCAGCACGCTGGCCTCACGCAGCACGCTCCGCCGCCCCGCCGCCGTCGCCACGCCGCCGCCGGTCAGCAGGAACGCCGCCACCTCCGGGCCCGTGCCTGCCGGACAGCGCGTCAGCCACCGCCCGGTCCCGGTCCCCGTCCCCACCCCGCTCCCCAGCCCCGTCCCGGTCCCCGGTGCCCATCCCCGGCTCCTCACCCGCCAGCAGCACGTCCCCGACGAACTCCAGCGCCGTTACCGGCGCTACCAGCGCCACCGACTCCATGGCCGGGAGGCGCCGCCCTCCCCTGCACGCTTTATTGGCGCGCCGCGAGGCCCCGCCCCCGGCCGGCGCGGGAAAATGCCACGTGCTCGGTGCCCGCCGCCCCGCGCCTACAGCTCCACGTGCGCCCCCCCGTAAGCCTTGTCCACGGTCCACTCGCCCGGGCTCCCGGCCCCGGCCCCCGGCCCCCCGTAGCGCTCCATCTCCTGCTGGAACCGCTGCTGCCGCCTGCGGTTGGGGTCGACGTTGATCCAGTTGTTGGCAATCCACTTGGTGCCCTGTGTGACCAGGCAGCCCCCGTGCAGGGCGAAGTCGTCCAGCTCTCCCACCCAGCCTGCGGGAGCAATGCGCCGTGTGAATGCTGACGCTGCTCCCAACCCACAACACTTGTAAGGAGTCACCGAGCTACGAGCACTGAGTCGGCTCTGCTCAGGTAGCTCCCAGTGCCCCTCCACATTCACCCTACCCCATCCTAGCACCTACACAGGGGGCTCCAGGGTGGGCTCCCCACATGCAAAATGCCCGTTGCCCCTGTGTCTCCACTCCACACTCTTCGGTTCTGCTTCGCAGATGCCATTTTTCTCAACTTTTCTCCAAAGGGGAGGGTGACATCAAAGCGAGGGATGCTGCCACTGGAAGTCTTGTGGAAGTCAGAGGCTCAAGGCTTCGTTATGCATCACGTTTCAGCAGTTCCAATCAATCCTCTCTCTTTATACAGATCCCATGGATTTTCTGTGGCAGACTTTTGCAGCCTTTTTCCATTTAGGAACAATTTACTCATAAAAATACAACAGGGGTCTCCTAGCAGGGTAGTGATGGTGTTGATATTATTGTCCAACGGGACAAACAGCGGTCTTGTGACCTCGCTGTGGATTTTCTCAAGATGGAAACTCTAGCTGGGCTGTTCCCAAGAGAGATGGGATGCTACATTCCTGCCTGCCAGTGCTCAAAACCCACCGTTGAAATGCTCTGGAGTCATGCTCACCAAACAGCTTAGAAGACTGAGGTTAATCCCCCAGCCTGGCTGTCAGGGAAAACTGCACTGCACTTTGTGAGAAAGACAGCCCCAAGGAGAAATATCATCGGCCTGCAGCTGAGCTACAAAGCAGGAGCTGGCCCCAAGCACGGCAGAGCCCTGCGCGGGGTGGATCGTGCCTCCCTGTGCTGCTGAGCTTTTGGCCATGCCTTTGTCTGCCTCCCCTCCCCACCCCTTTGGGCAACACCACATCAGTGAAGCACTTTGAATTGCAGACCAAGTTCCAGCAGGAGTTTCAGCTCACACAGCAGGGTGGAAGGCAGCTGGCGATGGCTAGTGCAGCCAAGGTCTTTGTTTGCTAGCTAGTCCTGTCCCCCAAAGACATCAGGAGCCACTGACCTACTGCCTATAAACAAAGGCTTTTCAGAGTCAGGAAGCTCTTAGCCAGCTGGTGACAAGCAGACCCTACAGTTCCCACTAGCAGGCAGCTACCACCCTTAGGCTCTCTTCTGAGCTCCCAGCTGCCACAAAACCCACAGAAGACGACTGTCACCTCCTGCAGTCCTCCCCTCCCCAAGAGCCAAGTCTTGAAGGGGAACCGTACCTTCTCCATCTGACAGGTAGTTGTACCAGAAGACAGCAGTGCCTTGCTGGGGTTTCACTCGCAAATTGCCCTTGTCACAGTTCTTCCGAGTATCTCGTAGGTCAACGTCGTTCTGGATCAAAGACTGACAAAAAACAAACAAACAAACAAACAGAGAAGGTGTTGTAAACAGAGCTGGAACAAAGCACGAGGACTGGGCTGCCTCTGCTGCCAGCCATCACCCTGCCCTTTGCTTGAATGCCCCACAGGAACAGCTCAAGGCTGACAGGGCTTTCACAACCCATTCGCAACAGCCGATTTCAGCCCCCTGGAGATCCATGATCTGTTTCTGAGAAGCTGCCCATTCCTTAAAGCACTGCCTGACAGCAACACAGCGTACCTGGAAAGATTTATCCTGAGATAAATCTTTATCAAGATTTTCCTCATCTGAGGAAAGCTGCCCAGATAGAAGCAAGCAGGACCTGTGTTACGGCAGCAAGGTCAGAAGACCACCCCTCATGCATCTTAGCAGGGAAGAGCTGCAGTTGCCAAAGCCCTGCACCTCTTCCCTTGGCCTCTGAGCGAAACCAGTGCATGTGGAGCACAGCTTTCCCATTTTCTGTCTGTGAAGGCTAATGTCCACCAACCTCATGCACCCCTTCTGCAGCTAGAGTGATCCAGATGCTCACAGTGGGCCTCAGAATCCCCAGGGGTAACACGCAGGAGAGACTCACTCACCATCTCTTCGTACGTCCTGTTGTCAGCTATAGGAAAGACTGTTTCTCCTCCCGCGGTCACGTTGTTCAGGTAGAACAGCACTGTCACATACCTGGAAGGCAGAGCGCAGTGGCTGTCAGGGGACACAACCACAGCAGGAGATGCACAGGGCTGGCCACACCCGGCCCTCCACCACGCAGACCTCCAAGGCATCACAAGACATGCAGCTTACATCAGTTTTTTTTCCCAGGGACAACAGAGAAAATGCCCACTCACGGCAGTGGGATTCGCCCACCTCCCCCTTCAAACCAGCAATCTCCAGAGCTCATTTGTGAGCCCCAACAAGGAGTCCCAAGCGAGGGGAGATGAAACAGCTCTCCACACCTCTTCTCTAATACATTCCAGATTGTCAAAAAGCTTTTTTTCAAGACGTGGCTGAGCTCTGCAGTCCCCCCGACCAGACATACAGCAGCACTGAGGCAGGCCTTACCGGCACGAGGTCTCAAAGGGAGCGCTTTCATTGGCGACCAGCTTCGTGTGACTGCAGGCGGTCTCGGGGAAGACGGGTCCGCTGTCCATGTGGGCATGGTAGTGGCCTCCTTGGTCGTACCGCACAACCTGCAGGGGCTCGCTGTGCTCCACAATCTCGGGGGGCAAGCGAGTGAGGCGCATTACCCTGGGAAGAGGAGAGCAGAGCAGGTGAGGGGAAGGCAACTTCGGTCTGGTCAGCCGCTACTCCCGAAGCACCGAGTGCATCCAGAGAAAGAAAACCCCCTTCCCCAAAAGACCGGAGAGACAGATGGGCTGCAGGAAGCATGCCAAGAGATAACTAGGTCCTTACAGATCTGTTAGACCATCAGCATCAGCTCAGAAACTCCTCGTCAAGGTTAATAAAAAAACAAAAACGAAGGGTGCATCTCCAGCAGGACTGCTCTCATGAAGACCTTGCTCGCTCAGAAAGATCCCTCCTGTGTGTGTCCCTGGAGCCTTCATGTGCCATCTCATCGCTTCTCTGGACTCCTGCACACCACCTACAGACCTCGGGGACAGTTAGCAAAGCACAGGGCCCCTGCTGAGAGTGAATGAGAGACTAACTCTAGGAATATTCTTGTCACCTAACTCACCTTTCCCTGTTGCCTTTTCAACAGCCTCCCCCCAGGGCAGAGGGGCACGGAGGGCTCAGGGTTTTTCCGCTGCTTACATCTGAGATCATCCCCAAGGCAAGCAGGTACCGCTCGAGACCTGCCAAAGAACACTCACAGCTCTGAGAATTTGGACTGGTGAAGCCCTCGGGGTGGGCGCAAGGGGAAGGCCACACCGAGTCGGGATGGCAAAACCCCTCCAGGCACCACACAGTCCCATGGAGGATTATAACAGCGTCCTTCAGCACCGTGCCTGCAGGCCCACGGGGGCTTTCTAACGCTGACAAACCCCAGAGGGTAAACGCAATACGCCAGTGCCTGTGTGTGCCGGCTCGCTGGCATGGAGAAAGTGGCAGCCACAGTCTGTTCTAATTAAGGCAATATGCGACCCCATTCTCCCTCTGGAATGTGCTGAAGAAAAGGAGTGGCCAACGGCCGTTTTCTAGCCCGAGGACAGATTTTACCCACCCATGTCCTGGGCGAGGACCAGCACCACAAGAACAAGCGAGTCTCCAGCCAATTATCTGAAACTCACCACAGCTAAACGATTTGGCCTGCGAGCTGGGTTTCAACTCTTCCCAGTACCAAATCTGAGGTGAAGGGAAAGATAAGAGGTTCTCCCATCTGCTGTGAGACGCCCTGCGATCCAGGCACTCAGATGATTAAACTAACTCGGTTTTCTCAAGATAAAGTCGTGCTTATTATTCAGTCAGCTCTGAACAGCTATGACAGACTCCAGTGAAATGCATGAGTAACTAAAGCAAATGACAGTAACTACTGGCACCCAGACAGGATTGGAAATGGGCAGTTTCTCCCAGTAAGCTCGTTTACTAATTAGAATGAATTATTTCATATAATGCCAAGTCTTCTGGGTTTTATAGGGCTGTTCCCAAAAGTGAATGGATATGCTGAAAGGTTTGATTTTTCTTTTTCCTTTTCCAGGGGACAATACGAATTCTTGTTCTAACGAGAACCTCCTCTCCCCATCTCATGCCCGCGTTCAGCGCTCTTTATACTCCAGATTTTCACGTAATTAGGAAGTGTGAATATTAACAAGTCTGCCACTGCATCTCCCAGCACAGGTGGTCCTTTCGCCTACACAAACCCAACTGCCCCTTGGCTGCTCGGCCCTTACCTTTGCCGTATGGATCTCATGACCTGGTGCGCCCCCTCGCCCTGGTACAGCCAGGTGTGCTGGCTGTTGCGCACTGAGTCGCTCGTCTTCACTTTCTGGCTTCCCATGTACTTGTGAAAATCACGGATGTTCAGCTGCTTGAACTCCTCCAGACTCAGCACACCTGTGGGAAGACAGCAGAAGCAGGCAATAAATACATTGCTGCATGCTGCTGGGGCTGCTTCCCGGGCACGCGGCACCCGCAGGCAGGAGGAAGGACCAGCCACTGAGGTCAGCCTAGGGCAGCTCCTCGGGTGCTGCTCATCATAACCACATCTTCCACCGGTCTTATTTCTAGCATCCTGCTCACGTCTCCCTGTCCCTGCTTCCCCTTACTCCACGTGGTCTTTGATGACGCAGTGCCACATCCAGGTTGTGACCTGGCCCCTTGGTGGCACGCACCAGCCTAACAATGGAGGGAAGCAGCACTCTGGAAACGAGGTCCTGCCAAGAGCCCTTTATCAGGACCTTCCCTTTGTACGTGTCCACAGTGGTGGAAAAGCCACTGACGACGCAGTCATACGCTCCTGCCCCTGCCAAGAATGCCACCAGCCTGGGGCACGGGGTGCCTTCCGGATATTTGGGCATTCACACGGGTACTGCTTCAACTCCAAAGCAGCTCCTCTCTGGTGCTCTCAATGCCAGGTCACTGGAAGAGAGCATGCACAGCCTGTGCATTCACTTAATTTGATTAGGAAATGAAGAGTTGCTTAATTGAGGACGCTCTAATTAGAGCAGCAGAGGTTAGAGTGCACATCCAGGCCAGCAGGAGCCCTTGGGAGACCAGGGGAAGGAGGGCCAGAAGTGGCCTCTTGGGATACAGAGAGCTGGCAGCAGCAGGGAAGGGGTTCAGCACCAAAAGCTGACCCAGGCGACCACCACATCCACCGATGCCACCCTCCCCTGCCAGGGAAGCAGAGCTCTCAGCCAGCTGCTGAAGTCTCCCTGCAAACAGGGAGGGAGCAGAGGGAGCACCTTAAAGCCTGCAGCCCACAGGCCTGGGCAGGGACATGGCTCTTGCTCCTCCCTGCGGGGCTGTGTGAGGAGTCTGGCACGCCGGGATTCCCACGGAGCTGCTCTTACCGTTCCCATCAGGATCGGCCTTGACTGCAGTGTACATCTCTCGGATATTTTCGGGAGTCATCCACCTGCCGTTCCCCAGGCGGGTGTGGGTCAACACCTGAAATTCAGACAAGGATCAACCAACGGGTACTGGTTTCCTGTACTACGCAACCCTACAGCTTCCCTGCTTGGGGCCTGGCCAACTCTCCTCTGTAGAGCATCAGTCAGCCAGGTGTCAGCACATCACTGCAGAAAGGCTCGGGTGGGAATCACCTGGCAGCCACACACACTGTGCGGGTGATCTGCACTGTTATTTCCAGTTTAGGTCATGGCAAACGACTGCTGAGGCTCAGTTAACCAATCCTTAGGTGAAGGGGGCTCTTTCCCTTGAAGGGAAAGTAAAACTGCTGATGATAAAACTGAATGCTTTTACTCATCTGAGATAAGGGCTGAGAACAAAACACTTCCTCTCCAAGCAAAATCTTGGAGAGCCCTCGGCAAGCTCTGACCTCCAGAGGAGCGCCTGGGAAGCGACATCCTTCAGCCTGCCCGGATGCACCCGGCCATACAGGACAAGGGTGCTGAAGAGCTGCGGACAGGTGCTTGTTATCCCCCTCCCGGGCTCATTAATATGGGAGACTTTGCCGATGTCCTGTCAGCTGTGGGAGGTACAGCCAGCTCCGTCACAGGCTGCACAAACAGAACAAATTCACTTCACGAGGACACCTAGCAAGAAGAAATCCACTCTACCTCTTTGAGCTGCAGCTGCCCATCCTGATTGTGATCAAGGAGATTGAAAATGTCCATCTGGCTGATCTCTATCATTTCCATGGCTTCTTCGTAGTCATCCGTTGGTAGGATCTGGCTCTTCTGCAGCCCCTTCAGCTGTGCCAGATGGATGATGAGCTTGCATTCCTCCTCTGTCAGGAAGTCTGGAATTTCTGCAGGAAAAGCGTGAGCAGCAACAGAGACTGAGGCATTGTTACAGCGCGACCCATACCAATGGCAGGCCACCCAAAAGAGAAAAAGAAATTTAGAAACTTCCTAACAAGTCAGGGGGGCGCGACATTCAAGCACATCCACCCTTCTACCTGCAGAGCTCTGAAACAGCACCCGGCACACACCGGAGGGCGGAGGCGGGTATTTTTACAGCAGCAGCTCCTAAATGTTTGGACCCTGGGGTCAAGCCCTTAAGCTTCTTGCCGATCAGCACAATGCACAAAGGAGAGAACAAACACGGGCATATCGCTGCATATTATCACTTCAAAGGTTACGTGTGGACCGCAGGCTGGGAACTACTGCTCTGCAGGAAGGGAGGCCACAGGTCTTTGCAGTGGAGGTGGTGATGGCGGGGATTTCAGGCTGCCTTGCTCTCACGTGGAGCAGGCAGCACTCAGCAGAGAACTGAATGCGTCTCGGGGGAACCTGCCACACGGCTCCACTGTGAAACTCAAACAGCAAGGAGACAGCTTCCTGCTTTATTCCCATTCGTTCCCTTGATCCCCAACTAAAAACAATCTTCCAGTGTGTTACTGAAGTGGAAGGCACTGCACACTGTGGATGCCGTGCTCCGCAGCATCCTGGTATCGCTGCCTTTACTTTGCAGCACGACAGCAGCAGCAGTCAAGCAATCCTCAGATCCCAAGCAAACTTTAATTAAGAGAATTTAAATTCAGCCCCCGCTGATGACTGTGAGGCTGAGATCTCTAGCTGCAGGGTGCACTGCACACACACTCGTGCAGCACCGCGAGGTCCCGTCCCGCAGCGTGGTTACACGGCTGGGGACATCCCGCTGCCTGGCTCCCGTCACTGCCACGGCTGCCTCATTCCCAGCTGCCGAGGCTTTTGAAGAGGGGAAGAGCAACCATCAAAGCAGGGCAGGTTTAAGTGCTTCTGGACCCAGAGCCCTGCTCTCCGAACTGCAGCCCCGCAGAGCTTCTGCAGGTGTGTGCCGAGGACACGTTATATCCCAGCCACAGCAGCAATCCTTCAAAGGGGGGAAAAAAAAAGAAGTTAATGACTTCCATGACCTTAACTCAACCCTGTCTGCTCCAACTGTCACTGTGCAGTTGGCTTCTTGCTAAGTACAAACCAGAACTAGCCCTGTAGAAAATGAAATGAAGGCCCAGAAACACAATGCAGCCGGCTGTATCCCTAGCACCCTCTGAGGAAACAATTTCTGCCCCCGGCAGCACAGAGTCCTTGGAGCAGGGGATGCTTCAGAGCCGGAGCTTCCGCTGGCCGCGATCAGCTCAGTGGCACGGCACCAGGTCAGAGCTAACCGTACGGGCTGGCAAGTGATGGTCCCGGTATTTCCAGTTTCCTCAAACCGGGCTAAAATAATGACGGCTTCTGGAATCTTAATTACGTGCTGGAGGAAGGACAATCCCTCTCTTCAGCGGGGGTAATAGGATTTCGTAACGAAGGACAAACCGTGTTAGCCAGGAAGTGCTCTGTGCCAGGCAGGTTGCAAGGTGAGGGGGTTTCCAGCTAAGCGCCGGCAAGCCGGAGCGCAAACAACCCTTCTCCACAGCTGTAAATTAGTTCCTCAGCTCCGCGAAACGGTTAACTTCTGGCTGCGAGACCATCCTATCTCCCTGCCCGCTCAACAATAGATCCAGCTAAACAAATGCCTCCTAATTGACTTTGAGCAACACTTGATTGCTTTTACCAAAAAAAAAACAAAAGAGAGGAAAACATTGGGGTTTATGAAACAATGACTAATCCCGGAGCGAGAGAAAGGGGACGGGCTGGCGCGCTGGTGTCAAACAGAGGGCCCCAAGACACTCGGCCAAGTCATTCACCCCTCCCCGGCTGCCCTCATTTCCACACCTGCTGATCTAAGCCAAACCCCTGCTAAAATCCAAACAATCGGGGCCGCTGGCAAACGAAAATTGGAGCATTGTCTTCCCCATGAGGGCTCTGAAAGGGCCGCACTTAATGAGGATGGATCGTCACGGAGGTGGCTCGCGGGCTATAAAAGGCAGCCCGCAGTCCGCAGCAGCTCAGTCCGGGGTGCGCCGCTCGCTCCGAGCCCGCTCCGAGCATGGAGGCGGCCGGGCGCAGGCAGCCCTCGAGGCGGGGAGGCCGCTGGCTGCCGGGCCTCCTGGTGCGCCTGCTGCTCTGGGGCTGCCCGGGGAGCCGGGCGAGCTACCTGAGGAGGTCGTCCAGCTGCACGGCCATCCCGCGGGACATGGCGCTGTGCTACGACATCGGCTACTCTGAGATGAGGATCCCCAACCTGCTGGAGCACGAGACCATGCCTGAAGTGATCCAGCAGTCTTCCAGCTGGCTGCCCTTGCTGGCCAGGGAGTGCCATCCCGACGCCAGGATTTTCCTCTGCTCCCTCTTTGCCCCGATCTGCTTGGACAGGTAAGAGGTTTTTAGGAGTTATTTCAGCCGTAGCCGGTATTTCAGCCCCAGCAGCACAACTGCATTCGCCTCCTGAGACAAAACACGTGAAATCCGATCACTGCGGCCACTCTCAGGGGGCGCTGCCCCGCGCAGCGAGGGGACGCGGGATCACCCAGCAGGGACCTTCCCTCTGAGCATGAAACACAAACACCCCTGGGGGGGAGGCGGGGGAATAAAATTCCCATCTGATTACCAAAAACCAGCCTTTTGTTGTTTGCTCCCTGGGCTGCCGTGCCCCACGCACACCCGAGACCCCACGGCGTGGTGGGGCACAACAGAACCCCGTGGGGCGGGCAGCGCGGCGACGGGGCTGAGCCATCTGGCTGCTGCGAGCCCACCCGCCCTGCCAACCCGCCTCCCTCCCCAGGCTCATCTACCCCTGCCGCAGCTTGTGCGAGACCGTCAAGAGGAGCTGCGCGCCCGTCATGGCTTGTTACGGCTACCCCTGGCCCGAAATCCTCAACTGCGACAAGTTTCCTGCAGACCATGAGCTGTGCATCTCGGCGGTGTCCACGGACGAAAGCTCCTCCAGCAGGAGAAGTAAGGGGTTTTCTTGTTCTTTTTCCCCGTGCCTTGGTTGTGCTCCTAGCGCTTCTGGCTGTAAGCTCTATTTCAAACAAAAATGGGAAATTTGTTCTCCGGGGGAACTCCCCTGTGACTAGAGAACAAGCAGAGCGCTGACTGAAGCTCGTTCCCTTGGGTGCTGTGCTCGGTCACCCGGGTGCCATCAGACCCCGCGGGGCTCGGGGCAGGGGGGGAAATCTCTGTAAAAGATGCAGCGGTGCACGGAGAGCGGTCTGCAGGAGGCGAGGGGTGCTTCCAGCTGAGCTGGGACACTGCAGCCCTGGTGTTTCTGCTACACCCGGGGCTCACAAACATGCAGAAAGCTTTTTTTTTTCAAGCCTCCTCTTTAAATGTTAGGAAACAGCACAAAGGGGCATGATCCTCTGCAGCGCGAGCTACACAAGAAAAAATCTTTAAGACTATAAAAGACAAAGAGCACCCAGACAGTAACAAACACTGGTGGGGAGGACCCTGGCCACACTGACTGCTTTACGGTTTCATCCCAACCAGCCGCCGTTCATTAAGCACTTTCACTGCTGCTGCAACAAAGCACGGCGAGCAGTGCCTGCCCCAGCCATGGCAAAGAGAGCTTAACTTTTCCATCCCTGCAGCCCGAGCTGTCCCTCGGGGACTGGGTCGCTCCAGAGGACGCGCTGTCCCAAAACTGCAAGCCAAATTGTTTTATGGCTTTTCCGGCAAGGTTCGACAGGGGTGGTGTAACCACATTTCTGTTGCAGCAGTGCCCCGAGCCAGCTGCAAGGACTGCGAGCTTGAGGAGGCCAGCACCACCAGGGAGATCCTGGAAAACCTCTGCGCCAATGACTTTGGTGAGTGCACCCACCTCTTTCTCCTCTTCCTCCTCCTCCTCCTCCTCCTCCCAGTCGCCGGTGCTGCCTCCAGCAGCCAAGTAGTGGCATGCACAAAAAGCAGCTTGGCCACAAAAACACCACTCAGAGGAAGTGCAGCTTTTACAGCAGATCCCAGAGATTTTCAGTTCTCAGCTTACCTGTTAAGTGGCAGGGAGACCCAGATCTGTGCAGCACCAAAGGGGAAGTCCTGCCTATTTTCCGTGGGCTCTGATTTGTTTTCAGCCCGTCTGCTAAATGCAAGCTCTGCACTGGTTTTCTCAGAGACCAGATTTTCAATCGATGCCCATAAACCCTTCACCAACTCCACATTAGCTATTTCAAACTGCAATGCCATTGTCCCAGTAGTGCAACTCTCCCTCTCCCAGCCCACGCAGGTGGCAGAACTGAATCTGCTCAGTTCACTCACCGGAAGTTTGCAGGATATTCTTCTGATTTAAGGCTCACGACCTTTACAATAGAAGTTAAACTCCTGGGGCACTGGCAGCCATGTCATCCCAAAATCCCAGCTCAGAGAAAAGTTTGGTGATTTGCCCGGGACTTTGGTGCACCCACTTGCTTGTGCTGCTGCTTCCTGCAGGGAACTAACAGCTTTTTCCCCCTCCAGCGGTGAAAATCCGAATCCTCAGGAAGAACACGACCACAACCGTCTCGGACTTTGACCTGGACCCCTCCAGGGTGGAGGTCCTGAAGCACGGCCCGCTCCTCCGAACCGAGATCCCGGGCAGGCTCCAGCAGTGGCTGGACATAGATGCCACCTGCGCCCACAACATCATGAGAGGCACTCACGCAGGGGTCTTCGTTGTCAGCGGAGAGGTGCAGAGCGACAAAGTGGTGGTGAACAAGGCCTACGCCTGGCAGAAGAAGAACAGGAACCTGCACCAGGCAGTGCGGCGGTGGAAACATCACCGCTGCCCCGAGCAGGCTGGCAGGAAGGTCTGAAGACCTCGACTTCAACGAGGAGGAGCCGCTCCCTTTCCTACGGCTAGAAAACTCCTCTTCCTGGCAGTTGGTCTTCCGGAGATGCACGGTATTTTTAGGTGATTCGAAGCAGTCATAGCCAGCAGATAGGGCCTCACCACAGATCCCTGACAGATCCCTAGAACTGTTGTACTGAGACAGAGCTCACGGACACAGCCCTAACTCACTCCTCTCTCAAGGTTCTGCAAATCCAGGACTTAGGGTAACGTTGATCTTGCCCTAGTGCGGGCTCACTTTCTGTCCAGAGATGATGCTAAAGTTTCCCCGACTGATTAGAGATGCTTTTTTATGTAACGGAGCAAATACTTCACTTCTGAACAGCCTGAAGTAAATTACAGGGGGAGAGGAACCCACCCAGGCAATGCCAGGCCCCTTAAAAAATGAATGCAAACCTCATCTCCTGAGCAGCCTGAAGGGCTGTGCCTTCAGCTTGCTGCTCGGGCATTCACAGGCATCTGCACAGGTAAAAGGAAGCAGCCCGTCTCGAGCAGTGAAGGCACGCAGCAGAGAGAGATGAGGATTTGTGCTCCAGCGGGAACATTTTTTCAGTTTGGATCAGAAGATTCTGGTAACTGCAGAATCACCGGAGGTACCACCAGAGCCTTGAGAGAGCAGAGCAGGGCTGGGACCTCAGCTGCTGGAACAGCTCCGCTTTGGTTTGCAGCAGCGGTTTGCCTGGGGCTTGGAGGTGAGCCCCAGCCCGTCAGCAGGTATTTCTGCACACCCTAAGCTCCCTCCTTTGCACATCTTCCCCCTGCCACCTCAGAGATGTTACACGTCTGCCTGGCCTTCCCTCTGCACGCAGAATAGACCGAAAACGGGGCAACCCCCAGCCTCGCGAGGCTCTCTGCAGATCACCCTCTCACCCAAGACTGTAATTACTTTCAGCAGTGAACACAGCCATAGCTCGGCACCACAGACCACAAAGCAGAACACAGCAACCCCTCATAAAACGAGACGGATTTCTGCTGTCTAACAAAGCATTGTCCGTGGCAAGTTTTCTACACTGGATTAAACTTGGGACTGAAATAAGGAGACGACAGAGAAAAACAGCTTTGGGGATAAATACGTCCTTCCCTGTGTAGGAGTCGGCAGCCTCAGCTGTGGGGAGAACCACCGGCTTTGGTGGAGACACATTGCCTCCCTGTGCTCGGAAGGCACACCAACAGCCCGAGCAGGGGTCGTGATTCAGCGTGGGCTGAGATTAGCACTCACGACGCTCACACGGAAATTCAGCTGCGCCCTGACATTTGTGCAGCCATTACTTCTGTTCCCCGAGGCTGAGATGGAAAACGCAGTGAGATTTCCTATTTTTATTCCTCCCCGCTGCCTTGCCTTGCAAACTGCCAGCCAATGCGCGGAGCCGGCTGCCAGGCGGTCCCTGCGGCGGCAGAATCCCCCGAACAGACTGCATTTTGAAAACACAACAGAACAAGTAAAAGCTCCGAAAGGTTGAAAAGGCTTTGTCTGATATTTGTTTTCCATTAACAGGATTATTTGATTACTAAGTGTTTCCTAACTAAGAAGTGCACAGATGGTCTGACTTACAAGCTTTAGAAATGACGTCTCATAGCCAGAGGGGAGAAAAAAACAGGGCAGGGACTTTTTCATAGCTCCGTGAAACGCACTCGGGCTCAATGCGGCTGACTTACCCACACTTAAAAAAACAAACCGCAAGTTCCCTGGTGGTGCCCAGCCCCGTGCTCCAAAGCACAGAGCTCACATTAAGCCATTAACGAGCCGCCCGCTGCCTGCAGTCCCACTCCAGCCTGCTTTGCTCAAAGCAAAGATCGCAGGCCAGCCACTCATTTCCTTAAATCGGCTCTTGCACGCCGCAACGCTTCTTGTTAAGAGAAACCCCCAGAGCTCCAGGAGCCAGGGACTCCTGGTTTCGTCTAACACTGCCATGTCAAATCCACACCTTCGCTCGTTTAAACAACAGCAACGCAATAATTAGCTTTTAAAGGTCAGTTTAGATTGGTGGGGTTTGCATAGATAGAGGAGTCTCTGGAAGTCTTTTAAAGCCGGGGCTGGCTCCTGGCAGGTTCATCTGGGAGATAAGAGCGGTCTTGCAAGTCGAGGTTTCTAAATAAGGGCCTCCCTATCAGAGGAGAGAAGGGAACAGACTTGTGCGGGATCTGAGACTCTGACTGTCCATCGCTGTCCCTTGAGCATTCCCTGATGCCAACTTCAGAGGGCAAAGCCTGCCCCAGAGGTGCCAGAGTGACACACCAGAGGCTGGGGGATTACTGCTGCCAGGAACAGCCGGCCTTTATCAGCTCCAGCTCCTTCCTTGCAGGCCGGGATCAGCTCTTTTACATGAGCAGTACCAGCGGCACAGAGAAGGTGGAAACAGGAGCAGGAAAAGCAGCCTGATCACCCTGAATCCTGAGTCCGGCCATTCGAACAATCTTGTGAATGCTGAGGGTACAAGTGTGTCATTTCTGAGGGGTTTGTGTGTCAATTTAATGACTGTCTTTCAGGGAGCCACTTAGGAATTTGCAAACCAGGAGTATCACCTATGTAGAAATGACAAAAGAACTCTGTGTATTTCCTACAGGTACTTGTTGCATTAAAGGACCTTAATGAGAAACTTATCTGATTTATGGCCAGGTTTTCAG
Organism: Heteronetta atricapilla; assembly: GCA_011075105.1. Taxonomy (NCBI): domain Eukaryota; kingdom Metazoa; phylum Chordata; class Aves; order Anseriformes; family Anatidae; genus Heteronetta; species Heteronetta atricapilla. Next base: position 12,584,485 of record CM021742.1, read on the forward strand.
TGTGTATAGTCAATTCTGAATCACATAACTCATATTATGGACGATGCACCTAAAACACTCTCAGCATCATCTTCTTCAGGGACAACAGGTCTTCTCTGAATCTGTAGTAATAGGTACTTCGTAATTGTTTGTCCCCTAAAATTAATTTGTATATTCTCAGCGGGCTTCCAGAGCACAGAGATCAAACAGGGAGACTTTGCCAACCGCTGCAAGAATTCACAGAAAGGTAAAGGCGGCTTTAAAATATCTGAAAGAGGGATGTTGTGTGGGTGTGCGCCAGGGCAGCCAGAAATAAAGACGAATCTAGAGCAGGACGCAGAATGGTGGAAGACATTAAGTCTAGCACTCCTGCCGTTATTCATCTCCTCGGCACCAAAGCACCAAGTCACTTCACCACCGTTTATTTCCAAACCCTCGCGTGCCTCCTGTCCCTCCCTAACACTGAGGGGCTCCTTCAAGGTCCTCTTCGGTGCTTGTCTTCAAGCTGGCGGTGGGTCGGGGGGCCCCGCGATGCCTGGAAGGCCAGCCTTTTAATCAGTCACCAGCCTTTTAATCACCGACCTTTTAATCACGCTTCCAGCCAACCTTGCCATCCACCTTGCGAGCACCCTTCCAAACCCCAGGGTCAGATCCCGAGGGATGCCCACCCCGTAGCCGCCCCCCGCGGCCCCAGCCCCTCAGGGAGCCCAGCCGCGGGGCAGCGCCCGGTGCCCGGTGCCGGCACTCACCGAAGAGCAGCGGCTTGAGGCTGAGGGTGCGCACGGCGTGGGCCCTGCCGGGCACCAGCTCCACCCGCTGCGTGTGGCCGACCTGCGGGGAGAGCGGCGGTGAGCGGCGGTCCTCCCGTGTGTCCCCCCACCCCGGTTTCCCCGGCCTTGCCTTGATGCCCTCCAGGCGCGGCAGGGCGCGGGCGGGCGGCGGCGGCGGCGGCACCGGCACGGGGGAGGCTGCGGGCGAGCCTCCGGCGTCCCCGGCGCTGAGGTGCACGAAGAGCAGCAGCCCCAGCACGTTGAGCACGTAGAGGTGGGCGAACACCATGAGCACGAGGAAGTAGGGCCGAGAGCACACGGGCCGCGGGCGGCCCCCCGGAGGGCCGGGCAGCGGGGGACCCTCCGGCCCTGCCGCCGCCGCCGCCGCCATCAGCGCGTCGCGGCCCGCCAGGCCCCGCGCGTCGCCGCGGCAACCGGGCGGCGTGCTGCGTCACCGGGCGGGGACACGGCCCCGGCTGCCTCCCGCTCCTTCAGCGGAGCTCCCGGCTCTCTGCGGCCGCCCCACGGCCGGGCGGTGCCGCTGGGCCGCGCGCGTGGCGTGGGGGGGGGGGGGGGGGGGGAAAGGGGCCTGCCCGCGGGGCAGCCCTGCTGTTCAGGCCGCTGCTGTTCGCCCCGCGGCGTGGCATCCCGGTTCCCCGTTCCTTCACCAGGGAAGGGAGGGAGGCGGGACAGAGCAGCCCTCTTGCTTTGAAAACCTCCGCTGGGAACAAGCGGTGGGCACGGGGTTAGCTCCTAGGGCAGATATTCCTCTTAGAAGCTCTCGTTCAAATCCACCTGCCCAATTATACCTGCTGCAAAAGCTCGCCCCGTGTTTCAGGTACATGAAAAGGGCCCCACATGCTGACACGCAGGAATTCAGCATCCCCCCACCTCCCACCTTTGTTGTTTTTACATAGTGTCACTTGACAGAGTACACAGCAAAGGCAACGTGTCCATACATAGCATGGAAGAAAACCCCCTGATGTCCTCAACTCTGAGGCTCCAGCTCCACCTTACCAGCCGCACGCCCCCCGTTCCTGGTGCAGGTGACAGACACACGCCTGTGAAATCTGAACACGTGGCCTGCTTCCTTCATCAAACAGGCAAGCATCAACATTTAAGCAACTTTTTTTTTCACGTTAACCCCTACCAAGATGAACTAGGTTTTCATATTTTTATTTTAGTGTATATTTTACATTAGAAAAAATGTTAATAGAAAAGCTCCACATGCTCCTAACAACCAATTTTCTGATAAGTCCTCACCAGTATTGAGACTAATATACAAATAAATTAATTTTGCTAGTTAATTTCCTGCCTGGCTTGGTGCAGGCTCTGCACGAGCAGTGCACCTATGTTCAAGTGCCTGTCCACATTGCCAACAAGTGCCAGGAAGCGCGTTGTACATAATCGTTCCTCCTCATAACGTCATGGAGTTTAGTTTCACCTTGATGAATGGGATCAAATTTTCTCAACCATGTTACCCAGCAGGCACAAGTATTCTTTACCAGGTTGCATGGATTGTTTCACCCTGAAAAAGCCCCAAGCTTTGATTAACAACTGTATGCTACTATTCCCTCATCGCTCACTTTGGCAATACAACACCCTCCCCACAAAAAACAAGGAAAGCAAAAAATCTACATGGAAGACCTAAAATTCATCAAATGCAGAATGTGACCTGGCTCAAGGCGTATCCCCCCATTGGTAAGCTGCTCCCTCCCCTACAATTCCTCTGCTTGCTTTTCTTGGAGCAGCAGGACTTCGCACAGCTGATTTACAAGAAAAGAGACGTCGCATGTAATCGTTGTAAATTACAGCCACTGCTGGTACTGTCAGGTCAGACACAGCAGCAGCCACTCTTAACACCAGCCGCTCTCCTCATGCAATGCCAGGGCTACAATGTCCTGGCTAAAGGAGCATCAGGAAATATAGCAGAGTTATTTTGTAGCCTCCTTCGGTGCCTAGGAGGATTTCTGGGTCAGAGGAAGGGAGCAGGAGAGAGGGAAAAGCCCATTAAAATTTACCAGCAGATTAAGGAAAAACACTCCACTGCCAATTTATTTTTAAAAAGGGTTGTGTGTTATTCTAAGGTTTGTCTGTATAATTGTACAACCGTTGAAAATTACATAAATCGTAATGATCTAATACTATTAACAGCCATTCAGAGAAAAACTCCCTCCCCTTTTGAAACCATCAAGGGCAGGAGGGAAATGTCCCAGGAAATATGCCAATCTGAACTCTGGCCTCTAGCCTGGCAGAAACAGAAACAGAAAGATAAGAGAACAAACTGGACTAAGATGTGGTGTTTGCATGTGTCTGACTTGCAAGGGGAGGGGTGGCTTTGTCCTTGGCCGTGTTCTCCCAGAGGCAGTGCCTGCTTATCCTGGTGAAGCTGCCATCACTTCACTTGCTGCTCTCACCCCTGCACTTTGTCATTTCCTCCTGTCTTATGTGTCATGGAAGTCTTTCAGCAGGGTCCTTCGTCTCTGCTCCGCTATGTGCATCTGATTCTCTAAGTCCTGGTAAAACGAAAGGTAGAAACAGTTAGTGTGAATTCCCCAGACATAAGTACATTTTTTTAGGGACTCAGCTCATCTGATAAACACCAACCTTCACGCTTCACATGCACTCTGGATCACAAGCAGGATAGGCTGACTGCATTTACCCAGCTCTTGCTCTATCTAAAAAGCCATGCACTTAAGCAATCTGTTCTTAACCAGAGGTCCACAGGCAGCTTCCTCCACAGTTTTTCTGCTCCTGCTTCAGTTCTCCAGGACTCACTGCAGCCCTCCCTCCACTCCCATAACGCAGCGAGCATTCCATTTTTACAACAGCCACTGGCTAAAGGAAGAATGGCGAGATTCTGGGTGCGGTCTCAGCATCCTCACTTAACTGCCTTAGCTCTCCTGCAGAAGTGGTAAGCCTGACCATTACAAAATCTGGCCAGCAGGCTCAAGCAAGCAGAACACTCACCCCTCTGTCATAGCTGTCTGCTCGCTCCACCTTCCATGAGAGATTTTCAATTTCAGCTTCCAGCTGGGCCTGCTGGTATTCAAACTGCAAACAGCAAAATTAAGAGACAGTAACAAGAAACTGGCTTAGTGGAGCAGCCTCATTCCACAAGCTATACTTGAGGAGCAGACAAATGCGTTCTGCTGCCAGCTGTGATGGCAGAGCAGGTTTGTGCCTCCTCCCAAACTGCCTTTAGCTTCCAGGAGTTCTTTGTGTGAGCACTCCCCAACCTGCATCACTCAAAATTAACCATGTCAGCCTAGAAACACTACAAGCCACAAATACCTACTAAGTCAGCTCACTCTGCCAATAAGTGGGTCAGGAAATGTTCTTGTGAGCAGCTCTGCAGGCAGAGCCGAGGGACTGCTAACCACTGCTGGGAGCAGTAACTTGTTCCACCGGCACAGCTCCATCAGAGAACGTCTGTGTGCAGCCTGAGAGAATGCACACGATGCTATGGGAAAAGCTTGGATAATAGGCACAGCACTGTGACAGTCTTACCAAGGAACAAATGTACACTTCAAGAATATTTTGGATAAATTGCTTGTTAGTGAAAGTGCAGTGCTGCCCTGGGAAAACAACGTAACACATCAGAGGACTGAGCTGCTGGTCCACTCAAAGTGAGGAGAAGAGTTGCAAAGCCACGTATGTTTGTCCTGTCCTTACCTCAAACTCAGGACTACTATTTCAGACACTCAAGCTCTGGAATTGAAGGGGGATGTCTGTCTATTCCTTCATCCCAGCATGCTGCCAGCTACACCCCAAAAAGCTGTAAGCGAAAAAAGAGCAAAACATCTTACCAGTTTCTTTCTGGGACCAGACTCCATGTAGTAGGCATACGGATATGTGTACTGCAGGGTGTAACGACACTGGGGGGGGGCGGAGGGGAAGAGAGAGAGAAAAGAAGGACAAAAGCTCAGACCTGGAAGTCAGCACAGTCAGTTCTCTACAGTCACTACAATGAGCTACCTTCTGACAAGGATGAGTGGACACTTGACGCTGGAATTTATTTGTACAGTTAAACTTTCCAGAGGTCATTTCCAGATAATTTTTGGCTAGTTCATGTCCTAGGAACAGGTACTGTCCCACACATCCATAACCCCCAAATTCCCTTCCTCTCACTAGGTGTTGTGAATTTAGCGTTCTCGTGTGTAGAGTCTCTTCTCTGCACCAAACAAGCCACACCTACCCACCTTTGCAAGGAGTTTTGCAGCATTTTGTAGGTATTGCCAGTCTATCCATGTTCCCAAGTTGTTCATAACTCTTTCCTGGATTTTTTCCTGGATTCGCTGGTACGTCTGTGCCTCCAGCTGCAAGCTTTTATTGTGATTCTCCCACTGCAAGGGGTGGGGAGAAGGGAAAAGAAAAATACAGCATGAGACCAGAATACTTCTGCTGTAAAATCACAAGCTCTAGCAAGCAGAAATCAAAGTGGGACAGGAGTCCAGCAAGGCAAGACATGCTGTGGGAAAGAACAGCAAGGGAGCAGCTCCAGTAGGAAGTAGCGGAGGCTGTGTACAACAGACTGATGGCAGGAAGAGCAGGGAGCAAACCCAGCTCCTCAGAACAGGAATGCCCTCTGGTCGCACAGTGACCTTGTATCTAACACAGTGGAGAGTAACAGTGATTCCCCTACTTAAAAGATTTCTATAGAAAGGACAAGAGTTCAAATTAACATTTAACACGGGCTCAGCAAACTCTAACACCCACATGCACGCTGTAAGCATGGCCATTTCCCAAAGTCTGTTGCTCTAGAGAGCCAAGAATGAACGCATTTTTTTTTATCACAGGACTTGGCGCATAGTATGAAGAATAAACTCATTTTAACAGGGAAAACAAGTGCACTGAAATGCAGCAGAATCGAACCTCCACCACATTCTCTTCTAGAGATGCTGTTCTAGAATTGCACCACATCTCCAGGTGCATTGAATCAGCTGCGTGGACAGAGGTGCTGTGACTTCAACTTCAAAAAATGTGATTGTGTGACATTTTAGGAAAGCTGTGCTACAGCCAATGGAGTTTTGAACATAACAGAATTTATTCTTTGTTTCTATGAAGACGTACTGCAAGGAACTGAAGCTCCCCAATCCTGAAAGGAAATAATAGGAGCAATATCTGCCTACTGCAGCAGCACTCAGCCTGCAGGAAAACAGTATAGTGGCACCCCCAGTATAGGGGTAATACTGATTTTCTCTAGTGCAGGGAAACGCAGGAGCAAATGTGATTTGCTCTGGGGATGACATTAGTCATTTGGATGGGACTTACAGGGATGGACTGAGTAAGAAAGAACAGGGCCTGAAAATTCAGCACAGATTCTCTTTGGGCAGTTTCTTGCATGGAGATTGCTGGCAATGACCTTTGCACCAGGCAGGGAGCATTAAAAGGCTACAGCAGCTCTGGCCAAAGAGATGTCTCCTACCCTCTCAAAATAGAACAAGTACTTCTTAAGGGCCTCCCTGGCCTGTGCTTGCTGACTCTGGTTTACAATATCAGGATTCTCTTTGTACCGACTGCATTCGTAGTACTCGCTGCCATGAGTCTTCCAGTCTCCCAGACACATCCAGCAGAAGTCTGCAGAAAACAGTGAAAAACCCACTGTGATGCACAGAAAAAAACACATCTCTAAGAGAGAAAAGCTTCAGGAGACACAACCCATCTGCTTTCAGCTATTTCTGCTAAGCCGAGAAACATACATTTTGTATCATCTTGCAAAACAGAACACACCAGTGAGCCAAAAATACCAGCCTGTCTCGAAGATTTTCATTGTACAGCCTCCTGTGCAATTACGGAAAGTAAACCCTGGAGTGCTGCATTCTGTACACCAAGACCCATGCACAGATCTTGTGCTCTGCACAGGCTGTCACTCCAGTTTACAGAAGAGGCGGGCTGTGGTCTTATTTGTGAGATGCATCCTCCCCACTGCTGGCGTACGGCCCCGTGCGCATCTCTGGCTGAATAAAATACGAACAATCAAATCCAAAAGGAAACTAACTCATGCAGAAGTCTGCCCTCAGCTCTCTCAAAGAGAGAACTACCTGGGTGACTTCAGGTATCAGTGGTTAACAACACTTCAAGTTAGGAGCCACTGAACTGGGAAGAAAGTGGAGGAAAGAGAGCAATAGCAAAACCCGTTTAACAGTTTCCTGATTTCAGAGCGAGGCTGTGAGTGTTCTGCTAGAAAGGAAAAAAGATGGAGATTAAGTTGCTACAATAAGAATCACTTTTGTATCACTGATTATAAGAGACTGAAATTGCTATTTCCAGAGTTCACCAGCCTTCTCGAGTGCTAGTCACCATGGTACCTTTGCACTTGCTTGCTCACCCTTGTCACAGAGCTCCATCAAATCACATCCAGTGCTGCTGAGGACCCCAAAGCAAAGGAAATGAGAAAGGACAGCAATCTTTAATCATCATCCACATCAGGTTCTGATATTATATTTCCTAGCAGCACACAACACAAAGGGCCTGAATACAAGCTATCTTGCTCCAAGGCAACAGAAATTAATTCTGCCACGAGAAGATCTGTACAAGAACAGACTGTCACTTTGTAGGAGCACACAAAGGACCAAAGACAGTTTGGCTGCTAATTGCACAGGGGTGGACTAAGAAATCCAACAGATAACGTTATGCGGAACAGTTCACAACTCCTGCAGTTTCAGCTGGGCTGTGCCTCATTATTTCTACCAGTGAGCAGAAGGACTTAAGCTGATCTGAGTAAAAAGATCAGTTCTGCCAGTATTTTCAGTTGATGATAAATACATTTACATGGAAAGCATTTAATAAGATAATTTCCACTGTTAATATTACAGCAGAGATGAAGACTTCTCTATTTATTGGACATGTCAGGGAGAGGGAGCCAAACTAGCGCTGAATCAGAACCCAGCTGAGATCATAGACAGTGGGGAAAAAAGCTATCATGCAAGGCTGTAATTAAAACCCTGTTCACTTTTTACTAGGGAGGGAAAAAAGAAAATCGGTTGGTGTTGACAGTTCACCTTCATAGCACAAAAAAGAGAACATCTCTAACCCCCATTACTGAGAAAAATGGTTTCCAAATTCTACTTACCATGCTTGCATTTGGAGCATTGCTGAAAGAGAAGACAGGAGGCACTGGTTAGTGGGAAAAAAATTCTGCTTAGAACAAGGAAGATCTGATGCGTTCAGGGAACTGCTCACCATGTGATTGCAGCCTCCATTCTTTTCAATACAGATATTGCACTTCGGACACTGGGGAAACAGAAGCATTTGTTAGACCCAACTCTATCTGTAGCAGATTTCTGGAGAATGACAATGCTTGCATGATTATTCTACCCTGGCTTCCCCTCCCTCCCTCTTTATTTTTTTTAAACATGCCTATGTGAAAATATTAACATGTATACTCTTACTCCCACCAATTACTGGCAGCTCAATTTAAAAAGGAGTCAGAAAGCTGGTGATGTTACACAGCAGCACTGGATTCCTTGCTCTAGAAAACAAGTTTGCTGCCGTTACTCCTAAAACTGAAGGTCTCAGAGTTAGCATTTAGCAGTTCAGGTACAGGCACACATGACAGTAGCTTCCACAGCTACTTAGACAAGATAACCAGCTCTGTATCCTGCCTTCAACAGCCCCTAACAGATGATAGCTTAGCTAGTAGAAGAGAACGTCTGACCACAGTGAGCTGCACACTTCTTTGCTCCATCAGCAGTCCACTGATGCCATGGGGTGTCAAGTTCAGGATCATTTTTTGGGTTGCATAGGTACAAAGAAGGAAGCGAGTTTCGTTGCTTTTTTTTATAAGTTTTAACAGAAGGTAAAATGTGTGCCACGACAATGCTGAATGTAACAGAACCTTGTATTTACAAATGAGCATAGCAAATACAGTGCCATCACATGTTGACATCTCTCCAGAAAAAGAAAGGTATTTAGGATCTCTGGTCTAAGTACTCACTTTCCTAATGTAACTGAAGCTTGTGCCTAATTAGCACTGTCTCAGTTGCTATCGGTTATGGTAAAACAAATGCCAGCTGACTAAGAACTATTTTGAATACAGCCAATCTAGCAGCTTATCCACAACCTTTTAAGACAATTCTACAGATAGACCAGAGTGCACAATATGTACTATTTCTTTTTCTTGAGTCTAAATCTAGAAGTACCTCACCATCTGAGTTACAGATTTCATCTAACATCTTTTTGTTTTCTTTGCCAAATCAGGACTATCTCCCTCACCTGGTTCACGGTACCTCACACAGGTGTTCAGGGTTAAACACCACTAGCGTTTACTGACTGTGCACACACTGTGCCCTCTCTTTCCATTTGAAATGTACCTTCACTCGTCATTTTAAAGCAGCCACAATTCTGCTTTTTGCCCATGGGAGGGCAGCACACCTGGCTGCCAAATACTAGGCCTGGAGTGAGGACCGTGCTGTAGGAGGGCAGCTGGACCTCCTGCACAAAGCATCGCAGAACATTCAGCTGTGTTTTATCACTGTCCTTAGAAAGCTGTGAGAATTTACAGCCTGTGAAAAAGCAGCACATGAGGCTAAGTATGTACACAATTGTAGCTTACTTCCCAGACAGGACTAGAGGACAAGGGAAAACACGCAGGTGCTTGGCCTTACATCTTTAGTGTGAGCACTGATGTAGTTGGCTGTTTCGGAGTCATCTGCACACTTGGTGAGCCATTTCCGGATGGTAGCACAGTCTGTAGGTGCGTGGTACATCTGCCGACACTTAAAGCTTAACAGAGAAAAGAAAAGAAGAAAAAGACGTGTCATATCAATTTTCAAGAATCGAGGTTTTCCTGATGACCAAAATCTGGGAGGCCAAGTGAGGGTAAGGGCTACAAATACACTCGTTATTACCAGAGGGCAAAGACCAAGGCTGAGGCACTGCACAGTGAGAGCTCCAATAAACCACCGCTCTCTTGTGCAGAAACTGGCATGAGAGCAAAGAGGCCTTCTCTGTCAAAAATGTGTCTGAGGGCTGACACATCCCTCCCTACCGACTCTACCTACCTCTGCTCTAACATGAGCGTGGAGGCCTGGAGCATACCAGTGGCTTTACAAGTAAACTGACTCCAGTGACAGTTATCATCCTCCTGCATTAGCACAACCCAAACAGCCCCGGGTGAGCAAGGGCTGTTTGCACGGACGTACCAGGGAGCTGGGGCTCTAAACCAGTTGTATCGCGCTCCACAGGCATTCTCAACAGCAGTGGTTCTGGAGACCAATAGCAGCCCTACAAGCTACCTTTTTTCTCTTGCCCCATTTATGCTTGAAGGGAGACAAGGAACATTAATGTTCCTATTCAGCAGAAATTTATTCTCCTGCCAGCCTCAAAACACACCAGACACTCCGGGCATCAAAAACTTGTAATAAGCCTAAGAACACAATACCAGCAGACAGCTACAAGGCCTCCGCAACCATTACCAGCTTATCTATCACTCAGATAATCACCAGATTATCTATCACACTATGACTGTAGTAAAATTTGTAACCTAGCCAACCAACTTATGAGAAAGGAAGATTTTTAACCCCTTTGTTATTCAAGCCCATGTTCCCCGATTGTCAGAACACCCAACTCCAAGGAGTTTAGGGAGCAAGGGGAAGGCTGACCACCTGCAGAAGTCAGACACCGAGTGTCCAATTACTCAAACTAACTCAAGTTACAAACAACTCTAGCAAAGCATTTGAGATGCTTCTTCACACGCTGAATCTGTTGGCAAGCAAACGGAGTAGCTCTGAGGACAGCATATAATTTCCCCATGATCTTTAACCTTTTCTGTTTCTTACCAGAAGACCTCATTGCAACGATTGCACTGCACTCGCCGGGCTTTTGGCTCCTGTACCTGTATGACCATAGGACAATCTGCACCAGGACACAGCTGCAGCTGATAATGGCTCTGTGAACACAGCAAGGTGATAAGATCAGCAACATACGCAGATCAGAAACATTCCCCATCCTCATCTTATGCCCCAGAATGAACTCAGCTGCGGTGGCTGTTTCCTCCCACTTACTGAAAAGCAGTGACACAACTCTTTCATACTGCTTCCCTGTTTCTTTACTTTTCCCAGTCTGTTCCAAGTAACCAGAACACTTCCTGCACATTTAACCTTAACAATGTGTCTTAATTTCAATACATCTCACATAAAATGTTATTGAGCAAACCAATCCAGTCGGTCCTTCACTAAGGTGAGGGACTTACTTTCCAGAGCCTAAAATATCTGCGGCAAGAGCAAGGAGGGCTTTAAAACTCAGACTGAAGTTTGAAGTTCTCAGCTGAAACACTCTGAGAATTCTACTTGAGGAAAAGAGCCAAGCACTAGCCAAGCAGTTACTGGGTGACCTTACAGCAGAATTTACTTTGGCAACCTGCTAGAGCATTTTGTCAGTGAGGCTGTACTACAGGAGCACCAACGTCATGTTTATGCGTGACAGTTCTGCTGCAGTTACTGCATTTCTAATCAGAGACGCAAGGCACCTCACACAAAATTTCTGCAAGTCATTGGTGAATTAATCCAGGGTATTTTAAGTCTGAAAAAGACCATACCTCCACATAGTCCCTGAAGAGGTAGCGCCTGTATTTGTCTTTCAGCTCTTCGCTAGGCAGCAATGGAAACACAAAGTCTTCTGGTGTCCGAAGTAGGCAGTCCTGAGCCATGCAGGAGACCCCTGAGAAAACAGCGTTTCAGCACAGTGCCATTTGTGCTAAAAGGAGCAGATACAGAGATACCATGCAACACAGTTTCCTAGGTGCCATCTGTTGTTGTGGCAGGAGGGACACAACTGTGAAACAGACCTAGCAAATCTATCAGGGCTGCTGAAAAGCTGAAGCCCAACTGTCTTCATGGAAAGATGACTGGGCACAAATGTATCCAAGATCAGTGTTTCAGCCACGACTCACAAAGTCAGACACTTAGAGCAGCAAATTGCATGTTACTGCCACACCGGAATGAATAACAGGATACAAGAAGCCCAGAGCAACTCTGGCTGCTACTGGCCAGACACAAAGGGACCAGATGTTTGCATCCACACGGATTCCCAGGGCAATGCAACAACACATCACCAGAGATGCAATCTCAAAACGCAGCAAATTTGCAACTTCTAGTTTGCCACAGTCACGCTCTTGAGATCAAAAAGGGGCAAAGAGCAGCAAATGGATCTCTGGTTTGCAGATTTTGTTAGGTGGGAGGAGAGCTCTCCAGGTGGTATGCCAACGCTCACCAGGGATTCAGCTAAGACTGCAATTTAAAGTTAGTTTTGTCACAAGAACCCACTCCATGCTCCAGCTTCTCATTACTGAGATCTTTCAGAGCAATTCTGGCAGTCATCTGCAGAGCAGCCAGCATGTCAAATACAGACCTACTACCGTACCCGGCTCAAACTCACCAACTCCGACGCCATCCTTGACGAGCACTGTACAATGCTGCTCCCAGCAGCTGCGACAGAACTGGTGCTGACAAGCCAGAGAAAGCAAGTTCTCCTTCCGGACAAACTGCATGCACACTGCGCAGTGATGGGAGGAATGTACCATTGCCTGCGAGACACAAATCAGCATTACGGTGAAAGCATCTCAGCTCCCCTGGCGAGTTCTCACCTCATCCACAGTCACTTTCATCACCTTCACTGGGACAATGGTCTCAGATGAGCTTCAAGCCAGAACAGGTTCCTAAGTGACTGGCATGCTGGGGTGTTGCACTGCCCCAGCCGTCAGCCCTTCTCATGAACTTCTTCGACCTCATGGAGTACAACAGAGGCACAGTCATTGAACAGCTCCTGCCTCTCGTCTAGTGCTACCCAGAACTCACCTTTACTTTTCTGGTTCTTACTTTTTCCTTGTTTGAAAAGTGAGAAATCTTTGTGTATGTCCTTTCCTGCATTTACTGATACTCTTTTTTAGCTGGGTCAGATTCGATCACTGTTCCACGGGCCATGAGGAGCAGCTAGAGCTGGAAGCAGGCTTAGCAATGCTCTCTTACTGGGCAATGATTTTGGGTACTGTATTTGATATGCAAATGAAGGTACAGCATGTAGAGAGCTTATACAGAGAAAAAAGGTTGTTCACAGACCACAAAGTTCAGGGATCTTCTCACATCTCTTATTCTCTGCCTACACTACATTTGGCAAAATAGGCTTCATCTCTCCAACTGAAAAGGATTAGAGGGGTTTGTTTCAAGTCAGGCTTAATTCTGCTGTTGCCTCACCAGGAAGCCGTCTGGTCTCCCCGTGGGTAGTGCAGAACTAATCCCGACTAACACGTTTTGGCTCACCCTTGGGACCTGAAGAACTAGGTCTAGTGCAGCGCTGGCAAAAGCGAGGCTCTACAAAGCTGTTAACAGGACTTTACGCTCCTATTTCCCTTTTCACAGACAAGCCATATAATCACTTTTCAGTGCTTAAACCTTCGCTACTCTTTGAGAAGCTCGTGTGAGGCAGACAAAGCTGCCATGCATAGCTCCACATGCCAGAGACACGGAGGAGCAGCAGCATGAGTGCCCAGCCACATGACCAGTAGAGCTTGTTTTGTAGCATGACCACATGAAAAAGAAATAAAGCAACTTTGTTCTAAGCAGCCTCACGGACAAAAACAAAATTGACCAACTCAGCAACTGTGCAGATCAACTGCTCAACTCCAGCAGCAAGCACACTACCTAGACCCTTTGAAAGCCGTCCCTTGGAGCTTTGCTCTCAGCTGTCCCACTGTAGCTTCTCCCTGAAGGGTCAGTTGCTCTACGGTGTGAGTGTATGTCCCAGACGGTCCCCCCAAAATATCATAATTCTGCATGAGGAGCTGCAGCACAGAGCGACTAGCCCTAGCACATACAAAAAGACCGTAATGTACTGCTATCAAAACAATTTTGTCAAGCCTTAAACTAACTTTTTAGAAGAAAAAAAGTATCTGAGAACCCACACAGCCCTGGCTGCAAAACACAAACTGGGGGTTCAAATATCATTGCTGACTGGCTCAGCAGAAACTCTACTGGGAGATTTGGCTTAAGCATCCCTGAGCAGAGCAGTGGAGCCAGCTTAGCCATCTCTAGAAAAAAAACTCTGTTTTAGCCACAGACAAACACTGCTCACTCTGTGCAGCCAGAACTTCTTTTAGTGTCTTTTACAGAGCGAGCAGTACCCGAAGAGGTAGCCAGGCCCGTGCACTCTGCTCCTGCCATTGTTTATCATCATTCCTGCCAAAAAAATAGCTTAATTTTTTGAGGCAAGTAATTCTTGAACACAACCTACAAGACAACAGCAAAGCTGCTGTTTACATGTTAGACACTTCTTGAATGCAGTCTCATTTAAAAAGTAAACCCAGCACTTATTCAGGTTGTAGGATCTTGAGTCTACGAAGAGTTAACATGGGACAGGCCCATTGGTAACACACCTCCAGCAAGGTGGGTCGGAGGCACCTCTGCCAAGGGAAGAGACCAAAATAGCATACTTACATGTTTGGATGAGGTGGGCTGTACTCGTGCTTCTACTAGCAATTGGGCAGCATTAGACTTGTGCCTGAAAAGGCAATTAAAGAACGATCAAATCCATTTCTGAACACAGTTTGCATTGTTAAACTGGTCCTTCTCAGCTGAATAAATGACAGGCTCTCTACAAATGGTAACGGAGGTTTTGGTGAGGAGCATGGACGTGTGTCCTTTGTGAGGCCCCCTCACTGGGTGAGCTCAACTCTCATCACCAAAATTTTATGATAGTTTCTTAAAAATATTGATTAACATTTCCCTTCTACTCCTCAATAGATATTTTGCTACAAGTGTCCTCTTGCCCTCAGAAATTTTTCTGAAGTAAAGATTTTTCTCCCTGCACTAATATTTTCACCCCTACTCAATGGCTTGAGTAGTCTCAAGCCATTGCCCATGATAACACACTCCTGCAAGGCTCCTGCCTGTCTTCCATTCCTTTGTAAAATCAAGCTGTCCTGGTTAGGTCTCACTTTGGCTGCAGCCTACCACCTAGCTAAATATTTACTTTATGACAGATTATCACCCTTTAGGCATATGAAGCTGTCCATCAGCAGCCTGAGAATTCAACAGGTCTTGCTCTTTGTGCTTTCCATTGCAGAGGAATGTTTGCATCTCCAATAATACATTAGTGAATTCAGGAATAGAAAGAAGCGTCAGAGTTGGGACTAGGATGTAAATCTTCCCTCCCCACAAGCATTTTAGGTGTTTTTAGGGATCTTTAAATTGATAATGCTACTTTATACCAAGACAGAAGTTTGACGACCAGATTGACTGGAGAATAACTTGCAAAGTCACAGCTTTAGAGGTAAACCCTTCCCCACAGTTCCACTTTAAACCTTGTTAGTTAACTTGCAGAATCACTCTGAGCAGGAATCTCATCCTCCACGTTCCCCAGGGGAAAGCTTTCACAGGATGCATGCTAACCAACAAGCCAGCAACCAGAGATGCTGTGACAACATCCGTACATGAGATGCGTCTCCCATACGTTCTCTGGATGAAGCTGCTGGCTAACAGGGCCAAAAATGGCATGGCAGAATGAGTCAGGCTGATGTGCTCTCTATTTTCAGACAATGTTCAGTTCTGAGCCAGTATTTTCTGGAGGGGCTGCCAGACAGCAGTGCCTCCTGACACACTTCCCGCATACATTTGGGCAGAGTCCGAAGCCTCCTTTTGAAATCAGCCAGAGGACTCACTGCAGTGTGACACTGTCAGAGCAACAAAGGGGCTGCACTTATTAGTTCTCTCACACCATCGTCTGCTGCTCTCCGAATGCCAGTCAGCTTGGAAAAAACCTCACATTCAGAGGGAACAAAAATCTCAAAGCAAACGGACTAAATTGTACATCAGCGTAAGTTCGGCGTTTCTTTATGATTTATGGCTCGTATGTTCCAAACAGAACATATGTTCACTTTGATAAAATAAACATAGATGCAGCTCTCTCAATCTGCTATCTCATTGTTTAAGCTGTGTGCATCTCCAGGGTTCCCAGCGTGAAGATAATTCCTCAGACTGAAAGACGTTTGCCGACACTCCCCTCTCCCTGTTTACAAATTCTTTACAGGCAATGCTGCCTCAACAAAACAGCATTTCTCCTCTGCTCCCTGGCACGGCAGCGCGGCCTGCTTTCAGGCTCAAAGACACTTGTCAAAAGACACTACGCCCTGAAGATCCTTGCAAAGAGAGGGGGGAAAGCACTGAGGACTGAAGAAATAAGATTACTTATGCTTACCTTTCCAAAATCTCTGAGATTTGCCAGTGGAAACTAACTAATACAAGTTTTGCAACAGCATGTGACACCTGGATAAAAAAAAAAAAGAATAAGAAAAAAAAGTGAGGCATATTTTGAGGACACATCTCTGTTTAGGACTATGATGTTCTTATAAGACTAATAAATTGTACAAACCCAGTAAAACAGTTCAGTGGTATTCAATTCCCATTAAACTAGTAGAAATAATTTCAAAGCCAGTCTATCTGCAACATCCAGGTTGGAATGAAGCACGGACGTACCAAACTAACGTGAGCATTTATCACAACAGCACAGAGATGAAAGAATCAGGAAATAATGGATTAGTTTAAGTAATCGTGGAAGCCCAACATCGAGCCCTAACTGTGGGCACCCCTTGAGAGGCTCAGACCGGACGGGGCTCAGGGTCCTTGAGAAGTGCCCCACATCGGCCCCGCAGGGCAGGCTGAGACTGCTTACAGGGCTGGAGAAGCAGCAACAAACTGCAAGCACGGACATGCAGTGTCAGCACAGGCTGGGGGGAAAAATAATTTACATATATACATAAATAGATTTTTCCAAGCTTTCAGTGTAGAAAAGAAAGTTGTTGTGCACCGGAATAGACTGGGGATATGGGAAGCTCCTCTACCAGGGGCTGTTTCCACGCAGACTTGCTTGCCTTACTTGGGCTCCTGGCAAGCACTACCTCAGTCCATGCTCCATGGCAAGTGCCTGGGCAGCCCCTAGAATCCTGCCACACGACATCTGAAGTCATGTTACAAGGGTACAAGCGAGCAAGTTCCCCTTGCTTCTACGTACCAGTTCATTTCAGGCGAAAACAGACTGGTCTGCTCGCACCACAAGCATCCACCGGGCTGCTGAACTTTACCCGGCCTCTGCACCCTTCGTGCCTTGATCAGGCTCACGGAGTCCAAACACAGCAGGCCTCCTGCAAACACAGCGCCTCTCCCATGGATCTGGGCAGGCTCCTGAGCTGACCTCCTCGCTCTGCTCCATTCGGAGTGCCTGAGCAAGGCCAGAGCTCTGTGAGAAGCCATCACCATCACATCTCTGTCTACCACACATACAGAAAACTTCCATCCCAGCAGCAAGAAGAGATCCATTTTTTCTAGAGAAGCTGCCCGTCCCGGTCACCAGCCAGAAAGCCACAAGCCACCTCAAACCCTGCTGCAGGTGAAAGGTGGAGCCTGATGCACTGGTCACACAGCCATGCAACAACTCCAGCACAGCCCCATGGGGAAAAACTAGCTGTGGCTGCTGCTCCTGAGGAACAGACAGGCTCTGCACACCTACTGGCAACGTACCATTACCCTTCTAAAACCAACCCACCGCAGAGGTGCAGTTTCACAACGTGACTGACCTCCTTCCTGCCACCTCTGCTTTCTGATCTGCCCAGGGTCATTTTTCAAATAAACTTCTAGAAGAACTGGAGCACCAGCTCATGCTGCCAGAGACCCGGGGGGTGACCTGCCCTGGTTTCACCAAGGCACAAGCACACCCGGGCAGCGCAGCAGCCTTCGACCAGCGGCAGTGTGGCACACAGCGGACACGTGCATGCTCCTGTTTGCATGGATGAAGTGCCACTGCCCGTCTCACACAGGTTCCTTCCAGACCTCCGCCTGGCAGACCCAGGCAAGAGCTTCAGCTCGAGACAGACACCTTTGCCTTGCTTGTACGAGGAAGACATCTGCATTTTGTTTCTGTAAAACAAACAAGCATCAGGAATGTGGTCTCTACAAGACCGGCTTCCTGCGAATGCAAACCACATGCTAATGAATCACTCTCTAACAGTAGCTAAATTATTCTTGGTAGCAGTAAGAACTACCATCCTGACAAGGAAAAAAACCCACTGAAATGGGAAGCTCATCTGTAACACATGAAAATGAGCATTTTTTGGTTGCATTTTCACGGCCTGAGGTGCAGCATCCGTCGCAGCACCACGACTCCAGGAAGAATATACAGAGCTACTTGCTCCCGGAGGAAGACCCAACCAACCAATCCCTCCAAGAATGAAACATTACAGAAATACAAACAGTAGCACTTACATCTAACAAGCAGCCCTAACAATTAAATGCTTTTGAGACAAATTGTTAGGCAAAATGCAGAACTCGTGTTCTCGAAAGATGCCAGCTTAACAGATCCAGAGACGAGTCAATCACGGAAGAAATTTAAAATCAAGCTGAGTGATTCTGCAAGGCTTCTTTTTGTTCCAGAACATGCTCTGAGGAAGTCCCATCACAAAGAAATTCCTTTCTGGCCCTGCTTGTGAACCCGACTCCTCACAGTAGCCAAACTTTGCTCCCCACCTGCACACGCTCTTGGGTCTTGGTAGGAGATAAAGAATAAAGCTTCTGCGATCATTGCGATTTTGCTCCATCTACAAGCCTTGACCAGACCAGCCGTAGTTCTGATCTTATTACTCGCATCATAAAATCACCTGAGAATAAAAGACTTTGAATTCTTAAAACCACGTTCACGATGCGAGTCCACTTTCACAAAAGCCCCAAAGCAGAAGAAAAGCACCCACTGTGGCCTCGCAGCGCAGAAGTGAGTCTCGGCTGGTACTCGGGGCACGCTGCCCAACAGAGCAATTCCTGGACAGCCACAAGTTCTACACTATTAAAATCTCAAACTTGAGAAACATTTCAGAAAGAGCCGTGATTCAGTCCTGTAACAGCATCTGGGTGACACTAGGGCCTTAGGTCATCCAAGAACAGTAACACCTCATCTCAGACACAAAACAGTTTGAAATGGATGCTTTTGATAAACTGTCAGCTTTGTTTATACTTTTCTATTCTCTTTTCAGAGAATGAAGACCCGAAGAAGACGCAAGATGACCCTCTCAGTGCCTTGCTGGCAGCAGCAGATTTCAGTAAAATATTTATGAGGACCCTAGTGCAGAAGGGAATGCGTATTCTAGGTGGTGCATTTCTATTTCGGTTTTTGCCTGCAACTGTAGAACTGTGCCAATCCTTCTGCATAACCGGAGTCCGCCAGAACTTTTCCAGCTCTGGGTAAATTTATTAAAATTGAGAAGAGGAAAACTAAAAACATCCATCAGGCTGAAAGATTTTATTTCAAATCATATAATCTTTTAGGTCAGAAAAGACCTTAAGAGATTATCAACCCGACACATCAAGTCCCATCACTAAACCATGCCACGTCTCTTAAATACCTCCAGGGACGGGGATCCACCACTTCCCCAGGCAGCCCGTTCCAGTGCTTGGCCACGCTCTCCACAAAGACAGAATTTCTTTCCCTCATTCTCATTTCCCTTTTTTCTTACCAACAGTTTAAAACTTGCAGATCAAAGACTGGCTCAGTCCAAAACTGAACTTGGAAAATTCCTGATTCAAGACTGGCTTCTTGCTCCGTGACCGGGGTGAAAAGAGAAAATTGGCTGGGCAACACATCATCCAACCTGCAGTTTCCAGCTTCACCTTCAGACAGAAATGCGGTCACTTCAGGAGCCTTTTCCAAACCTCCCTCAGTTTAACTCTGACCTCCCAGCGACAGAAGACCACGGATTGTCGGAACTGGGCACCCACCGCTCATGGTTAGCGACGCGCTGGAGAAGTGGCGCAGCGCCTCTGCACGAGGGAAGGGTGCCAAAGAGGAAGCTGCTCTGCTTAACGGGAAGTCTCTACAGGAGTTATAAAAAAAAAATCTAAAAAATTTACATAATGCCGGACAAAATTAGATTCTGAAAGTAGAACAAAGAAGAAATGTCATCACATTAAATACGTTGATTCGCTTTTTGAAGAAGAGAGCACAGTGTTTTTCCCTCCTTATTTCAGTCTCAAGGTTAATCTCCCTGGGTTCCCTCCGCTCCAAGATAAGCAAAATTCTCACGGTTCTGAAGTGTGAGAAAGAGCGTGGCACTCGTGGACAAGGCGGTATCAAAAGAATTTGCAAAGCTGCTCTGCAGGTACCTTGCTGGGTTTGGAAAGCACAAAGACAGCTCTGCCTCAACTTGCTTCCCCCGATAAGCTGTGTTGTTTGAAGAGCTGAAGTTTCATCTCTCTACAGCAGAAAATCTTTTCAACCGTGCCACTTTGACAGTTGCTCATTCAGACAGAAATGTTTCCTAAAAGCTAAAAAAACACCGTCTTTTGTAGAGCTTATATTCTACAGAAATTGCTCATGCATATTGATGCGGCATGCATAGCTCAGGAGTTCGTTTCACTTTTCTCCGAGGGATGGCCTATTTTTTGGAGGTCTGCTTCAATCCTCACTTCTGCAGAAATCTGGTATCAGGAATTTGTAACAAAAAACCTCACGTGATCCTCACAGATGTTCAAGTCAGGGTGAGTTGGAGATGTTGTGATCTGGATGGAGCTGACATCCCCTGGCTTTGCATCCAGCTGACAATTCACGTTAGATCAGGGTTACACCGAAAAGCCTGGCCGAGATGAACACAAACGTGGCGTAAAGAAGTATTACTTCCATTTTTGTGTTTCCCCTAACCAAAGTTTTATACAAATGCGGCTAAGCAATTAGGATTAATCCTGAGAGGTATTTCTTTCAATCCACAAATACAGGTTTTGTTAGTTCCACCAGGAAAGGAAGAATTCGTGAAAATACTGGTTTGTGTTGCATCAAAACTTCTGGAAACACAAATTCTTCAGAACAGTAAGAACACAGAGCAAGAGCCTCTGAAATTGTGGCTGTTGGTGAGCAACGATGGGAAAACTTTCTAGAAGAGACTCAAGTGAGCTCACAGTGGAGAACACTGACATGTCAGAAAGAAACTGTGCTTCTAATGGAATAATTTTGTTGAAGAAAAACATACCTTCACATGTGCTTTACTTTAGGATACTGGGGGAAAGAAAGTGACCCAGAAATTTTTTTAAAAATACTGTTTTACGCTCATTTCTCTTGTGGAAAATAGATCTGACTCTGTACTTATCCCACTGGAAGAAACTGATTTCCCTGTTTTTACTGAAGGATTTATCAGAAAACTGCAGAAATATTAGGAATTAAGACAAAATAAAAAGGCAACCCAGAAGCTTTTTTGGGGCCACGTTTTTGTCTTTGCTTTGATCTTTCTCATAGCAGGCTTCCAAAACGGAGTCCTGGTGGAAAACTCCTGAGGCTGCAGGGGCTCGAGCTGTCATTGACATCACCTGCTATAAACACCTGAAGCGCTCAAAGTCTTGCAGCAAAGTCCTCCCTCCGCATCCGTCAAGGGTTTCTGAGCTGTACAAGGCCGTTTGCAGAACTGAGCCCTAATTAATTCTGCTCAACAGAAAAAAAGACAGAGTTACAACAGAACAATCGTATACCCTGCCTGAAGTTGTACTTCAAAAAAGTGAGAAAAGGTCATCATCCATCTCTAGACACCAGTCACAGCACTGCTCTGTATTTGCCTGATGTTTCACCCTCTGCTGGTGCTGCCCTGGTGAAGTAAATGCAATTTGGAGCCCGTAGCTGCAGCCTTGGCACCACGGAGCAGCCCCAGCGCTGCGTGAGCCCTGCCTCATCCCAGGGTTTGACTCTGCAGCCTGCCACTCACCTCTGGCGTGCAGAGACCTGGTGTTGGCACGTAAGAGAAGCACATTTAGGAGGCAGAGAGCAGTTTGGGAAGGACAAAGACCACCAGTGTTACTGTGCGATGCTCACGAAGCTGTCAGTGCACAGCCTAGTCTGCCACACGCTGCGGAGATCTCCGGTTAAATTCCAAGTCCTCTCTAATCCATCCACTCTCCTGCACAGGACAGCGCGAATTTCAGCTGCCAACAAACAGGATCAGTGGGACTCAGCTAGGAAATCTCCACGTACGTACTTCTCAAGCTGTTACGCTACTCCTCCTGAGAAGATTCAGAAGCAAATTAAAAAAAAAAGCTTAAGCAAGACAGTGTGCCAGAAGGCATTGTTACAAAATAGCTGGGAGATTTCTTTCAAAGATTTAGAGCGAAAGAAATGCAGCAAGAAAGCTGCACACAGGCATAACGCTGACACAAGACTCGCAGCAGTACTCACAGGAGGGTTTTTTTCCCAAGGCAATGTCCGCGAGCAGCAGGGCATGCTGCACTCATTCACTGCAAACTGCCAAGAGCCCAGCAAAGTGCCCCACTGCTGTGCTCACCTCAGCCCTTGTCTAGGGGCCAGCAAAACACAGGAGAAGTAGAAAATTCTTTCTAGCCATGGGGAGGATGTGTGGGTAACAACCTGAACGCATCTGAGTGTGAGCAGCGGCTCAGGACACAGCTCACGGGGCAGCTAACCCCAGCTGAGAGCAGCGGTGCGTGCACACAGCTTGGGTAACTGCAGTGAGCAATCCCTGTTCAACCCCAAATAAAAAGTCCTCTACCTGGCAGTCCTGGCTTCTACAGGCATTTTTTCCCCCTTTTGTGATAAAGATGAAGAAGAGGAACACCTGCTTTGTAAAACAGCTTCACGGTGCACAAGCGAGCTCATTTCTGTTGTGTCATCCTTAACAGCCACCGCACAGGGAGCTGGCAACAGACCCCAGCTGCGTTGCGCTGCTCCTGTGATCACCTTGGCCAGCTGGAAGGCTGCAACAGGGAGCAGTTTCTGAAAGATTGTTTGGACATTTTTAACGCCTTCTGCCTTGCCTCCACCTCCCACCAAGATCACACTCAGCAGCAGCTGTGCACAGCTCTTTTGCTCGCTGCAGTGCCCCGCTGGCTGTAAGACACACGTAGCGTCAATCACAAAGAAACGTGTGGGCTGTAATCACCCTCCTCGTTTGTGGCTCATTTTTCCAATCAAGCTGAGGACTTCGGCAGTTGTCACAGTTGGCAGGTCTGGGCTCTCCAGCCAGCTTCTCCTATCTTGCCAACCAGAAGTCTAAGAACTTCTTAAAAAGCCCTTTGGGAGTCAAAATAGAACACATTGAGGACAGTTTCAGACATCCTCACATCCTCCTGATGTTTACTCTATTACTAAACCACAGGCACTGTGAATCTGACAGGCAGCACCGCAGCTCTCGTACAGCACAGCTTCCAGGATCTTTTGGGAAACAAGAGCAGAGCAAAGACAAAGGTACTCCTGAAACGTGTTCCTGGGGTTACAGCTTCAGATGGTGTGCCCACGTAACGCTGGCTGGGTGTCAAAACGCAGAACAGCACAGACGCAAACCTGCGTGCCCCAACTAATCTGGGGCTCACAGGTACTCTGAAATAGCGCGTTATCGTTGCCAAACACCACCCGTGGGTTTTGCGGAGAAGACAAATTGCATGTCATGGTCTACCATTTACAATAAATATTTAAATATTTACTAACTTTTTACTACTATATTTAACAATTTTGCTTAGCCTCACATATCCTCAGGTTCTTACGGGCACTAACCCTGAACATGTATTTTTCAAACTCTGTTCTTACGTACATACACTTGAATATTCCAAGGAGCTTTAAGCACAGGAGAGGAATTTGGGTGTTTAGGCACAGCTAGTCTTTTACGATTGCCATTTTATGTTGTATGCAAGTTCCATTAAGTCATTACGGTGTAAAAAAAGGATGGCTACACAACCGTACGGGTTTTCTCAGATAAGCACCCCACACGACGTACTGGTCGTGGTTTGCAGAGTGCTGGGGGGAGGCAGAAGTCAGTCATTTGACATCTTGCTCTTTACAGACTTTGTGCAATCGCACGGAACCGGCGTTCTGCGGGAGCCAGCTCCTTTGGGTAGAGCTGCTCGTTCCGGCTGCCAGCCTCCACGCACATGACTCTGGATCTGCTAAAGATGGTATTTGAGAAGGACGGCTGCCAGCTTCCACCAAGCAGCTCCACAAACTAACTGCTCTGTGTCAGCGCAATTTGAGTGTGTGGAAGGCTTTCAAAGGGCTGTGTTTTTATGAGCAAACACTAATTTGGTTGAATTAAGAGACAACATCAATACGGTGAGCAAAAATATGTGAAAACAGGTTTAACGCTGGCAGATCAGCAGCAATAACAGGTTAATAGATTCAGTACTACGTCATGGCATCAAATCTTTTTTTCATCTATATTTTTATTTTTCAGAGGATGGGGTTCAGAGAAATGCATCAAAAGCAGTTATTTCATGGATCAAGGGAAATATGCTTTTTGCTGTCAGGTAAATATTAGCAGGTTACTCACATTAATTAACATCTTAAGTTCCACAATCAGTTTTCTCAGTTCTACAATCCCTTCAGTTTTAGTGAAGGGACTCCAGCTGTATCAAGTGCCTGTAAAACAACGTCCCTCCCTTTCAGTGTGCAAAAACGTGTTAGCTTCCTCGTGACTGACAATCAGCTTCTAAAACATCCTGAAGTCAAGGTAACATTTTTCACAAACTGTAATTACAACTGCTTTATCTGGTTGTTTAGATGGCAAATGTAAGAATTTGGTAAAAAAACAAAAAACAGAAAGACCCATCTCATCACTGAACTAGAGAAAACGCTGCCAGTTATTTGGAGCATCATCGATATTCCAGGCGTGAACAGAGACCCTCTGCAGAGCCAGGAAGTGTCATTCACCACCACAAACGCTGTGACCTCATCACACTCTTAATTGCTCGCCAGTAACAGGGTCAACTTTGTTTGTGTAACTGTTGAGTATCGTACTGTTTGTGTGTGTCTGCTGATTCTGCCACTCCAGGACTCACAAACACTCCATGTGGATGGAGTTGATGGTCATCTTGAAAACAAGCTCACTGCTGTCCAATTTTAATTCATCATTGTTATTTTTTTTGAAAGATACTGGATTTTATAAATATATCTACTTCTTAAAAAGAACTGCTGCAGGTTCCTTCGCTGGTCTGCAGGCAATAGGTGCTGCTCTGCTTGCAGGAGTGTTGTCCTTAACAAGCGTTGCTCGTTGGATCAGCTGGGCTTTTGGGGAATTAAAAGTGATCTGCTTCAATTCACTGGCCTCTTGGTCAGAGAATCACAGTTTGGGATATTAGCTTGAGATTTTCTTCAGGCATGTTTGAGTGGTAGTTCAATCATTTATTTAGCTTTGTTACGAGAATGACTTTGGCTTTAATTCGCAAGGAATGAAAAAGGTAGCCAAGAGGGTTTCCAAGGAAGATCACCCTTTACCTTGACACTTGAAGGAAACAGCAATTTGACAGTCAGCCTGAAATAGCTGAATAAAAGTTCCAAAAAATGGAGGATTAATGAGCAGAGCAAATAAAGTACTACTTATTTAGACTGTTACTAGTTAGTAACAGTACAGATTGGAAGTATGAGAACGTAAAGCTCTGAATACCTGGTTTTGGTCTTAAAAGAGAGTAGACAAAATGCAGTAGAAGAAACACTCACAAGACTCCTTCAATTTAACCTTCAGAACATGAATCACCTAATGACAACATATAATAGCAGAACATTCAAACCCGGCTTTCAGTTCATTCCCTGCATTCGGTTTTTAGTTTGCTTTAGGGATTTGTATTAGTCTCTTCATTTCTTGAGATAAATTGTTCTGAGTTCATGAAATGAATTGCCTTCAACACCGTTCCTCCTGAAAACAGTCTTTAATTTACCTTCTTCTTTCCCTGTCAGGGGCAACCACTCATTCTTTAGTGTG
Organism: Heteronetta atricapilla; assembly: GCA_011075105.1. Lineage (NCBI taxonomy): Eukaryota > Metazoa > Chordata > Aves > Anseriformes > Anatidae > Heteronetta > Heteronetta atricapilla. Next base: position 12,609,952 of record CM021742.1, read on the forward strand.
ACCTAATGCTGAAAAAGCACTACATAACCACTAGACATCACAAAGTCCAACCCTGGAAACAAAAGGAGATGAAATCAGCAAAGTGAACTCCAACTAGGGTGCTCCAAAAGAACAATCACAAACATCCACAAAAAGACACTGTAACAGGTAGTCTTCAAGGGAAAACAAACAAACAAAAAAGCTCAATGAGATTAGAGGAGAAAGATGTTAATACAGAGCTGACAAAAAAAATCAGCCTCTATTTATGCATCTCCTCTAAGTCAATGGAAAACAATGATAACAAATAGTTCAACATGTTCTATCCAATTTCCTTCTCCTCTATGCTAGCTAACACAACCCAAATTCTTTCCCCTGCAGTTTGTCTGAGAAAAGTGAAATCACAAGTTTCCTTGGGGGAAGAGAGGGGAAGGAAGAAACGGGGTTGCTAAAGCATTGTAAGAAAGGATGCCAGGAAACAAAAAGCACATGCTACAGATACACAACAGATTTCCAAGTTAAGAAATTTGCAATTCTTGCACCACCGTTGCTAGAAAACAGAGTTAACGTGGCAATTCAAGAGCCTGAGACTCTGTGAGTGGCTTACAACATCACATTTTTTCAGGTTTCTACCCGAATTTATTTTTATCTTTTCCCACAACGTATAGCACTTCACTTTTAAGCAAATAAGCAGGCACATTCTTGAAGCGAAAGGAATCTACAACGTTCTCTCCTTGGGCTGAAAAGAATCGCATTTGGGGCCAGATTCAATCCAGCAGGTTGGTATTACCCAGTAAACTATCATCTTTGCTGTTTGAAGATCAGTGAGACCTCCAGAATTCTTGGAAAAACTGATTTCAACTTTGGAAGCCGGATTTTAACGTCTAAATAATGTGCTGCTTTTGTTAATTTAATTCAAGAGAACAATATGGCAGGCGGCGCCTTTCTGAAGGGTGCTTCATCTGAAGGCAAACAGTAAGCAGCAGAAAAACATTTCTAAATCTTGACTTATTCGCTAAGAACCAAGAGCAACTGGCAGCTGGATCAAAAGTGCTGACCAACAATTCTCATTTGCTCTTTTCTTTTGCCTCCCTTTTCTTACAACCTGTGGGGAGCAGCAGGCATCCAGAGCTTGAACTGCACGTTTGGAGGAAATCACAGTCAAGAGTTTGAAAGCTCAGAAAGAGTAAAACATTTCATTTTCTGTGGTGGTGAATGCTGGGAATAAGCACAACAGGCACCAAAATCAGCTCGAGATGCAGCACAGGCACACTTTATAGCCTGTAAGCTTTAGTCTTCAGGCTTTCTGTTTATACTGTTTCCTTAGTACTGATGTATAAAGGAGGATCAAGATCTCTCTCCAATTAATAAAGGTTCAGGCCAAATTAATATGAATTAAAGTCTATCCAATGAGGTTTTTATGTGCTGCAGTTACCTCTGTCTTCAGGGGTTGCTCCAGAGACCAACAAGCACTAGGAGACGTGCTACAAGGCAGACACATTGCTAATTTCAACCGAACGCCAACACCTTGCAGCTTAGGAAACAGCTTTCCTCTGACCTGCGCCTGGGCCAGAGCACACTGACGAGGCAGAACGGGAACCTCCTCTTATTTCTCGCCTATACAAGAGTCATCAGTTGCACAAAGAGAAGGAAAACTTCACAGAAGTCTTACTGAATATAATACCACGGAGCTGACTTGGAGTGGGAATCTTCTGTGCTGAATTAGTCACTACAAGAGCTGGCAAGCTCATTGTACTTTAATTGCTTGTCACTGCAACGGGAGGGTTAATGCCTGGCACGACAGCTGATCTGTCTTTTTTGAAAGTCTATGATTATTCACTCAGAACCAACAAAGGGAGGTGTTTTTGTTAGAATTGGGGTTTGAGCACATCTTCCTATCTGTCAGTTATCGTCTCTGACACGCATGAACCAAACTGTACCATCCAGGATTTGTTTCTTTTCTATACATCCCCTTTGCATTGGTGCCCAAGTGTTTAACTCAGACTTTGGGCACGAACCTCAGCTCTGCAAAAAAAAAAAGTTTCAGTAAGAATCACCATACAGCAGGGCAGACTTTCAGGCCCCCCAACCAGTGTGCAACAACCGTAAACCTTTGCATCCGTTTTGAACAAGGGACCTTCAAGAATCTTCCTCCAACCCCCGTAACAGTAACATTGCCACAGCTTTTACTTCACACTGTACGGTTGGCATTTGCCTTCTCAGTCACAGACTTACTTTACCCCTGTGATAGTGTGGAAACCTTTCCTCACCTTTAACGTGGCAGCCAAGCTGGCCATGTGTTCATTCAGAGTGCTCTCCGACTCCTTGTAAGTCAGGCAGGTGAACTGATATTCCTCTGGATCAAAGGCATCTGCTCCCTGCTGCTCCACGTCGTTAGCTACCCCATCATAATAATCCTCAATATCCCCAGGATCCTCATCCTCTTCCTCCTCCTCGCAATTAGGGTCATAATCCTCTTCATTGCTGTCAGAGCCCTGGCTGTTCATGTCCACGGACATCTTAGTGCCCTGCCAAACCGCAGACCAGGAAAGCAATTGCAGCGTCTCTCTCTCCTCCAAACTTTATCGTTCTTTTGATTTCATCTGAGCTCTGTCTCCTAAGGGGGGAAAAACAGTATTTTTCTGTTGCCTATGAAATGGTACGAGGCCACGGCAGCATCGCGCGGGGGATCAAACAGCCAGGAGCGGCCCAACCCAACGGCCCAGCTGAGGAGGATTTTGCTGCGCAGGCAGGTTTGGATCCCCTGCAACTCAGGCATCTGCAGAGCCAAGGCTGCTCTGACAGGTGAGGTCTAAAACCTCGGAGATGAGGTCTTATTGCATTGCTGCCTGCCCCCCGGTGAGGGCCCCAAGACTTCTGTCATTCGGAAAGTGGCCCCGTAGCCTTCACCACGTACCTTTTCGGAAATCCAGCCAGATTTTCAGCATTTAGATTTTACCGACAGCACGTAGTAGTGCACAAAAGCATCCTCTGCGTTTCAGCAGCAGGAAAAAAAAAGGTTAATTACGATCACAGGAGCTCTGAAGGCAACCTGTGATACCCTGTACATGTCCACGTTGCTTCAGACCCTCAGGATTGAGGGGGGCTTTAGAAAACAAGAGAGGCAAACAGATCTTTCTCAGACACCCCATTTAAGTGCCTTCAGCACCATCCCACAGAAGCAGGGACATTAACAACCCTTTAACTAGGTTCTGCTGGGCGTGATGTGGCTCGGGCCTCACCTCTGAGGGGGGAATAAAGCAAGCGCTCTCCTTACTGTCTCGATGTACGCACTCATTACCTTCTGAACATAAACATTTGTACTCGGTGTCGGCAGCTGCTGTTCAGAAGGAATCAGAGCAGCCAAGCCAAGTTTTCAGTCTCACCACTATCAGAAAATTCACGTGTTTGACTTCACTGATGCGGGCTACACCAGAAGGTTTGTAACTGAAGCATGAATTAGAGCTCTCAGAGGTCCAGCAGGTAGAGTGCTTAGCATTTAACTGACTCCTTTAGTTTCAAAAGAGAATCTGCTAAACACAAGAGTTAAAACAATGCTGCAACCCAACTTTTCGTATGAAAACACAGACGAAAAGGATGTATTTTCTACACACGGCACATGCTGGGTTTCTTACACGTACGTGGCATTTCACGTTATCTTGTTAGCTCTGATACATACATACCCCCACCCCCACGGTTCCACAGTTTGTAGCTGCCAGGAAGCCCCTCTCAAAGCTTTGACATTCCTGGCTTTAGAGCACAGAAAATCTCAGCTGCAAGTTTTCAGTATTTTCCCTCAATTTGTTTTCTGGTTCCAGGAAACTGACCAGGCAGCACAGACAAAGCACCCAGAGATGCGACGTACCATCCATCCGAGGAGCTGAAGCAACTTCAGCAGATAGAAACCTCCCCCAGCGCGAGAGGCTGAAGGCCAGGAGCTAATTATATTATCCCTGGAACTCTGCTCTCCGTTCCTTTCATTTGCCTCTCGATTTCTTAGCAACTCGCAGCGTAGCGTACAGACCCTTTACATCACTGCCTCCTGCAGAACTCGGGAGGAGCAGCCGCACTCTCTCTCCACGTTGGAGCGACCCTGATGCGAAATCTGGTCTGGCAGAGCCAAGGGAAGCCTACACTGACCCTCCCCCCTGTCTGCTTAGGGTTCACGGTTCTGTCCTGGGTCAACCTGCAGCAACACCGACCCCTCACATAAAGGTAATGGATCCTTACTGTGAATTCTTCTGTTAAAGGAACCGCTTGTTTGAGAACCTGAACCCCCCCCCAAGCGTTCCCACAGGGATGGCAGGAGCTGAACGTGTGGCAGTTTTGCTCAGCAAGCCTCAGAGCATCACAAGGCCCAGGCACGTTTCACCAGAAGAGCTCCCGAGCTCAGTCAGATCGTCCCACACATCAGAGACAGAACAAGCACGTTTAATTATGGTCTGCGTGCGACCTCAGCGCGTCTCAGAGCAAGGGGGTGCTTCTAGAGGCCTCTGCAGAGCGAGGGACCCACGGTACCTAAGCGGTTACCTGCCAGCCCCGGGGGAGGAGAGGCCCAAGGGAGGGCAGAGCCCTTCTCTGGGCACCTAACGCTTAAACAAACAGAGGCACTGCTCCTGGGGGCAAGCGGGGCGTATCAGCAGGAACAGGCAGCAGACTGGACGTCCTTTGTGAGTCCTGTCACAGCACCCTAGGGAAGGGTTCGTTTCCAGCTTAACTTAACGTTGGATGGATGTGTGTGACAGAGAGGAGGACTTACGGGGACAAAAGGCCAGGTGGTGAGAAAACGAGTGACATAACTCACCTAACGCTCAGCCTCACGCTCTCGAACCCATTCAGCTCTCTGAATACAAACTAAGACAAGATGTAGCTAATGTTTTATAGCTCCAGTTTAAGACAATAAAGATGATAAACTCAAAAAGAGGGTCAAAAGAACAGAGTATTTGGAGTAACTTAATTACTACCATGAGCCCCCAGGTCAGCTTATAAAGTTTTAAACAACGCTTAGATGGCTTTCCTTAGATCGTTACCCGGCCGTAAGGTGAGGTCCCACTTCAGCACCTCCATCCAAGGTGCTCCCTCACCTTCCCTAGCAATAATCCACCCCCTCCCCTTCCTCCAGCACCCTGCAGGAGCCTATAAATGCCCCGTGCCCAGGCCCTGCGCCTCCAGCAGGGACGTCCCCTTGCCGTTGGTCCCTCTGCCCTCAGTAGGGCCAGACAGCGAGTGGCTGCACCCCACCTCATTTCTGTCTCACCGCGTCGCTGTTCTCTGACTCCTTGCCCTGTGTATCTACCTCTGTGGGACTTCGCTAACTCTTCTGGAAGGCACCCCTCCCTGCTGCTTTTTCTGTAGGGATTTCACAGTTATTTGAAAGGACTTTTTCTGTCGCTTTTTTCTCTCGCTCCTGTATTGCCAATTCTGAGCGCGACTCGAGTTTCCCCCTGGAATTACTTACCTACGCCAACTTTTAGCGGACTGGCACCCTCGCCTTCCTCGGAAGCCCTCTACAGCCCCCGCTCCACACTCGCTACCAGCGTTAATCGCATCTCTGCCTATGTCACTGGAGCCTGTAATCCAGGGATCAGCCTCAATCGCCTCCTCACACACACACCACGCGCCCCCGGCCGCCTCCCCCTCCCCCGAGCTTCCAGGCGTGATTTTTCCACCCCAGGAGCCAGAAACCAGCGCAGCAGCTCCCCCCCCCTTATACCGTGCCTGCAGAGACCCCCGTGCAGCCTCACCCCGTCCCCAAGGGACCCCCGGGCTCCCCTCCCACCCCCCCGCTGTGCTGGGCCCCTCGAGCCTGCCGGACCCCCACCGGTACCGGCGGGGCCCGTCCCGCTCCCTCCCCCACGCCGCCACCCGTCACCGGACTGCGTCGCCCCCCCCCCGGGAGCAGGACAGCCCGGGGCTCCCCTTCCCCAGGGCCTCTCCTTTTGGGCTCCCCCGCTGTGAGGGGAGCGCGGCCTCGGGGCACCGCTGGAGGCCGAGCCCCGGGACAGCGACTCCCGGTGCGGCTACAGCGGGCCCGTACCACCCGCTTGGGGACACCGCCACGGGCCCGGCGGCGCCCCCGCTCCCCTCACGGTCCCCTCAGGGCCTGGCCCGCCCCCCCTTGGGCCCCCCCCGCACTCACCGGGCTCCGCGGCGGGCGGGGGAGGCGGGAGCGGGGCCCGGGGCTCCTCCTGCCGGGCCGCCGCTGCTGCACGCCGGAAGCGCCGGCCTCCGTGTGGCGTCACTTCCGCCGGGCGGGGCGGGCGGGCCGTACCATTGCCCTGAGGGGTGCGGGGGGGAGAGAAGAACGCTACCACTGAGGGAGGGGGGGGGGGGGGACGCGCCCCGCTCCCGGCGTGCGCCGCGGCTCGGCGCTGGGGGAAAGGTCGCGGGGCGGCGGGGGCGGTGCTCGCTCGAGCGGGGACGGAACGGCCCGGCCCGGCCCCGGCTCTGCTACAAGCCCCACCGCCGCCGCCGCTTCCACGAGCCGCCACCGCCATGGCCGAGCAGCCGCAGCCCATCAGCCCCGTGAAGAACTTCTTCGCCGGCGGCTTCGGCGGCGTGTGCCTGGTGTTCGTGGGGCACCCGCTGGACACCATCAAGGTGAGGGGGGTGTGGGGGGTGAGGCGGGGAGGGCTGCGGGGACTATGCTGCCCAGCGGGCACCGCGCGGGGCGCGCCTGCGCGATACGGGAGGACTACAACTCCCGGCGTGCCCCGCGGGGAGGCGAGGACTACAACTCCCGGCGTGCCCCGCGAGGCGGCGGGGCGCCCCCTGCGGGCTTGGGGGACCGCAGCGCTCCCCTGGGGCTGCGGGCGGGGGGTTGGACAGCGCCCGGCTGGTAATTGGCCGCACTAATTAACCACCTCGGCTGTTAAACGCTCGCCTTGGTCTCTGCTATAACGGCTAAAGTGTTATCTAAAGGCGAAAGCAGGCTGCTAGCCGCGCTGTGAAGGCTGCTCTCGCTACCTGCCGGCCCCAGGGAGATGTTCTCTAGGTGCCGGCGCTCAATAGACCCCCGTTTCTTCTCCCTCCCCGCCAGGTCAGACTGCAGACCCAGCCCAAGCCGCAGCCCGGCCAGCCCCCGCTCTACTCTGGGACCTTTGACTGCTTCAGGAAGACTCTGGTTGGAGAGGTACCGCCAAGCTGCCGCTTGTTCCGTGCGTCACGGGAGCGGGGCCGTGTGGGAGCGTTGCCCCGGGGCTGTACGAGCCTTGGCTTATTGGCTGAGTTGTTTCTAATTAAAATGTTTCGTCAGTTGACAGAACCTGAAGGGAGATCTCGCTGGTAACGCGCAGCGTGCGCTTGTTCCAAATTTAGCTCTCGTTGTTTTGTTAGGAAGTGCTTTTGGTACAAAATATCACGATATCAGCGTCTGGAGTGAAAGACCGCAGTTAAAACTGGCTGTGTTGTAGTTGGTGCCGGGTTCGGTGTTCGGAGCTGCCTCTGGAAGCCCTAAAACAGGCGACGGCTTTTGTTGATTCAAGCAGTACTTTTACTTTCTTCTGTGAACTATCTGTGAGAAGGCAGAGGAACATTTGTTTGAATTACAGATGATACACTTTTTATTTATTTTTTTTTTACTAAGGGGACAATGACAGCAAGTTTGATTAATCTTCAGAAGGTAGACAGCAGCTCTCGCTCCTGGACCGGCCACATCATGTGACTGAACTATAGTCTATTTTGTTTTTAGAAAGGCACGCAGCCGTGGTTTAAAGACTTTAAGTGGCACAGAATCCACTCAGCTGCTTCATACGTTTTTCCAGTGGCTATTTACTATTTGGAAATAATGACTGTAAAGCCCAAGTGTTTATTTACTCATCTTAAGCCTGCTTTCTAACCACTGGACCTTGTTAGGTAACTCTCTACTAAATGAATGAACCGTCTCAGATCTGAAATCTGCTTTCACGATGGCATTCGCAGGCTGTTATATAACCAAAGTAAATCTCGATTCCCTGGTCTCTCCCACAAAGCACTGAGTTGCTCTGCTAGCTCTGAATCCGTTGCGGTTTTAACACCCCTGCTGCAGCACGGACGTCAGAGCTGAACTGTAATAATAGCCTTCCGATTTGGTGTTCAGAAGCAACGCTGCCTCTCCACTCCTACGCAATACTCATCTGTTTCTGTAAGGAAAACCGAAGCTTCTCTTTCAAGTCCTTTTGTTTCCCGTTGCTCACGGGCAGGCTGAGCAGGAATGCCTGATTTTTGTGAACCCGACAGGATCTTGTTACGGAGCCGGCTGTGTCTGTAAGCATATGGACACCTGCTGGCACACACTGACTTACTTTGGGGAGGAGGGAGGATGAGTGGATTGACTAGCAAATATTTAATTTGTGCACCTAGCCTTTATCTAGACAGATAATTGCTTCCTTTTTACCACAAAAAAAATCACTTCAAAGGCAAGGTAAATGAAATAAACGCTGCTGCTGGGTCTGCATTAGAATTTTTCCATGGGTACAGCCCGATGAAGGAAAACATCAGGGATGAAAATTTGTATGCTGAAAGCTTTGATTTGCAGAAGGAGAGAAAGAATGATTTCCTCTCAAACTCGTTCCAGACTGAGTTTGTTTGGGGAGTAAAGTAGCTCAGGTCAGTCGCCCTGGTTCTTCCTTTACCTGAAGAGTGAATTTAGTCCAGTCTTTTCAGGCTCAGTGTCAGGATTTTTTGCTACTGCCTTTAATGGCTTATCAATAAAGCACATATACATTTTTTTTTTTGTTTGTACCTGAGAGAAAGGACTTTTTGAGCCAGTCTAATAGGAGTTTCATTCAGGTGGCTTTCAACTGAACTTCCTCGTGCTTGAGGTGTAAGTTCTGGATGATCGGTAATGGAACAGCAAGGTGTCCAAGGTTCCGGTGCTCTCCGGGAAGGACAGCTTTCCTCCGCACCAGTTAAACATGTGTAATTGTAAAGGAACAATAGATGCTGTAATTCCTCTGATTAACATGACTGGCTAGCTGATATTATCTTGTACCGTAGCGTTTTCCTTGTCAATCAATTGAAATGTGTGCAAAGTGTGTGCCAAAAGAGTAATTCTTGTGATGGTTTCTTGCAGGGAGTCCGAGGCTTGTACAGAGGAATGGCAGCTCCTATTATCGGAGTGACCCCCATGTTCGCTGTGTGCTTCTTTGGCTTTGGCTTGGGAAAAAGACTCCAGCAGAGGAAACCTGATGATGTTTTGACGTGAGTTTCTGAGTTAAGCAGAGAGTCGGGAAAGGCACCCAGGGGCTCTTGCAGCTTCTTCATTGTCACACTTCGAGTCGTGGTGTAAATCCGTCTCTTCTCCTAGGTTATAAATATAGTCCTGAAAAATAAAACACTCGTGTGTTTGAACGCTTCGGGAAGCGTGGGACTGGTAGCGCAGGCTAAAAACAGCCACCACGTGGGCAGGTGCTGTGCAATTCCCTTTCTACGCAAGAGCGAGCCGTTAAGGAACAATTCCATTTTTGTGGAGCACAGTGGGAGTTACATAATGACAGCCTGCGAACACTCGCCGTTAACAGAAACTAAGGAATAAATCCATTTGTGGTCAAGCAGTTTTGACAAAATTGACACTCACAAATCCCGATTCTCTCTTCCCTGCTAGCTGTGACTCTTGCTGGGCCCTTAGTTTAGGGTTTAGTGGCAGCCGTGGACATGTTTCATTATTAATTTCCAAAAGGCAGTGTTTGTGAGCAGCCTTCCTCTCAGACACGGCTAACCTTATTGAAAAGAGAAGGGAAACTAAGGAAACTTTGTACTGCTCTCTCTGAGCTAACTTACGGCTGAGGAAAACTCTCCCCTAAGTGCTCCCTTAACTTCTTTGCTGAATTGTGATTTATAGCTCCCCAGGAATAGAACTGTAGCTTAGCAACATTTCGTGCCGTTATTTGTGCAACATGTAGGAGCCCTGTCGGAAAGCGGGACTCCATTGTGTTGAGCCGAGCGTGGTGGGGTGGGGAGGAAGGTTTCTGTTGGAGCCTTGCCTGCTGTCTGGGTGGTGTGAGCACACCTGGCATGGAGCGAGCTCCTCTTGCGTGGGTCGTGCGGAGGGAGGCAGGGCCGGGCTGCTGGGGCGCTGCTGGCTTTCCGTGCTCTTCAGTTTACCACGGTGGCATCATCGTGCAGGCAAGGCCAAAGAGTAAGACTGGGAGTGGGTAAAGACTGGAGAATTCGAGGAAACAAATGGGCTGTGGGCTTCCTGCCAGGAGCCTGAACACCTCAGAGCTTTGTTTTGCACAAATCATATCAAAGGGAAGTTAACGGGAAGGTGGAGAAGTGCTGTGTTGTCTTTTGAGTGTTTATGTAGAACTCCTCCTGCTGTTCTGCCTTGGAGAGACAGAAACACAGGGCAACAACTAGGTGGTGAATCTGTCATTGTGCACAACTGTGTTGCCCCTTAGGTGCACTTGACGCAGCAAGATACGGTACTCTTGGCATGTGAGGGCCAAAAAGAAAAGTCAGACTTAGCACCATGGTTGTGGGTCTAAGAGTCAGGCAGGATTGCAGTGCCTCACCACACTGATTTTGCAGGGAGATTTTGAAAGGAAGGAAAAGGAAAGAAACATGAAGAGCCTGTTCTGTCTTTTCTGGGCCTGAATAATCTCAAGGTGAGCTAGAAAACTCCAAGCTTAGTCTGAGCAGGAGGCGCATGCAAAGTGGTGGGGGAGGTTTGAAAAGTCTGGAAGGTGGGAGTGGAGAAAATTGGATGGGAATGTAAGAGTAAAGAAAGGTGTAAGAACTGGAAAACCTGAATAGAATGCCATCTCTGGCAAATGGAGACAAGTGGAAGGTGTGCAATTTAATTGAGACATTAGATCTTCTTACTAGGGAAGGGTTGGATGTCAAAACACATTTGTGATGCAGAAAGCCTGTTTAAGGGATTTCTGTCATAGACTTTTCCACGTGGAAGTAGATGCAGAGTGTGTGGGGATGATGCAGGTTGGTGGGACAGACTCGACAATGGCACACAGGTTACAGAAATGAGGCTCTTGACTGCGCAAGCAGGACGAAGTGTGGAGGCTAAGGTCACAGAGAAGAATATGGGAGACTGGGAAGAAGAGACTGAGAATAAAAATCAATGGGGAATGCTGTACAAAAACCGCAAGTGTGAGGAATATTAGCAAATACAATAGCTGTGAAGAGCTGACTTATGGTTGCTGTGGGAACCAGGGCTTTGAATCCTAGAGATCTTAAATGCTTAGCTCTAATTATGCATTGATGAGGCACTTCTGCACTGATCAAAAGCAGTGGATGCGTTTCTAGTTCCACTGCCAACCTTGTATGAAGCAGAATAATCTTGTGATACCGAAGTCCTTCTGCCCTTTGTTTCCTGTGTACTGTGCTGTGTTGGGGTCTCACTTCTGTTTCCTCTGGGCAGATATCCTCAGCTGTTTGCAGCTGGCATGTTGTCAGGAGTGTTCACAACAGTGATCATGGCTCCGGGAGAGAGAATCAAGTGTCTTTTACAGGTAAGGAATTGGCTGATGGTGACAGGAATTTAAATTTAGAGGTCTTGACTTTCCACACCAGGAACTTCTTTGGTTAGTGTATTCGCTATGTTCTGGTTTTTGACAGGCCTGAGACAACTGTCATTTAATGCAGCTGTGTCACGAAGAAGCATTACACACCATGACACTACAAGTACACACAGCTTTCGCTGCTCCGTTCACTTCACAGAGCACAAGCCTCACACTGTGTGCCATCATATGAGGCATCGGGGATGACTCAGTCTGCTTTAAAGTATGGAAAAGTACAGCTCTTCAGAATGAAACTTTCTCTTAAAAAAATAATTAAAAAATCCTGAACTACGAGGTCATAAGCCTTCCTATTGTAAAGATTTTCCCATTTTCTTGACAAGTTCCCAATACATAATTGAGGAAAGTGCTTCAAAATACGTGGAATGTTTTTTTTTAATGTGGGTGATTGCTGGCTCTACACCTCCTCAAGCATTTCTTAAAGCATTGTAGGAAAATGTCTACCGGACCAAATGAAAACACTGTCGGTAGCAGAGGTGGGAAGGTTTGCTTATGTCAGGCTCTCCTGAGCTCTTTTAGCGTGGTGGTGTGTATACACATGCAAACTTTGCATTTCTCTGAATTATTTTAAGGCTACTTTTTGTCAGTACGAGTATTACCAAACTGGTTTCAGTTGTTTCAAACTTAACGCTGGCAAAAAATAAGGGATCATCTAGCCACTGCATGAACAATAAATATCCTCAGCTTGAATGGGAGAGTACTCTGAGGAAATGACACAGAGGCTCCGTATGCAGGAGTGCCTACAGAATGAGTATGTGCTCCTTCCTCTCTGCACACGTGCATGTGGCTTTCTAATTACTGACTAAATGATTGTTCACCAGCCAGAAACCTTCACTAGCCAGAAACTGTCACTTTAATCCTTCAGATCCAGGCAGCTACAGGTGAAACTAAATACACTGGCTCTTTGGACTGTGCAAAACAGCTGTACCGCGAGGCTGGGATTCGCGGCGTGTACAAGGGGACAGTGCTCACCCTCATGAGAGGTAACCGATGGAAACATTCTGGTGCTGCTTCATCTGGGGGTACCTGAAGATAAGAAGCCTGGCATAGTATCATGGGTCTCGCTGTCCCTTTAGCCAGTTGGAGATGCTTTGTGTCACGCTTTTTTTATTGCAGTCTTCAGAGTTACTCCAATGCCTCAAAGGGACTGAGAAATAAACATGAGATTCTTAGTGAGTGAGGAAGAGATTAGATGACAAGGATCAGAGGGATATTGGAAATAATTAAGACATGAGAAGCCCAGAGGAATTAAAGGAGAGGAGCAGAGAACAAAGAGAAAAGAAAAATATAGAAGTGGGCTTTTTTCTTGGGAGAAGTGTTGCGAGTGCTGTCTGTGACTGCTGTATAATGATTGCTTTAAAAGATCTGATTGAAGCAGTTAGGCTTTCTAACCTTTTGAGTGTGGGTTATTTTGGAGTGGGATGTCATTACCCTACTCAGCAACAGTAACTAATTGTGCCAGAGGTTGGTTGTCCAACTTGGGCATGAGCTAAGAATGTGCTGTGGAAGTACCTTAAAACAAAGCAAAACCAAACCTATCAGTAACAACAGCAAGGAATCCAGAAATCCAGCTTTGTTAGAACAAATAGTGTGCCAAACTCATAAAACTCTTGAACTGCGCTAGTCTGCTATGGAACAATTAAGAAAGCTTTGAGCTGTCTCAGCTTAATGGCCGGGTTACAATCTGATTTGAAGGACTGCCAACCAAAGCGTTCAAGGTATTTTTCTAGTTCTTCCCTTCAGCACCTGCTGTCCTTGGGAAAGTTCAGGTTCCTCCATTTCCAGAGCGACAGCTTTTTTTGTTTGCAGGGAATGCTCAGAAAAGGAATCTGGATGTATTTAGAGGTGTTGCTGAGTTGGCATGGGACTCCTATGTCTCTAGGCTTCGTTTTGTTTCCCACTACTCAAAGATTTTGTTGTTTACCCACTAGATGTTCCAGCCAGTGGAATGTACTTCATGACGTACGAATGGCTGAAGAACATTCTGACCCCTGAGGGAAAGAGGTTAGTGAAATCCCATAGTCAGCGCTTCCTGGACTAGCCAGACACTGCTGTTTAATTTCTGCAGTGAAGAAGGGATTTAGAGCAGTATCATTAAAATAACCCCCCCCAAAAAAAACTGGTCACTCATTGTGAGTTGTGTTGTTTTGCCCTGGGGTTAACTGACAGAACAATATTCTGTGTTTTGCACAGACTCTAACCTTGGGTCTTACTAGCCAAGTAAAGAATATTTGGAGTAGCTCTTTGCTCTTTCACCCCTGTGTGTGTGTAGAAAAAGATGGTTTGTTTGTTTTGTGTCCCATTTCAGTCTTCCCCCTGCAGAGCATTTTGTGCTTGTGTTGCTGAATTAAAGAATTTGAACCTTTAGGGGGGAGCTGGCAAGTTTTTGCCCAGAGGACTCCAATTCTTGCTCAGATACTGCGCTCTTGTATCTGCAGCATTGTGCTGCCTTCTGGCTGTCTTTGGTTGTCACTTTAGTCAAAACAGATGAATTTTTACTATTTATTTATTTTTCTCATCCCACCCCAACTCTGCCACAGTGTGAGTGACCTCAGCGCGCCGAGGATCCTCTTTGCTGGGGGCTTGGCTGGGATCTTCAACTGGGCAGTGGCCATTCCACCAGACGTGCTGAAGTCCCGTTTCCAGACCGGTGAGTAGTACGCCAGCTTGTCGTGGCTACGCTCAGTGCTGTGCCCTGGGAATAGGCTGGACAGTGATGGATGCCATCTGAGCCTCTTCCTGAGTGGGACGTAGCCTGTCTTGAGCGCTGCTTGAGACAAATACATGAAAAACCTGAGTGTGTTCCTAGCTTTTTAGTTGGTTTCCTTGCAAATTTTTGGCAAATCAGGCTCTCCTTCTTTCTCTGCCTCCCTACTGATACAGTGATCCCCATTTTAGATACCTGTTCTGAAATCTAAACATGGAAATCATAATAATAGAGCCAGGTGTCATGACTGCTTTATTACAAATGTAAGTCTTTGAAGGGTTTGTTGCTTCACTTCAGACACAGCTGTGTAAATTCTAGCCTGTGCTGCCTGCAGTGTTACAGTAACTGGGTGTGCCTTGCTGAGAGTATTGCTTTTGGACTAACAGAGCTGCTCAAAGTATCTGTGGCCTAGTTATAACGAGGATGGCCCCAGGCTTTGAGCTTCAGTGGAGTCTGAGTTCTTCATTGGTTTCTCCGGGAGTGCTATTCAGTGCTTACTTTTACTAAGGCTCTCCTGTAGTCTCTGCCTGTGGACTCGGCTCTCCACTGGACATCTTTTGTGATCACGATGACTTAGTGCAGGAAACTTCTTTTTCCTGTGAGCAGTGGCTGCTGTGGTTGTTGGCTATTGTATGGAGGGCTGTGTGTGAAAGACATTGAAACTTTACATCCTTGTTCCACTGAGCCAACCTACAATGCTGCTTTGAAGATGACGTGGTTTCATGGTGGTTCTATTTCATTGGGTTGTTTTGCAGAATACTAGTTCAGAGGGCTGGCAGAGGCAGTGCTTTCCAGAGGTGTCAGGAGAAGGAAGAACTTGTTCTTTGAATAGAATACATTTTCAGCAAGTCTTTGTGACATCAGCATTAAAATAGCCTGTGCATTTCACTTGAAATTTGTTGCTCTTCTTGGCTGGGGCACGTGATAGGATCACTTTCTGCTTCTTATTATCTAGCTTCCTCAGTTATTATTGATGGCCTTCCTATCTCTTGGGAGAGCTCATCAGCAGTGAGAGTAACAGCTAATCCTGACAAAAGTGAGTTTCCTTTCTTCTTCCCCCACCCTCCAGATGTCTTAATTATGTAAATTCTTTCCGGTGATGGTGAAAACTCAGCTTCTGTTTACTGAGCCTTTTGTAAGCCAGCTGTATTATTTCTTTGCTTTTGACTGGAACAAGTCATTTTCCCAAGCTGATACTTTCACGACATAGCTTCAGCAGCACTTGGATCCTGGTGACACTTAGATGGTGTGGCAATACAAACCTGTGGAAAATCCTGGGCTGTTAAATATGCCTTCAGTATTTGTGACTGCCGTACAGCTTAGCTCATGGATTTCTTCTCTTGCAGCTCCTCCAGGAAAATACCCAAATGGCTTTAGAGACGTACTGAGAGAACTTATCAGAGAGGAGGGAGTTGCATCTCTCTATAAAGGCTTCACAGCTGTCATGATCAGGGCATTTCCTGCTAATGCGGTAAGTAAATTGCAGTTCCTGATGGGTTTTGGGGACATGGCCATCCGGTGCATATTTGTAGTCTGCAGGGGAGATGATGGGGAACTACCAACCAAACCAACAAGTTCTGAGCTGTGCATGAAAGCCCTTTGACTTATCCTGACAGTATTTCATGTCTGATTATACATCCACCGGTAGAATACGGAAATTTGTGGATAAGTTTGGACTGGCTTCTCCTTCAATAAATAACAAACTTAATGGATTAGAAGTTCTGCATTTGTATGAAAAGATATAGCAGAATTCTTGCCTCTGGTACAAGACTTTTATTTTGCTCTCTTCCTCCTCCCGTATCAGCCATGTCAGGTGTTTATAGTGCTACATTCAGAAGGCTTGTTTGGATTAGTTTTTTTTAGAATCCTGATTTGTTCTGTATGTTCTCTCTTTTCCAGGCATGTTTCCTTGGTTTTGAAGTTGCTATGAAGTTCCTTAACTGGATTGCACCAGGTCTATGAAGACTGCAAAGTCTTTGAAAATCAGAGAGGAGAGGGAAGAGAGTACGAGTCTGCCTCAAAGGAATAAATGAATGATCACTTGAAGTTTCAGGAATGATTGCTTGCCTAATACCTTTCTGCCTTCCTCATATTCTTTAGGTGGTGCTATGTGCCGTTCAGAAATGTAAGCCATAACTCTGAAATAGAGTTGATGAGGAGTTAAAGGTGATACACCTGTCTTCTGAGCCAATATACCACAGCAGTAAAGCTGCTAACAGACACGCTACACACACTACCTTAAGTACTTCCTCATGGAAGAAGAGTTTTCCTAAATATTAATTCTTTATTTACTGAAGAAACATAGAAATGAATGCTGAAAAACTTACTTATTAGGCAGTGTGTACTTAACTTTCAGGGCATAAGTTAGCAGCTGCACATACTATAGTATTGACAATCAATGTCAAGTAGCATTCTTATCTCTTGCAGTTTTTTCAGTTGTCTGTTTGCATGTTGACAGCAAACCCTACATGCGTGTGATGCAGCAAACACAGAACTAAGCAGGTGAGGCTAGAGTTAGGTTTGGGTGGGTTGAGAGGCATTACAGATACCTTACAGGATATTGCACGCTTACTTTTTCTGCGGAACTAAGGGGAAAAATGAATGATGCTCAAACATTTGCAGTAAACTTCACTAAGGTCGCCAGTGGGGAAATGTTTACCTGAACTTTTATCTGAAATCCCTTTGTTGCTTTCTGTCCCATTGAACATATCCCAAATGCGATTTCACAAGAACAGCACGATTCATAACAGCCCTTGATGTATTTGATGAAATGTTGCATCCTGCGGTTCAGAAATTTTAACAGGACTTCTAAGAACTCAAAATAAGAACTCTGACACAAGGGGGGTACGTGAAGGTGACACTGGCTCTGCCATCTTGTCTAACTTTATTCTAACTCCTGTTCCTTGGTTTTATTGTAATACTATTGAGCACAATCACATTTTAATTTGAAATGACTAATCCTAACAAGCAAAAAGCACTTTTAATTTCTCTTGGTTTTGATGCAGTGTTGTCAGAACTCAATAAAGCTAGCTGCTGTTCAGCTACAATGTGTGCTTTGGTTTATTTTTGCATGGTTGGCTTTGCAAAAGTTTTCCAATTCTTAATTCTGAGAGGTGAATGGGAAATAAGTTGTGCTGTGCTGTGTTTAATCTCTAACACCTTGCATCTCAGCTTCTGAACTTCTGGGCTCTTTGAGCCAGGCCTCTTTGAGCCCAGAAGCCTGGAAATGAATGTCCTGCACCTAACATTCATCTTACAAGTCCTCTTAGGTGCTGCGTTGCACCTGAAGCTCTTAAGCTATACAGCGAGACACTAAATAACACATCTTGTCTGTGGAAAGGATTTTGTGTCTTTCAGGAAAAGGACTGGACAAAAATGCAGGGGAACAGAAAAAATCTGTACTGATGCCCTACAGAAAAGGCAACTGAGAGGATTTCCTTGAGCCTCTGTGGGCCTGTTGGGCTGTGCCATAAAGAAACAGTCCTCACCTTGGCTTTCCACAGATGGGATCTTTCCTCAGTACATCCCACCCAATGCTGCTTCAGAAGCTCTGAATTCCCTTTCCCTTCCCAATTCTTAGGAAGGACCAGAAGGGAACCTGCCTTCCCCAGAGCCCACCTCGGTGATTTACCTTTGGGAGGGGGTTGGAGGTGTCAAACCAGTGAGAGAGCCCCTGGGGTGGGACAAGCCCAGTTGCTTGGAGTTGGCTCTGCGTTCTCCCTGCCTTATTGCCAGCCGCATACCCTTCCCCATTGCCTAGGAACCTGCTGCTGCTCCTGCCTCTATGCAGCTATGGATGAATGAAACGCTTGAAGCACAAACACTGAGTTAACACTGGTTCAGAGAAGCAGTAATTAAAGGACATTAATATCTGAAATAGTTTTAAACACAAATCTAGGTTTGCTGAGGCTAAATCCAAACTTGTTTCAAGAGGAACAGGTCTGTGCTTCCTAACCACCCAATGCTCTCCCTGTGCTGCTTTGGCTCCCCATCTGCTCTGGTCATCTTCCTGCCTGCAATGCCTAGTAGTGATTTCTGTCAGCTTTGAGAAGTATCATGAAGCTGTTTTTTTATTATTATTATTATTATTATTATTATTTTCCTTCTTTCCTTCCCTCTTAAGTTATGTGTTCCAGAAATACTGATACTTGCTGGGAGGGACAGATGTGCACATGCTCTCAAAATTCCAAACACCTGCCTGCCCTGTCATCGAGGGCAGCTCCTGATCTCATAGGAAGCTAGGAAGAACTGAAACAACCGTCCTGGTTCTAAGTGCAGTTTTAGTCTTTTTTTTTTTTTTTTTGATGCGATTGCCCAGCAGATGGCTGTCTGGGGCTGTCAGCAAGATGGACAAACCAGCAGATCTGAAGTCAAGGTTGGAAGCAAGCAAGCAAGCACGCACACCAGCTGGTGCCCGCGGGATGCTGCGTCCATTGGTGGCAGCTGTAGCTTTGTGTCAGGCTGCAGAAGTTTTATGGGCAGCAGGACAGACAGGCAGCTGGAAGGGAGGAGACTCTTCTCCCCATATATCCTGGAGAGGAAAGCAGTCAGCCTCCTGGCTTAACGATAACCCGTGCCGAGGGGGAATGGGAGATCTGCTATGAGTCAGGCACAGAGGAGCCTTCTCGGTGTGTGTGCTGTCCCACTGTTTGGCACTCCAAGTGCTTGAACCTTGGCTGTGCCACCACCAGGTCAGGCTCACTTGCTCGTAGCCTGCAGCAGGACTTGCTCTGAAAGATAACTTCAGTTCTTACTAGTCACTGTAAACCGTCTATCTCCCTTCTACCAAGCTATCCCTCTAATGCCTTTTCTTTCCTTTTTTTTTTTTTTAGCACTTCAGATCCTTTTTCCAATTTCAATTATCCTAATTATATTCTCCCCAAGCTGAAGTTTTCGGAGAGCTTTGCATTTTGCATAATAAAATTCTGGCTGTTTAACATGCTCAATTCCATTTGGTACTTTTAGATCAGTAAAATACAGAAGATGGAGATCAGGAACGAGCGGCTGCTTTCCAACAACAGTGGTGGGAGGAGAAAAGTTTTGGGTAGGGTGCCTGGGAATGTTTAAAAAGCTGCTCGTGTCTCAGATTCTGCCATGCAAAATTTGCCAAATGACTTTCCCCTCTTTCCGTGCAGCAGACGCTGCCTTGAGAAAGCAGCCAGTGGAAGCGAGGGAATGGGCTGCAGGGCAGAGTACACTGCGTGATGCTGCGTGCTTGAAATGGAACAGCATTTCTAATGCAGCGCCATTTGTCTGTAACTGCAGACATTTCCCATCAGCTCAGTGTTACAATAGTTCTGCACCTATATCTCAGACCTGGTAAAAACACAAACCTTAATTAGAAGATGGATAGGAATTTTACTAAGATCTCTACATTCAGACAGTTTAGTTTAAGCAGTTTATAACTCACAGGTTCTCACTAGGCTTACTGGAAACATGGCTATAAAGATCAGTATCAAAGTTACAGCAATAGGCTACAGATAAGCTTTACTTCCCTTTGTAGATAGCAGTTTGAATGTAAATTTGCTGAAGTACACGATGCTGTTGCTAACCCTAGGTATGGCTGACTGGAGGGCTGAAATGTTTAGCTGTGCAATGAGCTGACTTCCCTTCCTCATCGGAGCCTGAGTGCAGGCTTCTCTAGCAGGGCTGCTGTGCTGCATTTGAGAGAAGCTGCACACAAGCTGTTGATATCTAGCTAAATTTTGAGCTGCCTGGTTATGAACACCCCAATGCTGAAAGCAGATCCTAGCAGCAGCATTTCTTTTTGGTAGTATTTTCTAATACTGTTTCCTAATAGTTATTTATCAGCGGCAGGTGCCTGCTCTTCCTCTCTGCATTAATACAGTCAAAATATATTAAACTTCCATTTAGCCTTGAGTAGTTTTTCTCTGTAAAGTCAGGGAAACCAATTTTCTGTCCCTTCTTATCTTTAATCCCTGTATAGATTTCAGCAGAACCAGCTGAAATGCTGAAAAGGTGTAAAACTACAGCGAGTCCTTCTGCTCAGGTTAAGCCAATGCGACTGAGAAAAGCTCCCAACTGCCTGCATAGACAAATCCTAAAAAAACACTTCCCTCTGAAACACAATCCTCCCCGCTCATTCCCCCCCTCCCCGCTCACCCTTGACTCTGTATCAATCACTGCCAGGCAATTATCTGATTTGCTGACTGCCTCCTGGCCGGAGCCAAAGTTCAGGAACTGGCAACTGATGGGAGATCTCTCGGAGGAAGGGAACTGGCTGTTCTCAGAGCGCCTTCGCTCACTTCCCAGCAGCCGCAGGCGTGCTTAGTTTCAAAACACCACGGGCTTTGGTAACGTGGTTGAACTCTGGCTCCAACAGCAAAGGCTTCTTTTGGGAAGGAGCCTGAACTGCCCCAGGCAATAGGTAGGAGAGGAGGGAACACGGAGACCTGGATCTCCTCCTGCTTTGATAGTGCCAGCACCGCAGGGAAACAGGTGGGCTGCTGCTGCTGCTGAGGTGGGGAAGGTGCGTACAGAAACTACTGTGCAGCCTTCCCAGCAGCAGCAGTCTCTGTCCTTACCCACCTTGTGAGTACAGGTGCAGAAAGCTGAGCTTTCCCAGCCTCTTTTTCCCAGGTCTACCCAGTTTCCATTCAGCAAAAGCTGCGTTGGGACTGCAAGGTTTGGTTTCATCTGTGCCAGCAAGAAGCCTGGAGGTGGTTCTGCTTCTTCAGGAGATATGACGGGTGAGGCATGGTGTGACACGTTGATGTGAAATGTTTGTCTCTTTTGAGAAGAGTGATACCTTGTAATACGGGCTAGTTATCTTGTGTGCTGATGAAAAAATTGCTTTTTTCCCCACATTTTCCTACCTGTGGGTCCAGCTGAAGGAATGAACCACTCCCGTGTCACAAGCATTGTTTGTTCCAAAAGCACAGAGTCATTCCTGGCGTTTCTCTCAGCAACTGTAACAAAATGAACACATTACATTTTCTGTCTGTACTTGGCCTGTGCAGTTAAGGACAAATAATGGGGGTGGCTTTGTATTTTCCACCTTTACAGGAATTGCAGCAGCAATTAATTGCCAAAGCCTCACAACATTAGCCTTTTAGGTAAGGAAGGACAAACAGGGACCCAAGGTGAGCTGTTCCTGGGGAGGTCAGGGACAGAGGTTTCCTCCTCCATGTCAGAGGCAGCACCAGTGTCCACGGGGCAGAGGAGGGGGTTTGTTGCCAGCTCTCCTGTGGTTCTACAGTTGTGCATTGCTGGTGCAGCCCCGCCATGTGAGCAAGCAGCTGTCAGCTTGGCAGCACAGGAATGTTTGTAAATGACAGAGGTGTTTGTTGGCATGGGAGACTGCCTCATCCCAGGGACTGACCTGTGCAGCACTCTCAAAGTTTTGTCTGAGCCTTCAGAAGCAGAAGGGTGTAGAGAAGTGTGCAGGGAACAGTCCTGATGGGAATCAGATCACGAAGCCTGGCTCCTCCACCGCTCCCTGAAACAGCGGCTCAGGCGTAAGCAAAACAGGCAGGAGCCAGAGCCACCTCATGGACTGATCCAGTATCTTCAGGGCATGTTGAATCATTTGGGGAAAGTGAGGTCTCTGTGCCTCTTTTGCAGATTAAAGTCTGCTCTTCCAGGATAATGTCTACCCACATTTTCCAACGGTACGGTCAGAGGACATTCCTCTGTTGGGAAATCTGCAAACAAAAGGAAAATTTGTCTTTTTAGTTTTGTTTCCTAGTGAACTAGAATTTATTATGGCTAAGATTGCTCCTTCTGGAAAATAGAAAAGCATAACTGTGTCACTAGGAACTGCCTTACTTAATCAGACCAAAGATCTCCTAGCCCCAAGCTCTGCCTCCAGTTAGAAGAGGAGCAG
Organism: Heteronetta atricapilla; assembly: GCA_011075105.1. NCBI lineage: Eukaryota > Metazoa > Chordata > Aves > Anseriformes > Anatidae > Heteronetta > Heteronetta atricapilla. Next base: position 12,631,994 of record CM021742.1, read on the forward strand.
GAGGCACAAAGCGCTGCAGCACTTCGCCACCCCGCACCTCCAGTTCTGCCAAGCCACATCCACAGCTGAGGGATGTGCTGAGCTCCAGACTGCATCTGTACCTTTGCATGTCAGAACTCTGGACTCAATTTTCATTACAACCACCTCTTGGGCACCTTCCTAGCTTTGGCCTCTATAATATCCAACAACAGCAAGTTGCAGCTTGTTCTACACATCACTTTTTTTGTCAGAAAGTGTATTCCAGGTCATAGTTTCTTTAAAGTCATATTGATATTTTCTATTTTATTCTCTAATATTTTCCCCTGGGCACTGGCAGAGTTGATAAATTAAAATTGGTATTGATTTTTAAATATGCTTAAGAAGTTTCCTTATTGAGTAGTTGGCCAACATTCTGCCTTCTATAGGTTCTTCCATAATTAAAACAATCTGTCCGGTCCATCATTTCAGATAAATTTGAATTACGTGGAAAAAATACTTTTCCTAAATTGACAGTATTCTTTGCTGAAGGTGATGTACAGATTTGTAAAGGATTTTTTTTTTTTTAACTTAATCTATGTAACCTAGCAACATTTACACCATCAATAAACAAGTACTATTTTGCTGAAGAAAAGAATGCCCAACCCATTGTTTTTCACTCTGTTGGTAGTAGTGGTAATATTCACAATTCCCAGTGCACTGCACGTAGAGAGTCTTTTTCTCATTTCATATTCCTTTTAGTCACACTTCAGCTCACCTGCTGAAGCTTTGTTCAGAATAATTACAAGATACTAAAGAGAGATACCCATGGAAAACGCTCATCTTGATTTTTCTGTTTAGTTTTTCTGTTGGTTGTTCAAGGAGCTCCTTAGCATATTAGTCATATGGCTGCTCTAGATTCTCTGAAATCTGACTGCTAGGAAACTTGAAATCTGCTAAATGTTTGCTCACAAGTATTTTCTGACGGTAGCACCTTGGCAACCATTTAACTTTTGAAATTTGCCAAAATTCGCTTCGAAGAGGAGGATCTGCTCAAAATCACTGGTTTCCTGTGATGTTTGTTTTAAGGAAATGTGAGGGCAAACCGCGGCACAAACCCCACCTAGATGATCGTGGTGATAAAAACAGGAAATCCAGTTCCATTAGGTACATAGCTGCTTTCACGTTGTCATAGGCAATAAATGAAAAAAATTCACAGAAATGATGGCTGAAGAGCCATCACCTAGCTGCTTCCCGGGCCCCAAGACAGCTTCGTCTGAGCTTCGTCGGTATCACTGAATCACTGAAGGGACGGAGGAGGAAGGTTCACCTGGGAAAGGACTTTGCAGAGGAAGCTCTGTTTCAGTCCCTCGCAGCCTTTTCTGAGTCAAATGATCACAGAAATCGCTCTGACCTGGCAGCAGGAATGACTGCGAGTGCTTCAAGGGTATCAGATACTACCTGGCATCTGCTGAGCCTTGGTAATGCAGCTTGATCCCAGTTTGTTTAAACCTGGTTAATAGATTCCAGCTATCGCTATAGTGGTTATGGTTCTGTGGACAGAAACAAACCCCTCTGGCCACAAATACAAGCATGTCTCAAAAGGTTTTGAATATTCAGTAGAATTCAGCTAGGCAGCCGCAATCCCTTGTTGTCTTACTGGGTTTTACATCTGTAAACCACAACACATCACCATATACTGCTCATGTTTTAATTATTCTTTAAGAGTTGTTTTTTTTTTTTTTTTCCAACACCTTTTTTGCCCTGAAGTATTGTTTGACTTCTTTTTGTAAGCATACTTAAACAGTGAGGTTTCCTTTCTTTCCTGAAAGCACTGAGCAGTCTTCTTCAGTCTCTCTGACTCAGTCCAGCACCAGAGTACTCATTTTCAAAAGTGTTCTTCTGGCTACCCAGTACTGCTTCTAAGGTTTGGTCACATTTTTCCTCCTGTTCTAGTAACTCTTGCCTAATCTAATTCAATACGAATTTGGAGATTAATGAGAAATCTGTTATTCTATATATGTGATAAGAGCGTAAGTTAAATGTAACCTCGTTTCCCTGAGGACAATTCTCAGCAGTCTGAGAGTCTGAACTGCTGATGCAGTCAGTGTTTGCTGCCTTATCTATTTTACCTTATTTATTGGGTCTTTTCCTGTAAAAATATAGACAGTTGAAAATCCCAGCAAGAACTTTACCTTTCCCAAAGTACCGGAGTATTTTAAAATACATTTTAAACTATTTGCTTTTGACTGTGAGCAGAAGCTGAATACTGTGGTATGAATAACTCAGCAAGCAACTGTGCCCTTTAATACAAAAACCCATCGCTTCTTATTTTATATTGAACTTCAGTCTGAAAAGATGTGTGTTTCATGGAGACGGCACCACTTCCCCTTTGCTCTAGCTGAAGAAAATAGCTGCTGAAACAGGCCTGTCACATCCAGCACTATCTTGAAATAAAATAACTGAAGAGGATTGGTTTTAGTTTTGTCATTTTTGCCTTCGCTGTTTAGTTGATATTCAAATACCTCAGCTTAAAGGAAATTAGTAATTATTCTGTTCTTCAGAAAGCTTCAAACGTGTTACTTCTGCGGTTTGGTGGTGCCAGTCCCTGTGCAGAAGGGGCTGCTGTGTCCCTGGAGCTACGGGAGGCTCCTAGCCGGTGGCTCTGGGTTGGTGCTTAGCTCCTTTTTTTTTATTATTATTTTAAATAAATAGAATACAACTGCAATGGCAATACGCTCTTTCCAACTCAACCAAGCTACCTACAGCTTTCTTTCTAGGCAGCAACATTGCCACAGGGCAGTGATTCTTGCTCACTCCCAAGAATCCTCCCATGTAACCTTTTGGGTTGTTCCTCATGTACTCAGATTCTCTTTTTTGGCTGCACTTTTGCTCCTGCAAGAACATTTTCCAGTCTTTTGTCCTTTTTTCCCCTCGACTTCCCACGCCAAGTGGGTTTCACATTTGCCATGGCTTTTTTCATAGTTAATTATTGGCTTCTCTATCTGGACTATTCTTTTGCACGTCTGAGACTTGGATTTTGATCCCAATCAACTGGAATACATTTTTCCCTTGTTTAGATTCTCTTACTAGATAAAAAAATTAAAAATAAAAAAATCTGGAAATGGAAAGAAGCTTTAAATCAGCGTTCTTTCTGTTACAGCTTTCTTTCCTTCTGAGAACTGCTTAACTTCCACAGTATTTCTTTTAGAGTTAGGCAGCAAGGTCTTGAAAAAATAGCTCACTGCTGTTGAGATAAACTCTTATCTTTTTTTTTTTTATAATTTAATATCCCTGTCATTAAGTGGAAAATTTCACAGTCCATCTTTGTGTCTGTGACGTAGCCTAGGAAGCAGCAATAACGCCCTACACTGCCAGTTCCTAGCACAGCTCAGATTAAACAACTTTGCAGTTAAAGTGTTTACATATTACAGTGCTTTTCCTCCTTCCTTATTTCGGGCAATTTCATCAATCAAGTGTTTTCTCATTCATTTGTTTTTCCGTACCTCTCCAGCACTGCCTTGCAGCTCGGGCTCAGCAGGTTGCTCCTTGTTGAGGTCTAGTACACATCAGCGATGCCTTCCTTCACTGTTAGGCCAGAATTGCCGCCCCACGGTGTCAGCTCGAGCCCTCTTCCTGGGTGTCACACAGGTCGACTGATCCTCTTTTGCATTTTCCATTTCTTTCTTGTCTTCGCTGTTTTCGTTTCAGTCTGATGCCAACCAAAATTGCACACTTCAAACACCCTTTTTAATAAAGTGTTTTCAATTTGCAGAAACCTTAGGCAGCAAATCTTTTGTAACCCCGTGCTGTGCTTTAAAAGGGGTTGATAGGTTTAGAGTAAAAATGAATTTACTTTGCTGTATGAAGCTAAACTGAAAATAAATAGCTAAAATAGCTAAACTGAAAGAGCTGTTCTCTGAGCCAAGCCCCATTCTGGTGTTTTATCCTCAAATCTAGTAGCACACAAAAGGGTGTTGTCAGATAAGCAGAAATCAGCCAGCTGCTCAGGGAAAAAGCAGAGCTAGCATTTTCTGACGGGGCTGTCAAACATACAAGGAAAACAAACAGGAAACACCGTGCCTCTGACTTTGATCATTTTTAGGTACTTGAAATACCGTTCGTAACGGCCATGTTCCCTGCCATGAGAGATGGCTCAGCGGGAAGCTCTTATCAGATGGAAACTGCACAACGCGCGATGATCTGGGCAGCATCACTTCTGATCTGCCTCGGGGATGCACTCAACTGCCAGAAAAAGCCGCATTACCACTTGCCTTTATTTCAGAGTTCAAATACGTAGAGGCAGGGAGGAGATCGAGTGAGACAGGGCATAATTACGTTCTTGTTTCTCGTCCCATTAAATGCGAACAAAGGAACAACCGCAATGCACATCCCCTGCGCTGAGATCCTCCTGCACGCACACAGCAAGAACCAAACCCTGCCACCAATCTTCCCGTTTCATTGACAAGTCAATGTTCTGCACGTGAAGGATGGCTCCGGGTGACAAGAGAAATTAACTCTACAAAACCTGAAAAAGGACTTCACTAAGACCGACGGGGGCTTATTTTAATAATGCCGACATACCATGAATACGAAATGCTCTTTTAGGTTTCTCTAAGCCATGGTGTAGGCCTAGGCTGTATCTTTTCCAGCGGGTTTGCGTTACCTATGACTCATAAAAACGGTCACTTTTACAGGGGTGTTAAGAAAGATAGGTGACAGTTGGTTTTTCTTTCTGTATGTTGCCTCCAGTTTCTTTCTGACTGCAAACTAAACATCAAGGAGCTGCCGCTGCTGCTGTGCGTTTGCAAGGGAACCCCCTCGCTAACTGCAGACAACGTGGAGGAGCACCAGTGTGGGGACCAAGCCGCTGTGAGGGGCCATGAGAGCCATAACCATGCACGTCTGGGACGCGGTACTCGCAGTGCAGCTCAGGGAGCTGCCATTTTTCCGTTTCTCAGCGTGCTGAAGAGAACAAAAGACAAGTCTCTTCCCCGAGGCTGTCTGAGTTTAAGAATGGGGCACGACACAGATGAACACCTCAGTCAGGTGGGAGCCCAGGATCAAGGAGGCACGAAGGGCTCTGTGCACCGGCCCTCCGCACACGTTTCTAGGGAGCACTGCCCAGCTGTGATGAGGAGATCCAGAAACCACTGCCACGTCTGCTGGGGATGGGACAGTGGACAACGCTGCAGGACAACCACTGGTGGATTCTGCGAAGGATTGACTGAAGAGAGGTCATAAAGGATTCTGACAGGGAAGAAATGGAATTTGTTTGACGCAGAAAGAGGGAAGACTGCGAAATTCATAGCAAAGGGAAGTGGTGGGTGAAAGGATGAGAAAGGAAAATGAACTTTGTGGTGGAGTTTGTTGTGAACCAGAACAAATGCGGTGTGGTTAAGCCATGGAAGGCTCACAGAAGGATGGACCGGATACGTGATTCAGCCGGGAGAGGGTAAACGAAGGCTGGACCTTTCCTGGATGTGAAAGGAAAATGTGAATCCCAAGGCTACTGATGCAGTTAGCAGAGTCATTGAGAAAAAACAAGAAAACAAGAGGTCAGGGAAAGCTGCACCCTTTCAAGGGTAAATGATGCAAAACCACACACACTGAGAAACATTTCTCACAGTTCAGGAATCCTTTTTAAACACAAGCATAGCTTTCATTGTGAGAATGAAGACAGCTAATGTATTGACAAAAATGCACAAAGGGCTCAGAGAGGAAGGCTAAATATCAGAAAGACAAGCCTACGTCAGGGAGTAAGGTCACAGTAATAAGTACAGAGAAAATGTTTACTTTAAAACAGGTATGCTGATACAGCTGAGGCATAACACTGCAGCATATGGTGATGTTCCCAGAGGCTAACAGGAGCACTAGATCCCTAAAAGCAGGCTATGCTCTTCTGTGAGAACCAGTGCGAAGCTTAAAAAAAATAGAGCTAACACACAAAAACAGGAAACAGAGGCTTGTGTTCAAAAACCACTATTTATTCAAGAGCTAATTACAGTGGGCAAGAGGCTTCTCAGTTCACTAGTGTAAAGGGAGAGAAGATTCCCACAAGAACAGACAAATGATCAGAAAATTACCTGACTTTTTGTATAAATTCTTCTGTCCTTTACCATCTTTTTGCTTTTCAAATTGCTCTTCACATGCTGTGGCTAATTGATATCTACACATCGGACTCTGAACCCCTTCCTCCGATGAGCAGTTCCTCGGGTGGCTCCAGTGAGGTCCCCAGAAGGAATTTTGGTGCCGATCTCCATGATCACCATTGTGATAAAGGGGCTCAGGGCTCTTGAAGACCTGTCAGCATTTTCCTACCAGTTGGGTTTGGTTGCTGGACTGCCTGCAGTCACCCAGGTGGGAAGCTGTATGTCTAACAGTATTAACACAGGTATTCACCTCTGTAAATCAATATTTAATCCTCTGCCTACAAGACATGGTGTAATGTTTATCCAGCGTGATACAACGCTGGGCTACTCTAAGATGAAGGCGCATGATTACCTCCAGTTGTAGATGCACAGTGCGACACGCGACATTGCTCCCCAGTTATTTCTGATGCCGCAATGTATCTGCAGGTCCTGATTCTGTAAGCCAACAACGACGGCCTCAGCGCTTGCTCCCTTCAGCTGATCCCTCCTGCTGACATTGTCCTTCCCGCTGTCCTAAATGGCAAGCTCCATTCAGAAGCAGCCTCGCCTGACCACCTGAGTGGGATCATACGTGCCAGGCTCTGCCTCCAAACCCAGTGGTCCCACCCAGAGGCCACCCACCTCTGCCCAGTCACCGTTCTCCCCCAAAGGCCAGGGCTGCCCTGCTTTCTGGGGCGGCTGCTTGAGGAGATTTGCTCCACCAGCATCAGCCTGCCTGGTGTCGCCGAGGCAACGCGGTCCCCAGGGAAGCCGATGTGTTGCTGCAGCAACGCGATGCTCTGCAGCCACGGCACTACGGAGGCAGGATTTGGGCTTGCTGGAAGCACCGAGTCCTGCCAGGGTTGAAAAGTCAGGGTGGCCAAAGGATCACAACAGGGGCACGCATAAAATGTGTCTGTAACTCCCACTGTAAAGCAGCTGCAAGGTAAAGGCTTTGCCAGTACCCACACAATTTGCAGCTCTGAATGAAATGACTTATATCACGTTCCTTTATTGCTCATGATCACGTTTGGCTTTCCAGATAAATTATGAATATTCTCAGCAGGATACATTTAAATGATGCTGTCAGTCTTACTCTGGACCTCTTGATTCAGTAGGTAATTTCAATACAGATCCTCTGATGGCTGGGCTAATGTAACAGTATTTTAAAATAATATAACACTGAGAGGAGTAAGAGGGTAAATATTTGACAGTCCATAGAAACTGATGACAGCTACTTTTCCAGAAAGTGGGGGAAATATCCTATCACCCTCCTGTGACCTTCACAGAAAAGGTTGAAGGCTGCTCTAGTTCTTTTTCAGCAGAAGTTTCCTATTGCTCCATGGCACAGCCTCATTAGTTGTACGTTAGTAGTTTCCAGGACAGGGCCCCATTGCAGCAGGTGTCACCAAAAGGAGAAAGATCTCTCCTAGAGCTTATAATACACCAAGGCAAGGCTGGCCAAAGGGATGGATCACAAGAACAGCCAGGAAATGACAGAGTCCACAAAGCCCGTGGAGTCCCAGAGCCAGTCCTGGCCAGCAGCCATGCCCAGGGCACACCCGGGACCTGTCCCGCGCCTCTCCGGGGGCTGTAATGCTGGAAAAATGGGCTGGTTGTTTTCTGGCCAGCTGAATTGCTCTGATCGCCTTCCTCGCCAAGATTTCTTCCCAACACCAGCTGGCTCTAAGAAGGCTGCTGCACTAGTCCTAATTGTCTAGTCACTGTTGGAAGCAGAGCGCTAATGGGTGTCACCTGCTGCGCTTCAGACTGTCAACAAAAACAAACTCATCACCGAAATTTGCTGGTTGAAAGGCTGGGAGACTTCCCATATAGGAAATCCTAGCCCCCAGCTCACTCTGATCTTATCACAGAATGGAAGAGCAAACCCAAGACTCTTGCAAGTTTTAAACCCCTGGAGCACTGAAAATAAAACTCCATGACCCAACACAGATGTTTGCTAAAAGTTCTGCAGTTGATATCTATACCTGCACGTTCCACATTTTGATAGCAAGACCTTAATTGCTTGCATTTTCTTCTCATGATTGAAGAGATGAAGTATCAAATATTAGGGCAACAAACCTTTTTAAGCCTTCTTAAAATAATTTATTTGTAACAACTGTCTTTGAAAATGGATCCTGGCTATAGAAATGCTCAAAATATGAACGCATACACAACTTTCAGAGTAGAGAAAGGCTTTTCCACATTGGTCTAGGACATGGCACTACGATTCTAGGGTAACTCCTGTGTGCACCACCCCAACATAAGCACCTGCCACTGATGGCAGGAGCAGGAGGAAGTGCTATGGAGGTGCCTGTGTGGCAAAGCATACAGGAACAATGTGGTTAATTGCTCACTGCGGCTGCTCAAGGTTTTGCAAAAGCGAAACAGCAAATCCTTTTGTAGCAACTTCAAATATACACCGTATTCTGGATAAATACAGAAATAACTCACTATCATTGTAAAAGTAGATAGAAAGAGTTCTTCATTAAATAGCTTTTAGGCATATAAGGGGGTGTAATGAAGACGGCTTAACAGAGGTTTCTATCATTGAAAGAGACTCTTGCTTAATGAAAGAAAATTAGAGTAATACCTGATTACAGGAAGATTTCATCCATCTGTATTGTTCACAGCTTCTTGTATGCCCTGAGAAAAGATAACAGAGACTGAAAGTATTTTGCAGATATTCCCAGGAAAACACAAAAAAGGCTAGCACTTTTGGACTACAGAGCACTGAAAAGGTTTCTGGAGACACTGAACACACAAATCTGTGCATGTCACTGCATAACACAAAATGTTAAGTGTAGGAGGATTCCTGCATTTTCCACATCGGTCTCACCAACTGGTTGACCTGGTATTATTAATAAGAAATCTTGATAACTACGCATGGAGAAATCGTTAAAAGTTTAGTGATAAATATTGCCAACGTAGCTGTGAGGAATCTAAAGAGCCTTCTGTGTGGACACTAGATGTCAATGGAGAGACACACCAAACCAGCTGTAAGAAAGGACCGTGCTGCTGCGTTCTCTAAAACCAGATCTTTTCATCTTTTTCTACTACAGCTCTGTATGGCTGATAGTCTTGGGGATGAAAATCACACAAAGCTGCAGGAGAGGCACTGTACAAGCAACACCCGTCCAATTAGTTTTTGATACAGACAGGATTTAACTCATAGTGGAAGGCAGCAAGCATTTCTCAGCCCTATTAACCATTTTTTTTTTTTTGCTGATATTCCCAATGAGGGATCTAAACATGGATCTAAACATCTATAATCCTCTGGCTTAGAAGCTGAGAACACCCGTTCCTTTAACGAAGACATCCACACGGCAGCCAACCATCAAGTACTTTTATAAAACTCAAGAACCTCAACTAATTTGGAAAAATGGCCTGGAAGAAAGAACTTTCACATTCCCATTATCTTCCCCCGAGACATATAATCCTCTATCAACATTTTTATAATGTATGCTCAAGCACAGCATGTGAAGAATGACAGAAAAATGCAATTGGAACTGCTTACTCATTTTCTCTGAAAGCTGAATGGAGCTGTGGAGCACTGGTTAACTGAACTGCATGCTGTGCTATACATTTAATTAAAATAAGTGCTAACAGATGTAGTAGAGCCCATAAAAAGGTTTTCAGAATAAAATATAAAATGTTGGGGATTTGGTGGACAAAGTCTCATTTATTACTGCTGTAATTTATACTTAATACTGCAATTTTAATGCTTAGAGTTAGTCAACACGCTGTGCTGAGCTGGAAGGAGTGGTTAACCAATCCACGCGCTGTACAGCACAGTACCGTGCCACCTTCGTGCTCTGCAAACCTAGGCATGGAGTGGATCTGTGGGCACGAAATGGGAGGGGCAGGGACATAAACACTGGAAACAGTGAGATGTGTTAATGGCTCTCTTCTTGAACTCACCGTAAAGCGAGGCCAAAGAGCACAGACGTTGTGCCTCCTAGCTGCAAGGGACTGGATACTGAAAGATGAGGGAAGAGTCACAGGCTCATTGTGAAAGGAGGCTGGACCTGCCATATCAGAGGAGGCGAGGGTATAGACTATACCTTTGGGATAAATCTGACAGCTGAAGTTTGGGGAACGGCAATAGTTATTTGGCAAGAAGCTACAGAACATACATGATGAATGGGAAAATGCAAAGGTGTCTCTACAGCAGAGTTAACAACGCACAATGGACAAAAGTGACAACAGGAGATATGAAAATAGGAGCTCCAGCAATAGCAATAGACAGAAGTACGCCAAAGGACGGGTAGTGGCACCTCTGGACTGCATCATGGAAATGCTGGTAACCTAAGCTGTGTAAGGCAGCAAGGTGAGAAGACAGAGAGGGGAAGGACAAGTATGTGAATAAATACAATCGCAGGTTAGCAAGCAAAGGCACAAGGACAAAACGAATTTCAGAGGTCTTTTGCAGGGACACAACCCTTAATCCCAACAAAACCTCTGTTTGAACAGCGTCTGCTGACAAACGTAGACAGAAATTGATACTTCAGATTCAGATTTAGGTTTTGAACAAAATGCAGGCCAGCTAATTTGCTGTCTTCTGTTAGAACAAAACAATCTACAAATGTTTTATCTTTATTCTGTATCAATGCCCGGATATCAATGCCTCTGCAGAGCCAGTCCAGCAGGGCTAGGGCTACCTTGTGGCTGACAGGTTATCGTGGGGCATGCACAAAGGTCCATTTCCACAAGCTCTCTTCATACCAACTTCACTGGAGAGTTCTTCATGCGATGTGTTCAGTGCAGAGGACAGAAACAAAAGTCCAGCCAAAGTGGGTACAGCTTTCACTTTGTATTCAAGAGAACCCAATGACTAGCTAAGTTCCTATTTGCGTATTTGCTCTTTACACATTGGAGTGCAGTTACTTACAGCTTCTCTGATGTGGAAACCATAAATTTTACAACTGCTAAGTGGTGTTGTTCAGAGTGTTTTAAACAGCATGGTTGTCCCACATGCCTGATGTCACAGACAGTACTTTTATCTAGATCCACACATCTGGGATTTTATAACGCGTGACGTGACTGATGTTCAGAGACATTTATGTTTACATCAAGTTAATGCCTAGGACAAATGTTTTACAAAATCGGATATTTTAGAATTGATGATTTGTACTACCTGAAAAATCGTAGTTGTTACCAACAGAGTTAATGTTACCAGTGTTCACAAACCAAATTATGTCAATGGAAATCCAAAAATTGATACAGATGTTTCTCCTGCTTTGAGATCTATCAATGAATGCAGCAAAGTAACTTCCCAAGAATTATCCAAAATATGTTTGATTGACTAAAGGTAGTGGCAAAGTAACTTATTTCAGCTGAAAGCAGTATTTATATCTATTTATTCCAAAGGCTGACTTTTTTCCTCCTGGCTTGGTACTAGTGACAGTTCTGTATCATTTATTGAAATACTCAGCACTCATTCAGCTCACACCAAAAGCCAACAAGAAATACACTGAATCTTGCTTACTGCCACAAGCAAAACGGCTCATTAGAGAAACAAAGCTTTGGTTTCTTAGGTTTAGTACTTTCTTAAGAACAAAACCAAACAGAAGCAGGAGAAGCTGGTTTCTCTTGTGCATTGTTTTCAAGCATTCTGGTAGCCAAGCTCCAGATCACTCTTTCTTTTGTTAGCATTACACATTGCTAAAATGAAAACTCTGAAGTTTTCTGTACTTTGTGCACAAGTAATGTATACGTACATAGATGATTGGAAGGACAGTGTGAGAAATGGGGAACGAAAGATGATTCTTCCTTCCGCCCAGAACTAACTGGAAACCAAACCAACTGCTGACTTCCAAAGCCACTGCTGAATCTATTCCTCAGCACGTTTTGTGTCAAAAGCATCCCACAACAGTGAACTCCGCAATTCAGCAAGCCAAGGGCAGGATTTCATTTTCTTTGTATAAGGCCCAAACCTGGCTTTTAACTCAGGGCTGCTTTGGAACGTACCCAGTTTGAAAGGGCTTGCTAGCGTGTCACCTCCTGCAACACGCAAAAGCTCTGCTCACGGTAATAAATCCCACTTCCCTTAAACAAGAGATTGTGTTTTCTACTATCAACCACCAGAGCAGTTAGTGTGCTCTTGCATTACCCTGGTACTGAATTCCTTGTAGTGAATTTGAAGGCATGTGTAATTAATCCAAGATGTGCATATGCTTCTATAGTGTCTGAGTTCTGGCTGGTGCTGAAAGGTTTATGAGAAGTAAATTATTACTTGTCATAAAAGGGATTTATTTTAGTTTTTAAGAGCCAGTCTGGAGGGTTAATTTGATCATTTTTCCCCAGTGCAAGATTACAGAGACTATTTTGCTTTTTTTTTACGTGCAACTTCACTGCTCCTGCTGCTAGGACAAGCACCGAGGCTCCATCACAGCCTCACTAAGTGAGCGTCAAAGTCACTTAAGACTCAGTAGGAAATGCAGAGCGAAGGGAAGAGACCTCAGCGTCTGGGAGCCTTGACACATGATAAATGTAGGAATAATCATAGAATATCCCAAGTTGGATAGTTCTCAGATACTAATAAAGTATTAGGACAAAATACGATTCTAAATATCTATAGATAGGAATACTGTAGGGACCAGCTTCACCAATCACAGAAGTCTATATAATTCCATACCAGGTGCTGAATACACTCCAAACCAGTGGAAAGGAATTGCATTGGTCATACTACAGGAATTAAAGACGTTATAAAGGGGATCATACTAAGACTGCAAATACATTTCCTAATTTCTTTTCTAGCATTCTTTTAATGTGGATGCTTATTATAGCAGCAATTAAAAAAGTAAAGCAATTTAGGGTAAAAGCAAGCTTAATATGAGCTATATGTACGTGCAGCAGGCAGCATTACAACTAACTCCACCACAAACAAGTCTCTTGCCTACAGGTGCCATCAACTCAGAGCCTCATAAAAAAGTATATAAAGACCTGGGATAATCGATGGTGTAAAAGAGCTTGAAACTGCTTCATGTGACCTTGGATGCTTTTTATTTTGTCCAGTGACCTTCAGAAAGAGGCTGAACAGACCTCCACTGTTTGCATTTCTCTGAAACCGATTAGTTATATGTGGACATATAAATATCAGAAGGCTAACACAATGTAGCTCTTCAGAGACTTAACAATATTTACTGGTAACACATTTTTTCATATAAATAACCAGATTTATATACACAGGCACAAATGAGAGAAAATTATCAACAAACGTTAGAAGCTAATACAAGAGCTGACTAATGCCAAAAGCAGGCAATTGTCAGGTGGCTGGCTGGCTGTTGTGCAAGACTGGGAAAGAAAAATAATTGTATTGCCTTGGAATTAGACATTCTTTCTTCCTCTAACCCTACTTGCCAATGTTTTTTTTATTTCTTACAGCACTTTTTAAATTTCATTTTTAACTCTTCACCACTAGTAACATCTGCAGCACCTAACTAGCAAAGGAAGAATCTCATCAGGAATCTTACTTCATTTTGTGTGAGGCTAACCAAATGTGGTTTTCTTTTTGATCAAAACCATCTCCTCGTATCAGTTCTATCAGTAGTTAAAATATGTGCATTGAGCAGTTGAATCGTGCTGCTGTATTGTTTCAGACCATAAGAAAGACAATATGGCAGGAGTGATAAATTAAAAAAGCAGAATTAATTGTTTTTCTAGAAAAGGGACATAGCAACTATGCCTGCTGTAAAAAACAAAAAATAAACTAAGCTTCATACTAAACGTCCAGATAAAGTGATGAGATGTGGAAGATCTATCTCCTGCGCTTGCTTTTAATTCATTCGTTCAAATACAAGAAGTAATCTTACCAGCATAAAATATGGGAGCCATATTACACGGAGAGGCTGGGTGCTGTTGTAAGAGCCACAAGCTTCCCTAATGTCCTTCCTCACTGAAAATAAAGCCAGTAAAAGCACCAAATTGGGTGTTCTCAGTCATGTCCTTCAAGCAACAGTGATGAACAGACTATCTTTGCATGGGAGTGTGGGAAAACCATCTGGATAAGCAAGGGGACCTTTTGGCACACGAGCAAACAAAACCACAACATGATGAATTGCCTCAGCCAATTCTGGGCTTCTAAGTGAAATTCGTATTTTGAGTACAAGTTGATTTCTGTCCTTTTATTATTGAAACAAAGGAAGAATTAAACAAAAATATTTACGTTGACAACAGGCAGTGGCGTCACCCAGCCAGCATCCCTGTGCCCCTCATGTTTGCACAGCCTATTTTCTCCCAAGACCAGCTTTCCAACAACGTCAAACCTGAAGGGCCCCGTGCCACGCGGCGAGTCGGCTGCCCTTGGGCATCCGCCAGACCTTCCCTGTACATACAAACAGCACAAAGCACGGAGGTTTTGTACAAAGAATACAAGAAAAACCTAAGTAACACATTTAGGAACATACATGGCATTTCCAAAGCTTGCACGTGTAAGCGATTAAAGGGGTGTTTCACTTTTCCAAAACCCTTCATGCCCTCGGGTGCTTGGTGTTAAGCAGGGAAACCTTATTGCCACCATTTCACAGCTGATGACATTATGGCTTTTACCCAACGGTATGAGGACTTGCTCGCTTATTCTCTTGTGCTCAGCAGCTTTAAGAGTGTTCATTGACTGAATTTTGACCAGGAACCAGGGGCATCAGAGGGCCTCAGCGTAATCGCAACCAAGGGGAAAAAGCCTTCTTCTCCTGCTCCTTTGTGGTGCTCAGGGGCACTGAGCTTGGCAGAAAGATGAAGAAAGATGAAATTACTGCGGGGGGGTCACTAACCTGAAGAAAGCTGTGAGAAACCTCCTTTCTGCCACACACTTGTGCATGTCCACGATCCTGGCTGACGAGAAGCAAGAGCACCCGCCACCTTCCACAGTTTATAATTACTCCCTACCACATCATAGCAAGTTGCTCTGTCCCATAATTAATTTAAAAGCCAGATTCGCAAGCACCACACGAAAGCATTTCGCATCCCCTTCAGCCCTCGCAGCGGGGCGGAGGACGAGGCACAGCCCGGTCTCTCCCCGGCACGCCCACGCAAACGCCTCTCTGGGGGGGCACGGATCCCGCTGCGGGGTCTCCCGAGGGGCACCGAACGCTCCAGCACCCTACGGTTCCCCTCCCTCAACCGAGGCGGGGACCGGCCGGGGGGAGCCGCTCCCCTCAGCGTCCCGGCGCCTGCGCGCGGCCGCCCGCCTCCATGCTGGCTCGGCGCCCGCCGCAGCGCCTGCGCAGCCCGGGGAGCTGCCGCCGCGGCCCGGCCCCCCCCGCGTGTGTGTGACCGGAGCGGCGGGAGTCAGGCGGCGCCCGCCGAGGGAGGCCCCGAGCCCGCCACCGTCACAACCGGCTGCGGGGCGGCGGCCTTCTCCACCTCGTCGTCGTCGTCGTCCTCCTCCTCTTCCTTCTCTCCCCCCGCCCCGCCGCCGGCACCATGAGCATCGAGATCCCGCCGGGCCTGACCGAGCTGCTGCAGGGTTACACCGTGGAGGTGCTGCGGCACCGGCCGGCCGACCTGGTCGGTTTCGCCGCCGAGTACTTCACCCGCCTGCGGGATGCCCGCGAGCGGGAGGCGGCCAGCGGCAGCCGCAGGGTGGTCAGCTTCGACGGGGAGCCCATGCAGACCGAGTCCAACGGCGAGGAGGAGCCCGACCGCGGCGACGACGACGACGACGACTCCGACTTCGAGCGTAAGCCCCCCGGGGAGGCGTCCCCGTCCTTTCCCCCCCGTCCCCTCCCCACGCACCGCCCGGTAACCGGCGGGGCCCTTCCCGGTGAGCGAGCCCCGTGCCGGTGCGGTGAGGAGACGGGCGAGCTCTGTCGCGACTGTCGGGTGTCGTTGCCGCTCGGTCGCCGCTGTGAGCGTGCCCTCGGCGGCTGGGGACGGAGCGGGCTCCTCGTTGTGCTTCAGGGCGCTGTCACGGAGCGCTGCAATAACCTCACACCTTGCCGTACAGCCGAAATTGCAGCCCAGCCGCCCGCTCCTCCTGGCTGTAGCTCCATCAGGTAGCGGAGGTGCCTCCCCGCGGGCCTTGCCTTGCCTCCTGTGATACTTCCATTTTCGCTCCCTCCCCACGCACTGCGCTGTGCCACGCGCCCTGTGCCCAGTTCGGGCTCTGTCTGAGCCTCGGTGCGAGAAGTTGCCTGAAATGCCTCTTGGCACCCCCAGGATTTGGGAGTGCGATTCCTGGTCGCTCTCTGAATAGTCCCTCCTTGTTAGAAGGTAACGTAGAGGGGAAAGGGTAAAAGGTATGCTTTCCCTAAACTTCAAGTAGAGGTCTTATGCCCTTGACCTGTAACACGAACAAAGGTTTCTGTGTTTTATTTATTTATTTGTTATTAACGTCGTTGAAGGCAACTTTATTTCGTGATCAGCTTCTCTTGTTGTAGGCTTTGAAAGGTCTTCTCCTGGGAAGTAAGCATAATGTTTTCCTGGTGAATGTTGGCAACTGCAGCTGAAGAAATCCTCTGGAGTTAAATGCTTTCAGATGGAAATTTATAAACTTTATGGTGCTAAACAGCTTCTCAAATACAGCTCTTCGCTTCCCAAGCTGAAAAGTGGTTCCTTTGCTTCAAGTTCCTGCTTGTCATCTTTCTATCTTAGAGGGAAAACTAACAAAACCGCACAGTGTCGCTTGTGCTGGTCAGAGCCCTTGAGGCGGGTGGCACTGTCAGTGGGTGCTGGCTTGCTCCTTATCTGCAAAAACGCGCCGTCCCAACGACCTGGGGAAGGAAAAGTCCCGTGTTCGAGTTAACGGCAGGCAAGAGCCTCTCTGTAGGGTCAAGGAAACAATTTCCACATTGTTTAACAGAGTGTGGAATGATCAACCAAGGCTATGTGTTTTTTCAGACTTCTGTCATAACTGTTGTCATGGAAGACCTTGTTAGCATAGAAACGATGAAGTTGGAGGTTCTGGTATCTCTGTCCTCTGTGAACTTTACAGGAAAACACTTCTATATTGTTATGGGAGACCAAATCCTGTGTACTTACAGACTGCTCAGTATTTAAAGGATCATTTCTAAAGATAGATAAAACACACAAACTGAAAAAGTCGTAGGTAATCCCACTGGACAGGCTCTAATACCATGCATTTTTTTCATCTTGGACAACTTAGGAAAGATTCAATTAATTTCATTTTGTTTCCCTGGGTCAACACTGTTAGCTTCAAGTTGCAAAGACAGGTCAAATGGATGTTTTAAAAATGCCTGCATGAGCTTTTCTAAATATAACGAAGAAATGGGTGTTTTTGTAAAATACTACGTTAAGAAAATTCAAAGCTAATTTAAATAACTAACCTAGTTATGTATGTTGGGCACACCAAAGATGTCTGCACAAGTAATGTGGTTGTCTTCATGTTTCTAATTCCAGCATAATATTAAATTTGGGTATCTCACTAGACTGCATCTACATGCTAAGAGTTAGGGAACATTTTGGATAAGTTACATTTTTTTCATATGTTTTGAGTGCAAATGGTAATAAAATGGAAAAATAACTTAAATCGGAGTAAGCTCTGGGCTGTTGGAGGAAACAGCATGGCAAATGTCTTTGTGTAGCCATAGTGGTACCAGCAGTTCCCTTTCTGCCATAGTGGCACAACATCAGCTGAGTCAGCGACACTGACTAGACTATGAAAAAGAATTGCATTCTTTTGTGGCACTTAAGAAATTACTTCCAGGTTTATGTTTATTCTCTGAACCTCCTGGAGTTTCATCTCTGTTCCGTGTCCTTTTTGTGTATGCGAGCAAGAGGACATTTGGATGTGGCTGTTCTGCAGAGTGGGGTGTAAGGAACGTGTGGAAAGGTGATGATGATAGTGGAGGAAAAAAAAAACATCAGAAGTCTTTGGCTGTTGGGCTGTGGCAGAGTTGATGCATACAAAGCTTTCCTCAGAGCCTTGTGTTTGTTTCATGTAACTGCAAAATTGACAAGTCGATAGAGTTGGGAACAGATTCAAAGTGACAGCTTCAAAAACCAGGCCGAGAACGTAACCAAGGATGGGTATGTATTCTCACAGTGTCCTTGACTGTGACTCTTCCTGTAGTAACAGGGAAGCTCTGAATGGATGCCTTAAGGGCCTGAAATGAAAGCCACAGAAATGGCTTTCCATTTGTGAGTGACAAAGCTGAGGGAAGCGAGGCAGCTTTCCTTCCCGGGCAGTTAAGGCAGTTGCACAAAGGTGCAGGGTGCTGCTCCGTTAACTTTCCATTTGGTGTCCTCAGTTGGGGTGGTAGTTAATTAAAATAAAAGAAGAACACTGTGTTTCTTCTTGGGGATATTAAGCGTAACCAACAGTGGAACTAAAACATTATTGAGATATGTACTAACTCGAGCAACTCAGACATTTTAACTAATGACACCTACTTAGTGCACATTCCATATTTTTTCTTCTCTGGGGTTTCACCTTGATATTGGAGAAAATGTCATGTGCTTTTCAGCTGCTCCCTGAGCAGAAGAGAGCGCTTCTTATATACTGCTTGTGAAATAATTCTCTTCTGTATGCTCTATTGTTATGAAGGAAAATGGTGCATGTGAGTCTGAGTGAACAGGTAAAAAGATGCTGTTTAGTTCTGCACTGCGCTTCTCAATGCAAGTCCAAGGGTTTGCTAAATGTCATCTTTAAAACATCAATGGGATGTCTGAGCAGATGGGGCCCAGAAGGAAGTATGGAAGCGTGCTCTTTTACATCATTAGATCTTGAAAGTGATACTGAATGAGAGTTCAGTCCATCTTTGAAATTGTTGTCTTCTTAATTGCCAACAGAAGTGCTTAATGTTAATTTAAACCAGCTTCGGATTACTTACTACTGTTCTTATTCCTCAGCGTCATTTGCTGATGATTTCTTACTCTGGTCTTGGATGATGTGTCCTGTGGAATTCCTGAGGAATTATTGAGTTAGTTCAATTACAAAGAATTTACGTAGTGCCTACATTGATTTACAGGTCAGGCCTAAGTCTTCGATGTTTTCATGAAATAATTCAAGGAAATTTTATTGAATTACAGAAATAAGATGGTAAGAATTTTGGAGGATGGAATAAGGAACAACTTCTCAGATGTTACTCAAATTCATGGCTTATTGCAGGTGTCCCTGTGAGATACAGTCACCTTTAAAATGAAAATACTTTTGTTAGTAATACTTTCACCTACTTTCTCCATAATTGTTAATTTATTGTGAATAAAGCACAGCAGTGTTGTCTTCGCTCTGTTCTTTGTCTGTAACGTTAGAAGAGCCTCTCTCTGCAGAACATCCTTTTACAGTGTTATTGAATAGTATGATGCAAATTCATCCCAAAGAATAGCTACTCTATTTAAAAATCTAGGCAGTATAGGGGATACTTTCATAATTTGACAATTATTACTGCTACCTTTTTTTTTTCCTTTGAAATTTGACTGGCTTATATGGCTTAGTAGCAATTACAACCAGGTTGTTTCAGTTACAATCAGCTAGTCTCTAGATTTTTAGGGAGTTGGAGGAAGGAGCTTTAGATTATGATCTGACAGTTAAGCCTTTGAGTTTAGTATACAAAGAAATACACATCTTCATAATATGTTTAAAAAGCATGTATGTGTAAGTCTTGCATTCTGAAGGTGTAGAAGAAAGCTTAGTTTTATGTATTTTTTGGTCTCCATGAACAACATTAAATCAGTTGTAAAGTGAAGTATCAGTGCTGCATTCCTGTTGATAATATTTTAAGGGAATATATTTCTGCATTTAATATTCCAATTTTTTGTTGGGTCTTGGCACCATGGTGTTTCAAACGTGTGAAACATAAAAAATTACAAGTTGATCGACGACCATTGTGCAGCTGCTGGACTTGCACGTGTCTTTGCTTTTGCAGAGCCAGCTCTCACCGACTGAAATCTGAAGGGTTACTCAGAGTAACCACCGGTAGTACTAATGGATCTTGTTTGCACAGGGGAGCCTTGAAGATAAAACTAAGTAGTGAGGAACACTGATTTCACTTTACTTACTTGGACAAAATATATAAAACTTTGCTTCTGGCTTTCTTTTTTTGCTTCTGTACTTGTTTATCCCAGAAGACTTGCTTTTCATTGTTTGTTCTCAAATTTGTACTTACTCTAGTGCAGAATTAGACTAGGACTTGCCCTTCGAATTACATCACTGTGTTAAAAGAAGTCACCATTTGTATCTCAGAGGAGCCTGAAAGAAGATTTCATCAGCACAGTCTTCAGTACAAACAGAAATTTCCCTAAAATGTAGATGTAACCTGTTTTTCTTACCTAAGATAGCAAGAGAACTGGAAGTGTGAAGTGAGAGGATTCAAGTTGCTGGCTGGCTGAGGAATGGAGCGTTATAGATGAGCTGGCTGAAATGTGCAGGCATGACTGGATACTGCTGCATGCCTATTAATTTACGTTTGGAAGGAGGAACTTGGACGTTAACTTTAAAAGACAAGTTCCTTGCAATCTTGCCGTCGCATAGCTGTAGCGTTACTTGTGACATTCTGCCATCATCACTGCTGTTACTCCGCTAACATCTTTTAGGAAGTTTGTTACAGTCCATGGAGAAAGATAGCTGCTTCTTCAAATGTGCTCTCAGTGACTTGACATAATCAAACTGCTTTTCTTGAGTAATCTGTACATCCTAAAATGTGTGGGATGAGGGCAAGCAATACTTTTTTAATTTTTTTTTCCCAGTCTAAACTCCTTAATTAATTTTTGTGATCTGTTGCATGCTGGTAACTCTTCACTTTACTGTGAAACTTGAAATTTCCTGAAAGAGCTTTTGAGACCAGCCATAGCTGTATAGATGAATTAAATTCTAGACCTAGTTTCTGCTCTTTTAGTATCCTGCTGTTAACTTTGAGCAAATAGAAACTGCCTTCTCTGTGTACTACCCTCTAAAAAGGGCACAAATAAATAGAAAGGAAGTGGATGACTAGCCTTTGTAAATAACTGCTGTATTCTGACAAGCTTGTGTTTCCTTGTTGAAAGTTATTGTAAGAAAAATAGCATTGAACTCCTGAAGTTAGATTCCTCTAGCTGGTTCAAAATTAAGCTAAAGGAGCTTTTTGTATTGCAGTACTAGATGTTGCTCTTTATATTAGCATGTCTTTGTGCTATTATTTTCATTCAATAAGCAAATATTAGAGCGATGAAAGCTCTGTCAGCGTTGCAGAGTCCCATCTTCCCCTTTTGCTGGCAGTGAACTTTAGTTGTACCCTTCTACCTAAAATAGAGCAATGGTGATCGCGGGGAAGAGGAGGAGGCAACAGAACAAGCTCCCTTCAAGTTATTCACCAGTCAGTCATTAAAAAGCATTAATGTTTAACAAAGAGCAGTTGCTCATTATTCAAATAAAGGCTGGAAGCGTAGCCAAGATGAGCTATGAATGTTTCTCACTGGCTTTAGTAACGCTTTCCAATTCATGAATGATCATAATATATTTTTTTTTCATTTTGTGGAAAAAAGGAGGCAATGGCAAATACAGCTCCAACAGCCTTACTAGTTCCTCTTTTAGTGGGCTATTAGTCTGGCATCTTGATCCACGCAGGTTTAGGCTTGATTTCTTTCCTGAGGTACCACCAGTTCTGCTATACGTGATGCGTCCTCTTCTGCACTCTGCACCTAGCGCATTCTGGTGCTGGGCAGCTCTGTCGTGTATTTATGTATCACTGTAATATGAAACAGACAGCAAGTTGTAACGGCATTGGTTAGAAAAGTAAGTAGTGGGGAATTCCAGAAACCTGAGCGTGGACAAAAGACCAGTGCATAAAAGACTCTTGCACCAAGATGTTAATTCTAGTAAAGGGGGTGTGCTTAGATGATTTTAAATGAAAAAAAAAAAAGCCTTTTGTTTTTAAGATACAGACCTGGAAAAGGGACTTTTAGGAGAAAACTCCAGAAATCTATTGCACAGATAATCAGCTGCTTATAATCATTTGTGTTTTTTTTTTTTTTTAGAGGAGGTAACAAAATTTGGTGATCGTGTTCTCTGTGTGCTTTAACAGGTAGGATACTTGGAAGGCAGAGGAGATGTGGAAGTCTGCCTGTCTTACAGTTCTCATACTGCTAGGATTTGCTCTGTTTCATACATACCCATCAATTACTATATAATAAAGCCCAGCATTATATTAGCAGCAGTTTTGCTCTTAGCCATTTCCATTCCAGGGACATTTCCTTTCAATGTAGAAGTTGCAGACTATGAGTAGCAGTCATTCGGCTCTGGTATAGACTTAGAAGTTCCCTTCAGGAGGGAAGACAGCTCTACAAACAGCCTGCCTTGACAGCATGTGGGAGGGACTGCAGATATCCCTTCTTTAGCACTGCTTTTATGATAAAGAAAAAAACAAAGCATTTTTATTTTTGTTTGAATTTGCTGAGAAATTTCAAGCTACTGTTCCTTCCCCTTATTTCCTGCTGACTTTCTGAGGGTGGCTTGAAGAACAACGTTACTTCTCTTCAAGAATGGTGCAGAGACTCCAGAATCTCAGTTTCCAGGTGGCACAAGAGCAGGTTTCATTCCGGGGGCATCTCTCAAGACCTGGAGCCCAGCGCTCCTTCTTGGAACTGGTGAAGTTCAGCCCAAGGTGGTGCATGGTCAGGGGCCTTACCAGCAAAACAGAGCAATTGTCACCACATTTTTTTTCTTAACTGTTGTGTAAAGAAGGGTTAGGATTTCAAGCTGGTGGTGAAGCAGTAGCATTGGTAAAAAGATGTTCTTCCATTGGTAACTTTCTGTTTTTTGGTGAATCCAAGTGGCGTGCTGTGAAGGACTGCAAAGCTTCAAGAACTGCCGCTCTTCTTGCAGAGCGTTCTAAACACGTGCGTGGGGTTTGTGTGGGGAGACGAACTGTGTGTCTTTTGGGTAAAGGTTGGGAAGCTACTCGGTAGGCTTTTCATCTGCGTTTTTGGATAGGTTGCAGTGCCGAGATCCTTGTTGATGGTGGTTGTCTATTAGCAGACTGCTATAAAGCAGGATGTCACCATGGCCCTTCATTTCCATTTTGGCTCTTCCTCCCCTGGGACAGCATATTGTTTGCTGCTTCCTTCTCAGAAAACGGTGTTCTGTGAGAGAGATCTTGAGGAAAAGAAAAACACAAATATTTGGTGATCATGTTGTTTTTTTTTTGTAGTCTTTGTTGTTGTTTTTTTTCTTCCTTCCGAGGCTCCACTAAACACTGCCATTGCTGTGGCAATGCTCGTGCTAATCCTGCTCATTGAGGACAAGTTGCTTCTGCAAGGACCTGCTGTAGTGTGGGGATCTGGTCAGTCTTGGGTTGTCATGGACATGCAGAGCATGTCTGTGTGAAGGATGGCTCATGCAATGCCCTTGGATGAGAATTCAAAGGTGATGCAGTTTCTTTTTTATTTTTTTACGTAATGGTTGTTTCTCACTTGATGTTATCAATGTATCTGATTAAAATTCCAAAGTATTTGTAAGACTGAAAGCTTTCTCAGTGTTTCGTTCTCTAAGTTATGAAAGATGGCTCACTAACGTAGATTAACATTCACTGCTCTGCCTTCAGCACCTTTGGGGAAGCTTCTGCAAGGATTCTTATTTTAAAATACTACTACTTAGTACTACTGAGAGTGGTGGCACTACTTCAAATACTTCAGTATATCAGACATATAGAAGTTAAACATCACTGGCATATTTTTTAAAATGTTTTTAATTCTAACTCTTGAGGTTGTGTAACTTTATCCTAAACAGACATATTTGTACGGACTTCAATTTTTCTTGTGCTCCGTATAAGCATCTGTCATATCCCTGCAGAGTCATTTTAATTTCTCGCTGCTGAAGTTATTTGATTATTAACTGTTGTGTCATGCATCTTGTTTTATTTATAGCTTTTACATGTAGACATTATTAAGTGCTCATAGCTAAAAGATTTGCAGTGTGCGCTGTTTGTTTTGAAGTAGAATGGAACAGTGACTGTGAGGAGCTTTATACCACAAGTTCTGCTACTAAAAATGAGCTCATCTGGAAGCTGACCATGGAGTACTTGCCACCTGCTGCAGCTCACTTTGGCTAGGGACTTTTTTTAATTTCTACTGGTATATTTATGATGGGATGAATGCTGAATTGTGCCCTTCTGCAGGGACTCGAAGTGTTCCTGGGCATAAAAATGGATTTTTCCCTGAGATGGGGAGATCGTTTTTACTATTTTTATTCTACTTTTATTTCTACATTACTTTTTAGGAAATAGGACAAAGCTGCCTGCCTTCATCTTTCCTCTTTTCCACAAAATATTTTTTCTGTAAAAGTACACAGGGTGCAATTACTGGAAATGTGTTTTGTTGTTGGCTTTTTTTTAATTTTGTTTTCATCTGAGATCATCTATCAAAAGGCATCCTTACGTGGAGAGTACTCTTTTTACAGCTATGCTACGTTTAAGTAAGCTTTGTTAACGTTTGACTTAATATTATTACATTCATAAATCTGAAAGGGAAAAAGCTATAAAATGCATTATGCTGAGATGTGCTACAGAAGTTACTTCTGCTTATCATTCTGTTGTATATCACAGCTAGAACATTGCCCAGGTAAGAAGATTTAACCTTAAAAATAAATAAAAAATAAATCACACATATTTAGAACCCACTCAAATTTATTTATACATTGTTTGCTAAAAAGAAACTCATACCCAATTATATTTGAGTGGAACAAGATCCACTTCCAGATCATTGATGGATAATTGTGCTGGTAATACAGCAGTATGTGGTACAGAAGCCCCAAATTGGCAGCGATTTTTAGTAATAGTTCTGCAGAATCTATGACAGCACAGGAGGTACACCAGACTATCTCATCCCTCCGTGCCACCCAGCAGTCCTCTGGTTATCGTCCTCCCTGAGGCTGTGCTCCCTGCTGCGGCGGTGGGGAAAGGCTGCGACTCTTGCTTGGTTGTCTCCCAGGTGAAGCACCGGATGACAGCAGGCAGGAGTGGCTGTCAGTTGTGCTCATACAGAGGGGATCCTGCACCCTGGAGATGAGAAGAAGCAAGGCAGAACTCCCCATGCCCAGCACTGTTATTTTGAAGCTACCACTACAGGGTAAAATTCTGTAGATCCCATGCCTAGTGGCAGCTTTTCTTGCCACTACTGTAGATAAAACTGTATGTAGGAGTTGAGTTTTTTATTTTTATTTTTCAAGTTGGAAACCACTAACATCAGTTGCAAGTATATCTAGATTTTTTTTAAGAAAACTGTTTTCAGTTGTTTATGGCTCTGCTATGAAATGCTGTAAGATACTGAACAGATTTGCTTGAAAAATGTTTTTTTTGACCTGATCACATCTGGGGATGCTAGTTACTTGAATACATTTTTTATTTCACAAATGCAATAACAAGTCTATGGTCTCTTATTAAGCACCAATTTTGATATCTGTTAAAATCAGGCTTTGAGAAAAATTGAGCCAGCTCTTTAAAATGTTGATCTTTTGAGAAAGGCCAATTTCAGACAGGTCATTCACACACTGTTCAGGCAAGGGTGAATCTCTTCAGTGGTGATTATGCTTACAGGATAGAGTGCTAAATCCTGGAGAATGGTGACCTGGGGAAGGATGCAGAGGCAATTGTGGGTAATCAATAGGTGCCTTTTCTGACACTGGTAAGAGGCTTGATATTTATGTTGAGGTTTGTCCAGAACAGGGATGCTCAGTAACTTTTTTTTTTTTTTTTGCTTCAGTAGAATAAGAAACAAAGTACTAGTTTGAATGAGCTGTTGGTGTCTACCAAATCACGGAACAGTTGAAGTCAGAAGAGTCCTGGAGGTCATCTGGTTGAACCCCCCTAGCTTAAGTAGGGACATCCAGGCAGCCTTTGAGTATCTCAGAGGACAGAGACTCTGCAGCCTCTCTGGGCAACCTGTTGCAGTTTTTGGTCACTGTAACATTAAGGAAGAGTTTCCTGATGTTCCCACAGATTCTCCCTTGTTCTGGTTTGTGCCCATGGCCTCTTGTCACTGTGTGCCACTGAAAGGAACCTGTCTCAACATCTCTGCATCCTCCCTTCAGGTGTTTCCCTACGTTGGTAAGATCTGCCCTGAGCCTTGTCTTCTTCAGGCTGAACAGAGCCTTCTCTCAACCGCTCCTGATAGAAGAGGTGCTCCAGTCCCTTCATCATCTTTGTGGCCTTTCTTGGGGCTGTCTCCAGTATGTCCTTGCCTCTCTTGTACTGTGGAGCAAAGAACTGGACACAGGACTCCTCCAGGTGCAGCTGTACCAGGGCTGAGTAGAGGGGAAAGCTCACTTCCCTCACCCTGCTGGCAGCACTGCTAATGCAGCCCCGGATACCATTAGCCCAGCATATTTTGCCTAGCATACACAAGCATTCTTACGCCCTGATTTAAATGTGGATGTGTGAGATTAAGCTCTGAATCAGCTTGAAGTGACGCTTGATGCTGGTGTTTCTAATTGAAATTCCTCTTGCTCTTTTCTACAGATCAAATCAAATGACAGCACAATTCATTCCAGCTTTATCTCATGTAAAAACATGCTATATTTATCATCCAAATCAGTAATGGCAGTAGGAATTGGTAATGAAATTAGAAGTGACCCAACCAAAGAACCATGGGCTTTTATGTGCCTCCTTTTTTAGCTGTAGGATGCTGTTCTTAAATCCCACTACCTAGCTAGCTATAATTACACAGTCCTGAGCTCTGGCTGACCTGACAAGCAGAGCTGTGTAACATCCATGCGAGGCATATAAAACGCTATGGCCTATCGGTGTTGCTGGTTGTTTCTGCTGAGCTTCAAGTCTTCTCTTCTTCCATATTTTCCATCTGAGTTGCTCTTTTGTAGAACGAGTTTTTTTACAGTTGCTTCTTACTGTCTGTCACATGAGATACAGTACCTGACTTTGAGAGTGACTCCAATCTGTTTTATCTGAGACTGTAAATAGCTAAGATGCAAAAGGAAAAGCTGCTTATACTGCATCTCGTCCATAACTGCCCACGTTAAGTCTTCCTTCCTGTTCAAGTGCAAACACGAGTAGACCAGCTGTGCCACTGAAGGAAAGCTAAGGCTAACCTTTTTTTTTTCTTTGCGCTGAAACAGATTGGAATCGCTGATATAATCAGCGGTCATCTGTCGGCTGGCTGTGTGCTCAGATTTGGGACCGAAAGCTTTCTCTGTCTCCTGACTTTGATTGCTGCACTTCTACCAAAATGTGCTCTGAAATGATGGTGGATGTGCACAACACGGCAGGTTTGAGGCTGACCGTGTATGTACGCTCTGAGCGCAGACAATTGTCTTCCCCTTTTGGTCAGCGTAGTTTGCTTATTTGTGTTGGAGCTGCACTGACGTTAAGCAGTATTTGTTAAGCCAATTAGGCTATCAGAGAAGGGCATTAGAGTTGGAACACTTGGATCGTGATGACTTTCTGTTCTGTGTTGACTGTATTTGTTTAATTATTTTTGTGGTGACACACCTTTGTCTTAACAATCAACGATCTTGCAGTTTTCTTAGATTTGTCAAAAAGTCTTTGTTGTGATACTATGGCAAAGACAGTGGAAGAGGAGAAATTCACAAAGAACACGTGTACTGTATGAAAAGCAAGTGTAGCTGTTAGTAGGTATAGGGTACATAGGGCCTGAGATTTAAATAACTTGCAGTAAGTGTAAGATCAGCTTGACAGCATACCAACTAGTTGCTTGTGTTGTCAGGATAACTCTGGTTTATGTGTGTATATACATTTTTCTCTATAGGTTGCTGGTCGCTGCCCCATTTGTTAAAAACTTTAACAGAAAAGTACAAGCTGAAAATACATAGATGGCTGGGAAAATGTAATTCTGTATTACCATGGCTTGGCAAGGGTTTGAAGCAAGTGAAATTGTTATTAGCTTCCTGTTTCTTTTGAAAAGGTAACTGTATTGTTCATTCCAGAATAATTTGTCTGACATTGTTAGAAAGTGTCTTAAATCATTGAGCATAGCTGTTAATTGAATTTAGGTGCTCTTACATGCTTAGTAGTGCTAGTTTTAGATTATATAAATGCTTTGAGCTTGACTACACAGTTTCAATTGCACTGAAATTCAGTTTTCTTTGTCCTCTGTTTACAAGTTAATTTTGCTTAAATACCTCTCATAGTAAAAGATGGGAGTGTTCAGTTGTATCAATGTGTTGACTATTTGAAAATTGTGGCTGAATATAAATGATATTTTTCTTATAGGTAGTTTAAAGTGCTAGTAAACTATATTAGGTATGAATGGCACTGTAAACTGTTTCACGATAGTAAATATTTGATTTTTCAAGATACCTCTTATGCCCTGATACCACATTATTTAAAGACACTATCGGTCTCGGTAGGACTGTATAATAAGCCTGCCAAGCAGCTGCCAAGTGCAGATATCCAACATTTACATTCAGTGTTGTGTGATGGTAGCTGTGACATGATTCCAATTAAAAGCTTGGTCTGCACACTGCAGATGTATTCTGAATATTAATGTGTGCTACAGACAGAGCAGATGGAATCTTTTTTAAAATACAATGCAGCAAATGTAAAATTAAGGTTGGGTTTCTGGTGGAAACAGAGAAGCAATCAAAATTCTCTTTTTCCTTTGTTTTTCATTGCTAAATCAGAAGAAGATCTGTGTATCGTCATCATCTTCCTTTACATATAAGAGGAAGTGAGCTCTTCATTATGCATCCAAATAAAAATACAGCATTATGTCTAACTGAAGTTGCCTTAAATGCCAAATGTACCTAGAAAAGTATTAGGAACGCATACAGCATTTGCTATGCCTTAAAATATGCCAGTGCCTAAAGGACGGATATGAGGCAACGGGTAATAGTTGAAATGTAGGATGTTATCTGAGGAGTTGCTGCTGACAAAGGCTGTGTAAAAGCGTGCGGGTATTTAATTGGAATTCGAAGATGTCGTGTGAGGTATATTAGGATACTGACTGAGGCAGGAAGGAGAAGGCTTCCTGTGTGAGCAGGAACTGTAGCTTCCCTCCTCTCAGTGTCTCCTGATCCTCAGGCAGCGTGTGAGCAGGAGTGGGTGTGTGCGCCCGCCGGGCTGGGTGTGCGAGCTGTGGGAGTCCTGGCCCGTAGCTCGCTGGTGTTACCATTGTGGTTATGACATGCTTCCCTCTCACTCTTCTCCTTAATTTCAAAATAGCTTATACCTGAGGCTACATAAGCACTAAAGGCAGCACCAGTGATCGTATTTTCCCCTTCAGCCATGCTGCTTCCATGTGGGGTTTTCCCCAGGTGTGCCTTGGCTGCTGCACTGCCTGGCTTGGCCTTCTCAGCCGCCGCTCCACTTGCCAAGTGGAGGCAGCTCCCGGCCTCAGTAAGGGCCCTGACCTCACCTCAGCGGTGAGGGCACTTGTATGGAGACGTTGGCTGCATCATGAGGGCAATGCCCACCTGATGAGAGCAGTTCTAAAATCTAGGCCAGGCGAGAAGGGGCATGGGGCTGCCCCTGGGGCCTGGGAGAGGGCAGCAGTGAGAGGGTCAGGCACTGGTGTCTTTGTCGTTGGCTGCTGTCATTAAAGTTTGTGCTCGTGTGTTTGGGGTGGTAGGGGGACTTTAATGAGGCTTCTGAAAATGGAAAAACAAACCTGATGACCGGTTTGGGTTTTAGCATCATCCACGTCACGTTCACCTGTACGCTGTTTGCTTCTGTAATCTGTGGAAAGATCTGTGAAAGTGCCTCAGTTGGAAGTAATCATAATGGAGTAGCTGGCTAGATGTAGCTAAATGACATTTTTGTGACTCATTTAGAAATTACCCCAAGGTTTCCAAGTATGGTCAGTGAAACTCAGCTTTACAAGCGAGCCAAAAGAAGTTTGTGTTGTCAGGTTTTAACATATAGCAATGACTCTGCACCCCATAGCACATCAAAGCATAGAGATCTGGTCAAAAGTCGCAAGGGTTTGATGTTTAAAAGATGTGAAGATGTGAATTTAAGTCTTCTCTAAGTGTCCAGGAAATCAGAGCTAGAGTTAAAAATGAAAAAAAAAAAAAACAGTTGCAACGTGAAAGTAAGTATTGCTTTAAAAGAACTGAATTTGTCAGCCAAACGTTGCTTTAAACAGCACTTCTGAAGTTTGTCATTGCATTTCAAAGATCTTCAATATCCTAAGGTTCTATATATTTTTTTTTCCCTCAATATCTACCTTTTCTGGTGTGGTGGGAGCCTGGAAACTGGCAAGGTGAAGTTTGAAAACGGGTCTGGGAGGGTGGCAGGGAAGAGCCTGGAGGACAGAGAAGGGCAGAGGCAGTCCTTCCTTTGCCACCACACCGAGACGTTGTGGTGAGCTGCTCATGCTTCTTACCACTTGGGAACTGCCTTCTCGTTCCCTAGATAAGATGCCACTATCTTTTCTTGCCTGGAGCATGTATTTTTTTTTAAAAAAAGTGCAGTTATTTCTTCTCGCTGGGATGTTTCTGTCACTCTGTAGTCTCAACTTCATCTTTAACCCTTTCTAGCTTTTTCACTCTAAAAGCATCCCTGGGGAAGTTGCTTCCAGAGTACGTTCAATCCCTTTACTTCTTGTCATCTACTTTATGTCAGGATTACAAATCAAACATCATTTTAAAACAGTTTTGATAATACTAATGTGGCCTTTGGCCTCCCTATTTCTGAAATGGCTTCCTCATTTGGGCTTTAGGAGGAAGCTTAAATTTCCCCTCTTCACTCAGCGGTCACCTTAGGCTGTCTTACTGTGTCTTGCCTTGCCATGCTTCCCGGTGTCTTGTCTCTTGTGACAATACTTCAAGGATGTGTCAATTTCTTTTCAAATCTCCTAGTTCTTTGCAGCATCCTTCCATTTCCACATAGTGTATAATTTTACTTTATAGTCCTTGAAAAATATCCAGCCCTTTCATTTCAGTCCCTGACAATTCAGTTGTATTATCAGCACTGTGATATCTTTAAGCACTGTGAAATGCATCCTTTCAGCTGAGATTGAGCCCTAGCACTGGGAATTTGTCTAATTTAATGTCTGTAAAGCAAATGCACACATTATTGTGAACCATTTGGTCTTTGTAATATAAAGCACACCCATAAAAATGAACTCGGGGGAAAAAAAAAGGTACAGTGTTTGGCTGGATCTCTGAAACACGTCAGCAAGAAATAGGAGAAGGGTGTGTGGGTCATGCCGCCGCAATGTCAGATAATACGGAGTGCTGCTTGATAGGTATTCATTCTCCTGTGCTTAGGCTTCGGTTAGGCTGTGTTAACTCCTGAATTCCAAACGCAGGGTTCATTGTGTAACAGGAACACGGTCCTTTTTGGTCTTGAATTAATATCTGCTGACACCATAAGCAAAATCACGCCATGTACCACAGTGCGCTCTGTCATGAAACGAGGATACTGAAATGGAGGCACATTATTTTTAAAACATCTTTGTTGTTTTGAGGTTTTTGCTTTTTTAAATCAGAAAGCAAACCACACGCACGAACCTTTTAGTAGCAGTTCTTGACTAAGAGGCTATAACCAGAGGCTTCCCCAAATTTCCTCAGAGAACCAAGATAAGATTTATGGGTTTCTTGAATTTATCAGCTATTTAAAGTCCGTCCATTCCAAAGCATATTAACTTTTCTTCTTTGCTTAAAAAAACAGCCAACCCGAAATAGCATAGCAGCTCTAATAATTTCATGAAACATCTTTTTTTAACTGACATAGCTGCCTTGCTTGTTGACTCAACTTTTTCCTTTGGAAGCAGTTAATACATTCTTATCAGAGGGGTTTTAAAAAGCTCAGAGAAAGTTTTCAAGGGCTCCTTTAAGATGAGGCTTCCAGACAGTGTTTTTCCATTTTATATCAGTAATTTTAAAATCTAAATTAAAAAAAAATAATTAAACTGGAGACCAGGATGTGGTGCTATTTGGTTTTATATTTTATTATTTCTTGCTGCTGCTGAGAGCTATTTTTAAATACCAGGAATGAAAAAATACCTATGCTTCTGTTTTCCTGTAGCAGAGAGGAAAACAACGTTTAATATAATTGCAGTTATTGTTTTCCAACTTAATAAATGTAAAATTGCTTTACAGAAAGGTTAAGTGTGTGCATGTACACAGGCAGTCCTGGATCATGGTCTCAATTTTTTTCCTTTTTTGTTTTCACGTACTGTGCTCCCTCCATTCATCCCCTTAAAGAAGGCTCTTCCTCCCTAGTGTTCCCTGACCTTTTGTCTTCCTCTGGGTATCTGGCATGCTTCAGCTGACACCGGCACGATCTCTCCTGTCACTAACCAGGATCCGAATTTCCATCCTTTTCGGGGGGATGGGAGGTAGTTAATAATATTAAAAAAAAAAAACAACACCTCTCGTCTGTTTCACTGTTTTGTTTTTCTGAAAGAAACAGACACGTACTGTTTGCTTCCAGAGCTGTCTTTGGGGGAAAAATGTGAGTTTGTAGTCCCGCTCGGACTGCCCCTTAGCAAGCAGTGGTCTGGAAGGGGTTAATGGAATTTGCCCCTGTTATGCAGAGACATCCTGGAGGAAATCATGGACACTTAACTCTTATGTTAGTGCTGGTCACAGAGAACCCTCTTATTTTACTTATTTCTTGAAAAGCAAGTTCAGATCAGCATTTATACGATCATATATTAGATCATAAAAGTCTTGTTTCTGCTCTAGCGTCCTATTTTAATTACTAGAAACCCTTAAAACTTGGTGCTTGAATCTTTACATTTCCTCACAGTGGCGGTTCATATGCATGTAAGTCCATTAACATCTTGGTGTGTAGAAAAACAGGCTGACAGCTGTAGTCTCGCACTTCCTTATCGTAACTCGATACAGCATTCCGCAGAGACAGTCACGCCTCGGATTTATGCTCTGCTCTGCTGCTGGCATTTCAGCTTTAATAGTTTATAGTGTCAACTCACATGCTGTTTGGATAATCGTAACTGACTTGTTAAATAAGAACAGTTTACATACTGTTTCTCTCTTTGTCTCCGTTCACACAGGATGATTTTATGCCATGATATGATGGGAAATTACTCTGGAAGTCACTGACTTCTTCCGATTTGTTATATTACTGCTGGCATTACATGCTGTTTGAACTCGGGGTACTATTCCACTGACTTTATGCAGCCTGTTGGAAACTTCCACTACTTTCAAAAAGTAGTTAGGTTGGTTAGAATGTCGCATAGAAGACGGAGATTAAAGGAAATCATTTTGTTGTGCACACAAGAAGTTATCGTGGACTAAAAATTATATCCAATATCAGAAGCAATCAGTGTGCATCCCCCCAGTTTAGTTAGGAAGTGTTCACAGATCCTAGTGAACAGATCACAGATCCTTTGCTACTAAAAAGCGAAGACCTTGTGGAAGAGGAGAAGTCAAGTTTATAAGGTTTCCAGGATGAAGTGGTAACATCTTGTACCCTGCATGCATGCCTGGAATGCCAGTTCTTCCTTTGTCCCTGAATTTTTTCCTGTGCAGACCCTGAGCAGGTCTGCGAGTTTTATTTATCCCTTCTGTAAGAATTTAAAGTTCTTAGTGTGTGGAAGAAGAAAACGGCAATAGCTGGGAGAAAGGTTGTTGTCACTTTTCTGTTCATTTCAAGCTTTAGCATGTTTCGTAACCTCACAAAGCTTATAAATAGCGTAGAGAAATATCTTGCACTGTTGGGTGGAAGTGTAACTTTCTAAAAGCTCAGTGCTGTTCTTTGCCAGTCCCTTTCGGTACACCAACAAAGAAGGGATCCCACGCGTTGTAGGAAAAACATTCTTTTAGATCTGATTTGTAAAGTTGGGAGAACAATTTTATTGACAATTATTTGGCTTAAATACCTTAATTGTTGGTTTGGTTGTGAAAGCAAGGGTAAAAACAGGTGATGTGTGTGTGCTTCTTCCTTTGTATACTTGTTCACATCTGGAGCTGAGTGTTCCCACCTGCCTGTAGCATTGGTCACAACTCTTTCCGCTTAGGCATGGTAAGCCAAACTCCAGTGTCAGATGTTTCAAAAAAAATCTCAGTGTCAAACTGAAAATTTTTTGAGAAATCTGTGTTTTTTTTTTGGTTTTTTTTTTTTTGTTTGTTTTTTTTTTTTCCTCCACTTTTGGAAAGTATTAAGAAACAAAACCAAAACCCCCAAAACTGTTTCAGGTTGTTGGTTCTCAGCATTACTGCCTACCAGTCTGTGTTTGAGGTTTTATATCCCTCATTTTTCTAGTGAGAAATGGTGCCGCTAACAAGTGGCAGTACAGCTGCGTGGCAGTAGTGGTTTCTGCTGTTTGATGTAAATCGTGTTTGTGACTTTGACTAACAGAAGTGATTTTTTGTTGCAGCTGATTCAAATCCATATATTAAATAAACGGAGCAGCGTACCTTCGTGTAGGAAAAGTAGTGCAGTCTTTTATCAGTAGATACCTATGTCACTACTTCTGTGGAATTGGGTGATTCAAAGTAGTATCAAGTGTTTTTGAAGTTGGGATGTTGAGCAGCTTTATAGTATCCTTCTTAGAGTGTTTGTGCTGTGTATATAGGTGGCATTCATACATATATACAAATGAACACGCACTTTTTTTTTCCCCAGTGCAAGAAAAGGAGAATGAGTGAGGTTAAGCAATACTGATATCAAGTTAATAACTACTTACTTAGTAAGTATTTATTTAAGCTAGAGAACTGACTGGGTCTAGAAGGTGAAACTATAAATAAAAAAGAATCCTACAGCCAGAAATTTACAATTTCTCTTGAGCTGTGAAGCAGCCTCTGATGAGTGTTCCTACCTAGTGCTTAACCGAGGCTGTGCCCCAGGTCAGTCTACGCACAGGTTCACCAGAATTCTGTTTTTCCTTAAAACAGTTGAGTAGTTTTCCTATCCGAAGTCAACTCTGGCAAAACCACGGAACGTGCAGCTTGATGTCTTCCTGCTGTTGATGTCACCTGCCATCAGTTCCAGGGAGGAAATTGGGCTGTTTTGGCCTCTTCTGGTACAATGGCTTAATTTACTGCAGTTTTTGTTGTTTTCACCTGATTGCAGTGTCTTGGCTCCCACAAAACAAATGAAAACAAGCACTGTGCCAAAGGTACAAGGTGGTTCTGTGATTACAAACTTTAGTGTTACTGCACAAGGTTTTTGACCTAAGGGAGGGTTTATAATACAATCATCTCACTGCATAATCTGTTAATCTCATTTTAATTTCTTCATTTAACACATAATTGACCTTAGACATGGCACAGTGGTGTGCAGGAGGGACATTAAAAGTTTGGATACACAACTGGAATGCTTCCTGTTTTAGTGTAGCAATTTCTTGTTGAAGCTAGCTCTACTGAAGGGTTCCAGGTTGGTGTAGGGGATTCTCTGAGCTCTTGTTCCTACAAAGGAGGACATGTGCTCTAAAGCATGCTTTGGTCCAAGAGGTTACTGTTAGTAAGCTATGAATATTGCTTTAAGTTAGATGCCCTTTTGTGTTCAGTCCAGGAGCTCTTTCAAATTAGACTGGGCTCCTTGTAAATGTGTTAGTCCCTTCTGCCCCATCTACAGTTGTGGAATCTGCCCTCAGCCTGACACAGGTTTAGTGGGACCCTCACAAGTTGTTGTCGCAGCACTTCTTGATGCCAGTGACAAGCCACAAGAATTCCATAGGAGCAGCTCTGCTGTCTGTGCAACGCTGAACTAGTCATAAACAAAGAGAGCTCTTCATTGGTAAGCTGAAACAAAAGAAAGTGTTCATCTTCTGTGGTAGGAAACGCCAGATTGTATCTCTTCAGCGTAAAAATAGTCCTCATCTGACAACGTATAAAAGTGAACCTGAAATTTTATAGGTGTTAAAACTGTCACTGGTGCAAGGAAAAGCAAGCTATCAATTTAAGATTAAATGCTTTGTGGAGGCAGAATAATGGTGTTCTCTTAACTGTCCTTAAAAGGTTATGTTTTTTTTTTTTCTAATTTTTAACACTGTGGAAATCTTGGTGCTGTTTTGATGACGCTGAACCCTGCTACGAGATAAAATAAGCAAGATTCTTAAAGATGTAGTCTCTGGAAAGTAGATGAGCCACGAGGTTGCTGAAAATGCTCAACAGAAGAAGAGTTCCCGTATATTTTATTGAGAAAGCGTTGATATTCCTATTCTGGTAGTGCTGAGATGCAGGAACATTTCTAACTTCTAAAATAAATAAATACATGGTGGTATCGTTAAGTCTTTGGCAGTACGTGTCCGGCTCTGTCTGATGCACGTACTTTGTAGTATAAAGGTTCATCTAATTCTTAAATAGTTAAAGAATGGAATAGGAATGTCACTGGTTATATCGGAAAAATGCAATTATCAGTTGTGGGGAAGAGGGACAGGGAAAGCATGAAACATTCACAATAAAATTGCTCTGGTTGGTAGTGGTGGGGGCGCACACGAGTGCTTTGGTTTTGTTCTGGGCTGGTTTGTGAAGCTTTCCAGGCTGGTTATTTTTGTGTTGAGACTGAAGCAACTCAAACACAGGAACTTGATTACAGTGGAAAAAGGGGAGAGGATGCTGTTCACTAAAGGGTGCCTTAATGTAGAAATGCATGTGAATATTGAGAGTAGAGAGAACATTTAGTATGTATAGCTAGCAGCATGAGCAGAAAAGCAGTGAAACGGATCATCCACCTCAGGATTCTGTAGCTTTAACTGAGGATGGTTTTTGTCAATGGGAAAGACTGGCACTAGTACGGGAGCACTGGACGATGCGCTGCTTCAATTACGTGGCTTGGGGTGTGTAGGGGTATGGAATGCTTTAGCTAATGGTTTTCATCGGCTTCTAATCATGTTAATTAGTTGTAGCTAACATAGTGTTGTGGTGCCTCGGAATAATGCTATGGAAAGTGGGTTAGGGCTTGATGGTAGGTTCAGATTGAGTTGCCTTCGTGTGTGTTTGTATGTTTTTTCAGAATCGGGTAAAAACAAACCGCTTGCTCTCTATCTTAGCATGTGATGGCCTTCTGGAAGATAAACTTTGAACTTTTAATAAATACTTATTGTCTGGCGAGTAGGTGGATGAAAGCTTTATATCAAAGAATTTATTAGTTGTTCTTTTTGGGGGGGGATTTATATGGAATTCTTTGGCAAAAATTACCATGATTATTTAAGATGAAGACTATGAATTCTTAATAGTAAATAGCATTTGTAATTTTGATTTTTTTCTTTTGCAGCTCCAGTTATTAACCGATGCAACAGAAGAGTATCAGGTATGTAATTCCTTTTAAGAATTTAATGTTACTCCTTTTAAGAAGTTAATGTTTCAGATGAAGTTTCAAAATGTTCATTTGACTATAGGAATTATACTAAAAATGACCTTTATTGCTGTTTTATTTCTTATACTTCTTGCAGTATTTTTATTTCAAGTAAAGTATCTTCAACTTGCATACAGTAGTTACAGGTTCCCTCCCAACTGCTTTATTTCTGCCTTCAGTATTGAAATTTGGAATGGTTACGTCTGGTAAATTGAGATTAGCTGCCTAAAGATAACCAGATGATCGTGATTATTTGGGGGTACTAATGCAAATTCCAAGGATACATAAACCCATGGAATATACACTTTCTTATTCCTGTTGCTCCAAACTGGATACAGCTGAAGAAATAGGGGTAAGGAATGGTACCTGTAGTTCTTTGCATTTTTTCCATGTTGGTGCATGTAGCAATGCTTGAAAACGAGATCATATTGGTTTTTTCAAGTTGCAGGGAAATTTCAGTAAGGAGCAAACTTAGGAATGACTGAATTTTCATTTAGGTGTTTAGATATTAAAAATCTAAACGTGGTGTTCATATTTTTTTTGACTGTGCTGGCAAATGCAGCTTTAATGACTGTAAATATTTAGCTGTCATTCTGTAAGATTTACTCGAAGTACAGGTTTTCTAACCCACAGGCAGGAATTGGACAGGAAGTTTACTTCTGCTTGTTTTAAAAACCTTGAGCAGATGAGTTTACTCAATTCTAGCTTATGCAGTACTTCAATAAAATACTTCAAGAACATCAGGATTCATAAAAACTGCTTGAGAATAGTAATCTATTAGTAAGGTCAAGCTGACCTTTTAAATTTAAAACTATCTTGATTGTATTTTTTTTTTTCCAGAAGACCAATTAATTTTCTTTGTACATTTTTTTTTCAAATCGCTGACCCAAAGTGATGATACTGTTTTTGTATCACGTTCGCTCCCCATTTCTGCTGCTGTTGCTAGTTAATCATCTCTTGTGCTGATGTGTTCCTTGTTGAGGGAGCGAGAGCGATGTGCTTGGCATTAAACTCTTCCAAGTGGTTTGGCAGCTGTAAACGCTCTGTAGAGAATACCAGTTGCTTTTTGACCAGAGAAATGTGGCTTTGTGTGCTGGTCAAAGGTTCAGCCTGCAAAGCAGGTGGCCTGGGTGGGTCAACGAGAAACTCCTCAGTCTGTGCAGGAGGGTCATCCTGGGAAAAGGGGGCTTATCTAATCAGGTTCATGGCATTATTTATAGAAGTGCAGAGTGGTAGTGTTCTTATGAAGAGAAACAGCCTTTTCCAAGAAGTGCGAGGAGGGAGAAAGAGAAATGAGAGCTCGATGTTCCCTTAGAATTTATTTAATGGACACATTACCCCTGTATAGCATGTTTGGCCACGTAACAGATTGAGGTTCCATGGCAGGCACTCAAACCTCAAGCATTGTGTCAGTCCGAATTTGTAACAAGCTGGTGACTGACCTGATTAAAATATTTGAAAAATTGTAATCCATCTTTACAGAAATTGCAGGTATCCCCCCTCCCACCCCAATTTTAAAATCTCCTGACTATGGGATGCAAAAGACTGTGGTGCCATTGGCAATTTCAGTGCTAATCACCCAGTAGAAGTCTTTTTGATGCTGCTTTAAGTGAATTAGCAATGTCTGAGCCTTTTTGCAGGTATGAGTAACTCATGTTACACTTCTTGCTGCCTGACTCAGTCTGCCCAGGCCTGGTTTGGATAGCCTGAGAACCATACAAATACGTTCCTGTCCAAGAGCTGGATTGTGTTGAAATTTGTTCTTGCATGATTACATTTCTTGGTCTTCTTCCAAGTACAGGGGCTCCTGACAAACTTCTTGGTTTGCTAGTCAGGTCCCTCTCTAGTGAGAGCAACTGCAGAGAATACCACTGGCCCTTGGTTGGCGACTGCAGGCTGGGCAAGAAGGTGGGAGACATCAGTGGTGTCTCCTTTCACAACCAATATCAAAGCTATTTCAGAACTGGAGGGGAGAGAAAGCATTGCTATTTGTCCCACTGCAGCAACTGATACATAGCACTGAGGAGAGTTTGCTACTGACAGCATATGAATGAAATTTAATTGTGTTTTTGGAATGAAGACTGTCACGCCCACTTCAGTCTCAGTTGGGCATAGTTTCTCCTCTTCCTTTAGTCTTCTCTTTCAAAAAAGTAAACTTTGATATTGAATTTCTCTTATTACCATTTCTTACCATTTCTAGACACCTTTGATTCATTCTACAAAACACCCACTCTCCAGCAGACTTGCTGACTTCTTCACAGGATTTTAAAAGAAAAAAAAAAAACTGATAAAATGACACCGGTACTATAGATCTGTGGCAGAAAGTTTGCATCTGTTTTCTCCAGTGATTTCAGTGTATCTGAGTGACCTGGTGTACTTTCTCTCCCTCAATCTTCTTTTGGTCTCTCTGGGATCGGAATGGGATTGATGACAGTTTTCACATTCAATTGCTTTATAAACAATTAAATTATATAATGTAGGGAAGCAAGATATTGTTATTTCCCCAGTCTTTTTATGCCATCAAAATAACATGGTTGTCAGGATCTGTGACTGTTTCCATGTTAATACAAAAATAACTGAAAGGATGGGGGTTGCTTTGTTTAGTCCCTTCAGTAGCGGCAACTTTCCATAGGGACTCAGTGAAGTGGGAAGGATAGAATTTGCTGTCTCTGGAAGCAGGTGCTAAGCCCTCTCCTAAGGTATGATTGCAGACAGACTACGTGTTTATATAGTGAGAGAGAATTTTTGTTGACAACATTTTGGAAAACTTTGCCATCCTTGATGCTAAGGAGGAGCGTTGCACTGGGTGGTTGCCGTTTCACAGGATCACAGTGGTTGAGGTTGGAAGGGACCTGTGGGTGCATCTGGGCCAACCCCTGCTCAGGCATGGACACACAGAGCAGGTTGTCCAGGACCAAGTCCAGGTGGCCTTTGAAGATCTCCAAGGAGATCTTTGTTCTTGGTGCTGGGCCATGGCTCCCTTTATCTTCTTGATCTTATCTACGTGCTTGTGCCTTTTTAAAGAGAGAAACAAGATGGGAAACACTGAGCATGGGAAGAGCCTGTGCTAAGCAGAGGAGGCTGTCCAGTCCTCGGCTGTGTGTTTCTGTGTTCTTTTGTAGCCTCACTGAGGAAGGAAAATCTACCTCTTTCTGCTTCTCAGGTTGTCTAAAAAGTTGTTTTCCCATTGGCAGACACTGTTTATAGAATTGCTCTGTTACAGATATAGCTCAAAAGTATTCTGATTTCAGATGCCTTGTAAGTGAATATAAATCTTCAGTTGGTATTCTTGAAGTATGTTTAAAGTTGAATAATTTCTTGTTATGTTTTTTGGTTTGTTTGTTTGTTTCAATGGGATTTAGTAGAAACTAAAATTTGCCTCTTTCAGATTAAAACATCCTTTCCAGATTACATGCATGTATTTCAGAGTGGGGTGGGATTCTAACAGAAGGGCACCATTTAGCAGCATCATGTTTTTTTTGAACAAAGTTCAGGTCATGTTACCTTCTCAAAATGGTCAGTGTCACAGCCCGTCACTGTTTGATTGCAAGGCATTTTGAAATTCCAACTCAGCCCACTCAGACTGCTTTAATGAATAATGGGAACAGCACTCTATGAAAGCACAAAATCATAATTATGCTTTTAATTGTCACAGGAAGTATTTTTTCAGCTTCATCTGCAGTTTTTATGACTAGTCAGTCCACATGTTAGCAAGTGGAGAGAGAATGAGTGTGTACATATACATACATTACTGCTTTTCTCATACCCCAGTACACAGATATCTAAAATTCATTCCTTCCATTTGAAAAATAATCATTGCCTGGTGACATTCCTGGATTCAAGTGCCTTTATTGGTCTTAATATAAATGAAACTTTATCTTTTATTTTATGGTGTATGATGTTATTGCTGGGAACCTTAGCTAAGTGCTTGGTAACAAAAAAAGAAAATGTTTTCTGTGTATCCTAGCTGGAATTACAGCAGTTTGCAATAGAAATTATCTGTGTTAATCCTTATGTAAATGCTTTTATCAGTATTATAATTGTATGAGCATCTGTCATTCGGTATTATTAATATTCAAAGACTTTGGCAATGGCCTCAGGTTTGTCGTGTAGTATCCCCAACAAATACTGGGTCTGGAATCAGTTTTTTTTAAGTTTCTTTTGCTTCTTTCTAGCAGTCTAGCAAATGAGAAAACATAACAGTTTTTTCATCTTAACAGAAGATTTTAATATATTACTTTTAGAGAGCGTAGGTGTAGAATTTTATATTTCAATAATGCATAAATTGATGCCCTGGCTTTTTCTTTCCTCACAGGGTGTACTTCTCTAAGAGGCCCATACATTAGCTGATTTTGTCAGTAGGGGACTCTGCCTTCAACTCTCTTCATTCTTTTGGCTCCCATCAAAGAAGAGCAATCATCTCATAAAGTAGATGTGTTGTTAAAGTCTGATATCTCTCTGGGCTTTGCAGTGAGATGCAGCATTTTCTTCACACCCTGGCAAGTTGAGATGTCAGGATATGATAATATTATGCATAGTAAAATCTTTTTAGTAGCTTCTAGACTTTTAAAATGACAGCTCTAAAAAATCATTTTCTAAGAAAATTTTTATATTAATTATTGCCAAGCAATGTGTTAGTATTTGGTTAAAAAAAAGCCCCGCAAAAGGCACAACAGTTTTGGGATCCTGTTAAAAATAAGGACATCTAAATAATAGCAATGAAGAGAGAAAGCAAGAGGCAGAGCTTTTTTATTTTATATTTTTTGGTTTCAACTATTTTCTCTTGCAGAATGCTATCTGCTACTTCAGTGATTAAAAAAAAATCTTATCACCTTATACCGTCAAGGGAGGGAGAGAGTGACTGACTTCCTCTGTGCCATTCTCTTTGCTTTCTACTTGCTAGACTACTGATTATCAGAGGATGACTTGTAAATCATGATCTCATTTCTTCTCTTGCAGCTATTTAATGAATTTCTGTCCTGATTATTCACCCTCTTTAAAAACTGATAGCATAACAAATTCTACTGAAAGGTTTTGAGGCAGATGATAAACAGAAAGAGACTTCTGAGTTCAGAAATCCAAGGTTTTACAAATGGCATGAACAGCTTTCCTTTTTCAACAGCCTGATGCCTCTATCATTTTTTGCTAGCCCTAATGATTGCAAAACTGATATCATAACTAGAGTGAAAATAATACATTTTAAAAAATGTTGATATGAGCAAAAGCCAAGTGTGTGGGATGACAGATGAAAGTGGTGATAAATTGTGTGGGTGCTCTCATGTAAGAAAGTGCCTGAATCATTATTCGTTAAACAACAACAACAAAAAAGCCTATTTTCTGTTTGCAATACTGGGACTTGTTTAAAAAATCTTGGCATATAATTGGCATTCAGTGAATAACGAAAAGCTTATTTTCAGAAATTAGCAGTCGTGACTTCACAATTACTTGAATCTCACACTTGTGAATAATTCTGTTTGTAATTTGCTAGATTTTTTATTTTTATTTTTTAAGACAGAAGTGCAACACCTAATGAGCATCCATATCTAGGGCTTAAGTTAGTTTGGTATCTGGTAGGACCCAATCTGATCCAAACTACTAAATGCAAATCTATATGAATAAGTAGTGCAACAGTAGAGTAGATTTCATTCATTTTTTTTTCTCTGTTAAATCTTTCTAAATAACTCTTCATTCTTACAGTGGTACATCATTAAAATTGTCCATCTGAAGCTAGATATTTTTAACTCAAATTAGTTCTTTTCTATTAATTGGGAGAATAAGTTATAACTATGCACATTCATTAAGCAGTTTAATCATCTACGGATTAGTCTTTCAAAAGTATTCAGATGGCAAAAGGTGCAGGTGATTAATTCTTTTACATAAAGGATCATTAAAAGGTGTACTTAAATGCTAGTCTGTATCTTTAGATATGTAAATACTTTTGAAAAATCTTAGCCTTCAGCTGAGTTTTTTATAAAATTTCATTGTCATTTTTTTGCGAGGTTGGAGTGGAGGTTACACAAATTCTACATGGAGATTGCTATGTTTTAAACTATGTTTTAAAACCCTAGTTATGTTTTATCATGCAAATTCAAGCCCAAATTACAATATTCCCACATAGTTTTGTTGCACATAACAAACTGAAAGCAAACATACAGGAGGAAATCTCAAAATGCCTATCATGATAAGGGCTCAAAAGGCAGTTTTATACTTAGTGCAAGGCGTGGTTCCGTGATGTATGTATTTGGAGTGACCTCAGGAGCTAGATATGGTTTGCATTGTTCGTGTTAATAAATAAAGTAGCACTTTATTTGATTTAAATATGAAAGGATGTTTTCAGGAACTTCCTTGAGTCATTTTTAACACCACAACACCTCAGTGAGACTGCATGTACTCCAAATAATGCAAAGCTCCAGAGGTCAGCACGCTAAAAACTAACTATAGGGAGTATAATGCGCTTAAAGCAATCTCAGTTAGGAAGTCCTGTGACTACTTTTATAGTGATCTCATTTAAAGAGAGGCTTAATAAATCAAGGCTTGGCTGTGGGAGATGAGTATTTGGCTGCCAGAAGCACTTACCTGATTCCATGCTTACCGTATCTGAATGTCTATTTCCCACACCTCCAGAACTGGGCACAGCAAGGAGTGTAGCCTTCTTAAATTCACTAACCTGTATTGGAAGAGCACAGAACTTACTGCTCATGAATGAAGCGCACAGCTTCTAATTGATCAAGTTCTGCCTAATCTTAGTCGTTTGCCAGACTAGCTCAGCTGTGGGTTTCCTGTAAATGAAATCCATTTGTTCAGTGAGCCACTAAAATCCAGAGTTGACTCATCCTAAAGGAGAGTTGCATGGAGAAAAAT
Source organism: Heteronetta atricapilla (assembly GCA_011075105.1). NCBI lineage: Eukaryota > Metazoa > Chordata > Aves > Anseriformes > Anatidae > Heteronetta > Heteronetta atricapilla. The sequence goes on from CM021742.1 coordinate 12,676,053, forward strand.
AGTTGTGTGTTCTCAGTTACTAGCAATCACCAGAGCCCTACCGTTACCCCACAGCTAGGCAGAAACAAAGGTGGCTGCTGTTCTGCTGGGTTTTGTTTGCTTTTTCCTCAAGGGATTGGACCGTAGGTTTCTGCATTCCCTGCTTTGCCTGCCTGCCAGGATAGGATACAGTCATCTCAAAGCACAGGGATCTGAGGACTTCCACATCACTCTACACACAGTCTCTCTGTGTCAAAACTATGCTTATTTTATATTGTTTGCTGTCACTATGGGTAAGCATGGCAATACTTGTTCCGTTAGGGATAAAGGAATCTTTCATCTATTTGGACATACTCTATTAATCCTTAAAAATCATTTCTAAGTTTCTGAACCATTTATTTCAGAAATGCCTTCCAGTACAACAACATCCTTCATTTCTCTGTCATGATCGATGCCAGGAAGATGCAGGTGATTTTCATTGCTGAATACCTGCTGTTCTAACACACGAGTACTTTGGTGCACTTTGCCTACGATGCTGGTAGTTCTTTTAAAATACCACGTGCCTTATTGCAGGTTTAGCAATTCACATATCAGAACTGCATGTATAAAAACAGTAAATGCCTTGGTCTGGAAACTGAAAGAGAAGTTCCTATTTCTAAAATGGAAAAACACTACTTCTGTTTTACTCCTCAGCTAGATGGTCTTTCTGATCCTTTGCAACTAAAAGCCTGGAAGATGCATTTTTATTTTTTATTTTTTTATGTTTGGAAGGTTTGCATTTGAGCCATTTCTTGGAACTTGTGGTGTTTTGATATAATCAGACTGTGAAATGACCGCTCTCCATGCTGTTTTTGACTGAGACACAGAAGTATTATTGTGTTTGTCAGGCATATAGGCGTCTTGGTGCTTAGTTTCTGGTTTTATGTGCTTTGGTTACATAACCATTTAGAAGTGTGGTAAGATTTATGTGACTGGCTCAAACAGAAGATCATTAAAGCTGAAGGTTTACTTCTACAATTGTGAAGCTGGGTGCTCTGAAATAGTAGTAGCATCATGTTTTCCAGGAGACCTTTTTTATGGATGACTATCTCATCGGTAAGGCTCTCTTAGAAGGCTTGACCAAGGTCAGCAGCATGTTTATCCATGTCATCCTTCTGATTCCTGAACCTGCAAGAATAAAGCTTGCTTCACATGAATTTCTCAGGGTGTACCACACACAATGATAATATCTAACTCTAAAATACATAGCTATTTTGTGTAAAAGTAGAAAAAGAAGTTAGAAACAAAAGTAGCAACCTTTAAATTACTGTTTAAGATCTAAGGGACAATATTTGGGGTTTGGTTGTTCCCATGTCAGAGCTGTGAACTCTTTTGATACTGCTACATGGAAAGCTTTCTGTTTTTAATTAGTCCTCTACTGTGATGGAAAACTTTTTGTCGTTGTTACTTTTTATGCAGGCTTGCTTCCTACTGCCAGGTCCGGAGCAGATTAATGTCTGATGGGATACGGGGCTCTACTGTCACGAGCAGAGACATGGAAGCCAAAAATGCAGCAGTCCCACTTGTGGCTTAGTAGTTGGTTTCTGCAAAATTGTGTAATCTTGTCCCTCGGATTCTCCAGCTGTACAAACGAGACGCTGCTTGCAGAGTGCTGTGTTTGAGCTATAGAGTGCTTCCGTGATAAATCACCTGCAAATTGTAGGACTTAAAATAATAAAAAAATTACAATCTAGAAATTGTGGAATTATTGGAGTGTATGCAAAAATGGACACTTAGAAGATTTTATTTAGAAGGGTTTTCTTCAGTTTTTTGTTCCACCAAAAAAAAAAGCCTTACAGTTTTATTATTAATTGCCAGAACCTGAATTCTGTAAGGTGGGAGGGTAGCCCCTTATGAGCACATCGAATGGAAGGATGAGCTAAAGTACTTTGCATAACTTGTACATAAAGATATTAGGTAAAAGCTGTGCCTTTAAATAATTCTATAGGTGACCAGGTTCTAAATACAGCAAATACAATTACAAACATTGTTTTTTATATAAAAAAAATAAAAAGAGTAGTGTTCATCAGGTTGTACCAAGGAGGTAGAAGAGAATTCTGTCCCCAGTCCTGCATCAACATTTTAACTGCTCCTGAGTAGGAAGAGGAATTCAATAAAGATGTACAAGCAGAGGATTGTCTTCTGAAGACTTACGGTAAACAAAAAAACCCATACATCCCCGTTATTATAGAAGTTGACATTTATAATTGATTATGGAATATACTCTGAGCTCACAACTGAAATTAGTATGAAGTAGGAGTGCGTGATGCTGGCGTTACGGTTTTATCACAAGCCATTGTCACTGGAACTTGCATTTCTTTCTTGGTATGTCAGAAAGAAGACAAGCTGAAGCAGTGTGATGTAGATAATGGACTGGAAAGTATGTAAACATACCGAGGGAGCTGTTATCAAAGGTTTCTAAAGGCAAGGACAGCAAGCACTGTAATACATCATCTAGTTCTTTTAAGTGCCCCAGCCTCCATGGGCAAAAACAGCTCTCCAGAGTTGTGCCTTGGGTAGCTGTGATCCAGCCTGGCTCCTTTCAGGCTCTGCGACCTCATTTACTGCTTTATTAAAGTAGTGAAATACTAGTAGTGACTGCATCAGAGATGGGCGCATGTTCAGGTTGGGTTAGAAATACAAGCGGTGCTTTGGGAGAGCCAGCTGAACATTGCTACCTTTGCTTCTCCGATGCTGCCTGTGTTTTCTATCTTCACAGTTAATCTATAATGCAGAATAACTGCACGTGCTGATTTCAATCTATTCCAGTTTTAACTTTAAATTTGAAGCTGTTTTCAGAACTGAAAATCCATTTTTTCCTTTGCTACCTAGATTCATTATTTCGGAATATTTATAACCTAATTTTTTTTACATTTTGTTTGACATAGACGGTCATGGGGACGGTGGTGCGGTTTGAATATTTTGTGTCAGTATCTGACTGAGATCTGAGGGGGTGTTGGTTGTTCAAGTCCCAGTCCCTGCCAGTCGTGTCTCAGTTATGCCTCTTTGAGGATTAGGAATGAATCTGTTACCGTCTTTGACATGGTGAGATCTTTAACTCAGGAAACAGTGCAATCGCTAAACTAAAAGTTACTGCGCTATCCAGTAACAAAAGTGAGAAGAAACTTGAATTTGTTTTCCAAAGTACAGCAGATCACATTGAGCTACGCCAGCTGTTTGAACTTCCTAAGTTCATCTTGACTGCATCGTTTTGGATGTGCCTGCTTTAGCAACTCAGCTGTCAAAGAGGGAGTGAGAAGCCACTGGAAGCGGTCACCTCTCCAGCTGGCGTACTGCTCACAGAAGAGGCTACACATCCATCCCCTAAGAGACAGGCTTACGACACGCTGGAAGCTTTGGCAAGCTCAAATGCAAGGAACATAGCCTTAAACATAGTGCAAGATTACCGATCTAAGTAAGTGGCTGGAAAGTTGCTCTGCATTTGCTACTCTGGGTGGATTTTTACTGATGGGTCTCGTAGGATACCCTAGAGGTAATGTATCCTTCTAAGTAAAGAGGATTGAATAGGATTTCATTCCAAAATACAGAAAGTGCTATCCAAAATTACACAGAAAATGACAGAAGCAGCATATCTTGCTGCTTCTTCCGATAACAGCAAACATATCAGCAAAGCGTTCGGCTTATATAAAACTCAGAATTTTGATGTCCAATATTAAAACTTCCCTTGTTTGTCCAAAGGTCTTTAGATCCCAGCCTCTTGGCTGCTATTTTGAAAGAAAAAAAATGATGTGTCAACCATGCATTTCTCACAAAGGCTTTGCTTATGGGAGCTGAAGTATTCTGCAATTTGCATAAAGCGCAAGGACTGTGATCTTGACAAAACACACATTTTGCAAAGCAATATTATCTTGGGTGCAATTAAAACTTGCATAAACAAAACTGATGGTTGTAGGGGCCAACTTTTCTTCCTACTTTCAATTCTCTCCCCACCTCTTGCTTCCCCTCTACCCCCGCCATCCACAGCTTTTGTCACTGCTGCAGCCAGAAAGATTTTTATTGCTTTCAGATGCTGTCACCTGCATAACAAAGCGCAGATCGAAGTTGCATCATTTCTGAGCCTTCAGAAGTGTTAACAGATGTGCTGCTTCTTGAAAGCCAAAGAAGGTGCTGTATGAGGAGAAAGCTAAACTAGATGTAGAAGCTGCACAAGCTAAGAGAGGCAAAATGTAGATGTTAAGAAAAAAAAATCAAAGCTTTTCTCCCTAAAGCTTCTAAAGATTGAAAACTCTTCTTTTTCAAAGCTATTTGAACTATGTTAGTAGCTTTGGAAAGACACTTGGGCCGCATGAAGTGAATATCTATGCTGATACAGCTATACCGTTGGATATGTGGGATCAGTGTGTGTCACTCCTGTTCGGGACTTTCAGTGGTGTTTTCATACCTAGCATTTGCTCGAGGGCAGAGTTGTGCTGAAAATCTCAGATAGGAAAGGTGTGATTTCAGAGGTCGCTTATTTCAAGATATTTATGAGATTTAGGATGTGTATTTAAAAGAAAAAAAAAAAAAGCTTCATACTCAGGAGTGCAGTGCAATACTGGAACAGGTCCGCCATGGAGCTGTGAAATTTTTACCCAGAGAGATTCCCAGGTCAGTGCTGATCTAGCACTGCAAATAGCTCCCCTCTGAGGGCAGGTTGGGCTGGATGACCTCCAGAGAGAGATCCTTTCTACCTGGTGTTTAAACGAGTCTGAAAAGATGTGGGCTTCCTGTGCTTTCTGTGGGCCTTCCAGAACATTGCAGTATCACGTTAAGCTTGAGTTCAGAATTCATCACTTTTTTTTCCTACCACCCGACAGCAGGTATGTTGCGTTGTGCTGCAGCTCTGCCTGCAAGCAAATAAAGTCTTGTCAGTCAGAGCTGCCTGCTGAAATCCTAAATGCCTGCCCTGCTCCTGCACGAATAAAGAAATGGCTGCAGTACGCTGAAGAATAAAAGTCTTCCCATTGTACTTTTCTGTTTGATAACATGGGAAGAAGTATTTTTGCCACGTTTTTATTGTATTTCTGTAGTGCCCCTTGTCATGTTGAAGGGGTTTTCATATGTAAGGGAAAGGTCTTAAGTCCTGGTCCATACCCTTAGCGGGCTTCAGGGATCTTTTCACCCTTACTGGATTGTAAAATGAAATAAGAGAGACTTAAATGTACAAATCCCAAACAAAGCTATTTGATACTGGTTTGTTTTGCTTGCTTTATGATAACTCTTCTGCTCTAATGCAGTGTACCATGGCAGTGAAACTTGTATTCCCAAGGAAATCTTGGAGAACTTCCTCAATCAGCAGGAGTTACCTTGCAGTTGAGGCAGGAACAAAACTTAATGTGCAGCTTAACAGAATTTAAACGATAGCTTTATAACAAAATATGATGATGTCTGAATTCAAAGGTGTGCACCTTAAGTGTGTTTATGTGCCAGGTATTCTAAGAGACATAGGTAGATGCTTTTATAGTACTTGCTACGGTACGTAATAAAGAGTTGATCTCCAGTTACTGGTAAGATATGCTGGTTATAAAGGATGAAGATAACTTTAATCTCCGGTTTTACTGTACTGCAGAAAACAAGGAGCCTTTCTTTTCAGAAAATGTTTCTTATTAGAAAATTCAAAGCTTTCATAATAGACATTGATCTGTGCTGTAAAATTAAAGGAGGAGGAAAGCTTTCACACAGAAACGCTAATAATGTTCTCTTTGTTAATGCCTTTGTGTAGCATATTAAGTCAGCCCCAGTTCTGGACTCTGAGCCATCTACCTTCCCGTAATGCAGTCATCCTGAGGCTGTGCTCTACATCGTACCGTTTTTACAGCGTGGGAAGGATGCTGTTTGTCCTTTGTGAAGTACCTGCCCTAGCTGTGGGTAGACCCCTCTTTTCAAGTAAGAGCATGTGTTGTAAGCACACCGCTGGTGCACCGTTCCTGTATTGTGAATGGTGCAAGCCGGAAGAAGCAGTGCAACGCCAGGTTTATTGTGCTAATAGCAATAAGGGCTCATTAAATAGCTAATGATTGTATGATTGGGATTTTACATTGTAGTGCAATGAATGGAATGTTTGCGTTGTATTCCGGTCTCTACACTGTCTCCAGAAAAAAAAGAATCAAAATGTAATTTGCTAGAAACGACCCGTACCTTTTAGGCAGGAAAAAAAAAGGCAAGCCTTTCCTAGCAAATCATGCTAAACTTGCACATTTCCGTAGTCCTTTCTGAAAGCATGACGACAAGGTCAATCGTTGTATATGCATTTTCAAATTATTTGCAATTTGCCGAACGGTAGGCAGCCTTCTAGATTTTTTTTTTTCCCCTGTCTGCTTATTTTTATTTATACTTTCTAAGTCCATTCAGTTGTTATATGTCATTGCAGTGAGCTTCTGGGCATTCCGCCAAGTCTTCGGTACTGTCAGGATGCTGGATAAAGTACAAAGAAAAATGCTTGTCTGTGTTTCCTTGTAAAATTTTACAAGTATTGTATAGCATCAGCAGTAAGACCATCCTTATTACAGCAAGAGCAGGAGTAGATGAACGCGGGACTGACTCTTTCTCTGTCTGTGCAGATAGGTAGAAGGTAGAGTTCACTTCGACATGTACGAATGGCAAACGGCCGCAAATTAATCAGAAAATCTGAACCAGGGACCTAGGCTTCCGTCAGCTGAAGGAGTCTGTGTTTAATACTGTGAAACTGTGTAAGAGCGTAACTGTGAAGACGAGCCTTTCCTGAAGTAATAAAACTGGACAAAAATAATTAGAAATTTTGGAAGCTCACCGTTATCATTACCTCACCCGTAACTGATCCTGTAATTATAATGACCTGTTGGGAAGAGCCTTGTTCCTATGCACTGGAGCGTATGGTTTCCACAAATGTTCCCATTCTTTCTTAAAAAAATCAATTTTTGTGATTTTTTTCAGTGTCATTTTCATATTGGAACTGGATGTTCGTTTGATTCAAATGTAGTAAGATAATAGGAGCATATTGGGGGAGGGGATTAAACATTTTTTTAATAGAATATAATATGGTCGAGCTGATTATTCATTTCCTAGGTTAATTTCTGAGTAAGTATGTGATTTCTCTGTATTAAAGCAAACAAACAAAAACACAACAAGCTGTAGATACTTGCAAATTTGACTTGAGGAAGAGTGAATGCCACATGTCTCTTTGCTCGTTTTTCAGTGAGTTTTGCTATGTTTGTTGTACTGCAGAGAATGGGGCAATGTAGCTGCAGTATTTTCCCTCTGCTTATTAGAGAATGTTTGTAAATGAATACGAATATTGATTATTATGCTTTGATAAAAATTGAAAGGAAATCTTCCCATGCACCCGAGTACTCCATCAGCAACATTACCTTCTATTGTAAATTGCAGACTTCTTACATAAGAGTTTGAGAACAGCTCTACAGTGCTTGTTGTGAGAACAGATAGAATTGAAGTCTCTGACATCATTACAACATAAGAAAAGGGTTTTTAATTTTTTTTTCCCTGTAGGAAAATAAAACAGAGATAATGAATCTAGAGGAAATTAACTTAAACTTGCGTTATTTGATATTCTTTTTCTAATGTACTCCTTTTTTCTGTAGTTTGCGCTGAGGCTTTTGATCCAGATGAAGAGGAAGAAGATACAGAACAAAGGGTAAGAATGAATGAATTGCACTGTGCTTGGTTCTGTCTACAGCCTGACAAGCGGAGGTCAGTACGTCAGACTTCCTTACCATTTGTGCATTTCGTTCTGCGAGGTGGTGAGGTGTGCTGTCGCTGACAATGTGACACTGCTCTGAAACTGAAGGCCACTTTATCACATACACTCATTTTGTCACTCTAGCTTTAATACAGTTTTACTTCAGAGGACTTGATATTCTCTACTTGAGTCTACCATCTATAATAAAGTTTGGATATTTTCCTTTCTTAATCATCGTTAGCTCTTGTTGAGGCAGTTCCTAGAGCACCGGTGCTGTTCTGAAGGTTTAGTTAACTCAAGCACAGCTGTTCCTTCACGGGTGTTTGAAATTCCTCGCATGCTTTTCACTGCCTTCTTGTCAAAGCAGTTTGCCTGGGTAGGAGAAATACTTCATTGAAATGTTTTGAGACTTGTGACCACCTTCTGTTCTATTGTTTTTGAAAGTTGGAAATTTCTAGGAATTGCAAGTCCAGGTACTGTTATTGTTTTTCTTTAGAGATGTACAGGAAATCCTGTAGCCTGGCTGGTGAGGGTCAGGTTTTTCTCTAGGGACTCTCTGCTGTTCCATTTCCAAATTCCATCTCACTGATGCTTACACTTCTGCAAGGAAAATCTAAGTCTAATCTAATTTGTCTTGAACGAGAAGATAGTTCATACGTAAGATTCCAAAAAAAAAAAAAAGACTATCTGACAATCAAAATGGTTTTAAACCTGGATACATCTATTCCATCAAAAGTGTTAATTTTCCTGACTGCTGGCTCAGTATCAGTAAAAATAAAATAAAAAATATTTTCAAATGAGTTCTGCTACTCAAGCTTGGACAAAGAATATTTAGAAATGCCTGCTAATGTTACAGTTTTTCAGAACTCTTGTTATTCTAGAAATACAGTTAATACAGTGAATGTGAAGTAATAAATGATTTTTATACGTTTCCATAATTATCCCCCCCATCAAAAAAAGATAAATATTTTATGAGACGCAGTGAATGTTGGTTACTTTAACTCGATGAGAGATTTATTTGTGACTGTATCTATGGCTCAGTTGGAAGGGAAGGGAAAGGCATCCTTTTATTCTTGTCTCCACTGTTTTTTAGCATGTGTTAATTGTCAGCGTAATATGTTTCTGTATTTTTCTTTCACTCTGTCTTGCATTGTACATTCATATGTAAATACTGTTTATGCAAACAACAAAAAAGAACTTAATACTATGTTACTTTAAAATTCTGTTTGAAGTGAATTTCATTTTGAAATTCATTTTGAACTGAAGGTTCAATTTGTAACCATATTTCTTTGCTGTCATGACAGTTTGTTTATTTTTACTTTTTTTTTTTTTTTTTAAAGGTAGTTCATCCAAAAACTGATGAACAACGATGCAGACTGCAGGAAGCATGTAAAGATATCCTGCTCTTCAGAAATCTAGATCAGGTAATATCTGTTTAAGGAAGTCTGAAGTGGAGTTGCTGTTTTGTAGCTTGATCTAACAGTCCAAACACTGTTTTTGCATTGTGATAGTTCATACAATTTTAATTATAAGCAGACTGGCTTGGGGCATGTATTTGGAGATTACTGTCAATTAACAATACAAACAGGTCAAATTGTCAGTTATTGTGACTGTCAGATCACTATCCCTGCAAATTCCATTTTTTTTCCTGTTTTTGTTAGAGAAAGATATTTTATAAATTCTATTTGTCTTTTACTTCTGGGTGCCATTGCACTTGATTTGCTTTTCCTGATGGAACAGCTCACAATTTAGTGGGCAATTTGAAATTGAAATAACTTACACAATTTATAATTGTTGAACTCTGTCTACATTTGCTTGATTTTAGATTGCTTCACCTTTTTGTAAATGTCAGTGTGTCAGTAAATTTTCTGCAAGTGAATGTAAAAGTAACGTTTTTAGGTTGTTACATTAGAAAATATTATTGTGTTTTTTGCTTTTTGTTGTTTTAAGTGAGGTTCGTAGGATGGTTCAGGTATGTAAGATAGTTCAGGATTGGACCTCTGGAAATAATCAAATCCAGCCTCTGAAAGACCATAGAACAAGTGCTTCTCATATCTGATCTGGTGTTTCCATCAAAATGGCACTGACATCTCCACTACAGGTTGATTTTATTTTATTTTTCTAGTGTACTGTCATAAAAGCAAAGGGGAGGAATGAAAGCTCTAGCACCAGCAGTGGTCCCTGCATCTTCCTGGTTTGAATCACAGCTTTGTCTGAGATATGAAAAGATGTAGTTCATGGTTTCAGAACTGCTGCTCAGCTTTCCTTAAAGTTCTCACAGTTGTACAAGCTCCAAAAGTCATCAACCTGCATTCCCAAAAGAGTATTTAAAAGCTTTTGACTGCAGCAAGCTTAAGAAGTTGACATTCAGTCAAAAAGTTTCCTTGAAAGCTGTCCTTTCAAAGACTGTTCTTTTGCTGTTCTGTCATTATATCTATTTACTTAAGACATATAAAATGCACCTTTTGCAAGTAACCTGATTGTGTATAGTAAAAAATGAAACATCTAAGAATATTCAGCAGCTCAAGGAGTATGTACAAAATGTGATCGCTATTCAAATTGATTAGGCCGATCTTTTAGCTCTGAGCAAAATCACCCAGAAGCAAAAACTAATAAACAGTTCACACTCAAAGATGACTTTGAAAAACACATCTGAGCTGAAAAAGTGGCCTTAGAAAAATACTGCTTCCTGGGAAAAGCTTTCTAAGCAGCTGGGGAGAGAAGTAATGGAAATGGTCTTAGCTGCAGCTGTTGAAGACTCCAGCTTTAAGATAGCACATGGCTGAAAGATGACTACAGTATGTACATTAATTATAGTATGACAAAGGGCACTTCGCAGAGAGGGGAGTGTTTTCCTAGGGTTAAGTACACCTTAAATGGTGTATAGAACTTGCCTCCTTCCACCCCTCATCCCAATAATTTCTTTTTAACCTCCTCTGCACAACTGGGAAATATGACTTGTGTGGAAGGTTGGCTACAGAGTGCCTGCTGAATAGCAAAATGCATGGCTGCTGCTTTTGCTCACTGGTTAATATCCTTTAATAATTGTGAAGAATGCTTTGAGATTAAGGCTCAAAATCTGTTCTTTGCTCCTTAGCTTCCAAAGAGTGCCATGTAAAGCAGTGTTGTTGTTTTTTTAAACAAACAAACAAAAAATGTAAAACCCTTCAAGGAGTAAATGTATTTGTGTGACTCGAATGTCCTGGCAAATTCATTCTTTTTCCACTGGTTGCATGTGGGTGAACTGTGCTGAATTTAGGTCCAGTGACTCAACCGCCGTTTTAAATGTCTTACCTTGTATGATTAGTTGATGTCATACTTAGTATCAAACACAAAGGAACCGATGTCCAGTGGATCACTTTTAGCAAGGTTCTCACAGAACTTTGGGCTGAAATCAATCCAGATTATCAGAGTTTAACCCTGAAGTTTTGAGCATGCCCAACGATACACCTGATTTATGCTTGTCTAAACTGCTGGGGGAGTAGGTAATCTTTCTGCTGTTTAAAGCTGTGAATGAAATATCATGTGTATGCTCCACCATATCTTAGAAAGGAGTTTGTAGAATTTTAACTGTGACTGAATTTCATACTGGGTGAGAGCAACGCCTCTTATCCTTAGCAGCAAGGCCATCAGGCATCTTCAGTACCATTGTTTGAAACAAGAGGGTCTTAAAGTTCAGGTGTATTCCTGGGCTTGTCCTTTTATTAACAAAAGAGCTCAGTGTTCCATTTGCTTAAAAATAAGTCTGCCTGTTTACCCTCCAAATAAAACACTGCTGAGTTACGGTATTTTTAAAAAGCTTTTTAAGATTTATATTGCTTGTTTTCTGACAACTGTTACTTAAATGCATGCTGTGAAATAAGTGGTTGAACGGCATTCAGGCAATGGTTCTTAATTTCGTTTAAGTATCAAGAGAGTTTTTAAGGACAAGAGAATAAAGTTTGAGTGAAATGAGGCAATATTTTCAGTATGGAGCCAGTGTAGAGTCAAAGCCACCTAGAGCCAAGCCTAGCACAGACTTGTCTGGAGTTGAATGGTCTAGAGTCCCAAAGTCTAGTTCCAAATGCTCTAGAGTCAAACAACGCAGAGACAAAATGCCAAGAGCCAAACGGTCCAGAGCCAAGTCTGGCACCTGAGAGTCTGTCAGTAAACAGTCTAGAGCCAAGCAGTGCAGAGCTGAAAGGTATGGAGCAAAGTCCTTAGCTAAATCGTTTAGATCTAGGCCTAGAGCTAAACAGTCTAGAGCTAAGTCACCTAGGACTGAATGATCTAGTGGTAAATGTTCTAGCACCCAGTTCCCCAGAGCCAAGCCACCTAGAGCCAAACACTTTAGAGCCCAGCTGCCTAGAGCTAAGTCTAGAGCCAAACCATCTTGTAGCTGAGCCACGTCTAGAGCTGAACGTCTGAGTTACCTTGCAAGATCATTATAAATGATGATGACAAAAGTGTGAAAACTAGAAAAACTAGAGACTTTTTTTTTAACCTGGGGTTTTATTCTGGAGCTCTTGTGAAACAGAAAATGGAGGAGGAATGCATATACTTTCTGTGAGCTGTAGTGTTTCATATGTGGGAAATGGCAGGGTGCTTGGATCCTGGTGCGATGGCAATAATGTCTGAATCAGCTCTGTGAAAATGAGAAAATTATCTGTTACAGTGTTAGGTGAAAGATTGTTTAGGTTTATCTAAAAGATATATTAATAACTTGCTATGCGATTGGGAATGTAGTTTAAAAGCTTTTATAGCATGTAATTAAAAAATCCTTGCTAGTCTGTGCCAGCATGGAATGGACCGTGGGAAGGGAGCTGGAGAAGAAAGGGATGTGGGTCTGAGTTTCTAGTGTTAGAGCTTTATCTCATGTCTGGCTGTAAGGTGAGATATGGTTCCTAATCCCAGCTCTGCAACTGATGTGCCGTGTAGGCGTTGAATAAATCAGCACGTGTCTGCAGTGAGAATACTGCTGTGGGATCGCACCGTCTTCCAGTGGGCTTTAGCAAATTGCCAATCTTCTGTGTCTTAATTTTCTGGCCCTTACAATGGGGAATGCTGAATGAAAAATAACGTAACAAGTAATGTTGTCAAGTACATTGAGCTTCTAACATACTGCAAGTGTTAGGCATTTATTTTACTAACTTGTACATCTCAATTCAAGATCTTAGTTGTTAAGTGAAAATGGTGTAGGATGAGTGTAGTGTTTAAGGGGGAGGAGATAACATTTATTTTCCCTGGCTGGGTGGTTTGACCTCTCCTGTAGAAAATGAGTGAAGCCTTTATATGAGTGGCTTCTCTCAGCAGAACAGATAGATAGCTCTGAAAATCTTTGGATGACCTGTATTTGCAAGAGCATTAATAGCAGTATCATGTATGGTTATGCTGTCTGTGCGTGGGCTTTGACTTTTACAACTTCCTTGGCTGTGCTGCGTACAAAAGAAAGTTTAGTCATGGCTCATCAGAGAAACCCCATTTGCGTCTGCTATGCTGCCAAAGCTTTTCTCATTTTCTGTATGTGCTCTCCATGCATGGCTATCTGATCTCACAGAGTATCTGGGGAAATAACTTCGGTTGTCCAGAGGCTTGTTGAGTACAGCCCTTGTCATGGCTGGGGCTCTTGGCTGATGACAGTGCAAATAAGTTATTAATAAATGCTGGTGTGGTTTTTAGACACCCATATAATGAAATATGGGTATTGCTGATAAAATCAGCATGTAGCCACTGCAGTGAAGATGTGTCAGATTATACCAAGTGAGAACTTGCTTATATATATGTGCTTAACTGATGCGTACCATTTCAGTGCCAAAGCAATTTGAACATAAATTTGAGATAATAGCTCTTCTGTAAGGGAAGCATCTGTTTGTCTGCATTATTGAACTTACATATTAATAAGCTGGAAACAAAGTGAGGTACTTTCTAGTTAAAAGCAAAATTCAATATCAAAATTCCTTGTATTTGTGTACAAATAAAAATAATGCAATGCGTGTTGCAGTTCATTATCCCGGTCAGGTCAAATGAATTTGCCTTTGTCCAGCAAATAATGCAAAATTGTCTTTTCTGAGCGTGTGTTTTTTTTTTTTTTTTTCCCTCCTGTTTGTTTTATAGGAGCAGCTGTCTCAGGTTCTTGATGCCATGTTTGAGAGGAAGGTGAAACCTCAGGAACACGTGATTGATCAAGGGGACGATGGAGACAACTTCTATGTCATTGAGTGGTAAGCAGCTGTGCCCTTGAAAAGTGAAACATGTTTCTTTTCAGCTTCTTAGAAATGGCAGGGAATACTCGCTTCAGGATGGTTTCTGAAGGAAACATACTTTTTGCGATTGTTGCCTCTTCCTTTTGTGTTTCCCCTTTAGGTTCCCATTGACTTTTGGATCATTTGCGAAGGGCAATCAAAAGTGACAGAGGTGGACATCCTCGTGGTGGATCCACCATCTTACTGAGTTGCCCTTTTCTGTTATTTTTTTTTTTTCCCTTAGGGATTTTATATTTTTTCATGTGAGTGTTTTTCTTTGAGTCCTTGAGCTGTGTATGATTACCATCTCAACAAATGCCACTTTGGTTTGTGTCTTTATTCTTCTTACCTTGCAGCGCTTTAGCTCACAGGCTCAGCAAGTTCTCTCTATAAGGCTGAGCAAGGTCACGCAGTGACACCTCACCCATATAGTCCTTGGACCACAGACATCTGAGTACTAGGCTGAAGGTTACATGGCTATAGTTATTTGGAAACAAATGGCACTAGTAAGTGACTTTCAGGCTGAGGGATGGGAAGTTGTTGTTCCATTTCACTGAAGGTGCTCACAGATGGCTCCTTAGATCAAAAAAACCTCCTCTTCCCTCTCTGAGAGGCATCAGGAGCAACAATGTTCAGAGAGATTGTTGAAAAAACAGCCAAATAAAGGTTATAGATGGATTCAAGACACCCCAAAGGGGCCTCACTTGGTAATACACATTCTATGAAAAGACAGATGCAGTTAAAGAGCATCTGTACTCATCCAATTACTTTTCTTTCCCTTGGCTGGATCACTTAAAACAGCGTTGTCAAAATACTATGCAGAAGAAAGCAATTAGGTTCTGGCCAGGTCTGCCGGGACTAAAGTGCTTTATTAATGGAAAGATATTGTGAAAAACCTGTAGCTAGAAGCAGTTTAGTGTCAGGCAATTGGAAAACTCAATAAATATGTTCCATGGCACCTAGCAATAAGAAGACTATTTGTATAACAGCAAAAAAAATGTTTTTGTTGTCTGTACCGGAACGTTGTCTAATGAAAAGCATCTATTCCATTGTTTTCCAGGGGTTTGTATGATATTGTTGTAGCAAAAGACAACCAAGCACGCTGTGTGGGCCGCTATGATAATCACGGCAGTTTTGGGGAACTGGCGTTGCTGTACAACACTCCTAGAGCTGCCACCATTGTTGCCACAACAGAAGGAGCCCTCTGGGGACTGGTAAGGAAAGGAAGTTGCCCTCATATGCATACTGTTTGAAATACTAACTCACCATGTCTAGTGGCAGGTGCTTCTCTCTGTATGATTCCTTGTGCTAATAGCTATTTTATCATGATCTGTTATCTCACCTTGTTGCATAAAAGATCCATTGTGCAAATGGTTTTGGCCACCCTTCTAGAACAACTCATCTGTAAAAACTGTGTTGCTAGTTTTATCTGTCCTTTTTATCATTTTGCATTTGTTGTAATCAAAGCTTTTGTTAGGGGAAAAACCAAACAAACGTCCCTTCATCCTGCAGAGAACAGTGAAGACATTAATGCACGTATTTTGTAGAGGGGAAAAACAGTATCTAAGTAACATTCTTTACTTTCAACTCACCTTTATGCCATTTTGTCTGCTTTAAGGGATATGGACAGTGTTGAATATTTTCTTGAGCATGTCATTAATTTGAAGAGTAGGAAAACTGCCCAAAGCTTTGTTTTCCCTCAGAATAAACTGTCATGATGTTTCTGGTCCCTTTGTGTTACCCTGGAAGAGGTTCTCGGGTCAATGTGACCTTTTGAGATACCAAGCTAAATGGTAATGTTGCTTTGCCTTTAGCCCAGCAGTGTTTAATGTGAAGCTGTAGACATTAGTTTCCTATTTTAGTTCTTTTCTCTACGCTATTTGGATAGGGTTATTTTCACAGTGGTCTCTTACTTGTCTGTAAGGGCTCACATAATAAGCAAATTGTGCGATCAGAGAAGCCTTTGAAGCCAAAAGTGTTGTATGCTTTCTGTGTGCACTGGGCTCCGCAGCAACAATCGCTGGGGGTTCACCGTGTGTTGTGACCTTGATTATACGACTGATAAGCTGCTACGCACAGCATGCTTATGCAATCTTTGCACTTGCTGAGAGAACTGATTTTCCTTTTCTTTGTGAGCTGAAAGAAAAGATTTTGGTAAATCAGCCAGGGAGTAATGTCAGTATCTAATTTCTTGAACAAAATAGCTACGTACACAGCCCATTCATAAAAGGAAGAAACTCAGATGATTCTTTGTTCCAGTTTGCCTTTGAAAAGAGCTGCACAAATCAGGTTAATTTTGTTTTCATTCTGTGATTACATTCACTTAATTAGCAAGATGTAGTTGAAGGGGGACCTTTTGCTAGATAGCTGTCCTGTGGATATTTTATTAACTAAGGTTGCATCTTCCTGTCTAAAACTTTAGTTATTTATTCCTGTTACCCTGTTCTTCTGTTGTTGGCATGTTTTATTGTATTATTTTGTGCCTGATGTAATTGAAACATATCTTTATTAGTCTGCAAAAGTAATTGCTCAAGCTTATAGGTTGTCTACTGTTTAGGAGGTGCGGGTTACTCCTGCTGCATTGCAGGCTTAGGCTAACAGAAGGCTCAGGCAAGAAGCAGTAATGAAATGTTTTTTTTTTCTATGGAGCAGGGAAATGTCCTCACCGTTTGCTATTGAATGTTTCTGGGGAAAACCTCACAACTGTGTATACTTCCATCACTGCTCTGCCTTTTTGTCCAAATACTGCTGCTTCTCCTGCCTCATTGATACTCTGAAACAAATGAATTCTGAATTTTTTATGTTCTTGCAATTCCCCTGACGATTTCTGCACCTCTCTGCTTCTCCAAAGGTGTACATTTGAAGAGACTTCTACCACTGAAGAATTTCTTTAAAATAAAAGACCCCCCACCCCAACAAACAGACAAACAAAAAAGGAAAGAAAAAACCCACCAAACTCACCAATCCCTCAGGCTTTATCATCTCTTGTCCTTTGGATAACAGTAACGCTATTCTGTTCATCTGTCACCTCCTTCAATTTACATATTCTGGTAGTGCTACCAGCATCAGTCATTGTTTCCTCTCAAAGTGTATGTAGCCTGCAGCCCATAAAACTGTTCTCTTACCTGGAAACACCACTTCACCTCAAAATCTCTCTTCTGAAGTATCAGTTGATGTTTTTAGAAAACGAAGATGCACAGGAGTGTCTCTCAGGGACTTTGGATGTTGCTGCTAATTCTGTGGTATATTTAATATATATATATATATTTGGGGGGACCTTTTTCCTGACCGAAATTCTGTTCTATTCTTCTGACTTTTTTTGATTTTTCCATTTAGGCTCACATCGTTTATGGGCCGTGAGCATTACTGTTATGCAAACACTAACAAAAATACTGGTGGGCAAGTGCCTTTCCCCTTAGCCTGGGTGTGCTGTATATTTGCAGCTCTCTTGTGCCCTTTCTCATCAATGTTCTCCAGTGGTTCAGCCCAGCCTTTTCTGCGTGCAAATAAAAAGCTTTTCATTAAGATCTCTGACGATAAACTCGCAAACATGTCTGCCACTGCAGGTGCTGAGACAGATGTAGTTAGCTGGGCAGGCTTGCCTTCACTCAGGCATGTACTGCCGCCCACTGGCCATGGAGCCGGTACAGCACTAACTGCTGCCTGAAAAAAAAGTCAGCAGGGCAAGTGGTGGAGCAGCAGGCTGGAAATCTTGCCCAGTATTTAGTCTTCAAAAGCATACCAAAGCATTTTTGCATCAAGAAGGTGCTTATGGTGCATGTAGACAGACAGAAGTTCAGAAGCAGCCAGTCCCTGCAAAAAGCTGCCTCTTGGATCCTTAAAGGTGGAGGAGGAAATCAAGTCTGTTGCTGTTTGATACTTTTTGTATTGATCTAAATCTGAGCTGAGGACAGAAGAATCCAGTTCAGACTTAATCCTGTAGTTGCTTTACCAAATAAGTGTTGTAAATTTCAATTTCCAATGGCTTCAGCAAAAAGAGAATAATTTCTTTTATTCTATGTGGAAGCATGAAAGTTATAATAAAAAAAAAACAACCAAAAAAGAAAACAAACTCAACTCTGAAAAACAGAACAAGATAGACTAAAAGGGGAATTCTTACATGCTTGTCTGAGAAGGACTAAGTTTGTCTTAGAGTTCCCTGCCTTTCAGTTTGTTATTACAGTAAATACTCCCACAAGAGCTATTAGGATCACCATTGCGATGGATATGGTGCCATTTCAATAGCCTGACTCATATCCAGCGTTTCTTACACTGCTTAGTTAATGTTTGTTAGCTCTTTAATCAATAAGCATTTTAGTTGAGAGGAATAATTTGTGCTGTTTCTTGCAGGATCGAGTGACATTCAAAAGAATTATACTGAAAAACAACGCAAAGAAGAGGAAGACGTACGAGTTATTTATTGAATCTGTGCCACTTCTTAAATCCTTGGAGGTAAAGACTCTCGGAGATACCAGATTCTTGCACTAGCATTATCGCTGCAGTCAGTGTTTCTGCTATATCAGAAATCTGTCAGTTTTGCTTACAGCTTTTAAAGAGCTGCTTTAGTGTCTCATTTGCCGTACAACTGAATTTGTTGTTGAAGTTGTACAACATTTTTTTCATATCCTTTGTTTACAGTAGACAATTTTTGTCTTAGTCTGTATAAAGATTTAAAAACAAAATATAAAACAGAAAATGTATTAAAGTGAAAACTGGGACTCGTGACTTTGGTTCTGTTTGAGGGTGTGATACTGAAGTAACAGTATAATCACTGAAAAATTTGGCCTTCATTGACTGTGAATGGTTTTAATTTCATAACAGTGGGCCACACCAGCTCTTGCCTTAAACCTTAACCCATATTCAGGTGTTAAACTAAGAACAGGCTAAAGAAAGCACTGCTGCTTGGGAACAAAATGACCAGGCAGAGCTGACACGTGTTATGTTGACGTGTATGATACATGCTTTCAGGAATGATGTATAGTCACTTCTAAGCTGTGTTCAGACTGTGTTTGCAGAAGGGTTTTGTAGCCATACCAAGCTGCTTTGAACAGTGGTATGTTTCTGCCTTTGCCTTATATCACAACTTAGTTTTCTTTGTTAGCATTGATATTTTGTATTTCAGAAAATCTTTTAATCTTCTTAAGAGAAAATTACAAAATGATGGGTGTGAACAGCAACCTCTAATATATATTAGTTTGGACATATGCCGATAGCTGTGGAAGGGGTGAATTGCATAACATCTTCTCCTTCGATGGCTGGCTTAATCTAGTTCAATCAATGTGACTTTTGAGCAAAATGACTCATAAATACTTAAGGATATAGAAAAATAACTCATTAGCACTGGATGGCTTTTTGCATGACACACTGCAGTTGAATCATGCGTGGATCAGAATTAACAGTTTCTCAAACATGGGTTAGATTGAAGTGCATTTGTGAAATGAATGGATTAAAACTGAATCATCTGTTGAGGTATTCATTTTTATCTGTTTAAGATTTTCTTCCTTTCTGAATACATTTTTACACTGATCTGAACAAATAACATTGGTTTGTGGTTTGCTGGATGAGAAGCAGGAAACATTGGAGATAAATTTAACTGTCCTTTCTCCCTTCCTGTTTGTGAGGGCTTAGGCATGTTTCACTGCATGTCAGATTAGCAACTCCTGACCTTGCTGCTGGGCATCCTGTTGCAATGCCTGCTTACAATTTAGACCTAGTATCTTCTTCAGATCACCTCTTCCTCTCACTAATGAGTGAGTTTTGGGACTGGGGAAGGAAAATAAAAAAAAGATTATTCAAGAGTATGGTGATTAAAATGTTTTGGGTTTGTGCTGCTGGTATTCTCATTTAAGTTTGTTCTTAGGAAATTTGTGACTTTTTCTAAGTGCTTTTGTCAAATTTCATCTGAAACTCACAGGATGTATTTTTGCTGTAGTTCTAAAACAGCCAAATCTGTGATTTTAAATTTAGGGGATTATAAAAGCACATGGATGGGACATTCAAAAATTTTATTGGCCTATTGATTGCGGTTGTCTTGAAAACTGTTGGGCAGTTTAACAAAGTCATTGTGGGGGCTGCATTTTTCAGTACCCAGATTCTGTGTGCGTGTGTTTGTGTAGTGAATGCATCTTCAATTCTAGTTACAAAGTTTACTAGAGATGTACTGTACCAGACAGATAATTGTGCTTATTTTCCTCTTCATTCTAGGCATCAGAGCGAATGAAAATTGTGGATGTTATAGGAGAGAAAGTGTATCAAGATGGGGAACGTATCATTGCTCAGGTACTTGGAGTCTAAATTCCCATTTATTATTCTCTCATCTCTTCTTCTTTTCCTATGTGGAACTTACTTATAAAATCATGTTAATTGAATCAACGTGGCATCACTTATTTTTTCTTTAAACAAACTTCCAGTGGGCCACACCAGATCTTGCCTTAAACCTTAATGTCCAGTTTGTTTAACTAGCTTTTGAATATTTGGGGAAGGACCACTGAGTCTTTTGCTACATATTTATTCTATTCCTTTAGCTTCTGTTTTTTTGCCTTGTGTCCACCTGTTTTTCATAATTGGTCTTTGAAAGGTTTCAAGAGGAATGTGCTTTAAGCTGCAAGTAAGTCCGTCTATGCAGTTTTCCATGAAAGCTATTTTCCGTTCCCAGCTATACCTTTTATAGGCATCTGTGACCAGATTAAACAAGAAGTCACAGTCACATAGTAAAAGCATCTCGGATTTCGAGTCTGACTTCAAATGATAGTCTCTGGTTGTTGATACGTTTTGTCTGTTTTAATAGATCAAGGCCAGATTGGCGGAACGTGAAGCTGGACAAATTCAGGCTGAAGCTATGTTTTTGTTGGCTGTGACAGAAATAACTTTTGGGGATACTTTTACTGGTGAAACACCAGAATTTTGCATCAAATTTAGCTGGAAGTTGCTTTGTATATTTACTTATTTTATGAAAGTGCTCTAATTCAAATAGGAGTTAATGCAAGAAAATCCTTGGCTTATCATAAATAGTAGGCTTTTGATCACAAGTTGTCTTGTTTTATAAATGGAGTATGACTCCTTGATAACGTCCTGAATAGTTGATCTTAATTAACATGAATGTCAGATAACACTGAATGTAGGAAACCTTAGTTTGTTGATAACCAAATACTGCCAAATTACTTCTCTCCAAAAAGACGCTCCGTTTTGTAAGCTGAAAATCTTGTTGCTTAAGAACCTGAGAAAACTGGACTCTCAGAAAAATCAAAGCTTATAAATCAGCCTCCAGTTGTGCAGTTGGTTTTAATCTTTGTAATAAGTGAATTAAGGACAAGGATATAATTACCTGTAAAAACAAAACAAAAACAAACAAACAAAAACACAAAACCAAGTAGGATTAATAGTCTGGATTGTTTGGGGTGATGGTGATACATTGCTAAAGATGATTAAATGTTATGCTTGGGAAAGACTGCTAGCTTTTGCTTACTTTTCTTACTACCTTTCTATGGCTGTTGCATCATTCCTCACATAGATGACTTGAATTGTGGATGTGATTTTCTGTAAACTGTCCTCCTCTTCCTTTCTATGTTAATGCTCCTCATGGATTCTGCAGATCCCACTATTTTAGCTAGGATTGGTTGAGCTCATACTTAGTTTAATGGATCCTTCTTCCTACTGCCATCTAGAAATGTGGTCACTGACTTGATGTTTTATTAAAACTTGCTTCTGAAAATTCTAGGCCCAAGTTAGTTTCAATATCTTCTGGTTGCTTTCATCAGTATCAGAAGATTTGTGTTCACTTAAGTGGTTTTGCTGTGTATTGTCAATCCCCTTTGCTTCTTTCCTTTCTACATCCCCTGCCACTGAAGGATGTGTACTAACAGTTTCTTCCCCTGTGGGTTCCTCTGATATATTTGCATAACCAGTCATCTTTTAATGCTTTGAGAATTTGTGTTACTCAATTCCAGCAGATCTCTGCACAAAGCCTACTTCAGAGTGAATGCTTTAATACCACTTATATTTATATACTTCTACAGTAAACAAACAAAAATAATGTTTTACCTTTTATTCACAGGGTGATAAAGCAGATTCCTTTTACATTGTAGAATCTGGTGAAGTAAAAATTATGATTAAGAGCAAGGTAAGTTCAAATTGGGTGATCAAGCTTTAGATTAATCCCTGATTTGATTAATTAATGCGTGCAGTGTGCAAAAACCTAAATTATTTTAAGATTTATTTTTTAATGATATTTATCATTGTCACTTAGGTGATGTAGGTTGTAAAATCCCTGTATCTCTTCTGAAGTGGCCAGAATTCAGTTTGCTAAAGTTGGAAGGTCTTTTGCTTGTATCTGCTCCTCTGCAAACTGACTTGATGTACTCTTGCTGGCCTTGAGCATGGAAATGAAACTTGTTGGGTTATAGCAAACTGCAGCTCACAAAGCTGGGGCATTTTATCTCCGGTGACATGATAGCCATTGGCATTTGAATGAATCTTTGTACAGCCTGGAGCAGTCCTTAGGGAGCAAAGTCTCATGCGTGATGAAACTTTGTACCTGTGTTAGGTGAATGTAATAGCAGTTCCCAAAGCTGTAACTGTGAGTATCTGCCAATTTCAGAACTTGTGGGCCAGCGTACACTTTTCATATCAAACTTATAATTGAGCATTCTGTCAGGGTATTCCACCAGTACAGGGAATGATTTGGGAACTGCTAGTTAAAAAGCTCTAAACCAGTGAGCAGTTGCACATTCCCAGGATATCTGGGATTAACTTGAGCCTTGTACAAAGACAGAACTGCACGTGAATAATTAAAATGCACTGTTTTACAGACTATGACAAGTAAGGAAGCTAACCAAGAAGTGGAGATTGCTCGGTGTCGCAGAGGACAGTATTTTGGAGAGCTTGCGCTTGTTACCAACAAACCCAGGGCAGCCTCTGCCTATGCTGCTGGGGAGGTCAAATGTTTAGGTAAGCAGATGTTCTATGTTTCTAATTACTCTCTTCTGGTCTTTGCTTGTTTTGTGGACTACCCCTGACAGAGCAGCTATTTGAAACCTGGCCAGCCTTTTGGTACCTTGTGCTCGGATGCTAGAAGCTAAGAGCATGGGCCTGGAGTGGATTTCCATGATGAGGTTTGAGAAGCACCACTGTCTCCTGCTCAGAGCTTTAGTTTCAGGTGGGTGGGGATAACTGCCCAGCAGGCTCTGTTTTCCCTGCTTGTATGGCCTGTGCCCCTTGAAGGGGGGAACTTGCACCAGGACTCCAGACTTCAGCATTAGCTTCTTAAATAGAGATTGTTTGTCACGGCTTCCAGGTGATCTGTTAATGCCTACGCTGTGTGTAAAGGTCAGGTGTGTATTTCATTTGTTTTATTTCACCAAGCAACAGGACAGAGAGAAATCAGAGATGGGATTTGTTTGTGTGGCTTCTGTTGGAGCCTCAGAACCAAATGGATTAGACTGTGTTCTGAGACCAATATCTGTGTTCTGAGATCAAAAAGTAGACTGGCGTGTGGTGTCCTTTTTGATAAACAATCTTCTTTTCATTTCTGTTCTTTGCAGTCATGGATGTGCAAGCATTTGAGAGGTTGCTTGGACCCTGCATGAATATTATGAAGAGAAATATAACGCATTATGAGGAGCAGCTGGTGGCATTGTTTGGCTCTAGCATGGACCTGATGGATCCAGGGAATTAGGCACAGGGTACCTCAATGCCTTCTTAGTTCAAGACACAGAAAAGCCTCCTATCAGCAACACAACTCACAAGGAAAACGGACACTACGGAACAGTTACTGCTGCTGTCTTCTTGGGCATTTTAAAAACCATAAGCAAGTCTCAGCACAGATGGATTGCTCGCTCCCTGCCTCCACTTTGCTGCTGATACTTCATTATTAGACCTAGATTAAAGATGATTCTAACCCTGAGTTCACTTACTTGGTTCAGAATGGCATCTGTTCAACAGTTCAAGTGCCTGATACGAAATCCAAAGTATACAAGATACAGAAGCCTCCTTTCTCCTGGTATTCCCGTTGGGATAAATTTTCAGATCAGATTTTGTGGTTGGAGGTTGCCTATTCTGCAGAGGCAACCTGTGGAATACAAGCCTTGTATAGGCTTATTATCCTCTTGTATTGTTTTCCTTACACAATGTCAAATCTGCTTTTAATTGTAGCATCTGGGTTTGAAGTTAAAATATCAGTGGAGCTAGTTAATAAGGTGGCACTGAAGTTTTCTTCTACCTGCTGAAAGATGCAGGTACTATAGCTCTTTAAACCAAGTAAACTGAGCTGGGGACACAGGTGAGAGTCTGCTTAGCAACAAAATGCAGAAAATGAAGCATTACTAAATTTCAAGTGTTTTCTGAGCAGCAAAGAAAATTGTTTTGCTCCACGCTTCCCAAAAAGTATGCAGTGAGTTCAGATCAAATGGCTGGAAGGTGTCATAGTTGTCATCTCCCCAAATTTGTTCCTCGTTTTTGACATCAGGTGGATTTTATTGTGGTGAGATCACAATAGATGGCCACCTTCTGCTTACGGAGATTCTTTTTATACAGCTAGATTTGCCAGGGTGCTGTCGTCTGGGTCAGTTTTAAAACCTTATGAAGTGACTGTTATGTGATTTAAAGGAAAGCTACTTCTGTACTTATTTATAGGAGCTCCTCCCTGAAAAAAAAAATCAAAAAAAATCACAGTATTCTAACATTATTGGACGCTTGGATGCTTCCAAATGCCACATCGATTTTAAAAACTTTTGAAAAGTTGGTAACATTGGACTTTGTAAAGCAAATGTCTTTGCTAAGTAGGCAGTTGGTGTACTTGAGGGATCTTTTGAGTTAGGTGATAGCTAAGCTAATGATGTTTATCTAAAATACCTGTTAAATTTGCAGCATTTTCTAGGTAGATTCTATTTCTACAGCTTTAATGAACTTAATTGGTATACAGCTGAGATTTTATCAAAGTGCTATCTAAATAAGAATCAGACTATAAGAAGGACATTTGGACATTTTTATGGTGTGAAATGGAATATGTATACTAAATCTCTGAATTTGTAGGTAATAAATCTAGTGACCCTTTGAATTTGCATTCTTCTGCAGGTCACAAAAAACTTAGTGGGATTATGGTATTTTAATTGTGGATGGTAATACCTGCTTGTTTTATTCATGGCCATCTGAGCAAGAGCAGAAGGATGCTAATGTTGAATTCCTGCTTCTAGTTATGACAGTGGACATTTCTCTAAGGCACGTAGCTGCAAGTTGATTTCTGGATGATAAATATTTTTTTCCCTAAATTGATGAGGACGTCCCAGTTCCTGCATTATGCGTAAGATGGAAACTTGCTAAGTTTGGCTATTGACCAGTAACTGTAATTGGAGTCATATTTTTTTTTTTTTTTATGATGCAGATGATTTGTAATGGGCACCACTGAACAAGGTGTTTCCATATTAAAGTTCTGGTTGTAATGTGTAGTGGCTGTTCTAACCATGTATTTTAGAACAGTGAATTGCCCTTGCTTTTCTGGGCTGAATTATTATTGTTTTTTTTTTTTTTTGGTTATAAATTATAGCCAAAGAAGCAGCAGGTATTTCATTTGCGCTTCTGAGGTTTTACACCAAAGACAGTATAATTATTTTGATTATAGATTTTAATTTTTTTTAATGACAAAAAAAAGAGAGGGGGATAACAACAAGAAAAAAACCACACTCATCAGGCCCTTACACTGGTATTTTAAAGTTTAAGATACTTTGGCCTCTAAGACAGAGGTCTCTCTAAAGCCAGCTTGTCACTGTCTTGCAACCCAGACCTAAACTGGTCTGCAAACCAGTATAAAGAGAAACTTGCTGTGAATAATCATAAGCTGGTCTTTGCTCCCAGGCAGAATATCCTCTCCTTTGTCTGGAGGAGCCTGGCAGGTTGGGCAGCCTTACAGATGGATTCCACTTCTTTGGTTCTCTGCAGGACAGGACTGAATAACCTCAGCACATGCAAACACTGGCAATTGATTTGAAGTTTAACCAAAAAAAAAAAAATCCAACACCCAAGCAAGACCAATGTTAGATTTGTAAGGTGATTCTCCCTGGAAGAGAGGATTTGAACAAGCTTTTGAAGTTTTATCTTTCTCTAGATTCCTTGAAGCAAAGGCATACTGGGCAATGCCATCCTGCATCCAGGATCTGTGACATCATTTGGTGATGTAGAGAGGCAACCTGACCTTCAGCTGAAGGAGAATGAGCCTGTAAGAAGGCTGGCCAATGTAAAATGTTCTAGTTTGCAATGTGTGTGACTAGTTTGGTCTTGTTTAACCAACACGTTCTGGACAAATTTGGAACATGAAGGTAGTGATAGAAGCTTCTAGTAAGATGCTCAACATAGCCAGGTATCTGGATAGCCAAACAGCACCAGCAATGAGCTAAGTGAGAAAACGTGCAAGGGGTGATATCAAGACCAAGGAGTGAAGTGAGTCACCTGGTTGTAAAGTTCTACCTGCGTTATTGTCTAAGCTTATTCCTTTTCACTATGACTGTTCTCACAAATGCTGGGGAGAATGAGCACAGGTTTTTTGGTGTTGCTGCTCAGTGTTCAGTAAATATTCTGTGGATTCTCTGGCAGTGGAGAAAGATCTAGTTTTTAATAAAAGAACTCAGCAGCAAAGTGGGTAAAAAGGATAGTGTCTTTGAGACTTGGAGGAAAAAGTCTCATTTCTGATTTCCTGCTTGTGATTGTTGTGAAGTCAGTGAGAGGAGCTTTCAGTGGTCGAATATCCTGGCATATGGTATTTCTACTTAATGTCACAGCACAGGTTTCACAATGTTAAAAAAAAGGGGGGGGGCAAAAATGCTCTCTTTTAGACAAGAAAACAAAACTGTGCAATTTTGCACAGAGGGGGAAAAAAACAACCCTTTGAATGTCACTTCCATTCTTTCTTTTCTGTTGGCTGAAAATGGACGCTTGTTCATGACTTGTATTTGTAAACTAGTCTTGCCAAAATACAAACACTGTTTTTTTTTTCACTCCAGATAATTTTTGTTGTTACAGTTATTGCTGATTATTTTCACTTCTTTCTAACCATATATTTTATTTCAAGAGGCCTTCCTTGTCGATTTTCTCCTGATTGTCCGCAGCACTACACTGCTATTTCAAGGTGGAAGAAAGTCACTAACCTCATGGGAGAACACTCAACTCCGCTTAGCTGGCTGGAGCTAATAATGCATTACTAATTTTCCTCTGCTCTGTGGGGCAGAAGGGGAATTAAATTCTGCATAAAGTTGCTACCTCAAGGCTCCAAGTGCTTTAAAAGTCTTTCACGTGGGAGAATTTCATAAGACAGTTCTTAAAATTGGTCTGTTATTTTGAGTTAAATATCTTTGTTTCATTGAGGGACCCTTATTTTAATTCATTTTACACTTACTATTTGATTCTTGAAGGATGAATAGCTGCAAAGTTTGGTTTTTGCAGTACAGTGTTAACATGAAAGAAAAATATCTGACATTTAAGCATATGGTTTTAACAAGTTAAACCACTCGGGTTCAGCTTCACTTTTGGTTAATAAAAAACTGACATGTTGTGTCCAGCCTTCCTGGTACAATCCTGTGTGTGCTCTTTATTGTTTACTGCAGCTGACACAACCCCCCACAGCGCTTACATCAGGAGCAGGCTTTACAGCAGCTAACTAGATTTTCCTGGAGCGCCTGAGTTTCTGGTGCTTGTGTTACCAGAGCCTGATGGAGAACAGCACTCATACTATTGCAGTAACCAAAACAGATTTGTTATCTGACCACCACTCTTGCTCTTTGATGACAAAATTTTACTAATATCTTAAAACAAAATTATGTAGAGATGATTGCTCCAAATAAAATTGGCTGCTCTGACATGTTTGCCACGTTATTGTAGAAATATTATTTGAGCACTGTGCTAACTGGTCCTCTGTTACTAGGAGGAACACTAGAGATCTCTTGCTGTCCTGCACTTACAGCTACTGAATTTTATGTGACAAGCTGTTTTTTTAACCAAACAAATAATTTGACAAAAAAAATTACTTTGGTATGTGTGATATTACCTGTTCCAACATTAACATTTGCTTTTGCTTAAGCTTCATTCTAAGCATTTGGTATTTCTTGTACAGCTTTAAAATGAGTCTGGGAGAGTAGTCCAGGGGGATTGTGGTGCTCATCATGAGAAGGCCTCTGCTGGAATACAGAACTTCAGCTTTGGGCCTAAAGGAAGGTGTTGACATGTGAAGGGGCTAGAAGGCAACAGCATGATAAAGACCTAGAAAATGTAATGCTTTACAGAAGGATAAAGAGGCACTGGGATTTTTTTCCTTGGGAAAGGAGAACTTAGGGAAAAAGTGCAGGGAATCTTAAGTCCTACAGAAAATTTTATTTAGGAGGAATGGTCCCATATTGACTAGGACAGGCCTGTTATTACAAGTTATAGGCTATAGCAGGGAAGATGTTGATTAAGCATTCAAAAGATCTATCTGGAAGACAGAATAGGCTGCTTGACAGCCTATTGTGAAATATGTCGCCGTTTTGTTATGAATACCTATTTCAAATCATCGAAGTCTGTAATTGACCTAAATGTGCTGCCTCCGCGTTTGTGTCCCATCAGCAGGAGGAAGGTGACGAGGGAGGGAGGCCTGCCCCTTACGGCCTGACGCCCAAGTCAGTGTGCTAGGGTCAGCCCCCAAGGCTCGCCAAGTGCCTGGACCGGAGGGTGCCATGCTGCCAGGGGACAGAGAAAATCCCAAGGATGAGTAGAGAAAACATCTTGAAACCTGAAGTACCTTTATGAAGGCTGGTTAGCTTGATGACAAATACTTTCTTGTGGGTTGGGCCCTATCTTCAGCATAGGTTACTGCAGTGTTACCCTGCCAGGTGAGCATTCATTCGTGGATGAATGTTTTTTAAAAGGAAGAATCTGTGAAGTTCTTAGGCTCTAGATGTTACTTTGCTTTGGGCAGGTTTTTTTCAGAGTAAAAGAACTCCCACCCTTTCTGCTGATTTTCACAGTCTTTCAGATCAACCCCAAGCATTTATGCAGGTCCCAGGTGTTTTACCATCACCTGTTCCCCCAGCTCTGGGGAGGCTCGTTTCAGCCCCGAGGACTCCTCAGGCCATGGTTTAATGGGTGACATTCGTGGCAGGGGGACGGTTGAATCAGATGAAGGTTAGAAAACACTTAAAAATGATGATTCTGTGACTCTCTCGTTGCCTTCCTCGCCCTGAGGCGACGCCCGCGGGCGGCGCTCTGCCTGCCTCGTCGCCATGGCGACGGCCTTGACTCCGCGGGGCCGCCGTAGGGCCGGGCGGGCGCCGCCATGACGGGGCGGATGGCGAGAGCGGAGCCGCCGCCGGCCGCCTTCGAGCGGCGGGTGCTGAGGAGCGCGGCGGAGCACCACTACCTGCGCGTCCGCCTGTGCGTGGCCCCTTCCCCGTTGTCCCTTCCCCCCCCGTCCCGCTTCGCTTCCCTCTAACCGGCCCTCTGCTTTGCTTCCCCGCAGGGAGCTGCCCGACGGCGGGGCCCGGCCCAACGCCGCGCAGCTTAAGCAGCTGGTGGTGGCGGCGCTGAGGGAGCTGCACGGAGAGGTGCGACGGGACGGGACGGGGTGGCTGGTCCTAGGGGATGGCCCGATCCCCTGCTCCCCGTGCTCCCGGGGTTGTGCCTCTGTCCTGCGGCTCTGTCCCGCCCGGCTCTGGAAGTCGGCACCGGGAGGGTTTTGTCCTTGGGGGTGCTTCGTGAGGAGCAGTAGGGGAAGGGAACTGCCTGTATGGGGGAGCTGGGGGAGCCCAGAGTACTCTAACCGCCCTCTTTTTCTGGTTGCTGGGTGGCTTCAGACAAGGCAGGCGGTGTCTGGGGCTCGCAGCTGTGTTGTGGAACCCAACTGGCTTCTGTCAGAGCAGTGCTGCAGGAAACGAGGGGTGGTGTAGCTGAAATTCTTGTGGGATTTGAGCATAACTTTCCCAAAGGCACGTGCTGACAGTGGTTATAAACTGCAGGAAGAGCATGGGATGGCATTTACTTAACAATGTATCTTTACATAGGTTGGAGCAGCTTTGCCTGTTGATGTCTTAACATATGAGGAAAAAACTCTCTCTGCAATATTAAGAGTTGTTAGCAGGTAAGGTGCAGTCATGAAAATGTTTTTCATTAAAAATCAGAGGTCTTGGACTTAGAGTGGTCTCTGAAGAGTTAAGGCTAACTTGTAGCTATCTGCATGGAGTATGCAGAAAATAAGTTAAAATTCACTAAGTTTTTAAACCCAGATGCATCCACATATTATTCCAGCTTTAAAACAGAATGGTCTGGTAGGAACTAAACACTACTGAAAGTAAGTGGCGTTAGATATCTTTCTGTCGTAAAGATGTGAATGGCTGCCAGATTTAAATGAAGACAGCTGTGGGTGATTTAAGGGAAGAAGGAGCTTAAAGGCCCAGGAAGAACTTATGAACAGGGCCAGCAAAGTGAATTTGACAAGGTAACAGTAAGCATCTGCTATGTTGCAGTCATTACAATAACACTTCTTGGCACAGTGTTGCTACTAGCACTCAGTGATGGAATTACCTGCTGTTAAATGCTGTTAAGGTTTCATTACTCTTTATGTAACATACTCTTCTTTAAGATGTTTATGCTGCAGAAAAAAAAAAAAAAGAAAAAAAAAAGAAAAAAATATATTAATAAATCTTTTGTATTTTTTTTCACTTAGTGGCTTTGTCAAGCTGTGGAGTGCTCTAACGTTGCTGGGCTTCTACCAGAACAGACGCTGTGCCTTCCGAGTGCTGCAGGTAGGCTGGATGGCTTCCCCAAGTGCCAGTTCTTGCTGTGTGATCGCCTGGCTAGTTGTGCGTGTGGCCTCTTAATAGACAGGTGGCCTACTTGCAAGAAAATCTTGGTTTGGGAGTGAAATGCTTTTCAGTGCAGGTATGTAGGCCTGTGTTCAAGCAATTGTTTTCTTACACTGAATTTTGTAAAGTCTGACAGTAGCAGCTGTCTCATCACTTCATGGTTTCATTCAAATGAGAAACATTGATATTAATATATCTGCAAAAAAATAATTTCTGGAAAACTTTGTTCTTTGCCTGCATCTTGGTCCAATCCTTTACTTCCTTACCCTATTTCTGTCCTTTTTAATAGTTGATGTTGACTCACTTCATTTAAAAATGTGTGCATGAATGTGCACCTCCAGAGCTTTTTTTTTTTCTGAGAATGCTGCTTAATAAAATGAGTTCCAAGAATTCTTTGTCTCTGAAGCCATGACTAACCAAAATTCTGTTTAGTCATTGCTGTAACTTTAAAATCTTTTTTTTTAAAAAAAGGGAAATGTAAATGTTTTCAACTTGGAGTGCATTTGATTTTTAATGCTTTTTTTTTTCCCCTCCAATCTAGACATCTCCATTTCTTCTTGCGTTATGTGGGAACAGTAGAGAACTAGTCTTGGACTGAATGCAGTTGTTGGTTTGATCGTAAGAAGATGCTGCTGCTCTGCAGGCGTGGAATTGCTAGAGAGGATTTCCGACAAAGAGCCTTGACAAAGCTGACAGATACAAGCTCTCTGCTTGGATGTTCCTTACTTCAGAGTTTACACGTAAAAGTTGGAGACAAAGCTGAACTTACTAAAGCTTTTACACAGAACGATGTTGTTACTTTTTCTGAGTTAACAGGTGACACAAATCCTTTGCACTTAGATGAAGATTTTGCAAAGAAATCTAGGTTTGGGAGAACTATTGTACATGGAGTTTTGATCAATGGACTTATTTCTGCAGTTTTGGGTACTAAAATGCCTGGTCAAGGTTGTGTATTTCTTTCTCAGGAGATTCGATTTCCAGCTCCTTTGTATATTGGAGAAGAAGTCACAGCTGCAGCAGAAGTTAAACGACTGAAGAGCTCTGTTGCACACATCTCGGTATCATGTAAAGTCAAAGAAAGCGGAAAGACTGTTATGGAAGGGATGGTGAAAGTCATGGTGTCAGAAAGTTAGAGCTGTTGATCTTATGCTACTTCACAGTAAAGGCAAAAATACATGCTTTGTTTTGACTATCTGTTTACATGACATCTCTTAATCCAGTACATTTGCAACAGAAAACCTTCACAATCTTCCAGAGACTATACACAAACTCAATCCTGATGGTAACTGCATTAAGAGACTTACAGCTTTTAGTTTTTCTGTGTACCACCACACTGAAACCAATGGAACTAGGCACTTCTGCCTTACAGATGTGGCACTCTTAGACAAGCTGTGCTACCGTGGAAAGTCCACAGCGGTAGGAGCTTATATTGAGGCTGTTCCTTTCATCAAGGCTGCACTTCATACTAGCCCAGTTAAAACACGTTATAACTGTTTTACAAAATAGTTACATTGGTAACAAACACAGGTGAAAAGGGACAATTCTGTGTTTTTAACAAGCTAAACAGACAGGTGGGTGTACTGATACACATCTACTGCAAGATTGCTTCATGTAATCTGTATCGAACCTCTAGCCGACGTTGCAGTGCTCTTTTGCAATGTTTTAGCTAATAAAGCCTTCTTTAGCTCTGCAATTTAGTAGTAGCCAGCCTTAATAGAAACAGTATACTCTTTCTGATAAAGCTTGAAGATGCAGCACTTGAAATACTTTATGAGGAATGAGGGAAACCATAGGTAGAAAAGGTACAGGCTCTTTTCAGCTGGTGCTTCCTTTTCTGGCTGCACATTACCCCCATCCTTTTCTCTGCAGCAGAAATGCATTGTGCGTTGGTACAAATAACCTCAAACGTTATTTGCTATGAAAAGAAAGTTTGTCCTCAAACAGGGTGGTAAAACCTCAAAATCCTCAAACATAGCTGGTAAAACAGCTATACTGTCTGGGTGTGATGTCTTGTCAAATACAACCATAATGCAACAACAAACCTCAGGTGTTAAATGAGGCAGGATCGTAGGGAGGGGCAGCTGGAAGTGACAGTGGTTGTAACATTTAGGCTGACTAAATTCTTCTTGCTGTTTTCAAAGCATAGGGCTTGGCCTGTTCATAACAAGGAACCAGTACTTACAGCTTTCCTTATCTTTTGTCTGTGAGTTGATTCATTTCCTGCTTCTTTTTCTTCTGCCTTAGGTCACTGCCTGATAACATATTTTGCTATACAAAGCACTGTTTCAAATCAGGCATGTAATTCTCACTCGTTTTTGTTCATCTGCTTCTCTAGTTGTGAAGTTATGTTAATGCCTATTACCAGAGTGAATCAAATCTGAGGGTGAGACAGTAGGTGGGAGGTTGAGGCAATAATTAAATTTGTATCTGACCTCCAGCGTAACTGCAGAAGGAGAAGTTTGGGAAGTCAAGCTAGCTCGCTGTTCTAGGCTGAGATTTAACTGCTTCATCACCATGCACAGCCATTTTCCTGTCAGCGTGGAGCAGCAGAGGGGAGATTGAGGCTATTTGTGCCAGCTGTTCTATGTGTGTGACAAACCTTAGCTCTGTGCTCATATACTTACAACATATAAAGTGAGGTTATTTTCTGTATGAGGTTATTTTCTGTATGTAGTGTATGAAGTCAAAAAAGGTATGTGGGCAGTATGTTTCCAAGTGGGATTGTTACATGCTATTGAAATAGGTTTTGGATGTTGCTACAAGGAAAGTTAGGCTGTGGAATTCAGTTTGACCACCTCCCAGTCACATTTTGCAAATTCTCTAACTGAAATCGATAAACCATGCAGACGATACTGAATCCTACACTTTTTTTTTCACGATAGTTTGCTTATGAAAGAAAAAGGTAGGGAGCTGCAAGCCCCAGCGCTGCCTGAGGGAAAATACCCTGCCGGTCCGTGGCAGCCAAGCCGAGGGCGAGCCGTGCCGGGGCTCGACGAAGCACCGAGCCCGGCCGGCCCCTGACGGCCGGCGGAGCGGCGGCGGGAGGTTACCTCAGCGGCAGCCTGCCCGCCAGCCCCGCCGGAGGAGGAGCGCCATGCCGGCCTGCGTGCCGCGGACAGACCTCGCGGCTCCCCCTGGCGGCCGGGCGGCCCCAGGGCGGGCGGGCGGCGGCGCTAAGGCCCGGCGGGGCGGCGCGGAGCTGCCGTGTTGACAGCGCCGGGAGCTGGCCGGGAAGGGAAGCAGGTTGGCGTTGGCGGCGGCGGCGCCGGGTCCCCGCTGCCCTCCGCGGCATGGCTTTCATGGAGAAGCCTCCGGCCGGCAAAGTGCTGCTGGACGACACGGTGCCGCTGACAGCGCAGATCGAGGCGAGCCAGAGCCTGCACTCCCACACGGTGAGCGGCGGCGGGCAGGGCCGCGGGGGCGGCGGGAGGGAGCCGGGGCGCCGGGGGGGGACCCCGAGAGGCGCAGGGGTAACCGGGGGTGGGCGCCGAGAGGGAACGGGGGGAACGGGGCCGGCCCGGGCGGGTCCCCGGCAGCAGGCCCGGCGGGGTCGGGGACCGCCCGAGGAGCCTCCGGGCTGGGCAGGGAACGAGCCCCGGGCGGCGCGGGGAGGTGGGGGCGGCGGGCCGGGGGTGCCCGGCGGGCCTGGGAGCTGTGGGGGAGCCCACGGGGAGAGCCGGGACTGCAAGGAGTGAGGGGGCAGCCCCCCGGGGAGCCCCTCCGGTGGGCATGTGGGGTAGGGGGTCTGCTGGTGCTGCTGCTGCTTCCTCTGCCTGTCCGTCCTGTGAAATGGGTCTTCAGCCTGCAGCAGCTCCGCGGTTGTGTGCGGCGGGCTTCGTGTTGCCTCGGGCTGGCATCCTGGGTTCTGTGAGAGGCCTCGCACCCCGGGACTGAATAAATAAGTGTCCGTAATTTCTGCTTGCCGTGGGATCTGTCACCACATTTGGAGCAGAGATGGGTTGTCGCCGCCCCATCTCAGTGGCCAAGATGAAGTTATTTTTGCTTGGTGCCACTGTAGTGGGGCCACCGAGCTGCAGGGATGTCCCCAAAGCTTGCTTTCTGTGTCACAGGGAGCGGTGGCACCCAGCAGAACGAGCCCTCTTGTGACT
Organism: Heteronetta atricapilla; assembly: GCA_011075105.1. Lineage (NCBI taxonomy): Eukaryota > Metazoa > Chordata > Aves > Anseriformes > Anatidae > Heteronetta > Heteronetta atricapilla. Next base: position 12,710,893 of record CM021742.1, read on the forward strand.
TTGTGTCACAGGTTAATTCTGGGATGTGTGGTACACGTGCATGCCACCTTCATGAGAACTGTACTGTCTTTGAGCTTGCAGTAACTATCCAAATTTCATAACCTCCTGTTTGCAGTTATTTTTCCACATTAAAAACTAGGCTTACTTACAGTAGGAGCGAGCAGTACTGCGATAGAGAATCGGAGAGAGAGCAGGCTGTCACTTGTGATCCCTGCCTTTAGCTCAGAGCGGGGATGCTGGGCTAAAAAGGAGGCCAGAGGCACCACGGCAGCAGGTACACCGGTAGGAAGCAGTTTTAAGTGCAGAGAGGGTGTTCCTTCTGCCCCTTGCACAGCATTCCTGCCCTGTTGATCCCTCTTACTGGTTCCTTGCAGCTGGTGAATGCTCTTAAATGTTCTTGACCTGAATGACAATAATTGTAGATTCACCATGGGGTATACAACTAATCTGAAGATTGTTTTATTAAATAGTTTTCCTGTAAGTAATCTCCACTCAGGCGTATTGGGGGGGGGCTTTCTTGTACATGAAGATCTCACGTTTACTGATATCCCAGTCTTTCTCTGAACAGAAATCACATATGAAAAATCTCCTAGAAGATTTTGTGAATCTAGTGGGCCATAGCTCTCGATTCTTGTAACCCCTATTATAAATAAAACTGATCGGTTTTGTTCTCTGGCAAGCCTAATACTTTTTACCTGTTTCAGTGGCTGAGGGGCGTATGTGCCAAGTTGCACGAGAAGCTGCGTAACATCTAATGCTGCCCAGCTAGCAGTCTGAATTACAGCTTCATCGTTAACTTGGTTTGTGTTGTGGCTTATTACGCTGCTTCACGAGGGCAAATGACAGTAGCTTTTCATGTTCTTTTGGTTTGCGTGATTCTGGTTAGGAAAAAAAAAAAAGGCACGAAATTCTTTTAGAATGAGTACTTGGAAGTAGATTTTCAATCCAGACTCTGTGTGTGTTGCCTTGTCCGGGTGAGTTTGATAGCAAATGTTGCCCCCCCCCCCGCCTTTCATCTCTGTATTCTGTTGCTAATGGATGTTCAGAAAAAAATCTCTACTGCTTCGTTTTGATCTCCTGTTAATAACAGAATGCTGAAGCACTGTGCCGTTTGATTTAAAATCTGTCTCTACGATACATCTATTAGTAATTGTTTGTTTTACTGCAGAAGCCCTGTTGATAGTTGAAAGATGGTTTGAAGTGTCTGTAGCACAGATGGCTTGTATAGAGACAGTGTGGGATAACAAAATACAGGAAGCCATAACAGAGCCTTGGATTCTCATTTGATGTAAGTGGAGTATTTTGTCATTTCGGACATTTCATCCTATGTCCCTGGTATCTGAATAATTTGTTTATTAGTGGGCAGTGCTGTCCATGATTTGAGCTTGTCTGGTTCAAGTAAGTCATGGAAGTAGATCCCTGTGTTTGAAGTGATGTGTAAATGAATCCCTTCTAAGAAATAGGGGTATATGTTGACGTGTTTCTGTGAGGCATTAGAACTATATTATATTGCATTATTTTATAGCTGTAAGGAAGTAGGTTGTCTTTATCTCAGTGCTTTTTGGTGTTGTCCCTCACCCCACCTCCAAGTGATTTCCTTACAAGGTATAGATCTGTACAGTTCTTTATCCCAAACGAATGTTTGGAAAACTAGGTCTTCGTATGCCAGACCAGTTCTGAAGCTGAAATACAAGGGCATCCAGGAACACATATTGTATTCTTTTGTCAGCAATATGTATTAAAATTTTATAATCCTTCTTAATGCTGTAAGAATTGCTTGAAGTTTGCATTCATATTTTTTTTCCTATATATCGCTGCTTATAAAAGCGTTCGCATGATGATGATGTAGGCCCAAATTGGATGCACCTTTAATGAGACAAACGAACTAGTAATAATGTAACTTTCTACAGGTGTTGAAAACAGCCAGTCTTCTGAATAACCAGCTGAGGAAAAGGCATAGAATTTCAGGAAAAGCTCCTTAGACAGGGTGAAATACCAACCAGAAGACCAAAGATTGTGTCAAATGAATAGTTTGCTGGTCTATTGTTCTAAGCAGTTTCTGTTGAGATTTAATAGAACAGACTGGGTGAATGTAAACTGAATGACTTAGGGGCTGTACTTGGCACAAATTGAGTTTCTGTTTCCTGGGAATGAAGGTGAAAGTAAAAAATACAACTGAAAACCAAACCTGAAACTACTACAGAGTACCTCAACTCTTCCAGAAACCCAAGAAGGGACAAAGCTAGTATTCAAAATACTCTTTTTAGAGATTTGTGCTTTTTGCTTAGTAAGAGCATGCTGATCCCCTGCTCTGTTTTGTTTTTAGATTTTTAAGAAAGCAGCTGAAAACGTTTCTGGTTTGCTCACAAGCTCTTTATGTTTTTTTCCAAGTGAAAAGAGCTGAGAAGTTCTTACTTGAGTTAGTACATCTGAGCTGGTCTGTAATCTCCGTGCCTTTGTGCTGCAACAAAGATATTGTCAGCAGAGTTTTTCTTCCTGCATGTTTATTTCAGGTGATACCTGTAAACAAAAGTGACGCCTTTTCTACAAAAGTTGTTTTCCTGGTTACACGTGTGAGAAGCATTCTGACTTTTGTTGGAATGTGCACTTGCATACGAATAATTGTATAGTGCAGTGTTTATAGAGTATGTTTCATTTTGAAAGCCAAATAAATGTATATTGCAAACACATTCCAATGGTATCTCACGTAATAGATCTGAAATTACGTAGGCAGACCCCTGCCAGCTTCATTGCATCTCCTTCTCTGTGCTTTAATCACTAGCACTGAATAAGACAGGAGAATAGCTGTACAACTTCCAGGAGTGTGTTGGACACCTCACAGGCATGCTTCAGTGCTCTTGGTAGCTCCGTGTACCAGCCATTTTGCAGAAAATGAAGTTGTTTTGTTGCCACTGTGTCCGTTGTCGTTAGGAGTGGAATTACATCTGCTGTATTAAACAATTTCAAGTGTCTCATCTAAATGCTGAATGTTGTGCTCTGACAACGGAGGCATTCTTGGCACTACAGCTTTAATGCTTCTTCACTGTTGAAACTGCTTCATAGTGCAATCTTTCCTCTGTGTGCTCACTGTTTAAAAGTGGCCTTCTGTGTAAGTCTTAAAATAGGATGCTGCGTTCTTCCACCGTAACCTAGACATACGCCGTATTATGAACCGCAAACCTATACGTACAAGTTCTAGAGCACTCCAAAGTAGTAAAACCACTAGTGAGTAATACACGTACTTCTGAACATTCCTTAATTCTTTTCCAAAGCAATTTTCCTTTTTCATGCATTTCATGTTGAAATTGAAGTAGTGAAACAGCCAATTTTGCTACAGTACATCCTTGTCTGAAAGGCATTTGGAAACGAACAGCTGAAATAAATCCCTCTTGTAACATACTTTCAGAATTTTTCATTTTCTTTAAGCGATGATCAATGTTGACACTCATAGCTTTTAGATTTTAAAAAAACATGTTGAAAAAAGCGCTTATATTTTTTCCTGCGTTATTTCCTATATGTTTTTCTGTGCTACGAAAAATGGAGCCATATGTTTCTAGAACTTTAGAATATATTTTAAAAGCTTGTAAAGGACTTTGCACATCTGCTTTATAAGGAGTTCAATCTCTGTAAGGTTGCCTTCACTTTGAAAAAAGATATCATGAAATTACTTTTAGAGGTGGCTTTAGACAGGGAGCTATTAGAGCTCTCTTTTTTGATGCTTTGGATATGTGGTTCTTCACAGAACTTTATATATTTTAGATATTCCAACCTTATGGTTTCCATTGCAGAACTTAAGAAGTTATACTGCATCTGTAATTCCTGCAAGGACCACAGGCAAAATATTGGTTCCTACAAAATCTTGCAGTATAATTAAGATATTTTTATTGACTACAGAGTCTTTCCTGAGAAATGCTGAACGTTTTCCCCTTTCTGACGAAGGCCAGGGTGGTACGGCATGTTGAAATGCCCTCGTTTCTTTCATCTCTCTCCAGAGCTTTTCTCGTTCGGTACGTTTCGTTACACGTAAACGCCTGTCCTATTTTTTTTTCCCTGCAGTTGTCCTACTTCATAGCTTTCACTTGTTGGATGGCTTAGTCACTGCTACAGAGCAGCGTGGTGCACGCGGAGCCGCACAGTGCGTCCACTCACGTGTGCTCAAACACAGGTAAACACGGCCGGCGCTGCTCCTGCACCAGATGGGCTCAGCGGCTGCTTGTGCAACTTGTAAATACGGACTCTGCCCTGGAGCAAAGAGGTGCCCGAGCTGAGCAGCTTTCCCGATTTTGTTGCTGCTTTTCACATGGGAGGTTTTCTAAATAAACACTTAAAAGAGCTTCTTATTAGAAATAGTTGCAATCCAGCCTTCTTAAGCAGGGATTGTATTCATGCTTAATTAGGCTTTCCTCTCTTTAATGCTTATAAAATAAAGCCCTTTCAAACTTGCAGTTGATGTGACCTGAAGGTGACTGGATCTTTATAATGGTTGGCTTTTCAAGCCTGTTGGATTAAACAGATGCAGAGCAGAAATCTGTAAAATAGGCTGGCTACCCTGAGCCAGAAATTTGGAGACGATTTTATTGGGAAAACAAAATCTATTACCTAATATTGGCCACAGACTCTCTACTTTTTTTTTTTTTTAATATGAATCTCTAATTGCACCACTGGGTTTCCTATTTTGTCTCTGCAAAAGCCTTTTCTTCTGTCTGCTTTCTGTTTTAATAATGAGAAGGGACGATAAACAGCAATTGTGAAGTGTTTTGACATACTTTGCTGTGTGACTTGCACCTAGGAATGCTGACAAAATTACCTGTGAGGCTCTGAACTGCTGACGTTTTAACTAAGGCTGGAATGCCGAGGTATTTCTTGGGGAATGGGAGAAAAAAACACCTCCAGGATGGCTCTGCATGGAAATGGTTAAGCAGGGTAAGATCAGGGTGACGTTGATGCCAGGCAGTAACTGTGGGCTTGCTGTTGGCAAAGGATTGGAGAAGGGCAGCATGGTAGTCACTGAGCTGTGTGGATGTTTGGAAAACACTTTTTTTTGGAATCTCCATCTCTCTGTAGTGGTAGGAAGATTTTGGGAAACGACCGTGAGGCTGGGGTCACACAGCTTTCCCTGCTCCCAACACTGTTTTCCTCTTTCTTGACTAAAGAGAGCAGCCAGGAAGTGCTCCCATAGGTAAAACTGCTTTGCTTGGCATCTTTAAATACACACATACATACGTGTACGTGTCGGACTGCTGCTGGAACACTGGCCTTGTGGCAGGAACTGGCTCAGCAGTACCGGGAGGAAAAGCAGCAGGCGTACAAGCCTGACCCATGTGGGACCCCTGACGGGCAGCAGGTGGCCTGGGAGCGGTGGTGGACCTTGTGCAGTGGATGCTGGTGAGCCTGCTGCCCCGGGGCTGCATCAGCAGCACGAGGCTGTCCCTCTTCTGCCTGCTGAGACCTTTCTGTGCAGTCTGGCAGCTGTTGGGTCACTGCTGAAGTTGCTCGGTAAACTGAGTCCTGGAAACAATTCTGAGCTGTTCGTGTAGGAGTGAAAGACATCATGGGGATTTCTGCGTGACTCACGGGAGAGTGTAGCTGATTTAAAACTCACTGAGCCTGGTCTTAAATACCAAAAATTGTCAGCAGGAGTGAGCTCTGATAGTTACTAGCCCTTTCTGTGCCCTGTCATCACATTTTCTCACTGTACACGATGCGGCCAAACAGAGCTTGTTTGGAGTGTGCCTGTCTTCCTCACAACTCTCATTTCTTTCCTGTGGGCATGGGCATGATGTCTGTCCCCCTAAAACTGGGCTCTGCCATTAGCTGTCTTCACCAAGTAGTGCGGAAGTGGCCAATTCTTCACTGAGTTCAATGCTGATATGGGAAGTGTGGTGGGACTTGTTTCAGCACAGACAAAGCTAACAGCCACATCTGCCCAGGGATGCTCTCTTGCTCTAGGTTGTGAATCCTGGGACGTAAAATGCGGGGTCATTTAGGACACCCGAGGAGAACTGGATGGGAAAACCCTATGGTCTGCGTGGAAAAAATAATTGTGGCCCAAGTCTGTTTTGTAATATAATTGTCCTGTGAAAATGAGATCTGGGAAGGAAGGAAATGAGAAAGTTGTTTATCACCACGCTCTGCAGAGGAGACGACTGTCGCATTGATCAGAGTGGTTGTAAGCAGCACGATGCTGTGACAGTTGTCTAATGAATTGGTGTGCTCTGCCCATCCGGGAGCGTTTCCTTGGAGTACAACAGCGAAGGTTAATCGCTGGGTAACGAGTAAGTGCTACAAGGGGTTGGGCAATAACTTTGCTGCTTTCAAAATACTAGAAAAGATGAATGACTGAACACAGTGAATCATCCCTGATGTGTTTTTTTTTTCCTTCGGAGAAATCGCCAATGTTCCTTTGAGACTTGCTGAATAAGCAGTTGCTGCATTTTTCTGGCTGAGAGTGAAATAGTCTCTTCCTACTTCCCAAAATGCAGTAACAGTCACAAAATAGGAAAAGCCATGTTAGTTGTGAATTTAGCTTTCCATGTGTCTGTTTAATTGGTTTCTGTGAGAAAATTTCCAAATATTATTAAGCTGGTTGAATTGGAATCAGCTCTGTGGAGTTTCCTTATCATTGATGAGGATCTGGGCTTCTTGTTTTGCAGGAAAACACCTTGATTATAATGTCAAATACTGTGGTTTTCATGCTTACTGGTCTTGAATTTGTTCTCATGGATAGGGGGTTCAAAGCTGCCACAGATATTCAATAGCTGTTGCTGATAAGGGATATTTTACGTGAATTTGAGAAAATGAAATAGCTTTCTTGCCTGAACAGCATTGTGGTTCAGAAGGAAACCCCAGTAGATAAATCCTGGGTGAGCTAAGGCTGAACAGGCAAGGTAACGTCACCTGATGAGTGTTGCCTTTGGCTCTTACCTGCAATAGTCCTGATTCTTGTTTTATACTACTTCCCTTGCATGGTGGTAAGTGTTAAATGGAAGTTTAATTCTGAGGTGGGATTCTCTCATGTGCTTCGCTGTGTTTGCTGGGAAGTTTTTGTGCTTCAATGTATAAGCTCTTAATTACTGATCTTTAAAACCTAAAGGATAATTTAAATTAGAGGATAGACTTGATGATCTTAGAGGTCTTTTCCAACCTAAATGATTCTATAATTAAATGTAACCGTTGTGAGGAACTGATATGTTCCAGTTACTCAAGTACATGCCAAACCTTTTTCACGTAAATGTAACCAGAGGTCGGGCGGCTGTGGGTGCGTACTGGCGTTGTGCTCTGTTATGATGGAGGCAGTAATTCCTGGGGACCACTGGTTAGATGATGTTTGTTGAGTATACTCTTACCTTTTTCCTTAACTAAATGACAGCGTTCAAGTGCTTCATTCTGCAAGCTCTTGGACCTCTTTTCATCTTTAACTCTGTGAAGCAGAGGGCGAGCTGCTGGTGATGGTCTGAACGAACCTAGCTCGGACCTTCACTGGGAAGCTCGAAGTCTGGACCTGAATTTTCTGCTTCTGCATGTTTCCTAATTGGGTAGTAGTGGTCATGTTTGGAGAAGTGCCTAGTAACTTTCTTCATCTCATTAGTTCTCGTTCCTAATAACGTTTTCTTTTTACTAGGAATACATAATCCGTGTTCAGAGAGGAGTTTCAGCGGAAAACAGTTGGCAGGTAATCTTGTAAACTCTGGTTCGGGAACCAAGATGCCTTTTTAAGAAGAACTTGAAAGTTCTCTCTTCCTAGCTTCTTAAATTTGAGCTGGAGAGGGGAATGTTGGTGTAAATTAAGAACATGAAGTGCTTGAATACTTTGGTCAAAAACTGAGAAAAACACTGTTACTGCCAGCTACAGAAGGCAAGTTGTCTGTTGCTATTGTGAATTTTCCAGGAAAACGGAAAAAATGCCTGTCATGTTATTACCATGTGTTGGTATGGCTGTCATTTTTAAATTTCAAATGCCAGTTTGCCTTTCCTAGTGCTAAAATCACAGTCTTGCTGATCAACAGCCAGAAAAGCCTAGAAGTAGTAATGAAGGTGATCGTTAAGAAATGTTGCTTCTAATAAGGCAAAAATGCATTGCTTGTAGGCAACTTTGCTCATAAATCTTTTTTGGAAAGCTGTTTAAGATAATATTCAGGAATGCATTTTTGTTCTGGCCGAGATATCCTTAACAACTCTTCTTTGTGCTCTGGCGAGTATGTCATAAATCCAGTAGTTATGCATTTGTACAAAAACGGCTAAAAGAAGAAGAGAATTACAGATGGGAATTACCTCTCCCTGATGGGATTTTGAACAGTGAAATTATAATGAGAAAAGTAATATGCTTCCTCAACTTTTCCTTCGTATTTTGCAGATTGTGAGGCGATACAGTGACTTCGACTTGCTTAATAATAGCTTGCAGGTAACTTTTACCCTTGATATATAAATATGAAATGTCAGAAGGATATATTTAAAAGGTCTTGAGATATTTTTATAAATTGTAGTGAAAAAAAAATACAAATTCACACAAGGGAAAATGTGATTTCATATGTAACTTGAATGTAGTTTTCCACTCTTAGGCTTTTTTTCTTGTAAAATTATAATTTTAGCATCAATAGGACCGATTTATATATAAATGGTGGAGATTGGCAGATACTGAATCTTTCCCTTCAGTACTGTGACTTTTCCGGTTTTGTGTGTTATTACTTGTTCCTCCTTTGATTTGAAGAAAGCCAAGGCACATACCAACCTTATAAATTCAGCATTGAAGTGCTATGTGTCTCATTATTTATATTCGTCTAAAAGCACTTCCAGATGCTGCTTATCATGTGATGGATTTCTGTATCACTGAAAAGTGTTCCTTACTTAAACACAGGACTTACTGTGTTTTCTTTTGCTTTTTAGGACAATTATTTCTTTTTAGTTTGTGTGGGAAAAAGCAGGGTATAGGAGTGTGTTTGGGAGAAGGGGGGAAGCAGCAGTGCCTGGCATCTCCTGGAGTGAAACTTGTTACTCGAGATTTCCATGGTACTAGGCAAGCAAGACAAAAAGCCAGCACTGCTGTGACTTGAGGGTATATTTTTATGACTAATTCCCCCCATTAAATGTGTGAATTTGGGAACTTAATATAGCTTCCGCTCCCCTCCTCCCCCCCAATCAAACCAGCTATTTGCTTGATGAGCCTCGGTGAGCAAAAACATGTCAGGATGTTGAATCGTGCACGCTGGTAGGGCAGGAATAATTTGAAGCAGAAGGTAGATGGGGGAGCAAATTAGTCATAATTCAATAGAGGCAGTGTGGTTGGGTTGTGTAATTATTTTGTTGAATATGCAGCAGCACACAGTAGCTTTTGTCATGACCCAGAAACCTCTCGTGTGATGTGCTGAATAAATGCCATACAAAGGTATCTCCTGCTCCAGCAAAATCCAAGATTTAAGATTAGATAGGCACCTGTGGGAACACAAGGAAATGAAATGGTGCTGGTCGACATAGTGCACAGGAGTCACTGCAGTCTTAAGCATTGTCAAGCTTCGATAGAGATCGCAGAGAAACAATTTTGACGAGGCTTTAAAAAGAAGATTTTTATTTTATTTTTTAATCTACTGTAAATCCCTCTTAACCATGGGGAACGTGTTAAGGCATGAGAAAGCTTTGTTGTCTTCTCATTTAACTTTCAAATGAGGCAGCTTTAGTGGAAAAGAAAACAGACCTTTTTAGACGTTAAATTTAGAGATGACATGTTAGGCCTGGGTGGATGATTAGAAAAGATCAAACGATCATCAAGACGAACCCCTCTGACTTGGACACGAGGATGTGTAGAGGGCAGCTAAACTAACATGTCACGTTCGTTAACATTTGGCATTCATCAGTGCAAACTCCTGCTCACTCCCTGAATCTCAAGCTCCTAGATTATTCTGCTTTCAGCCATCTGGGAGGGCAAAGATGTAACTGTGCTTGGAGATAGGCTTTTCTCCATACCTCTTGTAGGGAGCCGCCCTCAGATGTGTAATTCTTCAGCCCAGCAGAGGTGAGTTTTAAGCCGTTATCAAGGTTGCACAGCTCTGCTTTTGACAAACACCCTTCTCCAGCCTTGTTCTGTATGTCAGGGCTGGAGAGACACCACACAGTAGCTGATGAGAAACATGCTGAAATTGCTGTCTTCCCCCACCTGTTTTTTTCTTGAGCTTTTTTTTTTTTTTTTTTTTTTTTTATAAATTGCTCTTTGTGATGCTGGAGCTGTGGTTTTCTGATCCATTAAGACATACAGCACTCCTCAGTTCTTTCCATCCAGAACTCTAAAGCAGCAATATTTCATCACAACGTTCAGGTCCTGTAAGTTGTTTATAAACATTTTAAACCTTCACTTGTGTATGTAGAAATTATTCAAAAGTAAAAACAAACAAACAAAAATCCCACAACCAACCAAGCTACCACCACCAAAAGAAAAAAAAAAAAAGGCAATAAGAAAACGCAAAAAAAAGTCCCCTTCCTTCAAAACTAAAATGTCACTGGAAAAAAACAAAAACTAAACCAAAACCAACCCTGCTAGGGGTTCCTTTGCGTGTAAAGCTCCAAGTTCTTTCAGTTCTTGTGGCATGCTCAATCTCTGCAGGTCTGGGTGCTTCAGTGTGAACACAAAGCTGCAGTTGAGTTGAAATGCAATTTTTCTACTGTTAATCCGAAGCTACCTATGCAATAATAGTAAGGACTGAGAACTTAGGACATGTCCTAGGCTAAGGGATGCATCTCTACCAAATGTCTTGGTAATAAGGAGAGGTGTATGTCTGTGACCTTGATCTGCATCAGAAAGTTTTGAGCCAGGTTCCCCGTACCAGACTGAAAAGCTCCTTGCAGGCCATCCTGCATTTCTTCCTCTCGGCTGCATTGACAGAGATGTGTGGAGATTATTGCTCGCTCTTCTGCTCTTTTAAATGAGCTACCGGTACAGTATTTACAGCAAGATATCTGGCTTTTGTGAAGTGTTAAGTTGCAGCTCTTGAACAGATATTCCAGTGCAGGCTGCGGTTCGAAGATAAGGAAGTTGGTTCCCAGGTTCTACTGTGGCAAAGCACATCCTTGGGTCAGAGCTGAGCTGGGGCCGCTGGGATGTACGCCTGTGTTGGGCATGTTGGGACCTCGGTGAGGTGGTGTCTGGGGTAGGCAGTGGTCTCACTGTGCCACGGGTTTTGGCAGATAGCTACAAAAACCTGGGGGTGAATGCAACTTTCCTCTGGAAAATAGAAAATGTGTGGTTGACTGAAATGAAACAAAAGGAGAAGTAGTGGCTTGAAAGCATCTCAACAGGAATCCTTGTCTCTCTGACGGTAGCCACTTGTCAGGTCAAGAAGGTAAAGGTGATTGTGATTTGGCATGCTCTTCAAGTGAGTCGTGTCAGAAAAGCATTTTGTTTTTGTTTAGAAACTTTTGTTGGGGCAGGAGTGGTCTGCCAAAAGTTCTGTATGCTGGTGGTATGCAAACTGGTTTGGTGAATTGCAGGTAGTATGTAGTGCTATGTTGCTTTGGGATTTTTATTTTCTTTTTTCTTTGGGTGTAAAAGAGCAATAATAAAAGCTCAGTGGATACGATGATTTTTATTAACATCTTCTGTAACTCAGTTGTAGCCACAGCTCTTTTTCAGCCTATGATTTGTAGTCAGAGCCAGAAGTATCACCGTTTGGCAGGGGGAAACAATTTCTGTGTTCAAGGAGGAGAAAAGGAAAGGGATTGCTACCTCAGCCACAGTTCATTGAACTAACCCTTCCATTTTTCCACTAGTTAAAACGAGGATTGTTCAAACCCTCAGAAGTCCCTGTCTTCTCCTTGGTAGCCTGTTTGCTTTAGAAGTGAGGTTGTTGCATTTAATGGAATTGATTCCTGCAATTCTTAAAGATAACACCTGTGGAGATGGAGCACACCTGAGGCAGATGCTTTGATCTGCAGGACAACGATGTGTTAACAACATGAAAAATTTATTCTGGTGATTCATGTGATGTAATTGAATATAAACCGTGTGCAGCCTAGTTTTGTTTTTTTTAAAGATGATCTCTTTGATCTGACTTACATAAAGCTTTGGATTTCTGCATAATTTTTCATTTTTCTATTTTAAACCATTTCTCAGATTTTATCTGAAGCTTTGGGTCACACGTCAACATTAAACAACTACTGTATATCTGCCAGTAGATTGCAGCTATTTCTAGGCTGAAAGATAGATAGCAGTTTAAAAAGTGTATAACAACAAATTCAGAAAAGTAAGTGGAAAAGTTGCACCATATCTGAAGGTACAAATATAAAATACTGACAGTAAGGGCTTGAAATTACTCATAAAAGCAATAGAGGCAAGAGGAAAGTTATTAATCTGCACTTCTTTAATAAAGCGTAAATCTTGCAGGAGAAAACGGTAAGGTATTTTTTGTTTGTTTGTTTCGTGTGCTTCTTGTGTATGTGCACAAAGGTATGTTGTACAAGGAAGTTGGCTGAGAACTGGAGCCATTTAGTATCTGAAAGCTTTGTGTAGTGATCTTAAAAGCATGACTCACCAGCAAAAATCTATCTCCTTGCATCGTCAGTGTCATTCCGTTTATGGATCTCTTCACACTGAGATGCAAGCTATTGTCTGACTACCTCTCTCTGATGATAGTAACTTAAAAACCATCAAAGCTTGTATATAAATGGTATAGAAAGAATTATACAGTAGTTAGCTCACTGCTCAGAGTCTTTTATTTTCTGGATTGTTAGTCTACATCCCTGAGGCATTTTGAGAGTGCTGTTAGTAATTTTCCTTCTCTTTTTAAGATCTCAACTCTCAGTCTACCTCTTCCTCCAAAAAAGTTGATTGGAAATATGGAGCGTGAATTCATAGCTGAAAGACAGAAAGGACTCCAGGCCTATCTCGATGTAATTACTTCCCATCACATACTGTCTAACTGTGAACTCGTAAAAAAATTTTTGGACCCAAACAGCTACTCTGTAAACTACACTGGTAAGTGAGGAATTGTAAAACTGCATTACAGCTTCTCTTTAGCATGCGTGCATGTCTTCCATTAATGCTGGCAAGGATTTACACTAAAGCATGTTACAGGGGAAGTAAAACTATCGCGTGTAACTACACAAGCTATCAAAACTGTAGTGTATAATCATGTGCACGGTATGATAATGCTTCTCCAGGTCTGTGCATGAATGATGCTGTGATTGTCAAATATGTTTGAATCATCCTACAGAGGAGTGTTGGGGGTCAGGATCTAAATAAGCTGAACGTGGGGGAGAGGGAGCTAATGGAACCAAAATCTATTTTTTACCCAATTGGTGATAAATGATTGGGCTGGGGGTTGGAAGTTATTTCTTTACCAGGGTGTGAGGTGGAGGTAAGCTTGTCAGTTCTGTAGTCTGCTAAAACAGCTGATCTTCTGAACACCAAAGCTTAAATTTATCATGTTTCATAGATTTTTCAGATCAAGGGAAATAAATGTGATCATCTTGTCTAGCTCCCACTGTCATTTTGGGTTGTGCCACTTCTTACAGCTAATTGTTTGAGATAGGTTCAATGTTTTTCCTTGATTAAGCCGTGTTCCCCCCATTGGAAAATCAGTGCATCCCTTAAAATGGTATCCCAGAGATTGGTTCTCTTCATCAAATGTTTCTTCTTTGAATTTGACTGGCTTCATCCACTGGAAATGGTTAGAATTTGTATGATAGACTCAAAAACTTCCTCTTCGTGATGAAACCCACACCACAGACTCTTTGCAAAATGCAAAGCTTGTTTTCATAAAAGCACAGCCAGCCTACTCAAGCAGGAACTTACTGCTTCCTTTTCACTTGTCTTTTTGCTCTCTCTTGATGTAACATTTTTCTGTCTTCAGCTTCAAAGTGCAAAGAACATTTCCCGGATGTTTATGCTAAGCTGTGGAGGAGATGTAGATTACTAGTAACTCTTTAAAGATGCAGTTTGTCTGGCTAATGCTGAGCAAACAGTTTAAATCCTTTAGGACATTCTGTGATTTCTGTGTTAATTCTGAATGCTTTCATCGAGATTATTTTTGTGCAGGTTGCAAAGAAGTAAGTAGCAATCAAATTGTTTCCTATGGTTTTTGGAGACACCATCAATTGGTCTGTTTTTAATCTCGGAGCAGTGAGCTGGTATTTATTGCACTGTTACCTCTCTTTTTCATAGCATATTTTTAGAGAGAGGATAGACTGCAGAGAGATATGGTGCACCCTTACCTTTTTGCTGTGTTTCTAAACCAAGATAAGCCACGTTAGAGAAAACTACTTGCTGGCATGGTTCCCTTTCTGCCCCTGCTGTCACCACTTCCCACTGAGATTTCCCCTTAAATCGCTTCATGAATACACCAGTTGTATTCCCAGCTGTGGGAGAATTCAGCAACCAGAAGGGTGTCGGGTTTTTGTTTTGTTTTTTGTTTTCCTTCTCAGAAATGCATGTTGGATCACGATAGCTAGAAAAATACTTTGGCTTCACTGAAAAGGGCAGAATAACGTGTAACGAAACAAAGAGTTGATGCATTTACATGTTAAAAATGACGGTGTAGCCGCGCATTTACAAGTTAGCCCTTTTACAAGCATGGCAAAATCATTTTTTAATCTAATGTAGGCTATTCCAGCTGTGAGAAGTCTTAGATGTGAGCATTGGATTTAGGCTTGGAAATGTAGATCGAGTAGAAACAGAAGGCTAACCCATTAAGTTGTATTTTCTTTTTCTGTTTTCTCAGTGGATTTGAGTTCGCAGGTTAAAAATGCAAATACCCTTTAACTGTGTTTTTATCTGATTTCCTTTTAAAGTGATTTTGCTGACTGAGTCTGAATTCCTGCAGGCTTCCTTCTGGCATTGAACTTTACCTAATATGTGTAAAAATCACATTAAATAGTCTCTCAAAAACATTTATTTTTTTCCAGAAATTGCCTTACAGCATGTTTCAATGTTCTTCCGATCAGAGCCAAAGTGGGAAGTGGTGGAGCCGTTAAAAGATATAGGTAAGAAGAACACGTATATGTGAAAACTTGTCTTATTTTTTCCAGTGGGTTGTCCTGAGATAACAGTACTATCTTTGCTTACGAACCTTGTCCTGCCTGTAAGCCATGTGATTTACTGATGTTTTAATTAAACCTGATGATGACTTTTTTCTTGTAGGTTGGCGAATACGTAAGAAATATTTCTTAATGAAGATAAAGAATCAACCAAAGGAACGGCTAGTGCTAAGCTGGGTATATATACTTCTATAGTATTCCCTAGTCTTTAATATGAACTTTCCTTATTTTGTTTATATCAACTGCCTGGTGTTAGTGACAGATTTAAGTGCTCAGGCTTTGAAAGCATCTTGAGAGCCCTTAGTTGGTTGTGTGGTGTGGAAAATTGTTTCTTTCCACTGGTGGCAAGTCCAATTTGAAAATTTCTGTGCCTGGTTCCCACTCCTGTACCCCCATTTACTTTTTTTCAGTTGTTATGGTGTACGTAGTTGGTGAACATAGTGTCACATAGCTCACCAAAAGTAACAAGGCGATTCTTTTTCAATATTGGGTTATTTTTACTAGGTTGTTTGGTTGTTCTGACAAGCTAGTCGGTGAGAAAGGCACAAATTGCTCCTTTGCCACAGGCATTTTTGGATGCCAAATAGTTTGTTGTTACTAAACACTTAGTTATGCTCCTGTGTTGAAACCTGTTGCCCTCTTAATTGTATCAACATAGCTGTTTGTGAGGCTTTACTGGAGGGTAGGTGTTGCTAAAACCTGCAGTAGAAGGAGAAGTGGTTTTGGTGGAGGGGAAGAAAGGTGAGAGTTATGCTTTACTAGTTCACAGTTTACACAGTGCCTCAGTTTGGGTTTGGCAGAGTTCACACAGTGGTAGTAATAGAGGTCAGATACAGAGGAGGAAGCAGGCAATAATACTTGCTTAGTGTAAGGTCAGATGCTTTGTATTGTGAAAGCACGACCTTACTCATTCAGCCTTTTAAAGTTTGCTTCTTTGCGTGTAATTTGCTGTTCAAAATTTACCTTTGAGCAGCTGTCTTAGTTTGTGTGCGCAGAATATAGAGCATACTTTCTTTATGGAATGCAACATATATTGTGATGCCTTTCTTTTCCTATTTATTTCTAGGCTGATCTAGGCCCTGATAAATACTTGTCTGACAAAGACTTACAGTATGCTGTGAAACTTCTTTCTTCCTGTTCTGTGAGTATTCCTTGAAGACTTTTAAATTGTGCCAGCACACAGAAAAGTGCTTGCAAAGGCTGATCTTGCAGAAGTACATCTAGCCTATTAGAAATAGTTTGTAATTTTCCTGTGAACCTTTTAATTGAAATCCCCACACAATATGAGCTAACACGTTCTCAGTGCAAACAATAAACCTGCAGGATTTTTACCGAAGTTTCAGAGTTGTAGCTAATTGTATTTTTCTCTTCTGGTACAGTACTGTGAGATCATGAGCTTTTATTTCATCATGTCAATGCTTTTAGGCTGTTAGGGTAGTGTTGCCTAGGTGTCATTGCTGTCCACTGTTCTGGGGATATTCTTGGGCAGCCGTGCACAAGGCAGTGGAATGAGTCATTATTTTTTTGGTTCTTTGAACTTGGGACAGCAATGTCTTAATAGAGGCATGATGAAGGCTGTACAGCTTAAGCTCCTGTGTGATGCCAAATCATAAAACTGATAACCTTATACATCCAGTAGGCACACCTGTCCAAAAAACTTGGCTGCCTGAAAAGGATGGTGTTTTAAATGGGTAAACCTCTACGTGCAGCCCTGAAACTTGGAAGATGCACATACCAAAAGAGGATGAAAATAGGCTTTTTAACCCCCCAAACCAGACCAAATCCAGTATACTAAAATAAGATATGAGCAAGGGGTCTCCTCCTAACTAGCAATTTCAGTTAATGTATGTGTTGCATGCGTAATTTATTTCAACATATGCTGTCTCATTTAGTTTCATAATGTTCCAGGAAGTCGTTACAATGATTTCTAAAGACATAGAGCTGTTATGACAATTATTAATGCTGTGTTTCCTTGTGTGCCATAGTTGTATAAAACCATGAATGAGTTTGTTAGCTTAGCTCATGTATTAAGTGTTAATGAGGGTGGATTCTTTGTTTGTCTAAACTGCCAATCTTTTAATTTTTAAAACAAAGAGGACAGTGAATTTTTCTGGATTTTCTGTGGATATTGAGCAATGTCCTTGTGAAGTTTTCTTTGCATTTGCTTCAGGTTAAGAGTGAATAACTTGAGCAAATGTCACTGACAGAATCCAATTTATTACTTCAAACATACAATTCAGACAGATCTTGTGTTTCTTGTGAATCAAGCAAAAGTTAATTACAAAATCTGTCATCTGAAACTTACCTACAGTTTCTTCTTTTGGTAGCATCCCTATATTTACAAAATCACTTTTGCCACTGCCAATGAATCTTCCGCACTGGTTATTAGACCATTCAGTGAAAAAGGGACACTAAAGGACCTTATTTATAAGGTAATAATGTCTTCTCTCCCTCTTCCCCCAACCCAAATGCTGGACCATTTGTTGGAATGACCATAGTATGTCTTTTCTAAAACAATTTGCAATGTATTGCTAAGCAAACTAAGACAATTCCTGGCTTTTCTGGGCATGATCCTTGATATGTATACTTTTTTTAAAGGCCAAACCAAAAGACCCATTCCTGAAGAAGTATTGCAATCCTAAAAAAATTCAAGGTCTTGAACTTCAGCAAATAAAAACATATGGAAGACAAATATTAGAGGTATTTTTTTTTTGCTTTCTTTACCAGCCTTTATGTGTTGGTGGGTGTTTGTGTGATTGTTTTGATGTATGTTTTTTTTTTTTGCGACCAACTAAGTAGAAAAAAATAGACAAACTTTTGCACATGCAAACTTTTTTCTTGGCAGCAGACTTCAAAGCTAAATTTAAATGGAGATTAACTGCTTGAATTTAGATATGTATATGTGAGGTCACTTCTGACAAATAACAAACAAAAAAGAATAATAAAAGGGCAGCTGTTACATGTGGAGCTGAGGTGGGAGAGAGGTGGTCGTGTAGTTTATACACCATGGGGAGAAAAGGGAAAGAAGTAATTCATAGGTTATGGAATATGGACCACAAAATCATTGTCACTGATTTTCTAGTTTTTTTAAACTCTAATATTCTGTGGAATTGTGACTTTCAGTTTTGACGTCTCTCTGGGAGGTGTCCGTAAGCCAGCTTTGAGTATTAGCATCAAATGTTTGTTTTGTGAGAAATGTTACCAGTGAAATAGGAATGAGTAGTCAGCCACAGGTGATGTAGATAGAACATCAAGTTGAGCAGGCATTCCAAATTAGAGGCCTCATCTATGATGTGTCTGCTTTAGTGCTGGAGCATTTGAGATCATCAGAATGTCTTGTGACAGTGCTTCTGTCTTGGATTTTTTTTTTTCAGGTATTAAAATTCTTGCATGAGAAAGGATTTCCTTATGGCCATCTTCACTCTGCCAATGTAATGTTGGATGGGGACACGTGCAAGTTACTGGATCTAGAAAATTCCTTGTTGGGACTTCCATCATTTTATCGATCATACTTTGCACAGTTTCGGAAAATTAATGTAAGTTTCAGAAAATTTATGTAGCTGACTCTTACACGTCCCTTTATCCTCAATCAGTGTTTCTGGAGAACTGATTTGAGTGAAAAATGTCTCCCTCAACCATCCCCTACCACCTTTTTTGCTGCAGCACACTATGGGCACTGTAGTGAGCAGAAGGTGAGTGCAAGTTAGTGTTTTCTTGACAGCCATACTGGCACACATATGGGTAAACTGCAGCCTTGTTTTTAAGACCACTTTTCATAGTAGGCCTGTATTTGATAGGAACATACGTATTGTCTACAAGTTTTTCCACTTGAATGTCTGTTTAAGGAACACAATTTAACTCCTAACTGGGAGTAATAGGCAGCCTTATCTTTGGTGGATACTGTGGAAGTTGATTAGATGCTTGTACACATCAAGCTGTTGAAAGATATTTTTAAAAATTTATTTGAAGGGTGTCTATTAACTGCAGGCTTATGCAGAAAAATACTATCTTCCTACAAAATATTAAACCTAATTGGCCCTGTTGTAGTGATAGTCTTTTAGCTAGCGCCTTGCCTTGCAATGCTTATTGTAATAAATTACATACAGTGTCATGAGACAGCTGCTTGCTGACCTTGCAAAACAAGTTTTACTGTGTTTAGCAAGAGAAGTGATCAAAAGTTCATGGTTAGTCCAAGTCTTTTAGTGCCATGGAAGCACTAAGCCTCCTCCAGTAAGAGAAGCCACTTCTATATAAACATGATTCAGAAATCTTTGAAATATGCTGTCTGGGAACTTAGCGCATATGTACAGCTTGTACAAGCCCAAGGAGGGGTGAAGGAAGCTCTCCTAGCTTTGTTTGGTATGTATTTCTACAGGGAGGTAGATACAAAGACAGCAAAGTGGCAGCTGGTCATATTGTCACGAATCTCATTCTTTGCTGTTTGACGTAGCTAGGAAAATGTGTTCAGCTGTGATTTGTATCAACATACGGTTCTCTAATCTGCTGTGTGTGAAATGAATTTGCTACTTACGCATTTTTACGGAACATGACTATAATGTGCTCTGGTTTGGATTATCATTTGCTGAAAGAAAGAAGTACCTTCCTTTGCCTGAGATGGTGAGATTTCATTTGAGGTAAAAGTTGTGCAGGGTTAGGCTGTGGTTGGGAACTTAATAATTCCTCCAGTTGTGGATCAACCAATCAGTTTTGGCAAGTTGCGTTTTCTTCATTTTTATTTTTATTCTTCTACAGACTTTAGAAAGCATTGATGTACATTGCTTTGGGCACTTACTGTATGAAATGACATATGGAAGACCCCCAGATACGATTCCAGTAGACAGCTTCCCTCCTGCACCATCCGTGTTTGTTGGTTAGTATACATTCACTCAATGTCAGTCTCAGCTTCCTGGGTACCTTTTACTGAAGCTGAAATGTTGTGAAATAGGAGACTAGGATTTTGCAGCCTGTAACGGGAAATTATTATTTAGCGATTTTAAAAAATAGCAAATGTGGTTTTCCTCAAATACGTAGCATATAATTTTTTTTTTTTTTTTTTTTTTTTTAACTGAGTGATAGAACAGTGTGCAGTGACTAGATGCCTGGATCCCCTGGCCTCATGTCTAACATTCTTGAAAAGTTTGTATGTGTAACAATAATACTATAATAAAAAACATGTGTCATAAAGCTTCATCACTGCTTAGTTGGAATACGTGGGGGAGCATAACACTGAAGTGCCAGGCTTTCGTTAAAAATTGTTTGCTATTCTGTAATGTAAAAATGTGTCCATACTTACTTTTTCTTTGATAGTGTCTGTGTTGGAATCCATTCTGACCTGTGAAGCTATGAAGAATGGCATGCCAACTGTTTCACGGCTCTTACAGATGCCGTAAGTGTTAACGTACTTGTTCTATGCTCTTAATAATATTTTTAATTATATAAGGAGGAAGAATCTTTTTGCTTGTTCCTTATCTGAAAGATTTGTTCCTCATTCTGAGGGATGTGTCGTGTGTCCCAAGTGAGGGTTTAAAACTGATGGACTTCATGGTCCCGTTGCTTGTGAACCTGATAGGTGCTCGTTTAAAATTTCTGTCTCTCAGGGTGCTGGAGCTGTTACGAGTGCATTTTACTTAGCAGGGTGCTATGGTTTCAAATGATGTAGCTATGAAAGCAGTTCAAGCACGATTAAGAGCATGTACAGGTCATTTAAAGTATTTAGATTAAGGAATGTTTTTGTGTGACCCTTTCAGATCTACTTCAGTAGATTTGGCTATCAGTTTACTTATGACTTAGCGAAATAAATCTTCTAGCTCTGCTTGGCGGTAACATTTAGACTGGGTCAAAGCATTGTGCAGAAGTTCTGGCTGGTTTCTTGCAAGGCTGGCTTAGGGATTCAATGAAGCATAAACAGAAAATATTTCCTTCCAGGCTGTCCTCCTAGTGATGCAGTGAAGTAGTAAAGGCAGATATGGAGCAAGATTAGGATGGAGCAAGGGAGCAGTGTCAGTGCATGACTGAGCTGGAGATCGTACCTGTCTGCAGTGCCATCCTTCCTGCAGCTAGGAGACAGCGTTGCTGGGGAAGTTGTCTGCAGTCACTGCGCTGTGACGTGTCGTCAGCGTACTGAGCACAGAATCACAGTTCCTGGTGGGCTTGCTTTTTGTTAGTATGAGGTGCCAGAATCATGACCTCATAAATGACAGATAGCCCATATCTAAATCTGGGTCTGATGTCACAGCGTACGGATTGCAGGACGTTTAGAGCATGCTCCAAGAGTCATATTTCCTGGTTGGGATGGGTCCCTGCAGTCGTGTCCCAACCTTCTATTCCTTCTGTTCTTCCCTTCCTCTGCTCTTGAAGGAAGCAGGAGGTAGAGAGAAGGATGTATGGAGAAATTCTGTAAGAAAACTGAATACAGGAATATCGAAGTGTTAAAAGATGTTGAACAGTCTATGCCTGGCTCTATCTGCTATGTAGAATATGTACTACATTCCCTTCATACCCATGCTCTTTACAAAAGTGTTTTCCATGTGTAATGTGATGAATATAACTTAAATATTTGTTAAGCTATTCCAAATAAACCATGAGTTTACTTAATTTTGCAAGGATATATAATCAGAAAGGGGCAGAAAATTGCCCTGTAAACAAGGGTGAGCTTTTTTTTTTTCTTTAGCCTAGTTTTAATTTGATTTAATTCTGATTTGGACTACTGATCTTACAATCTTGATACTATATTTAATTTTGTTTATTTCTAGTATAGAACTGTGATAACTTCCATAGTGAACGTCAACAGAAATCTCAAATGCTTATTTGGGAGCCAGACTTGGTGATCTCTTTCTGGGACAGTTTTCTAGTATGTTCTTCAGAACAAAGTACCTTGAAATGGACTAACTAGTTGATTTTCAGACTAACATTGCCCTCTAGTGTCTTTGTTTTGGATGAAAAAGTATTAATCATTTATGCTGTTGCTGATGGAGGCAAGAATGAAACCGTTAGCAGTTGCTTTAATTACTTTTGCCAGAGTATGGACAAGAATGCAGACATTTTGAAATGTTAAGTTTGCTCACTGATCTTTTACGTGGTTCTTGTTAATGCTAAAATAACAGTTGTGCTAAGAGTTCACCTGAAAAGATCAATGATTTTAGGTGAAATTTAAGTAAGGTCCCTGGCAACCTTGTGTTATTAAGGAATCGATGTACTTAGAAGGAAAAAGCATTTGTTTTGGGAAGCTCTTGTCTGCCTTTGATAATTACAGCCATTCTTTCAGCTTTCAAAATACTTCCTAGAGTCTTGCTAATTCTGGTGACAGTAGTGGATATGTTCTGTGGGCCCGATGCTTCTAGTTATAAGAAGGGCTTGGAAAATAAAAAGCAGTACATTGTCTGTGGGGGAAAAAAAAAACAACAAGAGTGAGGTAGGGATGAGAACAGGGAAGGAAAAGAGGAAAGAGGGAGTTAGGTGAACAGTACCAGTAGTATTCCCTCTGGTTCTGCCTGTCTCTTGGGAATAATGTTTCTTTTTTTCCTTTTTTTTTTTTTTTACCCACTTGCAGATTATTCAGTGATGTCCTGCTAACAAACTCTGAGAAACCACAGTTTAAGGTAAAGCTGAACGTTGATTTGCTGATGTTTGTGGAAGCACCAAGTTGTGGGTAGCTATGCATCAATTAACAAATAGGGTGGAGGACAGCTGGCTTTACTTGGCTTTCTGGTGATTCCCATTGGTATTTGGATTCCTTTGCTGAATCATACCCAAGAAAATTACATCAACCCTTAGAAGAGGGGCACAGTGTGACCCGTGAGTGATTCAAGTGTAGCTCTTGTATTGGAGCTAATTTGCATGATTAATCATGGTGCCCTACTTAGCAGCCTCATTTTGCTCAAATTGCTAAGGGCTGGTGGATAGGTTAGGCCACTGGCACGTTGTAGCCAGCTGCAGTGCTGGGACTTTCAGGGAGCTGCTTCCCCATTGGGGAACTGCCCCAGAGCACTTCTAGCAGGCATGTGCTGCGTGTCTTGTGGTGGTCGGCCTTATGGCATTTCGGGGATGTGATCAGAGTTATCAAAATAATTAACTGTCCCTGGCTTTAGAGAGGCAACGTGGTCAGATGGATGGTGAGTTTTGAGCAGTGAAATTGTATTTTCCTTTATCATATTTTGTGCTATGATTTTTTCCCCATTCTGTATTAGGTTCCTACTAAGCTAAAAGAGGCATTGAAAACTTCCAAGGAATGCATAGAAAAAAGATTAACAGAAGAACAGAAATTGGTAACTATTGCATTTCTTTACTGTATTTCCTACAGACATTGTTTCCTCTTAACACATTTAAATGGGGAAAGAGAGCTTTTACTCAAAGTGATTTTGAGCAACAAAGATTTTTATCAATAGATTTGCTTTCCATATAATACAGTATTGAGGAGCTGTAGAACAGCTGATGAATGTATGGCATTATACTGTTTTAAGTGGTGTGGCTTCACAGTGACTCCTAAGTTAAAGGATCATTTTAACTGCAGTGTGAGGCTCCATCCTCTACCAGCAACAGGAAAGATTAGTTAAAAATGAAAAAATAAAACTAAATATGCAAAGTGACTACAGTGTTTTTTCTTGCATGCCAAGCATACGCCTTGCCCAAGAATATTTGAGAACTTAACATTGTCTTTTTTTGTTTTCCCTTAATTTTGAAGATTCACCAGCACAGAAGACTGACAAGAGCACAGTCTCACCATGGCTCTGAAGAAGAAAAAAAGAAAAGGAAGATCTTAGCAAGAAAGGTAATCAGTCTTTAAACAGGTTTCTCACACAAAGTTATTGAATGTGTAGCATGAACAACCACAGGTGTGCTGCTGTATTCTGTTTTGTGCTTCTCTGTACTACTTCCTTATATGAAGTGATAACTTTTCCTAAATGGTAGCTGACTTGTATATTGGTTTAACCTGTCTGAGGTTACTTAATGAAAATAGTCTTAGTTAATACCTAATACACAGGTAACACCTGTGCTGCTGCTGCTTGTTGCCTAGTGGGGGTCGTGGAGCCTTTTTTTGTGCTTCTATAGCACACTGTATTTCTGATCCTTTTTGTTGGGTCAGTTTTCTGCATTTCCCTTGCTGTCAGAGGGTACTGAAGATGTCCTTTTTGCTTGCCTGGGGATATTTGAGCACATTACTGCCACATGTTGGATGCAGGGAAAGCAATGCTGGGCATTGATAAACCTTGTGTGATGCAGCAGATGGCTGTTACAAATCTCTGTGTCAGCTCAGTCCTCATCAAGGAAAGAGGTTATTCATTTGCACCTTCTGTTTCTTTTGCTTTGTTTAAAGAAGTCAAAACGTTCTGCCTATGAAAGTGGGGAAGAACACTCAGCAAAATACAGCAACTCGAATAACTCAGGTAACTACAGAGAGAAGAGTTTGCTTCTACACAGCTATGACTTTGTTGTTGTTACTATAATTTTCTGACATAAAAGATCCAGGGTCACCATCAATTTACATGGTAATATTGGAATAGCAAAGCCTGATAGCACTGTTTTGGGTATTGAATAATAGATAAATTGAGGGTTTAAAAATGCCATCAGTTTTAGATTTTCAGCTACCTAATATAAAACAGTGTGTCCTCTCTTCTGTGCTCCATTCCTCAAAAAAAAAAAAAAGTGTCTTCAATCTGTTTGACATTTGAGTGGCATAATAATACCATTGATTATTTGGGCTGTTCAATGATGCAGCCTTCAGAGAGAAACTCCAGGGTGATCTGTATTCTTTAGTAGGGTATTAAGATGAATGAAAAAATATCTTTTCAATTGCTGCTTCAGTGTCAATTTCTAAAACAACAAAGCATTTGACAGGTCCTATAGTTAAAAGGAATGGTCTGTACTAATGAAAAGCTTGACAGAGTTACCTTGCATGGTTAAAATGTGTCTGAAATCAGCCTGTTGTGGAATTGTCTGATATCAGAATAACTTGTAGAGTACAGCAACTGACTAAAAATCATCTCTTAGAAGGAGAAATGGGGTGCCATCCATGCAATGGCACAACTCTTAAGGAAAACAGAGTTTGGACGCTGAAATCCAACAGCCTAGGCAACAGAAAAGAAGGGCTTCCCATTGAGGAGTACTGTTGAGTGTGCTTCTAATGTGTTCGGACCTCCTATGATACTATGTGCCATAAAGCCTCTCTGTTCAGATTGGCTTGGAATGACCATATCCGTATGAATGGGAATTTATCCCAAGTTTTCAGTGGAAGCAGGACTGAATCATCAATCAATAAAGTTGGCCTGTTTTCAACAATCTGTCTTGTCTGCCTGTGTTGAATTTTGTATCGCAGCTTTAGTTACTAGACTGTTGTTTTATTTAGCAGGCTCTGGGGCGAGTTCCCCATTAACATCTCCATCATCCCCCACTCCGCCCTCTACAGCAGGTAAGCTCAAGAGTCCTTACAGTGTCTGTCTTATTCTTTGTGTGTTTTTTTTTTTGTTTTTTTTTTTAAACCTCCCTAACTGTATTATTTCCAAAGATGATTAAGGGGTGATGGTCTTTAAGGATGGAACACAGGAGATAGCATTTATCTTGTATCAGATAAATGCCCACTGAGTGTGGGCATTTGCCCTCTTTTGAGGGCCATAGAGAACTTCTTAATACTGTTTCTTTTTGTTTAATAACCTTTTCTTGTGGTATACCTATGTGATTTACCCGTGGAGTGTAAGTGTTTCAAAGTCTCTATTAGTCTAGCCCTAACACTATTGCTACGTTCCGGACATTTTCTGGCTTTCATGTTGCAATATACATTTGTTCCGATGTTAATGGCCAGGGCACTCTGAAATATTGATCGTTGATCCCTTGTTTTTGTGTATTGTCTGTTTTACACTTGTACTGCTGTGTTGTAATTTCAGAGGTTTTGTGTCTGACAAATCGAGTGAGTTAGGCTTCATAAATCTCTTCTGCACTAGCCTACTGGTAACACCAGTAGAGCTGCTTATGCAGGGAAACAAATCAGAAAACTGATTTGGGTCAAAAATAAGCACTTCATTTCTGGCTGGTTCCCTCTTCCAATTTGCTAGGTAGCTGTGCAGACAGTTTAGCTAATGTTTAGGATAGGTGGTGGGATGTGGTGGTGCAGAATCTGCTTGAGTGGGCGTCGCCAGAAATAGAAATACATGTGAAAGTTTGATTGCAAATCTGAATATTGAGCTACTGTGGACAGGCTTCAGTCAGAAAGGCTACAAAAGCAGCGATGGGAAACGTTAACAGCAAAAGATGTTAATGGAGTATATATCTGGAAGGGAAGCTGTAACGTTGTCTGTTATGACAACTCATGCCATACAATTCCTACTCACAGGAGCTCTCTGTAGAGTACAACTTGTTAACCAAAGTGAGGAAATCAAATTTGTTTGCTGTGAGTGGTCTTTCAAAGGATGCTACAAGTTGTGATTTTGAGTTTCAAATCATTTGTGCTGAAATTCAAATTAGTCACTTCTCCTTCATGTTGAAAGCACGATGAAGTGTATGTTTTCTGAACTAACTTCTTCCAATTACTCTAAACAAGTTAATTACAGTTATTGTGTTGCACAGTAACAGCTCTGTTCTCTGGATGCGTTGACTCCTAGCTGGAGGGTTTAGTTCAAGTTCTGTACACTTTAAAAAGGAAGTAGCTGAAAACACAAAAGAAAATCCCATGCCTTCAAAAGGGGATTTAGAAAACATAATTTTCCTTCTGAAATAAGACTACCTTTTACTTGCATTTTGGCTTTAATGTGTGCTGGAACTTGACTGCAAGCTCTTTCAAGTTTTGAGCACGTGGTACAGGTTTGTGTGTAGACATGGCTCAAATGGCTAAAAATGGCACATGTTTTGGCTCCAAAAGTTGGCTCTGATGTTCCCACCGTCACAGTATTGGTCACCCTGCTGGCAGTGTGCACGTGTGGGCTTTTAGTGATCTGCTCCGTGTCTGATGTGGTGCACAGTGCCTGACCTGCATTCAAATCAGGGTGTGCTTTAGTGGGCTGATGGTATTGATGCATTTGATTTGGCATGAAGGCGAGTGTCACCATCTCAGGAATGCTTTTGTAAGTAGAATTTACAGAAGAAACTTCAGATACTGGCTCCAAGAGAAAGGTAGTATGTTCGATTTTTCACCAGCAGCGTTGTCCTTGTAGCTATTCTGTGCAACTGTGCTGTTCGTGACCTGTTGCAAGACTCACTGGCCCCATGGTAGGACTTTTTCTGTGTGTGTGTGTGTGTGTGTGTGTGTCAGTTGATGCATCTGTAGCTTCTCTCTCTTTTTTCCTGTTTCTTTTGGTTTACTAAGGATATTTACCTCTAAACCAAAATTGCTTGTGGACATCAGTGTGGTGAGGTGACTCAAAAGGGGAACGAGGCTTTCAGTCTGTCTTTCTGGTTTGGTTGTGGTGTGTTAGTATCATGGTATGTTACAGCATCTTGCTGATATGATGCCAAACCAAACAGAAGGCTGATACGGAAAAGTGTATCCCACAGAAGCTTCTGCCCTTGTGGCCTGTTCCCATCCCAGTCAGTGTAGTTTGTGGCTATGTACAGAGCCAGAAACACCGAGCAAAGGTAAACGGGCTCCAGGCTCCCGTGCCCTGGGGAAGGAACCTCATTCAGGAGGTTTCTTGCACGTTGAGATGTGCTTCCTCTGGGAACAAAGTGTGAGACTTTGCTTGCAGTGGAGTGCTTGGTGTAGTCAATGCAAAACGTACCATGAATGAAAATAAGTGCAGCTAGTCAATGCAAATCATACCATGAATGAAAATGAGTGCAGCTACAATCGCTGCAGCTGTAGGATTGAATCTGTTACCTGCTGTGAGGGGAGAGGTGTCTAGTAGAGAGGTGGATTCCCATGGGAGTTTGTCGCTGACTAGAATGTTTTTTTGGGCTGGTTTTGTTGCACATACCTGGATAACTACTATCATTGAAATACATTCATTAGATCAGTGAGCCTAATGTAACTTCTGTGTTTCTGACATTCTCTTGAATGTTTGATTTATTTTTCCCCCCTCTACTTGCACACTTTTGTCTACTTTGCTTCCTCGAGAGTCTACTACTTTTCTTTGTGGCTAAGATCAGAAGGGACGTAGAACATTGTAGTATGGGTTATTTAAAACTTCACTACATTTTCTCTAAATCCACTAAGCCCATAAAATTCCAGCAAGCTCTATTAAGATAGAAGCTTGGAGGGTGCCATTTTGGCCAACCCCTTCTGAACGATGCCAATAAATAGTATTGCTGCCCCATGCTTCCCTGCGAGAATGAAGTGAGAGAGTTGTACTTAACTTTAGCTTTTTCTGAGCCAGTGGTTCTGAATCCTTCAGTACGACATATGTTTCCTAAAGAGCCATATGGTGCATCTTTGCTGCTTTTCAGCGGTCTATAAGACCATTTTAATGCTTTAACAAGCACTGTTCTTGAGTGTCTCTGATCCGTGCAGCATAAGTGTAAATACAGGTATTAATGTGACAGGACGTGTTCCACGAGCTGAATGAATTTCATCTTCTGTGGCTAACATTCCTGCAGATTTCTTGCTAAATATCTCTCAATGCACTTTAATACTGTAAAGCTTGAATTATAGCATGTGCAATTGAAAGTATGTGTGTTGCATTTGTACATCAGGTATAATAATCCTCTATAGCATGGAAAATGGTGGTTCTTTGTTCAGAATTCACAGCATTGTACATGTAATATGAAAAAATCAATCTGCTGTCCCCATGTATTTTTCAGTGAATGAGAATGTATTGATTTTTGTACTAACTTTTCAGCTAACGCTATCTGTTTTTTACTTTGACACGAGATCCGGATGATTAACTTGTGTCCTCTCTCTTTCTCTGCTGTCTTCAATAGAGCATGCATCATTTTGAACGTGAATTTTCAGAAAAGTAAGCTAATGCTGATTTATCTCTTTAAAGATGCTCTGTTTCTGTATGGGAAAGTTGAATGCAAATCTTAAACTTGCTTAGTATTGGGAGGGAATAGAAGAAAAAGATCTGAACGCTCTTATGGATTATTTTAATGAAATACAGCATCTTTAAAAACTATCACTAAAATGATTTTATTTGTTTGCATCCCATTCTCAGCAAATTTTAATGCTATTTGCACAATTACTGTCACTTTAAATTCATAATTAAGTTTTTGTTTCAATTCAGGCATCAAGTTTACAGCATCTGATTTACTTCCTATTCCTTTTAACACACTCTCTTAACAAAAATGTCCCTGTAAAAAAAACCCTTGGTAAGTTCTTGTTTGAGTGTTTTATTCTTATAACTGTGTAAATGAGTAAATAAATGTGTGTTTGCAGGCAACTCCTTCCAACATATGTATTGGAAAGGGCTAGTGATAATTGAGCACTTGTCTGAAATATTTTCCTGGTAAATATGGGAAAATACTTTAATTGTTGGGTAAAACAATTTTTTGGTAGATGTAGCTGCATACAAGTACACTGGAGTGAACTAAGATTTCCTTTGCACCACTCATGGCCAGAAGGGAAGGACAGCTTGGTTTTGCTTGACTAATTGAAATGAATGGATTTGAAGGATTTTCAGAATCAAGCTCTTAATTAACAGGTTCAATATGTAATGGTCACAGCTTGTCAGATACTACCTTAAAACCTGCGTGTTTTTATGTTTTAAGGCAGAGATAGAGTGTAAGATCTCCTAAGAGTTTCTTTCAACTGTGTGATGTTGTTGGCAGCACAATTTCAATAATATTTAGTCCTGAGGAACTTAATGCCCTTCCAGGAAGAAAGATGGCCTCTCCCCTTACTTCCCTGTCCTTTATGACACAATTCTAAAATTACCAGACCAAAATCTGAAGGTAACACATGGAGACTTGGCCTAATATTACTATTTGTATTCCACACCAAGTCCTTGCCACTGTTCTCATGATTGTTCCCTATTGTGTCTTGTACAACTACTTGCATAACCTCTTTGATCTCACCTTGCTGTTCCAGCTAAAAATCTTGTCTGTGTTCTCTACAACTCTTGCATCTCTTAGAATCAGCTAGGTTGGAAAACACGTCTAAGATCATCTGGTCCAACTTTTAAGCAAGGCCACCTCCTATGTTGAGCTGTTCTTGGCTCTTTTACAGCTGTTAATCTGATCCCAAGTTTGATGCTAGCGTTGGGACGCCAGCCCTTTGTGTTGTTCTGCTCTGACCACTTTAACCTCAAAAATGATTACTTTAACTGTGCTTGGTCTTGTTCTTCTTGTGGCAAACTGTCAAGTTTTGTTTTGCTGTGCTCTACTGTCAGTGTGTCTACAGACACGAGAAACAGGACTCTAGCCTAGGGGATGGTTTTGCAGTGTTTCTAATAACAAATTGACTTATTACATCTTTGGCTACTGTAAAAACACAGGCTTGGATACTTAGATGACCTCCAGGCATCAATACACAATTTGCTGTTTCAGTTCACGCTAACATTGTGCAATGTTCTGATTACTTAATAGAGTAGTTGATCCACATGCAATGGGCATGTTAAATTGTTCCACTTGTCCTCTGATGTTTCTGCTAAGACTTGAATATTACTTCTGAAAGAGAGGAACATGAAAACAAGAGCCCGATACAGACTTCTGTTTTCTTGTCACAGAGAAGGGTTTTTGTGCCAATAAGAATTTCTTCTGTGAGTCTGAAGCGCTATAATCATAGCGTGTATTAATGTTCACTGGCAAAATAGACTGCTTTGTGTAAATACTCTTTATTTTGAGCTTGGTACCATATGGTAAAAGTCTCAAAGACTGGTACAATTTGAAAATGAGGGAGCTTTGAGTTATGACTTTCATTTAATACAACTACTTTGTTTTATTACAGAAGCTTCTCTTTTACTATTGCCTGTTAGTTTGAGAGCAAGCATTAGTGAGAAACTGCGAGGGAAGCAGAGCCCAGAGAGCATCTTAACTCCTTTTTTTTTTTTTTTTTTGTTTTGTTTTGTTTTCTGTGGCTGAGCTTTATCCTTTGAATACTTTTTGAATCCATGTCACACAATTTCCATTATGCCAAATATTTCTTGGTATTTTCTTACTTCATAGCAAGCATTCCTACTTCAGAAACCATAGCCTCTTGTTTGGCCTCGTGTTGTTTGCTTTCTTGTCCGAAAGTATCACAGTTCTTGCCTCTTACCAGTATACTCCTCTTTGCAGGATAGTTAACAAAACCAAGTGTTGGACTGTAGATGTCATTTGTCTCTCTAGCCATATTTTGGAGTAACTCATGAACTAGACAGTGGAATTGAAGTTCATCATTCAGTAATCCTAAAATCTTAACCTGTATGCCCCTCCTCATTCCAGAATATAAGAGAAGACAGGCCCATCGTTCCCTTACAGCTGGGGATGTGCTGCAAACGCCACCTTCACGTGGTTGTCTTGTGGAACAGCACGGGGTCACCTCTGGCCTTTGCTCTTACTCCTGCCATTTATCTTTGATTATTTGTGTAGAAATTATGGTGTAATGTGCAGCAGCTGAGTTGCACAAGAGCAGGGGGTTCAGGAGAGTAGCTTGGGGCAACTCAGGCCATCTTCTTGGATCTGAGCTGCCAGGATCCTCACTGCTGGGTTAGATGCCTGCATGCACAGCTCTGGTCTCTGGCGTCCCAGCCCTCTCCCTGCAAGCTGTGGAGGTTGAAGCACGATGGGACAGCAGGAGAGGGATGTGACTGGGGTCAAAAGCAAGGGCCAGACTGCAAGGTGTGGGTACAGGCGGAAGGCAAGTGGTGTGAGTGGCAGATTGTTGTGATTCCTTTGGCCTCTGAAATAAGCGTTTGCTTGTTTCTCCATGGTTGGATGGTCTGACAAAGTGTAAAACATTTTCATAAATCCTCTATCTGCAGTTAGTCATCTAAAAATGAAATATAACCTGACCAGTCATCACAAATACTACAGCAATGTGGTCCACATGTGTAACGTTAGTCACGTAAATATGGTTAGGAAGATTTGGGTCATAAATAGAACCAAATACTGGGAACAAAGAGCAAACTGCTTCACTGGGGACAAACAATAGAAACTGAGCCTGGGGAGCCCTGTTAATTGATCTCTGTTTCCCTCAGTGCAAGATCACGTTTGAGTCATGTTTTGCATCCTCGCGTACTGAGGCATTTCAGGCTTCTTTTCGGAGGTGTCTCAGGTGACACGACTCACCTGCAGATAGAGGGATTTGATCACTTTGGCATTTTTCACCTGTTCTGTTCTTCACACTGCACTTGCTTTCAAGGGATGACATGACTAGTGCAGGACTGACCTAGTCTGGCTATACAGCCAGCGCTCTGCGGCAGGACCTCCTTGGCATACTCAAATGACATCTTCTCTCAACTCAACAGGAGCATCGTCGATACCCCCAGCACCGCCACCGCCGCCCTTGCCACCAGCAGCTCCTCCTCCTCCAAGTACAGAGGTGCCAATGCAGCCGAGCCCTCAGCCCGCCGTCAGCGCAAGCCGAGGAGCTTTACTCAGCTCCATTCAAAACTTTCAGAAAGGAACTCTGAAGAAAACACAGACATGTGACTACAGTGCTCCCAGGATCAGCTGAGGCTACCGGTTACACCAGGATTGAATTCCCCTTCCCCTTCCTGTGCTGTCTCGGAACAAGCCCCTTCTGCGTGGCGACATTCACCAGCATAGAGTGGCTAACCGCGCTGTAGCTCCATTTTACCCCTCTTTCAGCTTTCCTTGAGCAGCAGCACTACACTGTGTGGATTGCATTGCCATGCTAAGTACTCCATTCTTTATTTGGTTTTAAGAACTTTTTTTCTCTAGCTACACGATCAGGGCTGTATAGCTGAATAAAAATTTGAAAATAGGAAGATCCATGATCCAGGTGAATTGAAGCACTTTTTTTTTCTAGTTGTTTCCCCACTTTTCTTTTCAAATTACAGGAATCTAGTTTTAGTCTGCTGTAAGATTTTTCAGTACTATTCATATAACTGTAACTCATTTAACTCTTGGTGCATCAAATCAGCAAGTTTTGTTTTAGGTAGTCCAAAAAGATAAAACCAACCCACCAAACCAACCTTTAAAGTACACTGCACAGGTGAGGGAACTGGAGAATTAAATCTTATTCCCACCATATTTGTTGGTGGAGTAAAAATGATGTCTCAAACTTGTTTAAATGGACATCCTACCTGAAACTCTAAAGAAAAGCTTTTTTTAAGTAAGGAAACAGTTGAAATGGAAGTTAATAGGGCACCGGGATATTACTCATGATTTAGTTAAATGGGACTTTACTTCAAGTTAATTTTACAGCTTAAACTTTATTGAAAGATCCTTTTTGATTTGACTGAAACCTTAAATTGCACTTTAAAGGATTATAAATAATCCACTTTTTAAATTCAGATACATCAGTGTTTGTTACTATGCAGAGAATGTCTGTACAAAGTTTCATGTAACCTGTGATATTCAGTCATTTTTATTAAAATGTTAATGGAATTCCTCCTGCAGCGTGGTGGTGGATGTGTTCTCATAGAATTTGGCCTGCAAGCCAGACTTCTAAGAGCCTAATAGCACTTCTGCTCCTAGGAAATACCCTGAAAGGTATTCCTGGCTTGTAACTGAAATAGGACCTAACCTCTTCTGGCTGCTTATGAGAGGTAAGTATCTCCTCTCCAACTCTTCAGTGGAAAGGCAGCTTTTCCTGACTATAGAGCAAACCATGGTGCACCACCTGCTACCGGCACTGCTTACTCTTACCAGGACAGTAACAGAAGCTGCTGACCAAAACCTACCTGTCAGGAATAGCCCCTTAGCTAAACCCTGGTAGGTGGCTGCAGCCTAAGCAGCTTAAAAGCTACCACAACTGTTTCTCAGCTCTTCAGACGCAATCTGTGCAACTACTACTTTTGAATAAATAGTTTATTACCCAAGTCTGAATAAGATAACTTTTTTCCCCAGGTAAGAACTATCAGTTGAGCATTCCATTGTTCAACCCTCTGGCAAGTTAAAAAAACTACATAAAAGCAAAAAATGTGTGGTTTACCACTGTACACGACAGCAAGTAAAGAAAATGCAGGTGACAGCTAATAAAGAATAAATAGATAGTATTTCCCCTTGCATACCAAAGAGGATCAGGATCTTTATTTAAGTTTTTGTGCAGAACCTTTTCTGTGTGATGGAAGAGTACTCTTCAAACTAAGCACAGTAGCTGGCTCTTAACCCATACCACAGGTTTCCAAAGCCACTTTGTACAGATAGTTGCACTTGTTGCTCAACTCCGCTTTGATTCTTCACCTTCAGTAAGCCTTGCAAATAGTTCCTAGAGAGCTGTGTAGCATTCCAGGACTAAATTCAGGGCAAATTCCACTTTTAATACCATTTTGCACTCATCCAACATCAGTCAGTTGAACACAGCTAGTCTGATAATTATAAGCCAAGCAGAAATTCAAGTGTTTTTTCTTCCCTGTGAATTTTGAATACATGGAGAGATCCCAACGCACCTGTACAGCTGACAAGCAGACAAGCATTACCACGTTGTTGCTTATATCAAGTGTGGCTTAGAGGGTAACCCTGTTACACGTAGCCATATAAACATTTGAGAGATCACTGTACTTCACTGTACAAAAGAGTGTAGCTATACAACAAAGTTATGCATACAACTTGCCTTACACCATTAATGCTTTTTAAAGCAGGACTTTAAAACGTATTTACAACTCAGATATTCAAAGTTTTCTTCACTGCAAATATTATATCCTTCACTTGAGGTATGCAGTTATCTTCTAAAATTTTTGCATAAGGCATAGGAACATCTGCACCGGTAACACGCACAGCTGGAGCATCCAAGTAGTTAAAGGCAGATCCTGAAACAGAAGACAGCTGTCAGTTGCTGTGTGCTATAGTTTGTCATTTCAGTGTTTAAAGTCTTAATATACTTTCAACAGTTTTCTTCCTGCAGTTCCAGATAGCTGTTCCTGCTTGTTTATCATCACGCAGTACAGTTTAGACAAAAAGTTACCATCCTGCTTCTCCCAGGCAGGCTCCTGGGTAAGGTTTACAGCAGAAAACCATTGTTATTTGTTATTTAAACCACTGTCTGAATCAACCATTTGAACATCATTAGAGCAAGACAGCTATGCTTAAAGCTGAGATATGAGACTAAGTTTCTCTTCATTTGGCTTTATCAAGAAGTCATCAGAATTTAGACTAGGAAGTGAGAGCAACTCGTAGATTGAAAAATCTCAGTACCTTCCATGATCCTGGCACAGATTTCAGCTCCAACTCCAAACTGCGGCCAACCTCCTTCTACAGTTACGAGGTGGTTTGTTTTTGTAACGCTCGCTTCCACTGTTTCGATATCCATTGGTCTAATGGTGCGCAGATTTACCACCTGAAAAAGGCACTGAGTGAGTTCTGTTATGAGCTAAGCCTGTCATTTACTACTGCTTGGGTACCATGTCCTCTAGCACTTTGATCTATTATGACTTTGAGGATAAGCTTTAAAGTTAGTAATTTCATTAACTTTATCCTAACAGAGACTCTGCAGAACAGTTCTTGGTGGCTCCTGGAAAGTGTCAGACAGATGAGTCTCGCTATAAAGATACAGCCACACTGATAGGTAACATCATTGTACGGCTTATACAGAAAGGCCAATCTGGATATTGTTAGTAGTACTGCCTTAGTTTTACGATGAAAAAGTCAAATGCAGAAACATGTAACACGTGCTTAGCTTGTTGACTGCTGAGGCACTTAAAATACAAGAAGCTCATAGCTTATAAACTGACATTTTGCAGAGTCTGAACAAGGACACTGCCTTTTTGGCCTAGTCCAGGGAAAGGGACAAGCAACAGAACCCCCACACACCTCGCATTCTACACCTTCTTTGGCCAGTACAGCAGCTGCTTCCAAACAGTGTCCAACAGGTCTTGAGTGTGAGACTAATGTAACATGAGTTCCTAAAAAGAAATGTTTAAAAAGCAAATAAAGACTTAAAGCTTTTCTCTAAGCCCTAGATTCTTTCCAAGGTGGTGTTAGTATTTTCTTGTAAATTTAAGTCCCTTTCATCTAGCTGAAATGTTAAATATTCCACACTTGTACTTAGCATGGAGAGTAGTAGTAGGTAGGACTATGTGAAGACACAAACTTTATCTTTTAATTCAGAGATCGGATATTTAATAGTTTTTACATTTTCCCTTTTGAGCATTTGTATCATTCAGTGGTAAATTATGAACAAAGAGGCTGAAATACTACAGTGATCTTATTAATTTTTGAAAAAATAACTAAAGGTGAAGAAAAAAAAGCTTCCTTGCACAGCACCTACACTATCCCTATAGTAAAGAACAAAACTCTTAGAAAGGTGCTGTTTGAAATGAGACACAGAGAACCAGGTAATTTTTCTTTATACAGGGAACAGAACAATTAAGTATAGTACAGTACAAATAGCATTGATATTTGAAACACTTTCCTGTGTCCCTGAGGACTTACCTGACTCTTTCTCAACAGCTAAATTTTAAAACAAACAAAAAGCAACAGTCCCGGGGCAGTTCACTTAGTATGGATACATAAACCATGTTCTTGGCTTACCTTCCCTTTCTATTTTGGCTTTTCCAATTGGAACAACAAAATCCTTTGACTGTGCCTGTTCAGACATTTCAAAGGGAACACCATACAGCAATTCGTTTTCCAGCATCACAACTAGAACAAAACACATTTGGATTAACTCGTACTTCTGGAAGAAAAGGACTGTGCTTATGAGGAACTGTATTGCAGCAGAGTAGCTCAAGACACTGACTCTATCCAGGCAACAGAGACTTCAGTACATTTGCAGAAGCAATAATAATAACAATAACAACAACATCAAGTCTACTCATCGCTACTGAATCGTTTTTAAAATTGTCTCAAGTTTATCTTAAAACATGATAAGATATTTAGCTTTTGGTACGTGACAGTGATGGACCTATACACAAGATTTAAAGAGCTTCGTATGTTTCTTCCTTAAAAAAAAAAAGCAAAAACCTGACACAAAATATGAGCTGGGAAGCATATGCTGATAAAGGTAACAGACTTACAAAGCCTTTGTTTTTAAAAAGGTAGACTGTAAAATTTTAGTCTGTACGCTCATTTCCACAAACTACACTGAAGAAAACTGGAAAGGTCACTATCAAGAACTATTTCCATAGAATTTCTAGTTTCAGAAAGGTCTGAAATTTTGCACATGTACTTGTGAGAGATAAAAATAAAAGTTACCCTACTTCTGGTTAATGAGATTCTGAATTTATCATCTGAAAGTGCACATAGGCAGACACTGTATATGTGGGAACTCCTCCTGACTCATCTCCCTCATTTTTAACTCCTTTACGATAGGTCCATAAACATGTCTTCTAAGCTTCCAGATCGGTACCAAACTACCATTAAAGGCAGAACTGGCAACAGCACAAAATCAGAGGCTACTGCTAGCAGGCCAAATGACCACTACTATCAGCATCAATAGACCTGTGGTGTTTTTAGATTGAACAAGATATACATATAATATATATATATATTTTTTTTTTTTTCAAAATGAGGCAGAATGACTGCTATATACCACTGATCTGGGTTCACCTGGATTATCATCCCGGATTGCTGCTTTCAGCAGACCTTTGGCGTCTTCTGAGCTCCACGGACTAACAACTTTGAGTCCCGGGCAGTGCCCGTACCACGCCGCGAAGCACTGCGAGTGCTGGGCAGCCACGCCAGCGGATGCCCCGTTGGGGCCCCGGAATACGATGGGCACAGGGATGGACCCCGCGGACATGTAGCACGTCTTGGCGGCCGAGTTGATGACCTGATCGATTGCTTGCATGGAGAAGTTGAATGTCATGAACTCGCACACTGGTCTCAGCCCTGCCTATTGAAGTCAGATGAGAGGTTGGTAAGTTAACAAATAGCGGTTTGTTTTAGGTTGTGATGAAGAAGGAATGGGGGTTTACAGACCATGGCAGCTCCGACGGCGATTCCCGTGAAGCCCATCTGCAAAGTAACAAACGGAGGGTGAGCACCGGGGGCACTGAGCCGACCTCCTAGGTGTCAGCCGGGTGAAGCCGTACCTCGGATATCGGCGTGTCGATGATCCTCTTGTCCCCGTACTTCTTCCACAGCCCCCTGGAGATCTGCGGGGCAGCAAAACGCCGTCAGCCCCGCGGCTGGGCCCACCACCCCCCCCAGTCCCGGTAACGGCGACCGCTCACCTTGTAGGCACCGTCGTACTGGGCCACCTCCTCCCCCAGCAGGAAAACGCGCTCGTCCCGCTCCAGCTCCTCGTCCAGCGCCTGGTTCAGCGCGTCCCTCACCGTCACCTGCGGGGCGGCACCGACCGGGGGTCGCCGCGCTCGTACCGCTCCCGGAGCACCGGGACCCCCTCTCCCAGCCCTTCCCCGGGGCTCCCCCTCAGGGGACGCTTCCCCTTACCTGTATGGCGGCGGCGGCGGAGAGGCGGAGGCCGCGGCGGGGCTGCGGCAGCAGGCGCCGTGCGGCGGGGCCGTGCTGCGGGAGGCGGCAGCCGAGGGGCGCCAAGAGCCGCAGCGCCCGGCCCGCCGCCATCTTGGCCGTGTCCTCTGCGGGGCGGCGGGAGCAGCGCGGCCCCGCGCCCACTTCTCGCGAGAACAGGCCTCGCGGTGACGCCGGGTGAAGGGAGGCGGCGCCCCGCCCTCACCCGACCGGAGGGGGCGGAGAATGGGGCGGGGCTCGAGGAAGCCACGCCCCCTCCCTCCCGCCGCCCCGGTCCGCTCCCCCCCCCCCGCCCCGGCCCCCGCCCCCGCCCCCGCCGCCGCCGCCGCCGCCGCCGCCGGGCCCTGCGTGGAGCCGGGAGCTGCGCCCGTGAGTGCGGGGCCGGGCCGGGCCGCGGAGCCTTGGGGGGCTCGGGGGGGCGCGGGGCTGAGTGTCCCGGGACGGGGACGGGTCTCGGTTCGGGCGGGGGGCGGCGGGTGCCCGCTGGGGCCGGGGCAGCCCCGGGGAGCGGGGGGCTAGGGGCAGTGGGAGGTGCTGGGGGGACTCCCGCAGCCCCTCGGGGGGCAGCCGCGGGCCGCTGGGGGCTGCAGGCGGAGCGCGGCGCTCCCGGCACCGGCTGTGCTGAATCACGGCCCCCGGGGGGGGTGCAGCAGCCGTGCGCTGCCCCGGTGCAGCCCCGCACCCCCCCCGGTGCTCGTGGGTGTCCCCGCGGGGCCAGGCCGGCGGGAGCGGGGCGGCGGCGGGGGTCCCCGGGGGGTCGCGGGGCGGGACCGGGACCGGGACCTACCCCGGGGTCCCGGGGGGCTCGGGGCTCACGGTGAGGCCACTGGGGGGGCAGCGGCGGTGTCTGTCTCCATCACCTGAGGCGGTGAAGGCAGAGCACTGACCTAAGGAGGTAAAGGAGAGAGAGGCTGCAGTGACCCACGGCAGTCACCGCGCCTTGGCGTGGGGAGGGGGAGGGATGCTCCCCCGGTGAACGTACCCGCTGTGTTAGCCGAAGACTTGCTAGCCGCCGGCTTAATAACCCGCCGCCTCCGTGCCCGGGGCTGCTCGGTGCTGTATCATCGCGGCTCTGCTCCCTGGCGGTGTAGACCCGGGGAGGACGGGCACTGCTGGCTCCAGTTTTAGTTCAGGTGGGTCGCTGATAGTGATTTACAGTAAAAACTTGCCTTTGGATTTTAAGAGTGGCTCGGGAATAGGGGGGTTTTGCATTGACACCGTAGCCGTGCTGGGAGCAGGACTTGCATTTTCTCATCTTCGGGGATCCAAATGTCAGCGGCTAGGAGCTCACCAAGTGGGCGAGTAGCTCGAAATACCACGTGTATTTATCCATATAAATGCAGTGCTGGCTTTGTACAGCTCCTGTCAACTTAATGTTGATCCTCAAACCTGTGATACCTACTGAGGTTAAACAGTTTGTGTAGACATTGAACAGTTTGTGTTGTAATTTTGCTACCAAGCTGTCCATTAAAACCAGTACTCCAAATAAACCCTGCAGTACCTTTCTCGGGGAAAACTAGCTGAAAAGCATTCGGAGCAGCTCCAAGTGGTACGTGCCTCTCGACTTTTAACTGCTAGGTATGTTTCTCCTCCTTGGTGTAGCTGTGTATGATGGTACAAGCGCTATGACTTTCTCCAGGTGCAGCACACAGCCTGTGGCCGTGACCAAGTGTGATTGATGTCTGTGGGCCCAGCAGTGAAAACACTTCCCAGTGCTGCTGGCGTCTCCTGGGTCCATCCTGTACGTGTGCGTGTCTGTTCACACATGCAGACTTTCAGCTGACTCTCATTTGCTTTCTCTGAATCTCAGCTTGCAAAATGGTTGCACGTTAGTAGCTGTTCCTGGGAGAAGCCCTGCTGAAGTTAATGGGACTACCTGTTGCAGTAATGTTGCTAGTAAATAGCCTTGTAATCCTCTGAGTCATAAAATATTAAATAAGAGTGAGCGTTTTATGAATGCAGGTATCCAATTTGGTGCATGTACTATAAAATGATGACTTGGGTGCTTTTCTTCGAAGGTACTTGCCTCTCATTGCTAATTTCTAGCTCTGGATATGCTTGGTGCTGGGCTATGACAGCTCTGATGACCCTGGTAATGCTGCATGTCTTCTTCCCACTCGCAGAAAAAGCTTAATGAAGGCATGGCTGTAGGTTGACACGATCGATGCGCTGCTGCTCTCACCAAAAAGTGATGCCCGTAAACAGTGTCAGCAGTTTGTCCGGCTGAGGTTCAAGCCACACGAGTATTCCTGGTGGTTATTAAAGGCAGGCTGTCCTGGGCTGCATCCGCGTGTTGCCTGCTCCTTGTGGTGGGGATGGTTTCTCTGCCTGGTGGCTGTGCTGTGTGACCTGGACCAGCGCTGTCTGGGGGTCGCCAGTCCTGGGGAGGAGATGGAGTGAGTGTCTGCCTGCACCCGTGCATCGCTACGTTTCATTCAGGAAGAATTTGGAGCATTGTTGAAAGGCAAATTGTGAATTCCCCACCCTTGTGATGCGGTTTGCTTGTCCTTATCTCAGGTGGTACCTGAACAGAGCTATTTTTGCCCATGATGTTGTCTGGAAATGCAGAGCTCCCAGGCTGGTGCGGGGAGCAGCGGGTAGCTGTGGTCACATTCAGGCGTTTTAGGATGGCTTCCTTGT
Source organism: Heteronetta atricapilla (assembly GCA_011075105.1). Lineage (NCBI taxonomy): Eukaryota > Metazoa > Chordata > Aves > Anseriformes > Anatidae > Heteronetta > Heteronetta atricapilla. The sequence goes on from CM021742.1 coordinate 12,751,948, forward strand.
GTCATCGTTTGTGCTGCGCGTTTTGCTCCACAGTGAGCTTTGCCAGGTGGGTCTATATGTGCCTGTCAATTCTCGATCCTTACACAAAGGTCAGTGAGACTTCTCATCGCCACTTCTGTGTGGAGGGCTGGGTTTCTTTCAGCTAATTGCTCTCGTAACTTACTTACTGTGGTGCTACGTAGCAATACTGTGATCAAAGATCAGTTCATGATCAGACAGTTGCTGTCATACAGGCAATTGAATCTGTTTCTTTCACTGAACAGTCATTGATGGAAAAAAAAGTCTTGATTCATCTGTACTGGGGACTCCGTGAAATTTCTGGCCGGCTGAATTATTTCATCTTCAAGTGAGTGTTCTTCTTGAACATGAGATACCTAGGCCAGTCTCTCTCCTATGATTTTAATGCATCTTCATGCTACGCTGGTGTTGTACATGGCCAGGGGAACAGCTATAAGTACCCGTTCCTTCAAGGCGGGGAAAAAAACCCAAACCAGAAACTGGAATGTGAAGGGTCTGGGCTATTGATAAAAGCTAATGAGCTGTACTCGAGGGACAATTCAAAATAGAGAAAACCTGAACGACTTCAAAAAAATAATTACAGACATTGGCAAAAGAGCTCGCATTCCAGGTTTATCTACTGGTGGGGGTGTGTGATTTAGTATACTTTCTTGAGGCATGCTCCATCTCTCATTTGTAAAAATAGGATCCTGGTATGACTCGTTCTGTACCTTAATTCCTTAGTCTCCTGTTGTCTGACCTCATGATTTTCATGCAGTGGTTTTGTGTTTTCTTCTCTTGATGTACCTCAGGTGCAGCTGAGGCAGTGCCCGTGCTGCTGCCCCCCAGGCCTGGCCTGTGGAGATGGCTGCGGGCAGGGCAGCGGAGCCCAGAGCAGGCCGCGCTGTGTTGTTCTGTGGGGAATGGCAGAACTTGCCTCGTTTTCTAGGAATGAGAAGGGCAACGGTTGGGAATTAACCATGAACCGTTCATTTTTTGAGAACGTAGGGCCCTGCCTCAGCTAAATCCTCCAGCTGCTTTTAGCTGTGTCCGTGCTTAAGTTTGCTGGTACTGGGGATGGGAGCAGATGCCTTGGTAGCTGTGTTGTCTTTAAGATGTAAAAATAAACAAAACTGCGAAGCTGCACCCTACTTAAAGCAGGCTGACCTAAATTTTCAGCAGTTCTAGCAGAGATGCAGATTCTGGATAGGGAATACAGGCTTACTGACAGCTGGCTTCTCTACCCCGGTATCCCTTGGCGTGGTCAGCAGGCCACCTTTGGAAAGCCTCCCCTGATGTCGGGGCTCGTTCACAGCCCCTGCCTCGAGTCAGAAGCTGGGCTGTGGATTTTTCTTGCGGAGCTTGTGTGGAGAGAGTCCCCTTGTTATGCAAGTCAGCGGGTCAGCATCTTCTGGGAAGTTACAGTGTGAACCACTTCTCAAATTGCTTTTGTTGGAGCGTAGTTGAAAGGGTGTTTGATGTCCTCTTGCTTGTCCCTGAAGAGATTTCTTCTGAGAGCATGTGTGTGTGTCTGCAGTCCATTCGTGTGCTTTCTTAGTAGATTAATGTTCTTGCTATCAATTGCAGTTCTCCACTATTGCATTATTAATTCTGCAGTGAGATTTTTTTTTTTTCTTGCTGTTCATTCTTTCATGCTTGATTTATTCTTCTGCACAGTTTGAAACTGGAGCACGGGAATTTTGACTGGTGTTCATGAATCGCGTGCGTGACCCCAACGGCGAATAAACAAACTTTTTTAATTGGGAAAAGGACACTTGTCTTTCAAAGTGCTCAGTTTTCCAGGTGAAAAGTAGTCCGTTTATAAATGTAAATTATCCTCAGAGGCAATCTGGGATGGTCAGAACAGCCAGCAGAGTGGCTCCCCGTGTGCTCTGGAGGCAGTGCTGTGGTGGTGTGGAGGGAGACGCAGGGAAAAGCTCGTTTGCAGATTCTGCTTCTAATGTGGCTTTGTAGCTGAATGCTCTCCTGGCAGAGAGCCTGCCTTTGATTAGAAAGCATTCCCCTTGGTTGTTCTTGTAGATACTTAGTCTGCCATGTTTTGTTGTTTGTTTTGTGTTTTTGTGTGTGCTTTCTCCTGCAGGGAGATAATAGGAGGTGAGCTGCGTATCCTTTCAACAACCTTCTGTTAAACTTGGAGTACCACAGTTCAAGCAATTGAACAGATGGATAATGGAGACTGGGGATATATGGTAAGTGATCCCGTGTACATGTGTGTGCTGAGCTGCACAACTGGGCTTTAAAGATCTCGAGGTAGGAATCCTTGCAGATCTGTCTTGTGTAGATCCAGAGTTTCAGTTATGTGAGAAGAAAAACCGCGTGTTAGAGGATCTAACTAGAGTGCTTCCCCTCACGTGCTGTTTGTGGGGAGTGCTCCTGTTCATATTTCCTAGCAAAAATCAGTGAGTACTTCACTGACTGTTAAGCTCGTTGTTGCCATTTTGCTAACACACAAAACCTGAAAGTAGTTTGTGCTTCTTGTGTATAATTTTAAGGACTTCATCATGTTATTTATAAGGAAAAATATTTTTCCTTTAAATCCTGTTCTAAACCAGACAAATGCATCTTATTTTTCTCCTCTTCTCATTCTCTAAACATTCTGCTGCCATGCATATGTCTCTTTTTCTCTGGCTGGCCTCAGTCCTGATTGTTAGGATTGGTGGCCAGATGGGATTTATGTTCCTTTCTCTCTTGCTTCCTCATGTGCTATCTGGAAGCTGATGCAGACCGGCTTGGTGCTCTGCCCCCTCTTCTGTGCAGCATGCTCATTTTCAAATAAATGTTTCTTTTGAGAGTTAAAAGCTGGAAGATTTTTATTTGCTTGTTTTAATGATGCCTCTTAACCAATACATCGATTACTTTGATTGTGAGCTCTTGCTCTTGTGCCTAAACTTGCACTGTCTTCCTCTTTTGAGGGAGAAAAAAGAGGCTTGGGACTTGTTCAACTCATTTTTGTTGTTGTTGTTCTTCTTCTTGAACGAGTGACAGATTTTGAAAGTAAGGAGCGCTGATGGACCTCATTCAGATTAATGTGTTCTTCAGGAAATGTCTCTGTTTGCATTTCCCCATCTGTAAAATAGGAAAAAAAAACATGTCCAAATGCAAAACTTAATTCTGTGACAGTACCTCAGTTGTTAAAATTTCTAAAGGATTCTGGAAATGTGCTTTCTGAATGGTAAGTGTGATCCTGTCTAGTTGTCAGCTGTGCCTTGTTGCTGGGTGGCTTGAATTTGCTCAGGTTTGAACACCGCTTAAAGGCTCCATATGGGAGAAGCGAGATTCTTCCTGCAGCCTGCAGTTCTCAAACAGCATTTGCCATGCGTGTTGGTGAGGTGATTGAGTCTTCTCACTGTGGCTTGACAAACTCTGCGCTTTCTCTCTTTCTAGATGACTGATCCAGTCACGCTAAATGTGGGTGGACACATGTATACGACATCTCTCACCACTCTAACGAGATATCCTGACTCGATGCTTGGGGCCATGTTCAGGGGAGACTTCCCCACCGCCAGGGACTCTCAGGGCAATTACTTCATTGACAGGGATGGACCACTTTTCCGTTACGTTCTTAACTTTTTAAGGACCTCAGAGCTAACTTTGCCACTGGACTTCAAGGAGTTTGACCTGCTTCGGAAGGAGGCGGACTTCTATCAGATCGAACCGCTCATTCAGTGTCTCAATGACCCCAAGCCTCTGTATCCTGTGGATACCTTCGAGGAGGTGGTGGAGCTGTCCAGCACCCGCAAGCTGTCCAAGTACTCCAACCCGGTGGCTGTAATCATCACGCAGCTCACTATCACCACAAAAGTCCATTCCTTACTGGAGGGCATTTCAAACCACTTCACCAAGTGGAATAAGCATATGATGGACACCAGGGACTGCCAGGTTTCCTTCACTTTCGGGCCTTGTGACTACCACCAAGAAGTGTCGCTTCGAGTCCATCTGATGGAGTACATCACAAAGCAAGGCTTCACGATCAGGAATACCAGAGTTCATCATATGAGCGAGCGTGCCAATGAAAACACAGTGGAGCATAACTGGACTTTCTGTAGACTGGCACGGAAAACAGATGACTGATTCTGACTCCACAGGAGCCATTTCAGTCATTAGCAACTTAATTGAACAGTAAACCCAAGAGAGCCTGGATTTTGACTAAAGCAACAATGTGGTCTTTTTTTTATACGAGTATTTATTGTTTATCATTAAGGACTGGAGGAGTTTCATTCTCTAGCAGCTCTGTCCTTTTGTCCTGTCCAGAAAAAAAATGCATGTGCCTGTTCAGTCAAGACACCTTTTTGTTTGAAAGAGGGAGTCTGAAGAATTAGTACAATAGGGTATTTTGTGTCATTAACACAATTCTCTGACGCAACTTAAAGTGCTAAAATTACCTCTGTTTAAACGGTTTCTAATCCATCTAATGCTACACCACTGGGAGCAAGAAACAAACAGAATTTAAGAGGCAGATGGGGAAAAGCTGCTATCATGTAGACTAATTTAGTTTTTAAATCAATAAACAGTATTGTAATATTCTGCAAAAACAAATCCCACCCTTTAAAAGTACTTGATAAGTACAGTTTCTTACAGTTATGACAACTGTTTCCTTCTATGCATATAAATCAAGCAACCAAATATTATCTGTAGCCATGGAAATATGATTAGAAATATTTATATTGGATTCTGAGTGCAAAATGTCCCTGTGGTAGAATTCTTATTTTTAATGCCTGGTGCAATATTACTCCCAAGTGTAATGCCTGCCAGTAAGAAGCTAATAAAAATGTGAAATACAGAATACTATTTTGTATTTTGTTTGTCTTCTAGAACTCTAGTGCTTTATAAAACCACCAAAGCATGTTATTTGGTGCTTCAGAGTAGTGCAGATGCTCTGGTTCCGTTCTGCTCCATTCTGCTCCGTTCTGCTCCATTACTGACATACTTTCTTCCTTTTTATCTTAATCAGTTGATTCAGCTGTCCTCATTACAGAAAAAAAAAATCTTATGTTTGGAAAACTTTGCACTTTCACCAACAGAAGGATGGCAAGTGTTTGTACGGACTACAGGGATGCGGACAGAGGGAACACAATACTTGTAGCTACTAGCCAGTGTTATCCAGTTTCAGTGATTTATCTAATAGCTATAGGTATCATACATATATGATTCTGTATTTTAACTGAAGTACTGTTTCTGATGCTGTTTGATTCAAGGCACTCAGTTTTGTGTTCTTTCCTAATTTCGTGTAGCCATTTCTGCTTCTCTTGGGCACTTTTTCACCATTATTTGTAGAATTTCTGGTTACGCTCTAACGTGAATGCTGTTGGGAGTAGAGTTGATGTTTGTTTTGACTGAATGGATCATGTTCGCCTGTGATGTTCTTGTCACAAGTGTTTATTACCACAACCGCTTTAATTTCTGGGCTGTGTGGACCATAGCTTATTGGGGATCTAAAATGGGGGTCTGGAGTTTTGTGGCTGTTGCTGGCTCGTGAAGCCTGGAGCCTTGAATCCCAGCTCTCAGTCAGGCTTGTCTCTGTGTATTCCTCTGTCATATTTTGTCTCCCCTCTTCATACATTGTAGGGATTTTGACTTTTGTAGGAAGTGATAGTAAGAGCTTCATTCTTCCAGAGGTGAAAAAGAAAAGCTGAACTGATGAAGCTCAGGAAAAATAGTTGTTTCCTGCCTGCAACATATGGTAAGAAATATCTGTGTTAGCTGTCGTTGAATTATAATCGCAAGGTATTTGCAAAACTTCATTTAATAGCAAGTTAATGATGGGCCCAGAACAACCTGGCTTTTCATAATTACGAAGTATAATAACTAGAGAAGCGGTATTCCAAATAATACACTTTATTGGAGTCTAAGATTTATCAAAAGACAGAATGAGCAGCTCTATTAATGGGAAAGTACATTCTGCAGATAGGAGTTGATAGTGGCTTTGAATCTTCATTAGCGAGAAATACTTAACTGCTGAGCAAGTTAAGAGCTTTTTTCATTGTTGAAACAAGTGCATTTTCTAGCATGCTTCCTGATACAAGAGAGTAAATTGTTCCTAGAAACCAAGGACCATAATTTTACATTCCTTAGGTTTTTAATGAAAGATTGCTGGTATTTTTTTTCTGAAGACACTGTACAGTTAAAACAAACTGAGGCTGAGCTCATTGTCTTTTTTTCCTTAATCTGTATGTAGTAGATTTAAAAATAGAATAAGACAAATGGTTCAGTTTCTGATGCTATCTGAACACTTCAGTTAGAAAACAGCAAAAACAATGCTATTTCTGACTAGACTGCTTCATAAAAGTGGGTACCACTCACAGTTTGGCTTCTGTCTGATTAAATGCAAATGGCTGGCTAAGAATCATGTTTCATACTTGTAGCAATTGCAAATAAGCAACTGATGATTTATCTCTGATTAGCTAATATTGATGCTTCATAAATGAACTGCCGCACAAAGAGTGGGAAGAATGGTGTGCCCTTCATTTGGATCATTTTCTTCATAATTTTGATAGCTTGTTGTGAAGAAGTGGCCGCAAATACTTTTCATAGGCTGGGTTTATCTGTTTGGAAAGAGAATGCAGCATGGAATTAATGGTAGTTAAGAAAAAAATTATAACCTCTTCCTGCTTCTTAAGACTGATCTCTGAAATGCAGAAACTGGACTATGTATATATATGTATATTAAAAATCTACTTCAGGTATGTGCAAGATCTTTCCTCATCAAGTGCACTGTCCTTCATAACCAGTACACAGTACTTCTCATACCAAATGGGACAGCATACTATTTAACTTCAAAAAATGTGCTTGAACTTGAATGTTTGCTAAAGGCAAGTTTTCTCTTCAGCTGTAGACTTTCAAAGGGATTGCTGATTACCACAGTAGAAGTTTCACTTAAGGCAAAATGAATTTTCAAATAGCAATAGCCATTTGCATCATGCAGGATTTTATGTTTCTCCACAATATGGATGAATGAAGAAGTGAAAGTAAAATGCTAAAGATGAATGGTAAAATTGCCTTGCTTACCATTTATAGTCTTTTTGGTTAAATATATTATTAAAAAAAAATATTGCACCTGTAAAAGTACCAGTGAAGGGAAAATACCCTTGCAGCCATCTAGAGTAGTTCTGTAATATTAACCATGTAAACAGACAGTTGTTTTAGCTTATTTAGTACGTTAGTCAGTGTCATACCCTTAAAAACAAAAACCACATCAGTAGCATGAAAATCTAGCTCCCTTGTACAAGTTCTAGTACTTTGCATTCCTATAATTCATCACCAGATTGTAGTTGCCCCTCTAGCCCACGAGCTGTTGCATGTCTGAGCTAAGACCGCAGGTGGCATAATTGGAATATCGCAGTTCACTGTTCAGAGCAAGATACTGAGGATTAAGAGGTCTTTTGCCATTTAACTTTTATCTGTGTAGCTTTGATTAAAAGAAAAGCAAATAATTTCTGCTCTGGCTAATATAGAATTTTCTAGGCTGTAATCCAGCAGCTGTACCTGCTGGTTGGTGGGTGACTTCTGAGCCCACTCGTAAAGCCGTTGGTAAACGTTTCCATCATAACTGCCGAGTGCAGAATTCAAGCTCTTGTCTGTGAAGTCAAATGCATCCACTAGTGGAACAGCATCCTTCCTAAGGAGTAGAGGAAAGGCATTTGTATTAGTCAAGTAGGTCTTGCTCTGTAAGGGAGGAGATAAACTTGAAAGTCAGTTGTCCACGTTCCTTGGTCTAAAATGCTTGTGGTGGTTTTCCTTTTGCCTAGACTATAAGGAAAATGCTGCTTGTTTTGGTTCCTCAGAAGCATGTTCTATTAAAGCCCTGAGTTAAGTCTTAAGCTTATCACTACTTCAATTCTGCCACTAATTCTGAAAACACTTGCTGTTTGGCTCAACCCTGTTCAACTCTTCGTTATGGTGTATTCTTCTTTTTCTCCAGGTGACTTAAGTAGGACCTTACACACAGTAGCAGCTCATTTCTCTGCACCAGATGTTAATCTGCTCTTAACAACACTGAGCAGTGAAAGATCAACCCTTTGCGAAAGAGCCTTTGTGGTAAGTTAAAACCTTAGCATACCTCGGAAGTCACCTAGTAATAAATAGTGTCAAGCGGATGCATCTGATCTGGATGTAGTCAGAATTGTTTGGGTACCAGTTACAAGTCACCAATGGCAACAGGCTGTATTAGCTGCAGCTTAAGCAGATTTTGCACTGTGTGATCGGTTCCTGTAGCTGCTTCCTGCCACTGCTGTTTTGACTACATATTTTCTTGCTTTTGCTCTGCTGCAAATGGTATATTCAGGATTTCTTGATTTATAACTCACAATTTCATTTTACAGGACTTTAATTTAGTGATTGCAGGGGAGCTGGACCCTTAGATTTGTTTTGCTGTGAAAATGAGCTCTGTGTAGATGTTTCAGTGAATTTCTAATGCTGCCAAGCAATGAAAATAAAAAGTGGGTGAGGTGAATTGATTCTGGAAATGTTGCCATAGGTACAGCAGTACCATTTTATATTTATTGCAGGGACAAACTGAATGGCTGTATAACTCCTCTTGAGCTAGAGTGGCTCACCGAATGACACCCAGGAGGTCCAGGTATGATGCTGTGATCATGTCCATTTGAGCTCCAGATATGTATCCATCATGCAGAAAGAGTCCTGTGTTTGAGAAGATACCGTGTAATGCAAACAGATCACAGAGATGTTTCATAATCTTCTGGATGCCAGCCTTGTTCTCAAGTTTTTCCACAGTCTCTACAAAGTTTTTCACAGTGATGTAGTGGCAGTGAGCCTGGAAAACAAATACAATCAACAGTGAATGCACCTCTAAACACTTCTAAGTAGGCCAAGTGACTCAAACATTCTTGCAAAGAATATAAAACCTTTTCATTTCCCTGGCACTTTACCAGTCTGTATTCTTTGTCTGCTGATTGACTAGGCCTTTTGCATTCATGCCTTACTGCTACAGTACTGAAGAGAAATGGGGGGTGTGAACAGTCAGCACTGGTATTTGCAAACTCTAGAAAACTGCTTCAGAAATCATGGTGGCACCTCATATTTGTGATGAATACTCCACAGTTTGTAGGATGGAAACCTGTTGGAATGTGCTTGTGTTACTTTCTAGCACGTGAATGTTGGTTATATACAGCAGAAGAAACTCCTGTTGGGCTCATGGTACATTGGATTCAGTGGCTATATAGCTTCAGCTCTGAAAACATCCCTTGCTGTTGGAAGAACATCCAAACTTACCTCTTGCTTTAGTTTTGAAAGAAACTAATAATTTTGGGGTGAGACACCAGCAGAGTGTCTGCTAACTTGCAGAAATACCAGTTCAGCACAGCTGAGCTCCAGAGTAAGTGAAACAGGGTGACTCCACCTGTTTGAGGGGGTGATTCTTGTTGACATTCCTCTGGGTGGTTAGTGGTGTTGGTATCTGTGTGGTTTCACTCCTCCATTGTACAGTTCTCCTCCCAGCTGTGGGTGTACGCAAGTCACACCTGTGTTGCAGCTCCTCCTAACAGCATGGTCAAGCAGTGTGGAGGTCAATGTGGACTGCGGAACCTGCCTGAGAAACTGGGTGTCTACTCAAGCAATTAAACTGTGTGGAGTCTGCAGCAAAGCTGTAGCTGGTGTCTGAGCCACCCGGCTGAGAGCTGGCAGGCAGTTGTTCATATGGCAGTAGTGTGGGTGAGGCTCCAGAGAAGGTGCGGAGTAAGTAGTAAATACAGAAGTGCCCCAAGAAGACAGCAGGCTGTCAAGGTTTTAAAGCTACGGGGAAGACAAGGTTTTTGGGCAACTCTTATTCTCCCTGAAGTATCTAAGAAGCTCTTGGGGCCTGGATGCTGTTTTCTGAGGAGCTTAGCAGCACAGTTATCACTTAAAATATAACAACTAGGCCTCTGTGTATGTTAAGCTCTTTGGTAACTGTTTCCTTCTGTCTAGCCTTGTGCCTAGGTTCTCCTCCTCCATCAGAGAGCCAGATTCCTCTTCTGAAATGCAGTCTCTCTTTCCCTTCATTACAGAGACTTTGGCCACCAATTTGAGCAAGTAGAGGAGGAAATGTCTCGTTAATGTTTGTGCACAGGGAGCACTGGTCAAAAGTCTTTTCTAGAGGTGATCTCTGAATAGGAATGTTTTGTTTCAGTTTCATTCCACTTAAGTATTTACATTTAAACATCATTGGGAAAGTAATTTTTAAAATGTTGCTTTGATTAAAGGAGCTCTCCTCTTATTGTTGAGGCAATTACACAGTTATTCTGCTCTTTTGGGGTGACACACAGCAGCCAGATAACCACAAATAACGCTGCTGTGGAGAACTAGTCGTACAAGATCACTTAGTGAGTTCTTGTTTTGCAAGATTAAATAACTGCACTTATGAGAGGATCAATGCTTTTAATAGTTTTGGAAGAATTTCACCTTCACTGAGAAAGAGTTTGGCTCATCAGGGACAAAGTTGCTGTTCCCTTGGGCTACTTCCTACTATGCAAGCATCTAGATGATACTGCTATGTTTAAGTATGTGTAGGGTTCCTCCTTCCCTGCAAGGAGCTTCTTGCTAAGTCCATTTCAGTTTGGGTTGGCTCTGGCTGAACCACAGATTACAGCAAGATGTTTTTCATTAAAAATTGAATGAAGCTAAAGTAAGCCACAGATCTGTTTCAAAATATTCCTTTCCTCAGTGAAGGAAGGAAGGAAGACCTTCACCATAATTGTAGACAAATTGCACTTAACCACATTAAAAAAGAATTTTGCTTCCTGGAGATACTGAAGTATCAGTGATTTGGCTTTCATCTATATTTAGGACCCTTTTACCCTCTTGCTTTCTTTTCTGCTTAGTTCTATACTAACCACTTGCTTGGGGAAACTAATGCTGATCCTATTTCAGCTGAAGGAGTGCAGATTGCCTATCCAACCCATGTGAACTGGGAGTTTTTAGGCCTCTAATTTGCCTTTGCTGATTTAATTTCTTTCATCAGTAATTAACACTGCATTATCACAACTTTTCATTTTTCCCCCTGCATTTATCTTTCCTTGTGAGAGCAGCAGACGTTAGAAATAACACACGTTTCACCCCTGTGGTAACTTACCATCTCTCAGTAGGGTGGCTTTGGGGAGGCTTTCATCTGAAAGCCATAAACAATGAATTCTTATTAAAAAACTAAACATAAATTGGAGATGGTGTGCTCTCATTACAGGCCATGGGAAGTCTGATTCTGCTACTGGTGGCAGCAGAACTGTGTGTTTTATCTCCCTTTTGCTTCTATCCCCTCTAGTCTTTTTCCACCTGGCCTACGCAAATTTTTCTTCATAGTAGGAATTTGTTTCCTACTATGATTTCATGCTGTGCAGACCACAATGCTGCCATGGTCTTTATGGTGTCCCTTATATGCTAACAGAAAACAATAAAAAAAATTGAGATTTTTTAGGCTAATTGTGCTGTTTCTATTTCATATTGTATAATGATGAATGTCAACTAAGCACGTCAATTTTGCTAACCTTTGCTGCCTGTACCAGCTGGACCGTGCACTGGTTCCAAGCTTCATACTTTTTGACTCCTGACTGAATCAAGTCCTGTAGTTTAGCTGCTGTGCTGCTTATGAGTCTGGAAAATTAAAAAACAAAACAAAACAACAACATAATACTTGTATATAAACGTAGCAGCCCACATGCGCTCATTTCATACTCAGACTTGTGAACGATCAAATGTCAAAATAGCATTTCAACATTTGAATTGAGAGAAGTTCCATTATGCACAATCCGCACCCAGACCACCCAGGTACTGAAGGATTTCTGCTTTTAACTTCCATTATAGCTTACTGGGGTTCTTCTGAGTTTTTCTTAGGTTGTGTTTAAGGACAGCTTGCAAGACAAAAGAAAGCAATGATAATATTAGATTATGTTGTCTCTGCTTTTCTAAACAGGGATCCAAATCCTGCTCCCATTTACAGCAAAGCTTTCAGAGAATGGCTCTGTTTTTATACCCGTTTGAATGACAGTGGGATTGCTTATCTGTTTACTTGACTTTCAAAGATGACACCCATATGACCCATAATACTAATGAGACCATGTGTGATACCATTCTTAGCTGAATAGCTGAATGAGTAGTTGAAAGGCTACAGACAGAATGAGCGGCTCTGTGTTTGCTGTGGTATTAATTGAATACAAACGCCATTTTCTCAGGTACATGAAATTTTAACTTGCTGTATAGCACTGCACAAGGTCCAATTGCCTAAAGCTCTTACTGGATGACAACTCAGTGATGTGGTCTGGGATTTACTTGAGTGGTGCCATCAGCTTTGTACAGAATCAACTCTCTGGAATATAGTTTTTATGTAGTACATGGCTAAGAAACTTTTGATGTTCTGAACATGAAAGTTTCTCATTAAACATTTGACATGGCTGTTAAACCTGTCTGAGGGGTTAAGGCTTCCTTTTCTTTTTCAGGAGCAGATGGTGCCGATTCTTGTGGAATCTGTTACTCTACCTCTCTTTAAAGCAAGGAAGAAGCTGAGCTCTTAGCACATTTCTGCTGTCAAACAGAGAAACATTCTCTCTCGTTCTTTGTACTGACCTGATTGCTGTGTGTTGGTAGGCCTCCACATAAATGTCTGGATTGAGAAAATCCAACTTGTTTTTGGCTGGACAGTTTCCAGGTTTCACTGCAGCCAGATAAGTGACAGATTGTGGAACGGGCTGGCCAGCACTAGCTGCTGCGAAGCACTTTATCAGGAACCTGGGAAGAGCATAAAAAATCAGAACAGTCCACTGTCGTGATCTCCATACAGCAAACCGACATGTAGAAAGTAGAGCAGGGCTTCCCCGGCTTGGGTGAGAAGCAGAGAGGTGTGATCCATCCCATCAGTGGTCCGAAAGGGACAGAACAAGTGATGATCTTTAGTTTTGCATGGTACTTGTAGTCAACTGATCTGTGATGGGTCTCGGGGTAGCCTATTCACTATATTTAATGCTATAGCAAATCTGTAATAATGCTTTTTTATTATTATAAAATATTTATTTTAAGGAAGGAACTTCCTGAGGCTATTAGCAGCCTCAGCAGCATGAGTATACCCCATCCCTGGAAGTTTTCAAGGCCAGGTTGAATGGGGCTTTGAGCAACCAGATTTAGTGGGAGGTGCCCATGGCAGGGGGTTGGAATGAGATGATCTTTAAGGTCCCTTCCAACCCAAACCCTTCTATGATTAGATATATTGTCGTCTTTGCAACCTGAGACTCAGTACTGGGAGTCTGAATGGTGGCTTGAACACTCAGTCACATAGTAACAGACATGAGGTCCTTCCCTAGTACTAAAAATGCGTCCAAGGAGCATTCCCCACTCCCCTATTTTTTTGGCATCTCAGCTACAACCTGGTGTGACTATGTTTGGCCGTGAAAGGTTACAGCATTTCTCACCTGACCTTGCTATTGATCCTTTGAGAAAAGGAAGTAATGAGTGCAGAAGCGTATGCATGCAAGCACAGAGCTCTGTGGTAGCTCCTTTGCCTGTGAGAAGTGTACTGGTTTTCTCCTTCTAGTAAAAAAGCACGTTATTAAAAGTTCAAGCAGATGTGGTTTCTTCCTCTTTTTTTTCATCTGCTCTGGATAATCATCAGTCTGGTGTTCTTGGAAGCATGACTCATCTAGAATCAGTATCCAACAACTTTGCCTTCTCTGCATCAAACTCACTTTACCAATATCATGTTCTATCTGTTACTGAAAAAAAAGAAACTACAAAGCTTGTACAGCAATGCTTTTGCTGCGCTACTAGACTAAGAGGAAAATGAGGTTATGCAGAACAGCACCTGCATATGTCCCCAAACCAAAAATAGAAGAGAGAATCCAATTCCCACATACCTCCATGCCACTAGACAGAAAACATGAATAGTTATGGCCTGAGTTGTATTTTTGGAGGATGCTATGAGAAAGGAGTGGCTGGTTTTACTGGTTTTGGAGAAGAAGTGGTAGAAGCTGAATAAATTAAGGGGCAGGTTTTCATCTGAACAAATTTGAATTGTTACCTGGCAGTTTGCAGGAGCAAAATTGTGTTCTCCCCTTCATAGATACAAGAGGCAACTATTTTAGTGTACAAGGAAGGGAGTCCACTCAGCAGAGAGTAACCATGTCCTCCGCATGCCCTGAGGCAGATCTCCACTCCAGCAGTGCAGTACTGACTAAGCATAGCTTTAAAGCCTGAAGAAGATGCATGAAGCTGTTTAAAAAAACAAGTAAAAAAAAAAGCAGATTATTAATGGTGAAAGTGTTTTAAAGCAATCCTCTGAATATGTTCACAAAGGGTAAAGTTTTCTTTTTTGATTTTGTACAATTTCTGGGCATGAGATCCTTTGCATGCCATTGCAACACCCAGTCCCCAAGCTGAGCCCTTGGTTTCTGACTGGGATACCACACACCCCTGTGCTGGGCATGGTGTGGTCGGCTTATGCATATTTGGGTTTCTCTCAACCAGCAGTGGCTTTGGCTGCTCTTTTTAGAAGCATGTGTTCAGTTTAGACTTCCAGTTGCAAAATCGTGTTATATCTGCTAAGTCACGTTTTTGGTTTTGCATGTGCATTTTAGATGAAGTTGTGAAATAATGCTTTGCACCACCAGCTACCTTTTATCAAACAAACATGCTTTTCAAGGACATTGCAATCTGCAATAGTTCCCAAAGCCAACAATTTGGGGCGGTAAAACAAATGCTGTTGCTGAGTGGTTGTGGGCCTAGGACAAGGCATTTATTTCATTCTTTAGTGCTTCAGCTTTCTCTTGTTATCTAGCGGTGAAAGGAATGCTTGTCCAGTTTGCTAAAGTACTTTGAGACTTAGGGATGAGAAGGGCAATGTTAAGTGCAAAACAGCTGTCGGAGCTGATCCTGCAGCAGCTCACCTCTGGCAGCGAGTTGAAGTTCCTCTCCTGGATCTCTTTGTAGCCCCTGTCAAACAGCTTGTGCAGATAGTTGTTGATGAAATGGAAGGCATAGGCTGCTGCCAACTGAGGAAGCAATTTCTCTTGCTGGGTCTGGTAGTCAAGGATTTTTGCTTCTCCTTCCCTGTTTGAAGACAGGTGATGAAATATGGAAAGCACAAACACACGCACAGCTACGGTTAGATAGTTCACCTGAACGTTTTTCATTACCAAGAAGCAGTACGTGAGAGGGACTCAGCCATCTGCTTAGTCTCCCTGCTCTCCCCGTCCCTGTGCTGCCAGCTTGCTAAGCCGTTAGACAAACAAGCCCAACTAGGAAAAAAGTGATTTTTCTTCTGTGTTGGTGAACCAGACTGTCAGACTGGAAAAGGCTCTGCGTGATCAGTCAGTACAGAGAGGGAGAACAGAGACTGCAGGAGAGGAAGAGGAGGAAGGGCAGCAAGCTGGTAGGTGGTGTAGCCGAGGTGGTGGCACTGCACCCTGAAAAGCTTTTGGTTTTCAAACTGGATCCTCTAGTTCTGGGTGTAGATAGAATGCCAGCCTCAGCTGATGCTCCTGTGAGGCAGACAGAGGTAACTGTGCTCTGATATAGTTTTCTGATCAAGCTAAAATAGAAGTGACGAGGTCATAATTCAACTTGTCTTAATAGCTGCACCTATGCTTAATTTTTTTGTCAGTTGTTTCAACTTTCTGATTCAAGTAGAAAGCAGAAAATCTTCTTTCAGGTAAAATTACCTTTTGAATGCATAGTTTGATTAAAAACAGTTTCTTCTCTGCTAGGTCAGACTCCTCAGTTTCTTTGAAAACACTTGTGTGTTAATTATTTTAAGCTTTCTGAGCTTTTTTTTTAATGTTCTTTATGGCTTGTGCTGCATTTGGAATATTTAGGACTTCAAGTGATGAAATTGGTTGTCATAATGATTCAGCATGCTGTGTTCCTGTGTTTGGTTTGCATTTGAAACAAACCACGTTCTCATTAGGAGATTTAAGAGGAAATTTTTGAAATCTACTCAAACGAAAATACCTATTTAAAAATTACAGGGATTTATACCAGACTAAGAACATTCACTATTGTAAAATGTGGATATGGGAACTGTAGATGTTGGAAACTGTTTTAATGTTGCATCCATTTGTAGGGTGGTACAGAATAAGAATTCAGCAACTTGTCTGTTTTGTCTGGATTCTGCTGAGTTATTGGGAGGCCAGTTGAGAAAAATAGGTTGCCTGTGTGAATTGCTGAGCTATTCAAACTATGAAACTTATCTCAGAGAAATCTGTAAACATATTCTTTTGTACTTTGACTGAAGCTTATTAATGTAAATATCAGGAGAGCATGTTTGTAATATTCTTCCTGTCTGGGACAGGAAATAAGCCAATGAAAGCTGAAAAGTAGAAATACAGAGTGGCGTGGTGGAACATGCTGTGAGGTCCCCTTCCCACCACTGCAGACTTGCATGGCATTACCCAGGATTTAACTTGGACTGCCGGCGAACTGCAGAGTATCTGATGGCAATGGTGCAAGCTTTCATCAGAGGCATAATAACTTCATCTGAAAGGAGGGAAACACGTACTGTAGTCATAGTGAAATAATTAATCTTCTGTGACCCACGTCTTACATAGGTGCCATCTGGCTGAACCTAGAACAGAGAGAGGATTTTAGATGTCTTCTTTGATACTGCAACTTCTCCCTACAAGGGATGGTTGTGTCAGTTCTGTGCGTAGAATAAAATGAACATTGAAATATTTCACTGAGAGCAGAACTAAATATTTCCATGTGTGATGGGGGAAACCTGTCTGTTTGAAGAGATACATTCTTAGTGATTTTGACTTGGATATCTTCTGCCAACCCCTAACCCTTGAATGTGGAATTCCTGTTGCAGATTTTCACTTAGGATTCAGATAACTTCTACCCTTGATAAAACTTCAGAGACTTGCATACACCTCAACGGGAGACTTTTGTACTAAATTTAGGCAGGTCGCTGTCGTCTCTCTGGCTGTGTGATGAGAGTCTGATTGGTGAGTCTGTGATTTGAATGCCGTACATACCTCACAAAACTTGTTCAGCATGTTCTCTCTGGGGATGCGCACATTCTGCAGCATGAGGTAGCCATTGTCAATATGCTCAAAATTCATTTTGGGACCAATGTCTCCTGCAGTTATGCCTGCAGCACAAGAAAACACAGCCCATTTATTTCCACTTGAACTTTTTTTTTTCTCAAGTTTGCAGCAGTCCCAAAGGAAGGGCATGTTCAGCTCTCCTTCTTCTTCAACATGGTTGATCTTGCCTGAGGGATGCAACAGGCATTTGAGTGCTTTGTAGTAGCTTGTTTCCATGATCCTGCTACAGTGCTGGCTGGGGTCAGAACTGAGGTGTTAATGCAGAAGTGGTCAAAGCCACCCAGGCTTCTGGTTAAGAACAGGGCTCTGGATTTGCCTAAGGATGCAATAAATCTTCCTTTAGATAAAAAGGCTGTGGTTTGGCAACTGTAACCATCTCTGCTCCCTCTCACTGGGCCCAATGTTTTAGAAAACATTTACGGACAAAACAGGCAGAGCACCTGCAGAAGTGCTACAGCGTGTGGCAGTGTTTACCTGGGCACAGTGAATGGTCCTGAAGGCTGCGTATCTGCACGATGAAGGGATGCACACCGTAGCACTTCCCATGGACGTAAAGCTGAGCAAAGACCACTGTATGGGTTGCTGACCTTCCCACTGTGAGAAGAAAAACAGCCATGTTGCCTTGAGACAAGGCACGGTACAAACACTTTCACAGTTCACAGCAGTGAATGCTAATTGTGCACTGGGTGTTGCCCAATGTCACACCCACCGCTGGCGTGGGTCAGGGTGGGTGTGATCCACGGGTGCTGGAAGCTGGAGAATGCCTAAATCTGCATTCTGAGCTGCTTCTGGCTCACAGAGTCACATAATGAAGCCTGGATGATGAGTCTGCATCACCAGATGGGGAAAAAATAACAAAAGTTCACGCATTACTGAGGGAATGGGAAGTGCCGTCTGTGTCTGTTCTGAATAACTCCAGTTGTTACTGGAGACGCTGGGTTTGTATAGGGAGTGTTGCTGTCAGACCCCGGGGCACTGCAGGTGTGGTGCTGCAAGGGAAGAACGGGAAGTACAAAATGATGGTGGTGCTCTGCACCTGCGTACTTCCTCAGTGTTAGGGGATGAAGGGAAAAAAAACAGCTATATGGTGAAAATAAAAAGGCAATGCTCAAGCTGCTAAGCAAGTCCTCCTGTGAAGGAGACAATTGTATGTCTGTGTTTCTCCAGTTACTGTGATGTGCTCTGTTCCCTTGCAAGGGGTACGCATCGTGCTTCTTCGTTTGGGAGGTCTGGGAGACCTGCCTTCCCAGGGCTGCAGGGCGCTTGTCCCAGTTGTGCCCAGCTGGTGCTGACCAAGTCATTGGACACAGCAGGTAAGCATCTGATGCAACTATTAATGATTGTCTGATTTATTTTTTTTCCTGTGAAACACCTTCCTAAAGGTAGCTGGGAATTTCACTCTTGAATTCTTCATGCTGAGCCTGCCTGTTGTTAGGGATTATCTGCCCGCAGCTTTTGGTCGTCTGAGTTTTATTTACAGAGAAGAGGAGATTGATTCTTGCAGAAGCAGGAATTTTCAGGGGCTTTAATAGATAATGGCGGTTTCCTTCTGGCCTTTAAACTTGTACAAAGCCCTTACATCTCTTACTTGCCTCTAGATGTTTGCATCTCTTATTGAAGTCCTCTGCTGGCACCTGGGCCCTCAAACTTGGAGCTTAAGCAAGGCAGACTGAGGAACTGAAGGAAGCAAATGAGGAAAACCAAACTATTGTGTGGTACTTACTGTCTCCAGGCCACCACTTCGTTGCAGAGATCCTTGGTGTGTTCAGTATAAACTCCTGTGTAGTGGTATCAAAGACTGCTGTTGTTTCCAAACCCTGAAGATAAGTTCCTTTAAAAAATAAAAAATAAAAAAATCTCCTGGTGTATCACAAGGATGATTAGAGAGAGGGGAAGCTCCCTGGAAACTGGTGTGTGTCCTATCAGGCTTTTAGGGTTTATTGTTGTGGTGAGAACCATGAAACAATTCCCCAGCAGCCCCCCAGCACAGCATCTCCTGCAGAGATCTCTTGAGACAAACTGTACTTGGGCAAGCTGTCTGGCTGGTGGTGACTGTCCCCTTGAGCTGGTGTGACTGCCTGGCATCTAACCATAAGTTTTCACCCTAGCTCTTGTTATTTTTTCCATGATGGCAAAACCCAAACCAGGCATCTCCTGCTTGCTGAGGAAGCAAAGGTGTCATTTTTTCCCCCAGCCACCCCACTTCAATGACGCATGGACAACTTGAACTCAAATCCCCTGAGAATTTGGGCTGGAGCCTTTCATCCTACAGAAACACTGGGATCTCCCCGTAGCCTTACCGTGCCCCAGTTCAGTCTGGGCATAACTTCCTATGAGCTGGTGTTTAGTGGCAAGAGGAATCCATTTGGCAACTTGTTCGTCAGAGCCCAGGACTGAAATACTTCTCATGAAGACACGGTGAAGGAGAAATGCCACGTCTCCTGCAAGCGCCCTGGGGAGAAGGCACAAGTGGCGTTTTTACACTGATGAAGTTCCAGGGATGTGATTAATGCGGCAATGACGTGGTGGCAGTCACTAGGCAGTACCACCTGCTGAATTTTGATTTCTGCGTTGTCATACTCAACACAACGTGCAGCATCAGTATGGCATTGCAGGAAAAGCGTTCTTTCAAGCTGGTTTTGTTCCTTCTTTCATAACATACTTTGCTTAAATGTCACTAGCTCATTATTTCACTTGCTCTTGGAGGAATTAGCTGTTCTGAGTAGCAGATGCTGATCGCCTAAAACACACAGCCCAGCTCCATCAGTCCTGTGTCTCTGATAGCTCTGTAAACCCTTCATCTTTTTTTGACTTCACAGGAGTTTTTTTTCCTGATTACTGAAATCCCATTTTAAGGCTGAGCTAACCCTAAAGCATGGTAGGCTAAATTACTTGCCATTCTGGAGAAACACCTCAGTATGTTGGCATGTTGGCTGTACTCTTCTCTAGGTGTTAGCTGTCGGTCACTGACAGAGACAAAATGCTGGGGTTCATGGGGCTTTGGCCTGACTTGATGTGTGTTTTCTTGTGGAAAAATGTAAATCCATCCTGTAACACCTGTTTTAGTGTCTGGTCAAGTCCTTTGCCATCTGGCTGGCTAATAGCGCTACATGCATCCTAAAAAGCACCACTGCAGAAGCTGTCTATGGCAACTTGGGCACAGTGATTTCCATGGTGCAAATCAGATATTTGTTTGCTTTAAGCTTTTTGTTTTTTGTAAGAAACCCTAAGAAAATGAGGAATACAGAATATGGTTTAAATCACCTCACAGACATGAATACAAGTGCTCTCACACCTAAAAATAAGCACCTCTGCTGTTCTCATTAGCTTGGCTTTACTGCAGTGCTCTCAGAAGTATCAGTTTCTAGATAGGTAACTTTTATTTTTAACAAATGACTGTGAGCGTTCTTTTATACTGGATCTGAGAGAGAACTGGTTGTGTTGAAAAACGTGGGGAAAACTATGAACAAAGAAGTTAAACAGAAATTGCTTTGATTTATAGAGATAAACTTAATAAGCCCCCTGGCAGCCCATCCAGAAATAATGTTACCGTATCTGTGATTTCAAAGCTGACTTTTAAATGTGTGTAAGTGATTCAGCCTGTCCAGCTCCAGGACTTTTGTCAATGAGAAGTTATTGCTTGCCTTGTATTTCATAAGAAAAGAGCTGTCCTTCCACGCAGCCTGTGCTCTTAATACAGCAAAATACGATCACACAAGGCTGGCACTGCTGAAGCTCTTGGCATCAGGGGGCCTGATGACAGCAAGCATAGGTAGGACAGGCTGTTGAGTATTCTGAGGTTTTTAAAATTTGGAATATCTTTCTTCTGAGAGAGGAGCAAAGAAGTGCTTTTTATTGGGAATGTAATTATCAAGTAAAAGAGCTCTTGATGGGAAATTTCCCATTTATCACTGTAGGAGGCATAGCTTGGAATTATAATCTTTCATATGATGAAATACTGGAAAGTGACTTTGAGTGTCACTGATGATTTGTAAGGTGCAGACATTGCTCTTTTGAATGAGGCTTTTCAACTTGCCCCTTCTGACTGACTGTGCAACCCCACCAAACTGGCAGCATGCACTGGGCAATAATAGCAAGCCTGCTGCCTCTGCTTAGCAAAGGGGGAGAGAAGGTGGGGCAAACAATTACAAAGTGGCCCTCAACCTCATGCAGAATGTTAAGAAAAAAGTGAGGCATTTTATTCCATTTACCTTCAAAATAAATGGTGTATTGATGTTTGTTTTTAATGCAATGTGGGTTTTCTAGGTAAAGAAAATGTCATCTTAAATTTGTCTGGAAGTCAGTAACATAACTGGAACAGTAACACTTAATTGCTGAGGACCAGTATGAGAGCTGTGGCACAGGTAAAAACTTGCTGAAGTGAATATATCACATTGGTGATGTGAACTGCTGTGATCTATCAAGCTGTGTCTGTGTGCTGCTCTTTGAGAAGTTCCCTGATGCGTGTAACAATTTTTCCTTTACCCAAATGTGCTGCTGAAGTGACAACTTGCAGCATGTTTGTATCAAAACCTGATCTGTTGACAGTTGGCCTGTCCCAATCTGATTCCTGTGGCAAGCAAACCTTTTAACCAAAAATTAGTTGTACATTTATTAAAAAAAAGAAAAATCACCTGTAGATATATAAAAATTCAGGTCCATCCTCTCTCCATCCCATCTCATGCATCTTTTTTTGGAGGTGAACGGCCTTTCTGACTGCTGCTTCATACCTCTCATTCTGGGTTTGGAAATACTGATTTTCTCTGCTAAATACAGGGTCGCGCTCGATCGCTTCAACTGTAAATCAACATAGAAGAGTTTATCTGTGTGGGCTGGGGGTTGGCACAGGATGATCTTTAAGGTCCCTTCCAACCCGAGCCATTCTATGATAATGACAGAGACAAAAGCAAACAGCATCCCTGGCACACTCACCTCGGGTGTGCCACCTGCACAAGGAGCTCCCCACCCACACAAGCCTCTTTGCCGGGAAGGGTCATCCAGCTGCGATCACAGCGTGATGTGTGTCGCTGTGAAGTACCCCTAGCCCTGGCGCTGGGGCAGATGCCCACCTGCGTGACCCTCAGTCACTGTATCCCAGTTTAACCTGTCTTGGCAGAGACATTGGGAACGGGAATAGGGATGGGGAAAGGCTTCAAAGTGGCCGTGGAGGAGTCACGTTGATTTACACGTGCAGGAGACCTTAACTCCATGCTCCAGCTCTCTTTGATGACAGCAAGCGAGTAATCCACTGCGTTAAGCAGCAGAAATAGCAGGAGCATTGTACCCTGGTACCAACCCCTAGCTGCTACTCGAAGGCTCACTCACCGACCGCCCTCCGCACCCGCGTGTGCTCAGCTCCGCCGTCCAGCACGGTGGTCAGCCTCTCCACGCTGAAGGAGGCCGTCTGCCTCTCGCCGGCGAGGTCGGGATTCACGCCGCTGACGCCGAAGCCCTGTGCATATTTGCTGGTGTCTAGCAGAGCCATCCTGACGGCTGGAACTGATGGGGCTGGAACTGATGGGGCTCGTTAGTCGTTGGCACACCTTTAATCGGCTGTGGTGTTCTGCGTGGTGAAGAGTGGGCTTAGCCCGTGGATTGGCCCTTGTTGTGGGCTGGTGCAGGTAGGTGGGTTGGCCTGGGGCATGGCTTGCACAGGGCTGCTTTCTCCAACTATTGCAGAGCGCCACAGTCAGCAAGATTAAGTGTACTTTGTACACAAACAGGCATGCTTCCATGCGAGTTTTTTAAAAAAACAACACTGCCTTGTCCTTGTTGCAACGCGGGTGGAAAGAGTGAGCTTGGGGCACTCTGAGAGCTCAAAATGCGTGTTGTATTTTTTTTTTTTGGAAACTCTTCACTTTCATCACCTTGTCCTTTCCCAAGGTTGTGAGAGGGGTTCGGACTTGCACGTTGCACATGCACGTGTTAACGGTGCCGGCATGCCCAGCCCCTGCCCCGGCCCCTCCCCAGTACAGGCTGTGACGTTCCAGTGCCTGTTGCAGCAGGGGTGCTAGTAGTAGCAATAACACCAAGGGGAGGGAGTGTTACTAACAGTAATAAGCGTTATGGGGGGAAGCGTTAATAATAATAAAAATGCGGTAGGGAGGAGCAGTTCCTTCTCTAGGCAGAGAGCTGCCTGCCTTGCCACGCTTTTCTGGGGCAATATTACAAAAAGTTGGACCTTTGCGGGCTTTGCACAGCCTCTCCCACTCCGCGCTCTGCCGGGGCCCTGCCTCTCAGCCGCCCGGGCCTGCCGCCCCGCTCCCTGCCCGCGGCCTGCCATGGCGGCAGCCGGCTCCTACCTGCTCTCGGGGCCTGTCCGGCCGCGGCTGCCGGCGCTCCCGGGGACGGGGCCCTCGTCACCGGGGGTGGCAGCGCCCGCCCCCTCGGGGCGTGTTGCCGAGGCCGGGGCCGGCCCTTGTCGGCGAGGAGGCGGCTGGTGGGCCCCGGCGGGCTGGGCCTCGCGAGTAATGCCGCTTCTCTGCTCGGTGAGTGCGGAGCGTACCCACCACAAGCTGTTCGGCTACCTGCCCTTGTCCCAGTGGCTTTATATATACACGTTTTTAATAAATAAAACTAAAATCGCACAAAGCACCCTTATTCTGTCTGGGAAGCCAGCCGCGCTGGCATGAAGTGGGGAAGTTGCCACTTGCTTTGGGGCCTTTTCATTACCTTTGCAATCCCAATGACCTTCCTTGATTTAGCATGGGTTAGATGTGAGTTGTGGTTGTTGCTAGAACTGTTATAAAACGTTTATCAAATAACAAGGTGAGCTTGGCAGTGTCAGGATTATTTTTCAGTCCAAAACTTGAGTTTTTAGATTAAAGCCAAGGGCAAGGTGTCTCCTTGGCATTGGGTCGTACCCTGCCAGGCAGGAGGGCGTGTTTGGCCAGTTCGAAATTAAACACATGGGAAGTTTCAGTAAGAGAGCTTCCACACAAAGCCAGATCCTGCATTTTTGTGCCCTAAGGCTTTCAGCAGATTGAGATGAAGTTTAGGGCTAAGCAACGAATGCAGCATTGGGTACAGATGGAAACAGCTTGTTGATGAGTAAGTTAACACAGCGCTGATGAACGAGTCACTGTCAGACTTAAGTGGTTTTTATGTTCAATCAGTTTATTTGGCTGTTGTCTGCTTGCATCCTTGGAGCCTTTTCAGTTCCTTGTGGAAAAGAGCAAAAAAATACAACCAGTTTAGTTTGTTTCTTCAGGAGTGTCCACATTAAACAGAGCAGTGACAGTTAGTGTAGTAGATACACAAATGTAGTATATACACAAATGTATATAAATGTATAAACACCAATACAATATAAACTATATACCAGATAGGAAACATAGTGCAAAAATATATATATATATATATATTTATATCTTCCATCAATACTCTGATTATCTGTGCCTTCTGGATACATCACGTCTATTCAGGAACATGTTCTAGGTCCACAGAACATTAGGCCCGAAACACAGGAATTCATTTAAGAGGAAACGACACATCCCAGGATCTCATCCTGGCTGTGTCCACACTGGTGCATTTTCCATTCTGCTGGGATTGTTGATGTCCAATGCTCCCTTGGTGCCCAGACAGTACCACCTCTGCATTGACCGTGCTGTGACGAGCAAGCGTGCAAGGGAGGTGGCCATCAGTTCATCCAGGCATGAAGAGCTCTGTTTGAGCGCGCCATGGGTTTTAATCTGACGAAGACATCGCTTCTGAAGCCTCGTCACAGGGGGTTCAAGCCTGGGGCGACGAATTGTATGTGGAGCTTGGGGCCGGCATGGTGGGGCTGTCTCAGGTGGGCAGCTGGCCCCTGCCTGCAGCCTGCAGGGATGCATGGCCACCCTGCCCTCACTGTGTCAGGGCTCTCCATTGACTCTCCACAGCTGGAAGGATCTCTTTTGGTGCTGTTAGCATATCCTCAGCTAGGACAGTATGATTTGGCCCTCCCTTTCACTTCTGGACAACCAGCTCCCCCTCAGCAGTGCCAGACTGCAAAGGTATGCGGCCCCTCTCCATGCTTGGTGGACACTGAGTGAAAGGAAGACACCTTGAGTTTTTCAGTTAATATACTTGTATTCAAGAAGACCACGGCAAAATACTTGCAGACTGCTCTGAGCACTCAGTTTGCCCAGGCTTCCCACCCAAGGACTTGCATAAGTGCCCCTGTTGCAGACAGGGTGAGCCGACAGCACTGTTTTCGCCAGTGCATATGGAGTGACAGATTGTCTCTTCTGGAGCGCATTTCCATCAGTGGCAAAATTACAAATTAATTTGCTTAATTTTTTGGAGCTCTTTGATCAAGGTTACTTGATCTGTGCCATAACATCTCACAAAACAACTCAGTTTGTTATTTAAACTGATGTTATGGATGGAATATTATATAGCATTCTCTGCCGCTGTGTACAAGCATCCTTAGCGACACAATTTTATCTTTGAGAAATTTGGCTTTTTTTTTTTTTCTTCCCCTGAAAAAATGCTTGATGCCACTTCTCCCTCATGGTTTTAATCATAGGCTATGTGAAAAACTTTACAGTGGGAAAAGACAAAACAAATCATTTCAGATCACATTTGACCCATAGTAACCATATGCACTGAATTTCTGAAGTAAAAACCTGTTTAGAATAAGCATGATGAGGAAGGGCCAGTGCTGTGAGATGGGGCTCTCAAGGGCTGGAACTGGGGTAAGGGTTTTTTTTTATAATGCAAGGCTGTCCAGAAGCCTCATATCTGTATTGCTGCTCTTGACGCATGATGTGTCTCAGATGTTTTACTCAAGCTGCCAGGTTGAGCAACAGTCCTCTGAAATGAAACGCCCTGCTGGACCAGAGAGACTAGGGAATGGATTAGTAACGTCTTAATAAACACTCCCTCTCCTTAATAAACACCCCCTCTCCTTAATTTACGTATGGATCCACTGCAGATGTGGATGGTAGATACTGTTAACCAGGTGTCACCTTCCCAGCTGACTACACCCATTGACTCTTGCCATTCAAGAACCAGTGTTGGAAGGCAGTTGGTGAGTTATGCTGTTCAGGCTTTGTAGCAGGGCTGTGTGAGAATCAAGAAGCTGAGATCTACCTGACGGAGCAATTTTAGCTCTATATGTGGACACCTCAGGGCACAGGTGCCCCATAAATGTGGTGGCCTCTGTCCATACGTGGTGCAAAGGCACCATCTACCTCAGCTTTGTTCTACCAGCAGCAAGATTTTTAGCCTTGCAGTGTGAGGCAGCACTGACCTCTGAAGGAAGGGATAAGAAGCACTGACAAACAGTTTTGGAGCAGCATCTTCGTGCAGAGAGGCGAGAAGCAGTTTGTCACTGCTGGCTCTGCTGCCTGGTCACCACATGCTTCCACTGACACCCATGCTGAAAGCCCCGGCTTGTACTTTTATGCATGAAGCATTTTCCTCTCATTCGGGGCTTTCATGGGATAGCCCACTGTATCTTCTGCCTGAGCATGGAACTGGGTAAATAGCTAAATAGCTGTTCACAAGCAGGTTTGAAATGCAGCCTAGAGGCGCTCATGAAAACAGTTGAACCTGGCTGGCCATTGCTGAGCTGGTGTGGGCACACAGGGGTTGATTTTTTTCATTGTTTAATGGCAGAGCCATGCTTCTGGGACACACAGCCTCAGCAAGGCTGGACTCATGTAGTGGCATGATGCCAGTAACCCTTGGGAAAGCCCTTACAGTCACCTGGGCTGTTCTCAGCGATGCACAGATTGTCCCTTGCGTTAACAGGCTGGGCTCCCAGAGCTGCAGCTGCTCTCCTATTGTCCCCAGCTTGGTGAGCCCAACTCTGGGGGAGATGTGGGGTCCCCCAAACCTCTGGGAATGCTCATCCCTCCTTACACGGTCACTGTGCCTCAAGGGTTAACCAAGAGTTAGCTGGAAGTTAGTGTGCACCCACAGTCTGGGAGGAAAGGGACGTCGCTTCTCTCTGCATCTCCTCGCCTGAGTACTTCTTCAATGCATGCTGCACCTTTTCCACCGTAAGACCTTCCTGGGATGAGAAAACCTTTTTTGTGCCTTCTACTGGAGCAAGTGTTAATAACTGTAAGTAGCCCCAAAGATGCGGCTTTGAATGTCCACCATGTACAGAGATGTCAGCCTTGGTAGGATCTCCAGTGAGTTTTGGCAGAAGCTATGCTGCTTTCTCTTCCCCAGTCACTGTTGATGTTCTTCTCAGGTTTTCTTTTACTTTAATGAATTCTGGAGCATGGTCTTCCTCCTTCTCCTGCTCTTTCTCCAGCTGTAATAAAGAGGAGTCACCGTTATCTGTGTCTGCTACAGGACAGAAGTGCATTAGCTACATTAAAAGTCTGGGCTTCATTATTGCTGGGTGTCCAGATATTATTGCCCAGAACTGAATGACTGTGTAAGTGTACATGTCAGTGCTCTCTTTTTCCAAACCATTAAGAGACACATTCAACCACAGCTTCTTTTTCTGGCCCACTGGAGCATCTATTTTTCCCTCCAGGGAGGGACCTCTCCAGCAGGTAAGCAGGGATTGCCCCTCTGCAGAGCTGCCATGGCAGAGGGAAGAAGAGGTTTCAGTCCCTCCGGGCACAGGAGGCCTGTGAGCTTGGGGAATGTTCTCGGCTTTAGGTTATCATCTAAAGGGGAGTAACTCATTGTGCTGCCTCACTTTGATGTGCAAAGCCTTTATGGCTCTGCCCCTAAACTGCCTTTTTTCATATTCCTGATTCTTCTCTGAGAGGGTCAGGCTTTAATTTTCTAGTGGTCTTGGCTTGGCTGATATGATTAAAAGGGAGCTGTTGTGCCATTAATTAAATAAACCAGTGACATCCATCTTTAGTGCAAATACTGACAAGTAGGACAGGGAATGAGTTTATTTTCAGAGGCAACAAGCTGACTGGCTGCTTGCAGCTGTTTCAGTGGTGGACAAGCACAGCGAGCACCTGAGGACACCCCATGGGATCTGGAGGAGACCTGGGGTCAGGGACACATGGAGGTGACATGAGCAAGATGGGTCTGATAGTGAGGACGAGGCAGTGTAGCTGCATAGGATGGCAGAACTAGGCAGCCTGGCTCTCATTTTATGGAGGGGTGCCAGCACTATTCCTTGAGTTGAGCTGCAGCCAAGCCATCTCACAGGGTGGTTAGGATAACGTGGGGATGACTGACAACTTGGTTCTACCTGATCCAGCCTCTGGTGCCTCTTTAGCAGCTCCTTTTCAAAGGGCGACTGCAATTTCTTTGCCTCTTCCTCTTCCTTCTTCTGTCTGAGGAGCTGGTTTCGCCGTCGGTGCTCAAGCACCCGCTGCAGCTCTGGCTTGCTCTCCACGCCCAAGCCTCTGTGGATCAAACAGATAAATCAGGGCTGGAGCTGCTGCACCGAGTGTCACCCTGCCCTCCTGGCAGCCCCAAACCCTCGTCGCTCCTGACACCAAGGTGCCACAGCTTTCCGTGCGGGAATGGAAATTGCCCTTCCTTTGGCTCGTGCTGGTTTTAGCATTATTTATGTGGGTGACGGCTTCAGCCGCGCTGAGGGAATTTTAAATAACGAAGATACTTTTTTCCACCAGCAGGGGTAGTCATTGAACTGCAGTAATTGTCCTGGCAGCTCGCATCCCAGGTTTGCTTCAGAGCTGAGGGCTGAGCTGAGCGCTGCGCGATCCCTGTTGACGTGGAGAGCTTGGGTCGAGAGGCCAGAAGGAGATGTCCTCTCCTGAGGTGGGCACCCGGCCCCCCTTCATCGCCCAACACGTCCCGAGCAAAGCTGTGCTGGGGGTGGGATCAGTGGAAAGGAGCTACGGCAAGGACACGCAGGCAAGGCTTAAATACCTGGCAGAGATGAAAGGAGAACTCCAAACAAATTTCAGAAACCCAACTCTTTAAATGTTACCATGCCCGAATTTAAACACTAAGGTTTGCCTCCTGCATCTCACCCTGGCCAATCTCCTACCAGCTTCTGCCCCCTAAAAACAGCTTGGACGTAGACATGCAGGTAGTCAAAGCTTTGCTGGCTTCTGGACAGACTCCTTTGCAACTGCACATTTTTGTGTCGCAGAAGAACAGGCTATTAAGAGATCAAGGCTGCTTTTAAACAGGTTATCTTCTGCAATAGCAACTGCAACGTAAGTAATTTTGCAAGAAAATACAAAAGTCGATGTAGTTGGCTGAAGTAATGTTTTTAAAGAGGAGTTTGAAGACGCTGTAGCTATCATGTGGGGAAGGGCCAGAGTATGACTACTTTCCTGGTCTGGGTTTAACACTCATTTAAATCATCAGGCTGAGAATATTTCAGGTCCTTAAAAAAACAGTCACAGGTGTTTTTAACATGGGGATGCCTGCGGTTCCTGCAGCAGAGATGGCTTTTCCAAAGCTGTAAGCCTGCCTTGGGTTGCTGGAGGCACAGAGTTTGCAGTGTTGCCTTTGGATTTATTACTGCTCTTTGGTTTAATCAGCCTGTGTTGTTAGTACCCAGAGGTGTTGACTAAGATAAGGGTTTTGTTGCAGAAGCTGCTGCTGTGGGTTGCTTCCTGCTTCTGCCTAAGGGGAAAAAGCAAAGCAGAAATGGGAGCAAGCACTGATCCTTCTCTCTCCTCTCCTCCCCTCCATAGGACCATGCAGCAGGGAGCAAAGCTGTTGGATTTGCTGGTGACTTAAGGACATGTATCGATGCTACTCTTCCATCCCTCTGGCAGACCAGTGCCAACTCTGGCTGCTGTGAACCTGCACCAGCGCTGCCAGCATCAATCACCCTGGGAGCTGGAGTCACCAAGAGAACACTTTAAACTGATCTGGCTCTGACTAGCCTCTAAGCTGGATGAATAAAGGCTTGATCTCTTCCTGCTTTTAAACAAAAAATAAAATAATAATCTTTGGTTAAACATATTTTATTAAAAATCCCAACAAGAAGAAACCAGCCCAGATGGATTGTTGTTTGCTGTGGGATTTGTTCCACACATTCGCTGAAAATCATTTGGGAGGCTGGAGCTGTAGCAGGCTTGAACTGCTGCCTCAGGCACTGCCTGTCCCTGAGCCATGCAGTGTCAAAGGACAGGGGCTGGGGACACAGAGTGGCCGTGGTGGGGCTGCCTCCTGCCAGCACCTGATGGCACGTGTGGGTATGGCATGGTGGCAGGCACAGGGCTCGAGGACAAAGTGATGATGCTGCTTGGCATTTGCCATTTCGAGGTTCAGCTCAGCCTGGTGCCCCACGTCTGCTGTGGTTCATCTCTGCTGCCCTCACTGCAGGAACTTTGTTCTATGGGGATTAAACTGGAATAATGTTCTGTGAGATCCAGGCTAAGGTTGCTGGGTGAACCTTTAACTGGGCAGCGTCACTAGGTGGGATATGGTCGCTGTCAAGACAGAGTTTTAAAAATACCTGGCTGGTTTAGTTGGCTCTGCTTTGATGCTGGAGAATGGCCTGGGCACGGTCCCTGTAATTCTTCTGCTTCTGTGAAAGTCAAATCCAAGCTGAGCCCAAGCAATGCCAGCACTGGGTAATGCACCCTACTGGCAGGCGTGATTGTTTGCCCAATTAACGCATGTGTCTGGTTCTCGTGATGAGAGCAGTCATTTTGAACAGAGGCTCTGCTCCTTTTAATTAGAGAGTCAAAGTGTGATCATGTCAGAATATTTCGTGGTATTCAGATCATTTTAATATAAAGCCAGCAGATTTCTTGCTGTGCTAGAAAGGCTCTGAACTGAGCATGCTTTTGTTGCACTGGAGTTCAGACACTTTCCACAAGGGACTGATGTGGAGGAAGGTTCTCAGACCCTCGTGTCATTATTCCGATGTTGTATCCGTACCCCCAAAGACTTAAACGGGGGTGACGGGGTGGGGAATAAGGGATGTGAATGCTAGCTGTATCTCTGCCCTAGGTGCCTCTTGATTTATAGGGAAGCAGCGATTAGCCTTTTCCACGTACAAATAACCTCACAGCGATGCCCTCACACAGCTCCAGTAGCTGCATCCAGCCTGCACCTCTCACTGCCTCTGGGCTGAATGTAGAGGAGAGCTGCACATTGGGGTGAGCTTGGCAAGAGCTTTGGAAAGATGGAGATGGCAGAGCAGGGGCCTTTAGCTCTTTTTTTTTGTTTAAAAATAAGCTGCCACATCAGCTAAAATAATTATGTCAGGTTTTACACCATGCTCACATGCAGGTCTATCCTGCCCCTCCAGCATGCAGGCTGTCACTGGCACTTGTGCCAGGGCTCAGCACTGCAGGCTGCGACCTCCTCTTACCTCTTGTGGTTCATCAGCAGCTCTCTGTGCAGCTCCTGGTGACTCTTCGAGGCTTTGACGGGGTTGAGGAGCTTTTTGGGTTTGATCAGGTCTGGGTTTCCATCTATGTAGTCTGGGTGAGTCAGGATATTCCCACTGTCGGGATGGTCCCGCTGTATTTCTGTGTACATCGATGCTGGAAGACAACAGAGAGAGGTGGCAGGGGAGGTGGCACCCCAGGGGTGTGGGAGCCCTTCAGTGCTCTCCTCCCCAGGCAGGCGGCTGTGCAGGGGCATTTTGCAGAGGTTTAAAAAATATTTCCTTTGCTGGGAATATATATATATATATATATATAAATATTCCCTTTGCGTTGTTGGAGAGACACGTATTAATTAGATCACTTCTAAATGACTTGCCAGCCACTCTCTTCGGTGGCTGCAGCACTGAGTGCCAAGGACTAATTAACGCAAGATCAGCCCAACTGAGGCTGGGAGCAGCCATACCACAGGCTGTGCTGGGCTCTGCTCCTGTGGGGGGTAAGCTGCAGGATTTGGGGAGCCCGAGGAAGCACTGCCATCAGATTTTGGTGACACCCTGCTGACCTAGAAGCCAGGACCCAGCCCAATGCCAAGGAAAGCATAGTTCACAAATGCAGTAACAATTTGTGTGTGCTGGATGTGAGAACAAGGGCCTGCAATTTTCTAAGTGGTGGCAGCTTGGATTTCAGGCAACCCACAGGGTATTCTCGCTGCTGGTATTTTCCAAGTTCTCTACACTTGTCCTTTACAAAAGAAAAACAACAACAACAAAAAAAAAAAACCCACAAACTATACAAAGGGAGTGCAAAGCACGTTATAAGACGGGATGCATGCAGCGGGCTGTGCTTTAAGTGCAGAGATGACTGCAATTATTCCGGTGCATGGTCTAATCAGGGGCCCAGGAAAAGCAATTAATTCCTGACTACTCACTTGAGCAATTTGAGAGTTTACCAGTAAGAACAAAAAGTCCCAGAAAAAGGGTGTAGGCAGCTCCACAGCTCCAAGTGTTTCATTATTACAGTATTTTGGGGTACCTAGTGTGAGGCGATATGGATTGATGGAGCAGCAAGGAAAACAGCTTTTGTTCAGTAATACGGTCTCTCTCTCTTATCGCAGTCTCATGTACAAAAGGAATAAAACCCTTTTAAAAGAGAAATCAATAATAAAAAAAAAGCACGAGAAAGCAGGCTATGCCATTCTTTCATAGTCAGTAAGTACTCAGCAAATGTAAAGTGGATTGCAATCAAACGGAATTGTGTAAGAAATAATACTGCTGAAGAAATGATTCAATATCAAACAACTTTTCATTGAATGTTAATGTGGCCAGTGCCCTGCTGCTTTGGGAACAAAGGAAAACAGATCAGAGCCCATTACATGAGTGTAATTGGGGTGAATAGTTCGGTACATATCCAAAGGGTGCTTGGAAGCTGGGACCAGTGATTTCTTGTACCAGGTTATGTTCCTGTAGGATCACACACAGCTGCTGGCGGCAGGAAAGGTGACGAGTTTTGCTGACTGATGGAAGCACCAGGCTGGATCTCACCCTGCTGCGGCTGGCACGCGGGCTGGAGAGGTGCAGCGCTGCAGAGCAGCCAGAGGTTAAGGCAGCACCATCAGATGGCTGATTTTTGTCAAATGAAAGCTGGTCTTTGAACAGTGGAAAGCACATGGTGTTTTCACTGGGGTAAAATTGCTGCAGTTTGTTCTCCTACTTCTTCCCTTTTGGGAGTCTTCTTTTCCATAGGAAAAGAGGCAGGCAAAGGATAAGAAAGGAAGGTACAAAAGCAAAGGTTTGTTTTGGTGTGAATAAAATAGATGAGCCTCCATTTCCAATGACAAAGTAGTAGCTTTATACTTCTAACAAAACAAGTAAATTTCAAAGAATACCAAGGTTTTTTAATAGGAGCACCACTGTTCGTCAGCTGCCTGCACAACAGGGATTTCATCTGGAAATGCCCCTGGGACAATCAGGGACTCCCTGCCCTGGGGACCCCGTGGTTTTGCAGAATTTTGGGGCAGTGCCATGGCAAGCCTGGAGGTTTTGAATTGGAGAATGTGGCTATTTATATGTGCTGCATGGCTGAGGTTTGTGGAAAACAGCAGTGAAAAAAAAAAAGCAACCTATTTACCAAAGGTAGAGGGAGGGATTTTTCCTTAAACTGGTGCAACTGGAGAAAATATTGGGAAGGAAAGAGTGGGAGGAACTGAGGTAGGCTGGAAGTGTTTCTGCCCAGGCAGCTGGTAAATCAGCATGCAGAAGTCCTCGTGAAGAGTGTAATTTGCCTGAGCAGAGCAATGCTGCAGGGGCCAGGACACTGCAGGCAGCTTTTAGCTTGGCCATCTCTGTTCTGGATGTGCCCACGGGCATGCAGGCACCCACATGAGGATTTATCTCACATTGCTGTGTGCTGAGCTCGCTGGAAGGAGCCATGAACCTCCCTCCAGGAACAGCACTTTAAGTCACCACAAGACCTTAGTGTGGAAAAATTTAAGGAATGCCTGCATTTGCATTGACCATTAAAAAACAAAAACAAAAACATGAAAAGAAAAACAAAAACAAAGCCAAAAGAGTGGGACCTGAAGCACAGGTTGGGGTTATGCTGGGAGTAAGGGCAGGACATCCTTTCTGCAAGCAAAAAGGGACCCTGGACAAAATGCTCCTCCTGCAGCAGATCTGTCATCTTCAAGACCTGATGTAATTCATACCCGTGTATGGGGAGACAGACTGCTATCAGACTGTGTTTTGTCATTATTTATAGTGCTAGAGGTGTAAATCAAACCAGGTCTCTGTGGTGGATTTACAGCAGGATGTCTGTTTTTGCATGATTCGGCCGTAGATCAATGAACAAGCCTCAGCTCTGGCACCTCCTGGGCCACCACCATAAATCGGCAATAGGTGTTAGACATTTTTATATTGTTCTTGGCAAGATATAAACAACAAAAAAAAAGCATGTGCATTTTTGACACCCTCTGCTGTATTCGGAAAGACAGTGTGACCTTTCAAATAGATCTGCTTTGGACTGTGGCTTTTAAAAGGCAGCTGTATTTGCTTCAATGAATTTACTGTTTTGCTTGCTTTTAAATATTTTCCCCTTCCTCATTTCTAGAAGCCTGAGGCTTTCTAGGAAAGCTGCATTTCCAAGTGACTTGCTGTATGTACAAAGCAAGATTTTGGATGTTGAGGCTGGGGCTGCTGGCACATCTCTGGACTTCAGGCATGGTGCAGCTCCTCTCCTAGCCATGGCTGTGAAACGAGCTCCCAGCCTCCTGCCTCCTGGGAGACCCCACGGGAGATGTTCGGCATCTCGGAGGTGCTGGAAACCCAGCACCCCCCTCCCTGGCCTGTGCCTGGTTGTGGGACTGCCTGGAGGAGGAAAATGATTTTTTAATAGCTTGGTCTGCTCTGACTTAAAGCAAAGCTCAGGTTCCTGGAAATCCTTATAAATCCCCCCCAGGTCCTCAAGACTTTTGATAAAATTGTGAGTCTGCAATTCTGGCCCAAATTCATTCCACTTCTGATTATGCTTGGCCTCAATCTTTTGGGAAACAGCATAACAGTTTTGGAGAGACATTAAATGCCTTTGAAAATCTGAATGCCGCAAATAACATCTTAAATATACCCTCAAGGAGAGTAAAGTGTGGTGTGCTGCTTGGGGCACTAGGAGGACAAAGCTCTGAGCCTGCTCCTGCAGAGGACAAGGATGCTCGTGCCCTGGGGCTGGCACTGCTGAGCTGCGCTTCCCTTGCTGCTGTATTTGGGATCGGGGCTCGGAGATGTTCTCCACAGAGCATTTATTCAGGATTTAACGACTTGTCTCTGTGAGGCTGCCCCTCTGCGTTGCGGCCACGCAGCCTGTGCTGCTCCCAGCTGCTGGGATGAAAATAATCCCCAGGAATGTTGTAAGGGGATTATCAGCAGGGCTGGCAACCAGGGTGCTGCTCCGTCTGCCCGGCTCCAGCCACCCTTCCCAGGGGGAAAGTACAGAAGGGATTGGAGAGAAAATTGAGTGTTTGCAGTCAATGAGTTTCCACCATCTGAAGTGTTTGCAGACTTATTTCTGCTGAGAACTGATTTCCCAACAAGAGCATCTAGGGAGAGCTTTTTCAATAGTGGCAGAAAATGGCCAAACTGCTCTTGTTAAAAATATTTTATGGGAATCCCTTTCTGGGCAGAAAGCGAGGCTCCATGAAATGTCATCCACGTAAAAAGAGGCAGAAGGCATTATTCGGGGAATGGGAGCCAGGGCCAGATGTGGTTCTTGCTCGTAATTCCGTGAAACCCTGGTAATTGGTGGAAGAGATGAAACAGGAGGAAAAATGCAGACTTCCAGCTCAAAGCCCCAGGTATGGGTTTACAGAACCACTGACCTGAGGTTTCCTGGGCTGAAATGCTCACTTAAAACTGTAGCCTATGGTTTTTTGACTGCCTGGAATTTGTTCATGAATACTTTTTATTTTAGTTTTTATATATATATTTAAGAGAACCAGCAGATTAATGATGGGCAGCTGAAAGAAGCTGGTCACACGCATCCCACAAGGAATGGGGCTGCAAACCATCATGCTTAATACAGGTCGGCAAAGCTAGTGGGAAATCTTCCCTTTTCAGGAGATTTTTTGCCATGCCCAAGAACTTGATGTTTCTGTTCTGAACTGCCACAGAGTGGTGTCTGCCAGAGAGCAAGCACGAGATGCAGCAGCTCCCTACAGTGCCATCAGCTGCCCCCAGCACCCAGCTCATCTTTAAAAGCCTCATCTCACGTAAAATTAGCATTTTCTTAAGAAAACTCCAAACAAAACTTTATTCATGGTGCTGGGATCCTGTTAAGCACATCAGTGCAGAATGGTTTGTGATATGATATGGGAGAAAGTTTTCAAAATGGGAAAGAATTAGAAATATATATATATATATATATATATACATATACATATATATATATAGTGGATGAGCCCACAGTGGGAAGAAATGGAGCAGGGGGAAGATTTCTGAGCTGGATTCAGGGGTACAAAGATCTTGGGGTCAGCATATATGTATTATATTTACAGGATCTAAGCCCTGTTGTATGGGCATGGCTGCCCCACCATTTCTCACCATGGACTCATCCTGTTTGCTCCCCAAGGAGCCCTCTTCTCCTGAGGATAAGGTTTCCAACCCTTCCTCCCCTCAGGCAGCCCTTGGGAGCTCCTGATCCTCTTCTTGCTTTAAGGATTATAAACACGGTTATAAACAATGTCTGTTCGTGGTCAGGACATTTCCATGTTTAAGGTGGAGCTGGAGTTTGGCCCTGTGGCCTATCCCACTGCAGAGTCATGGCAGAAGAGGTCATGTATGTTCAGTCCTACAAAGAATTACGATGGAAGTTGGTCTTTCATATCAGATTCTTGAATTCTTGGCAGTGCCAACTTGCATGATTTTCCTGATGTTAATTAATAGTGCTTTATAAACACAGAAGAGCTGGGGCTGGGGGTGCTCTAGAACTGCCCTCATCCATGCTGGCTTCGAGCAACTTGTCCTGACCTTACAAGCTGAGGGCTGAATTCCTGCTGGGGCAGACCTCAGTGACCGCTCCTGCCTTGCTCCTGCAGTAGCAACGTGCTGGTAGTGTTGGGCACTGGCTGCCATGTGTCTCAGCATCTGTACACGTGGTGTGGATACTGGATCAAATAGAGAGCTGTGAGCAGGGACTTCGACAGGCAGGGTGTATCGGAAAGCAGGAGCTGCTTGGACTCCCCTTCCGAACTCACAGGCAGCCTGGTGATGTGCTGTCTGTGCTCACAGCCCCCCAGGGAGGAGGGCTCTCAGGATACCTGGGTGTTTCTGCGCGCTGAGCATTTCCCTTGCACATTTACAAGTGAGAAAAGCACGGTGGGGTTGTCCCTGCCTCGCAAACCTGAGAAGCAGAAACACTCGACCTTGTCTCGCTGTTATGCCCTGAGCAAAACACTGGTTCTGCCGTCACATTAATGACTGCCATGCCTTCTGGCCCTGGTTATGGAGAATAATAATAATAACACGGCAAGCCCAAAGCTTGGCAGATGCTGCTTGTCATCCTTCCCATCGTCATTGTGGTTTTCCTCTCCCATGGTTCCTGCCGTGTTGGCAACTCAGGGGCCTGGCGTGCTCCCCTTGCCTGTCACTGGGCGACCACGTCGCTGATGAATGATACGTGTGCTCCAGAAAGGAGGCAAAGAGCCTTTGTCTGCTTTTAATCTATGCTTTTAAATAATTAAGCCAACCTAATTCTGGTATTTATAATGCAATGAGGCAAATGTAACTTGATGTGGCTGCTCTGGGAAATGGGCCCCAGCTATGGGGTCACTGCTCAGGGCACCTGCTCACCACAGGTTGGCTCAGCACTGAAATTCAGAAATGAGCCCCACAGGGTGAGAAAGGGGAAGACCACCATAACAGAGGTTTAAGAGCAGTGCTTAGTGATGAGTGGCTTTGTAGGGAAAGCAGCAATTTGCTAGCATTTCTGGCCCTTCCTCCTGTGAGGGGAGCAAGGGGTTGGGCCCTGCTGTGTCTGTGCTTGCTCTGTTCCTGCTTCCTGTCACTGGTCTCTGCAGATTTTATCATCCTGGGGATGCCAACAGGCACAACACAGCCCCACATCTCCTGGCCCTGCTGCCCCACAGCACCATCCTGCCCCTGGACACAAAGGGGATGGGGCTGCCACCAGTACACCCAGTGCCACCACCAGTACAGCCAGTGCTGCTCATCAGTCCAGTCCAGCCTGAGCTCTCCACCAGCACAGCCACTTCTCTGCCCAGTCCTACCAGTGCCCCCAGTCCCACCCACACCTGCTGAGCACCTGCCACCAGCTACAGCCACCCCGTAGCTGCCCTGTATGAAAGGACCATGAGAGAGGGATTCCGGGTGGCTGGGGTGAGATGAGCCCTCCGGTGCTTGGAAGTTTCTTCACGGTTTTTGGCTGGCTGAGGGTGGAAATGCTCGTAGTGTTTAGGCAGCAGCAGCCGCCTCTCTTGCTGGAGACAGGCGGGACTGGACATGTTGGTTAATAATTTCATTTAATTACCTTGGACTGTGATAAGCAAGGGTGCCGAGGCAGGGATCCCACTCTGTTAACAATTACCAAGGAAAGCCTGCCCGTGGCTTTTGCAAGCGGCATGTGGAACGGCTCGATTAGTTTTGTTAAGCAGTGACAGATGCTCAGCAGTCCTTGATAATGTCGCAAACTAGCTTTTAATATATCATCAAATATTTGCTCTGTGCATTTGCCAACCTATGTAGAGACACGCATCAATCATTAATGAATGTTTTAAGGTAGCTCAAAGGTATTTTGTGGAATGCAGAGAAAATCATTTCACTTTGAACCGTAGGGATTACATTAGCAAGTACCCCCTGCCCAGCCTAATTCCTCCCCAGGAACATCGAATTGTAGCATGGGTTCTCCTGGGGAATTCCCTGTGGGATATGGGTTTGTTTTGGAAGGGAAGCTTCTGAAGTGCCACTGCAGAACTACGGAACCAAACTTAAAGCAGGGTCCAAAGTCACCTGTGCACAAACAGACACGCGGTGCAGAACATTCCGGCAGGGGCTCAGCAGCCCATGCCCAGCAAGTGCAGGTAGGAGACATGGGGACACGGGGACCCCCAGGGCAGCTGGGGGGCCCTGGGCTTACCTGATTTCCGCAGCGTGGACCTGTGGAGCCCGGTGGCCCCGTGCTGCCCTGTGTCCCACGACATGGGGCTGCTGCTTCTGCCCGCCTGCACTCCCGCTGATGGACTTTTTGGCTGGGTCCCACAAAGCTCCTGCCTCGTCTCTCTGGTGGGGGCGAGGACGGAGGCTCCCGTGGAGGCTGCCTCCCTGCCACCCCGCAGGGACCCCACAGCCCCCCAGAAGTTGCTTCTTTTGCTTTTCGTTGCCGGATGATGTTTTCCCAGGCGTGAGGAGCAAGCTAGTTGATCCCCCCCCACCCCTGTAAAGAAAACAGCTCCCCGCCCGCCCAGGCTCCTGAGCGCACCGAGAGGTTGCGTCCCTGCTCCACGGTGGGTGATTTCTCCTGAGTGTGCCTTAACCACGCTCCCGGAGAAATCAGATCGGCCCAGAGGAAGCCGCACGCCCACTCTCTTTAGCAAGCACTGCAACAGCAAAGCCCGGCACCAGGGCAACCGCTCGTGTTATCGTGATCATTCCCAGTGCGTTGCAACACCCGCTGCGCACCAGCACTGCGCTGTCCCAGGGGCAAGGGCACAGCGGGAGGCGCAAGGGGCTGAGCAGTGTGGTTCTGCTGCACGGGGCTTGTCCTGGCCTGGGGAGCCTGAGGCTGTGGAGATGGTGGGGGGAGAAGGAGATGAAGTGCCCCAGCGGCTCCTTTGGGCTCTCAGCTGGATGCTGCCCATCGCCCCATGCCCACCGTCAGCCCAGGCTTGCAGAAGCTCACCCAGTATTTCGGTCCCAGGAGGTGGGCAGGGATGGGGCAAAGCTATTTTCATCCAGACTAAAGGGACTAGGGAAATGGGGGATACTGCCAGCCATGCTGCAGGATGCTCCAAGCTCTATGGGGGTCTAGGGGAAGAGACCAGGCTGCCATGGGCACTGGGGTCCTTATTCCCTCATTTTCACCTCCACCCTTCACTTCTCTCCCTGTCCCAGTGCTTCCTGCATTCCAGCAAAGGTCTCGGTGGTGCTGTCTGTGTGCAGGGACCCCCAGCTCGTCTTGCAAACCCCACCGTGCAGCAGCGTGTGCTGCAGAAGCTCCAACACTCACCCGAGCCACCACTCATGGGCTTCCCACTGCCACTGGCACACCTGGACTGCAGGGAATATTCCTTCTGGAAGAAAAGAGAGAGAGGGAAATGGATAAGGACAGTCTGGGTATTGCCCTGTAACAGAGGGTGAAACGTAGAAAAAGCTGCCAGCCACTTGCTAATGGAGACTTAAAAAAATATTTATACATTTTTAACCTCATTTAATTTCATTGACACAGAGGCTCAAAGCAGGAGTAGAGCATCCTACTGGCCTGCATTCCCCTGTGTGTGTGAATGAGTTTATGTGTGTACGCATCCCCACCACCCGTGGGCTGGGCAAGGGCTGTGTTTTGGAGGTCACCGAGAGCCTTTGCCCCCAGACAAGAGCTGTGGCACTGGGGGGATCACAGAGCAGAGGCTTGCTGGTTGCACAAGCTGCCCAGGCTGCAGCCTGCCCTGCAGCCCACACACTGCCCATGACTTTCAGGGCTCTGCTTTGCTGGGCCTCAGCATTTTGGGACCTGCCGTGCTGAACCTGAGGCAGTCTGATGGCAAAGCTGTTTTTCTAGGAGTTTCTTGCACAATGACTCTCTCTGCTATCTAAATTAGTCGGCAATTTTAACCTCTGCTGTTGAGTCTCTGGGATTCACAAGAAGCCTTTGTATTCCTCTGTAGCTCCCTGAAGGCTATTGTGTCAAGGCAGCCGACTGCAGGGTGATATTAATCTGGCTCCTCCAGACACCCAGCTGACTCGATCGAGGCCTCGTTTCTTATGAAATGGCTTTGTGTCCCAGTGTGGGGTGACAAAGAGAGCTCGTCCCTGCACCATTCCTTTCGGGAGGTGTCACCACACAACCTGCTTGCATGGACACATCCCCTGGGCCTACTCTTATTAAAAATATCCCAGATGTGCCAAATGAGTACCCAGCACTGGCTCCTCCATGCCTGGGCCCCGCAGAAAGCCTGAGGGGAGCGCAGTGTCGTTATCAAATCTCCACTCCCAGCTCGTGATGGGGAGCGTGGGTGGCAGGGAGGGCTGCTGTCAGTTGTAAGTGGTCTCCCTGCCCACAGACAGACTTCTGGCCCCGCTGAAGTCACCCAGGGCTGGGGCAACTGCTTCACCCTCCTGCTGCAGGATGGACACCTCCCACTTCAGGTGGAGTTAGCCTGGCTGTTAAGTGGGGTTAAATGCAATAAAGCAATGTAAATAATAAGTATCATTGTACTGTGTTTTATTAGTTTATTCTACTCCCAAACTTCCTGGGTATCACCCTGACTCCAATGCGAGGCAAAGCACTCCTACAGCAGTTTTCTGGTGGCATTTCCTCAGGCGCAGGCTGCTTTGAACCACTGGCTCTGAGCAGGAATCCTCCTCCCCGGTTCCTGCTGATGCTCTCCTGCAGCTTGAGGCCAGCCTCCCTGAATGAACTTGTCCTACACGTGGATGCTCTGATATTTACTTGCAGCA
Organism: Heteronetta atricapilla; assembly: GCA_011075105.1. Lineage (NCBI taxonomy): Eukaryota > Metazoa > Chordata > Aves > Anseriformes > Anatidae > Heteronetta > Heteronetta atricapilla. Next base: position 12,793,393 of record CM021742.1, read on the forward strand.
AAGGTGATAGCTGGTAATTTTGGGTCATGTTTGTGCTTTGTTGAAAGCAGTCAGAGAGAAGAGCCCTCATGCTGGAAAGGGAGAGGAGGATGGCTTCAGGCAGGTTAAGATTGATACAGGTGCCATTAAGATGCAGCATCACAGCATCTATGTTGCACGGTGGCCAAAGTCTGAGCTAATGAATTAGGCAAGAAATTGCTGCAATCAGATCATGGTGATTAAGACATACTAATGTGGGCGAAATGCCACCCAGGCTGAGAACTGATCTGCATCTGCTGCAGACCTGGTTCTGGGAGGCAGCAGCAGGGCTGGAAGTTGCCCAAGCTGCTGCTGAGTCGGTGAGCTCGGAGAGAGGCGCTCCGTCTGTATGCTGTAAGAGCAGCTGCTGACACTGGTTCGATGAATTAACACATCTGTTGATTCACTGGTCTCATTGCTTAGCCCAGAAGCTTTGAAGGAAGTTGTGATGACCTGAAACAACGCATTGAGAGCTGGCAGATCAAAGCCAGCATTTCTGTCTGTGATGAAGCCACAAAACATGAGATGCAGAGATAGGCTGAATTGCACCGTGTTGCTGCTTTCTATCAGCCCCAAATACCTTCTGCTTGCTGTTCCCAGTGCTCCTTATGAAAATGTCTCTGACATGCTCCTGGACACTGAGAGATTGTGTAAGCTGTTGCCCATATCTCATAGATTACTGCTGAATTCTGCTCTATCTGTGCTCATTTGCAGCAGCTGGGACTGATCCAGCCCTCAGTGAAATCATCCACTGGAAGAAACTTCTGAGGATTAGTAAGATTTTTTCCCATCTGTGATGTAAATGCACTAAAATCTGTCAGGCTGATTGTTTTGCTGCAAGGTCCTGCCATGTGAGGTGCTGAGGCTGATTGCATCCAGCAAGCTGGTGCACATGCTTGCTGAGACAATCCCCCCCCCCCCCTTTTTTTTTAAGGAGAAACACAGAGAAAAAGGGCAGCATGCCCCAACACCTAGCATCACAGTTGACTCCCCACTGGCCCTGCCCTAAGGAAGTGCTGCAGTTTGGGCTCCTCTGCCTTGCAGGGGCAGAACAATGCTTGATGGGGAGCTTGGCTCTGCCCATCCTCTGCTCCAGCCCATTGTGGCACAACGCTCTTTTGGCAGGGTTTGCAATGGGGACTGGCAGGCACCCAGGTGTCGGTGTCCGGGTGCATCCCAGCTCTCCCAAGCCAGCAGCTGAGAGCCACTGAATTGCCCATGTTATGGCAGGGCTCTGTGCTAAATGTGGGGAACTCAGAGCCTGGATGAAAAACCTGCCTGCACTGGCTGCAGCGCCTCTGAGCTCCCACAGTATTGAGGGCTTGCTCCAGTGCAGCTCCCTGCTGTCCACAAAGCTCATGGCATCGTACAGAGAGATGAATCCACCCTGCAAGGTCCCCATGCCACCAGCTTGATGTCCTTTCTTGGGGATCCAGCGTTGCTGGAGAGAGATGTGGGAGGGAGGTGGGACAGCCCAAACCCTGGTGAACCCGGGCTGCCCTGCACCCTGCCACCTTTGTTCTGGTCAGCACACGCCTGCCTGCCCATGGGTGATCAGGTTTGCCAAGCCAGGCTGTGAGCTTGCGTTACTCCTGGTCCCTGGCCATGGCCATGCCTGTTCTCACTATCATGTTGCAAAGGGCTTTAAGAAAGATCAAGTTATTGGTGTTACATTTCATTCCTGGTCTTTTGACATGCACAAATCTGCAGCATTTCTTGGGTTGGATCTGGGGGTGGACACACGCAGGCACTCTCAGGAGGGCGACCAGCAGCCTCGGTGCTGCGGGACACCCGTGGTTTGTGGCTTTGGGTTTGTGGGAGGCAGCTGGATCTGACCCTGCTGTGCCCACGCTGATCTCGGGGCATGCCGGCCAGGTGGCCACTCTGCTGCCGAGTCAAGTGGAAAATTTCAAATGCCTCGAATAGGGCTTTGTGTTATTTTATTCATAAAGACAACACAATTTGACACAGATGAGTGCTGTGCTGACCTTTGTGTGCCTGTCACAAACACTGCTGGCTGGGCTGGTCCCAGAAGGCAGGCCCAGCCCTCCCGCAGCGGGGGGAAGTGGTGAAACAGGGCTGGTTTCAGGGGCTGCCCACAAACATGGAACCAGGAGCTCATGTGGGCCAGCAGCAGCCTGGGAGCAAGGCGCTGCTCCTGCCCACACCTCGGTTGAACATTTCCTACAGACTAATGAGCACGAGTGGTGGTCGGGCTCAGGTCCCTGAGGGCACGGGGAGGCTCCTGGCAGCTCCCCAACACAGACTGGAGCCGTGTGTCCATCCACCCATCGGCATGGTGCCCCCAGACCTGATGCCTTGCCCTGGCCCTGAGGCACGTGTCCCCTGCAGCTCAGAGCTCTTTGCTCTGGGGCCTTGCCATGTGCAGAGCCCAGTTTTAGCCCCTCTATCTGTCATCAATACCTCCATCGCCTGCCCAAGCACTGTTAGCAGCACTTCTGCTGTAACGAACCGTTATTTTAACCTGTCTCAAGACCTTATTTTTGCCCCTTGCAGTAGGTTTGGTACCACTGACGTCGTGGAGGACGGGGCTGCTATTTCTGGGGCTGCCACTGACTGCATGGGGAGAGCATCAGTCACTGGCACAAAGGGGCTCCGACAGTTTTGGAATGAATTGCTGTCATGCTGCAGAGAGACCATTAAGAAACGCTAAAGAGCCTTGAAGAATGGGGTTTTGCAGACAGTGAGGCTTATGCCACATGAGTGACAGGGACAACATTTACTTGTGGTGCTGTGCCAGATGTGGTGGCATTGTTCAGTGTCACACCCAGGCACTGCAGGTTAGGGGCCAAGGACAGTGCTGTGACCCCTTAGCTTGGGAAAATGGGATTTGTAAGGAATGGGGGCAGGAGAGAAGGGGCCATGAGGGAGGAGGTTTGGCTGCTACCTGGAGCAAGGGCAGATGCCACTCGCCGGGCTGCGAACAGAAGAGGCAGTGGGGGAAGAGGCAAAAAGTCCCTGTTATCGCAGGCATTATGAGAAAGCAGCAGGTGCTGCTCGAGCGAACCCCCTGGAGCATAGGGAAGCAGCAAAGTAGCGAAGCCTTTAATTGCTTTAATCCATTTCTATTTGAGGACCACTGAGCCATCCCAAACCTGGCAGCTGCTGCATTTCCATGCAGAGATCTTCCTGGTCTCCTCCCTCTGTGCTTAGTCGTGTGGCCCAAATCATGCTGAGCTCCTCTGTGGCTCAAGCTGGTGCTGGAGATGGCGAGCACCACCGTGCCAGCCACCACCACTGACAGACAAGTCTTTCTGTATTTCTTTTTTGGCTCGAGTTGGTGAAAAACTCCTTCCCAGCGGCGCAGCACAGACCTTCCCTGCACAGCACAGAGAGCTCTGTGGGTCAGAGCCACCCTATGGGGACACCCACGCAGTGAGGACAAGGACAAGGACAGGGTGTGGGGTGCAGACACCTGTTCCCATGCACTTTACACCCCAGGAGGGTTGCTATCACATCATTTTATTTCCCTCTCCTTTACCAAAGCCCAGAGCGGTGTCTGTGCTTAACCAGAGCCCCCAGCTGTCTCCACCTATGAGACCTTAAAGGGAAAGGGGTGTTGTGGAGCTTTTGGGACCAGCCCCAGCTCCCCTGCCCTGGCCTGTGCTGTATCACACAGAAGATGAAGCTTGAAGTTGTTTGAAGCACCTGATGAGCCTCAGCTATTATTTTCTGGGAATGTGTTAATTTTGCCTAGAAATGGGCTTTTCATCAATATCTCCCCCCTGTCGTTAGGTGCTTAGGAACTTTTCTGGTGTACAAAGTCATAATCTCTTGCTCCCATACCTCTGAACTAATGCTAACTGCAGGCAGCACATGGCAAATCCTTCCCCTGAGCAGTATGATGCTGCAGGACACCAAGGTATCACAGATCCAAATTGCCATCTGATTTTTGGACTTGCTCCTGGGGCCAGTGCCACAAAACAACTGGCCCTGGGGCTGCCTGATTTGGCTTCATGTGATCAGTGTCACTGTGCCAGGACGGGCACCGTGCTGGTCCCTCTGTGGCCATTTGCTCCCCGTGCTCTGCTGCACTGGCATGGAGCAGCCCTTTTCCTTCTCGTTATAAACCTCTCCTTTGCCAGCCACAGACACAGCTCCTCTTGTTTTCCTAACTTGTTTCTGCACTTTCTAAAATAAGGGCCCAGGATTTTTGTAGTTGGGATAAGGGTTTCCAAGCTCTTGAATGGCGAGAACCAGATTTTTCATCCATTCAGAGCTTTATTCTAATACCACAGACTTTAAAAAGTTTTTACGTAGCTTTTTTTTTTTTTTTTTTTTTTTTTTTTTAATAAAAAAATTCTTTGTAGCCCCTTCACCTCTGGTATCACGTGAATAGCGTGCTATTTCTCTATTTCTGGTGAGAAAACTCCATCAAGTGCAGCTATGTGTGCACTTCTCACGCAGGGTGGGTGATGGCAGAAGGCCAGGCTGGGGGAGCACCTGCAGCCCCCAGGGGTGCTGTCCCATGGCCCTGCAGTGCACACGGAGGGTTTTAGGGGATGGCTCCAGCTTCCCAGCTCCAGCTTCAAGTGTGGGCAGCCAGGTGCTGCCGTGCCAAACACAGCTCTCCCTGGTGCTGGCATGCTGCCTCTTGTTGTTTTAAACCAGCAGCAGAGTAAAGCTCTCCTAATCTCGGCTCATCTGACATTAGTGTAAATTGACACTCTTGGGAATTTGGGGACAGAAAAACTTTCCCTGGGGAAATGGCCGATGTGCAAACCCTGGCTGTCCCAGGAGCTGTTCTCGGGGAGCCTGTGGTTCCGGGGTATTCCAAGGGGGGTTTGGTTGGGGTCAGAGGGGAGTGAGGAGAGGCTGGTGCTGTGCAGAGCAGCGAGGGTCCTGCGGGCACGCACCAGCACCCTGAGATGCCTCGGCTCCGTGAAGCACCCAGGCAGGGCACTGTGAAATGGTGATGATGCCAGAACAGGTTTTTGGGAGCAGTCACAGTCTTTGAAAGGACAAATGTCCTTGGAGCCCTGCTGGCAACCTTTCCGGTCCCTTTTGTTGCAGAGCAGGGGAGTGCCTTGCGCTCCACATCCCCTGCTGCCAACCCCTTGGATGGCTGCTGTGCTCGGAGCTTGAAAGGGGCACTGCCCAGACTGCTAATGGGGCAGCACTGGCCCCAGTCCCGCTTTCCGGTCCCCTGTATACCTTCGGTGAGGGGTGCAGGGGGAAGTGGAGGTTTCCTGCCCATCCCTGGAAGCTGCTCCAGAGAAGGGAGAGCTCTGGGGAAGGTTTTGAAGCCTGTTCAGTACCAGGCAGAAGCCGCTGGGAGGATGGCACAGATAGCTGTGAGTACAGCGGGGCTGGGCTGGGAGCGCCAAGCAGGTGGCTCCGAGCCAAGCCTGACCTAACCAGCTTATTTCCCTGGCTGCAGCAATGCCCTGCAAGCGCGCCAAGGCCCGGAGGTCACGGCCACGTGAGCAGAGGGCTGGGGATGAGCTGCAGGCTGAGCTTGGCCCCTGCTGGGGGGGCTGCCCTCATCCAGAGTCCCAGGGGTGCCGCAGACCTGAGCTGAAGCATCTGCACCTCTGATGGGCAGCAGGGAAATGGGGGGGCTGTGAGCGACACCCCCTGTAGCTAGCAGTTCTTTGAGGTCCAGGAAAACAGACTGATGTTTGCTGGTCCCTCGCCAGCCCTGGTTCTCCTTCTGGGTGCTGGGAGTGCTGGCCAGGACAACGTGAGACAAGGTCCTCAGGGATGGGCTTGGTGTTTGCCAGAGCCACACTGCTGCTCCTGGCCCTCTTGAATTACTGCTCGGGGTAAGATCAGAGCCCACCTCCAAAGCCCTCCCCAGGGGAAGCCCCAGCTCTGGGGCAGGACTGGGGATGCTGAAAGGTGCAGGGGAGGACCAGGGCTGCTGTGGCAAAGGCCTGGCTCGCCGTGGCTGGGGATCACCACCCCAAATTGTTTGCCCTGCACTGACTGTGTCTGCCATGAGCATCAACGAGGAGGCCAAGATGGGAGGTTTTTTCTCTCACTGGTTCGCAAACTCTCACTAAATCAGGCGCTGGAGCAGTTTCCCACGGCACGCAGGCTAACTCCTCAAAGCTTTTCTGCAAGTTTATTACTGCCTTGGCTCTGCAGAAGTGTGAGAGGGGCCAAGATCACTCCAGCTTTGTTTTATTCCTTCCTATCTTACATTCAGGTGTTTACCAGCCCTGAGGGGTTTGCTGTCCCTGCTGGACTGTGTGCTGTTAAATAATGAGTATTGCTTAAAATCAAAGGTACAACTAAGTCTTCTACTCCAGTTACTGTAACTGCTGGAGATGTTTCCCTAAGATAATGGGAATGCAATTTCATGGACTTTCAAGCTAGGGATTGGTTCATTTTCCTTCAACTGGGAGGGAATCTGGGTTAAGACGAATGAAGAGCTGGTGACAGTTTTAGGCCACTGGGTGCTGCTTGTCTCTAATTAGGGTCCTAGCCTAACTCTTATTCTTTGAGGGATTTTCATTTACATTTCACTTGCAGTTTCTGATAGAGGGTAAAGGGAGAGAGCAGAAATTTCAATTTCTTGAAGCCTTTAGGACATCGTAAGTCTGATGGCTGCTGCTCGAGTCTGGACAAAGTGAAAGCATGAACATCTTCCTGGTATTGCTCTTGACAACTTGAATACACATTCTTAAAACAGTGTCTTGTAATCTGAGTAAGATTGGGTAAGAAACTCACACAGAAAGACCTGCCAGTTTTTCCTGACCTAGCATGGTATATGAGGGCATTTCTGGGAGGGAGCTGGGAGGGAAGCTGCAGAGGAGCTGGACACCAGAGCAGAGCAGCCCAAGCACATGGTGGTGACACCTGGAGATATGGTGACGCTTCTCCAAGCACAAACGTCATCAGAAGTGAAAGCAAAGCGACACCTAATGACATCTACAGCATGGCTATCTCCAGCCACCTCCACATGTCTCTGTCCCCTCACAGCCCCGCTTCCTGTCACAGCTCTGTGGCCACTCTCCTGGGGCATCTGGAGGAGAGCAGATGATGTGGTGCTGCCAGCACCTTTCCAGCTTACCCCTGCTCTGGGAAGGAGCTGGAAGCCGTTCACAGCCCCAAAAAATACTTTGGGGAGTCACAAGGCACATGCACAGGATGTCTCCGGGGGCTGCAGGGGTGATGGGTACAGCTCTGACCTCCAGGGAGTTTCTCACCGGCGATATCAGGAATGCAGCCTGTGCTAGCAGACAAGTGCCCCATGCTGCGGGGGAGTTTGCTCGCCCCTGGTTTGGGTCAGTTAGGAGCAGGAGCGCAGTGATGGGGAGTGGGGGCCAAGGCTGGGCTGCAGGTGTAGCATCGGGGCTTGCTCTGTGCCGCATCTGCAGCACGCAGCCTGCAGGCTGATGGATGCAATCAGACATTTCTCCCCAGAAACTCAAACTTTGTCCTAGCGCCATGCTCTGATCCTCTCCTCTCTGTCCTGAAAGCCCTGGCTGGGCCCCAGTGCTGAGCCCATCAGGTGGAATTACTTAAGAGCGGGTCCCTTCCCCCTAATCCCCAGCTTCTGTCATCGCCTTAGCACGCGCGGGGCAAAACAAGCCACACGTGAGCAGACGGTGCCTTCTCCCTAAACCCGCCGCCACTTCAGCCCACGATGAAACCTCCCCGTTACCTTTTTCCCGTGGGTCGCTCCCATGGTTCGGCACGTCGGCAGAGCCCTGCGGGCACCGGCCCCGCTACGCCCAGGGGGACAGGAGACCACCACACAGCTCCTTCTGCCCCAGCTGCCACCACGGGGAGCCGAGCTCCAGCCCATCTGCAGCGGGGCCGGGCAGGAAGGCTTGCTTTTTCTCCCTTCTCCCAGCACGTGGAGAACTCATTTTCTTCGTGCACCTCACGGCTGGCGCTCGCCCAGGCTCTGCCCGGGCACAAAGGCAGCTTTCATGCTGCGGATGCCCGGTTTCTAAGCCAGGATCCGTATTTTGAGAGGCTGTGGAAGATTACAGTAATTGCACTTGACAGGGCAAGATGTCACAGGACGCGGATTCGCCCAGCCGTGGGGCCCCAGCACCCGTCGGTCCTTGCCCGTGGCATCCTTCCCAGCTGGTTCTTTGGTGCTTTGCTGAAATAAATCGGTACCCTAAAAATAAGGCAGGACAGCCCCTGTGCTGCCCACCTGCGTCCTGGCTGTTTGCTCCTGAGGCATCGCTGATTTTGCAGACCTGCTCCTGCAGATGCCCCTGGTGAGCCCGGGTTAGCCCAGGCTCAGGTCTGCTGATGTCTAGGGGATGAAGTGCCGGGGGGGAGGAGGGCACAGTGGTCATCCAGGTGGGCACTGAGCCCAACTCTGCAGCAATGCAGCTTTCCAAATGCTGGGGCACTGAGAAAACAACTCCTCTGGGGATTGCTATCCCTGCATCCACCACCTCTGAAATCTTTTTTTAAAAAACAAGCAAATTAAATTTGCTAAATAATTATGGCACTTAAAGTCATGTTTATAACTGGCACCTTCCCCCAAGTAATCTTTGGGGCCTTCGAAAAGCTCTGATTTATTTACTGGGGTGCACTAACTTTGGCAGGAATGGCTCTTCAGAGCCCTGGCTGCTGCTGAAGGTCACACAGGAGCTGCACTTTATCTCTCCCTATTTATCCAGAATTGTGGTGTACCTTAGTAACTGCTCAGCAATGGACTCAGAGCTACTTATAACTGTCTGCAGGATGCTGAAACATAGATTTCCTTTAGAAAGGCTTCTGGTTTAAAGCCAAAATAGTGTACATTGCGAAGGGCCAGGAAGAATTTCCCGAAGCTGAAAGGGACTGCTTGTTTTCTCTGCTCTAGCTGATGCTGGGTGCTGCTTTAGCCTCTGCAGAAGCCTTTACGGGTTAGGCTGTTTTCAGCTTGGCTTACAAGCGAATCTAGATCCTTTGAGGGGGCTTAAAATAGTTGGCATATTTATGCTGGCAGTGCAGCGGGGCTGTGTGATGTAAGGGCTGTTGTGTCTGCTTCGTTGTGTTATTTCTCACCGCTGCTGCGGGTATGGATGATTCAGCGCCTGGGATTAACCACTGCTGCTGCAGCAGATTTAGGGATCGATTTATGGTGGAGGCTTCCCGCGGCATGGTCAGGTGCATGTTAAAAGTGCGGGAGGATAAGCTTGGATAAAATACTACAGCTATTGGGGAATTCCTCTGTGATGGTTGTTCAGGGGTTTTGTTTTAGTTTTGCTCAGGGTTTTTCTTTATTTAGGGAAAACCTGTTGCCTTGCTGATTTGGGATGGCGGTGTTGGGTTTTGGATCCAAGGTTTCATCCTTACAGCATCCCTTGTCCTGCCTGCACTCCCCATTTCTGCTGCTCCCCTGGGGTGACCCGTGGGCTCAGGTAACTGCTGAGAGCTGAGGGTTAGGAGCTGTGCTGGGGCAAGCCCTGCTGTCTGCGGGCTGAGGAGGCTGTCCCTGATAGCCCTATGTCACACCACACAGCTCCAGCAGAAATGCTGCCTGCACAATCACTGTCTTGCTTTAAATAATGGGCAAAAAACGGATAAAACCAAAGGAAATTAAAGTCTTTTTATGGTGCAAATGCATCCATGATGATGGGTAACCCAGGCAGGGGTTGGGAACAGCTGCTCCCCCAGCACCTGCTGGCTGGAACTGCACCGGACTGGGGCCGGCGGGGCTCTGCCTGGCTGGACTGGGAAATATTTTGGTCTGCAAATACTGACCTGCATTGCAGCAAGCCATCCCTGCGGCTGCCTAGCCTTATTGTGGCTGCAGGGGACAGAAAGGGGCTGGCAGTGGAAACCACCTGGACCAGAGCATCCCTGTGCCATGTGGTAGAGGGCCTGGCACTGCTGTGCTTGAGGGAAAAGGCTGGATTATGCTTGAAAACAGAAGCAAGAAGGTAATGTTTCCTAATTATATATATTATTTAAGAAACAGCTAGAAAACCTCTCACAAAGTTTTTGGTTTGAAGACAGAAAAATAAAATACCCCAAACTGACCATGGACTACGGTAGCTCGGCTGGAGCCTGGCCGGGTGTTTGCTTACTTGCACGCTGTGGCTGCTTGCACAGCGCTGCTCCAAGCACCGTGTGTCCCCGTGCCAAAATGCCGGTCCCTGGGAGGAGGCAGCCACCGCTGGGCTGCGTGGCTGGGCTGGGGGTCTGCAGAGAGTCCAGGGAGCTGGTGTCCCCATGGGACCCTGCTGGGATCCATGCAGGCGTGCCACCAGTGCGTCCCTGCTAATCCTGCTTCTTGGGGGCACAGCCCTCTATCTCCAGCAGCTCAGGCCAGCCATCGTATTTATTTGTTTTCTGGTCATTTTTGATGTGCTGCAGGAGAAAATGAGAGAGAAAATTAATTGATGAAAATTAATTAATGGCATGGGGCAAGTTTGCAGCATGACAAGCTTGCAGACAGCATTGCTGGCCAACATCTGCAGACAGGTGGGTGAGACGTGCTACAAAGAGCGAGAGCTGGTAGCAGATGGGGCCACGTACCTCTTCAAAGGGGCTCTTGCCTTGCAGCCCTTTTGCCCCTAAGAAGACCCAGTTGTCCCGAAATCCCAGATGGTTTACGTAGCTGCTGCCCAATGCCGAAAAAAGCTTCCGTGTTTTGTCATTCATCCTAAGAGAGGGGAAGAAGTCATCAGAGAGGTTCTGGGTGGCTTTCCCCTCCTGCCCCCGTGCTGTTGCTGTCAACATGTGGCTGCAGGAGAGGAGCAGGCAGCAGCACCCCCAGCTCTAGCCCAGCTGCTGGTTTTGGGGCAGCCAGACATTGCTGCTAGGGACAAACTCACTTTGTGGCAGCATCATCGTAGGTGGCCACCAGTATGACAGTGCCGTCCTTGATCTCTTGCAGGAAGGTCTCCACTTGTGTGACGTCTGGGAAAGGGGAGCATTAGGAAAAGGGATTTAGGAGGGATGTGCACGGTCAGTGGTAAATACCCTGATAGTGCTGGGGATAGCCAAGGTTTGGGGTCAGGGACATGAGGAGGGATGGTCTGTTAGATGTGGCATTCCTGTCTTTTGCTCCCATGGCCAGAGCTGGGCTCTCCTGCAGTACCTGATGCTTTCCTGCTGCCACATAACCGCAGGAGGAATTTGCTACTAAATGTTGCTCACTAGCTGGAAGACCTAATTAAATGTGAATTTACTTCCCAACACCAGGAGCGAGCCTGGCAGGCAGGGCTGCAGTTGCCTGCCTCATGGTAGCAGCTTTGGCTGCATTGCAGGAATTATTCCTCATCCTGCATCTGCGGCGCGGGATGCTCGAGTCCAATGCCCCATCTAGTGGCACAGGAGCCGATTGCTGTCTCCTGCCTGAGCGCAACTCGCAGCAGGGTCTCACAAAGTCTGCTGAAAATCTCACGGTGCTGGTGTTTCTTCTTAAAACCCCAGGGTTACTAAGTATGGGTTTCACAACCAAAAACACAAGGGGTGACAGGTCCCTGGAAAGGCTCAAAAGGCAAAGGGTAAATCAAAAGCACTTTGTTGGTTTTCTTAAGTATGTGATTTTGGGGGGTTCCTGCCATAACTTTGGGGTTCAGTAACAGCAAGAACAGTGGGATTATCAACCAGGCTGTGAGTGAGTGCTGCCCAGCTCAGAGCATCTTTTGCTTGTAGGAAAAGTGTTTGAAGCCAGCAGGGCAGGGACGAGGTCTTTACCCTGCTCCCCATGCCCAGCCTATGGGGGGCCTGCATTGTGCCTGCCTCACACTGGTTGCTGCCCCCTGGGCAAGGCAGGGAACAGGCAGCTGCTTTCCCACCACGAGCACTCGAAAGGGTGGTGAAAGCCACAATATGTCTGGATTGGTGTAACTGAATTCAAAAAGCAGCCTCTCTCAGGCCTCTATGGCCCCGGTTTATTTGGTTTAGTTGAATTTTGTTTTTCAAGCTTTTATGTTTGTGGAAAAGGAGCGGGAAGCCCAGCTCAGATGTAGGTGCATTACAAGACCCATGGACCTCGGCGAAGCCATGCTTACACCACCCACCAGAGCAAGCTGGTCAAAGTCCATCGGACTTTATCGCTAAATACACAACAGAGCCACTGAAGTGCTGGTGGCTGCAGTGCCTGTCTGAACCTTGGCTGTGAGCTGCCAGGTACCAAAACCACCATGCTTACCTCCGGAGTACATGTCAAAGGAGGCTGTTTTCAGGAGCTGCCCGCTTGTTCCTGCATGAAATTCAAAACAGAGCACAGTGAGGCTGAGTCTACCAGAGAAGCTCACTTGGGTCCCAGCCCTGCACAAACGTGTTGTTTGATGACACCCTAAACCTGGCTGTCCAGAAAGCCCGACACGCTGCCTGGCCACCAGCCCTGGTGCCCTGTTCCCTCCTGGGCCGTGAAGGACCCCAGCCGTGCCTCCTGCCCAACTCACCGTTCACCAGGGCGATGTTCAGACCCCTGCCGATGTTGTTTTTCACGTTGCTCATGAGGCTGGGAAGGAAAGCAGAGATCACCAGTGAGTGCAGGGACACCCCGGAGGTGCTGGTAAAGCAGTGTGATGGGGATGTGACAGACTGAAACATCCCCAGGCCTGGTAGCAAAGAAAACTATATTTTGTTTGACCACAAACGTCAGCCTGCTTGGCAAAGGCTGAGCTCGCCCTGCTCAAGCCATGGCCGCTCTTTGCCCCATCCCGAGCTGCTTACACCTCATCGTTGAAGCAGATGGAGGGTCCCACCACGTTCGCAGCGCCGCTGATGATCTTGAAGGCAAAGTGGTTGGTGGGGCAGCTCCGCTGGTTCCCACACTTGTGCCGGGGCACCTGCTGGCCTGCGAGGAAGGAAGGAGCTGCAGGCAGGGGGACAGTGGCCACAGCCTCGGGGCTGGCGCTGGGGCATGGTGGCCGCTGTCGGGGTGTGCTGTGGGGGCAATGGCTGGGCCACCCTTGTCCTGGGGCTGGGGCCAGCTGTGTGTTTGAGGTTTACAGTGATAGGGCTTGGGGTGGGATTGGATGAGCCTGTGTCAGGCATTGCTCTGTGTGTGAACAGAGGGTACACAGGCAGATGCTACAGGACACATGCCAGGGAGTGCTCGGCACTGGCACCCATTCACAGCTTTTCTCTTGTGTATTTCCTGCCCTGACTTTCCCCATTCTCAACTGGGGTGGGGCCTGGGGCCTTGCTGCCTGCATGGGGCCCTCACTCACTTCCTACAGCACGTGGCCCGGTGGTGTTTCTGCCTGCCAAAGGCATTGCTGCTATGTGCAGTAATGAAATTTCGCCAAACTGGGAGGCTGGGAAATTTGCCTTGAGAGAGGAACCCTTGAGAGCAGCTATCACGCTTCAACTATCGCCCTTAGCCCCGGGTCAGTGTTGTGCAATGAAGACAACGACAAGAGTGGTACTCACTGCTCCTGGGCTTGCTGGTGGCACCTGTGGACACCAAAGGAGAGGTCAGACACCCCAAGAGCTGCTGGGTCTCCAAACCCTCTCCCCATGGCTGCGAGCATCCCCGGAGCTGGCTACCCCAGAGCAGCTTCCCACCACTCTGTCCCCTCCGTGCCAGGATAACTGGAGCTGGGGGACGCAGCCCCAGCCCGGGACCACCCGCACGCTCCCAGTCTCACCCAGCCAGCTCCGCAGGCTGATGGACCTCCCGCTGCGCTCGAAGTACGTCTGAGCGATGAACCAGCAGCCCAGGAGCGTGGCAAACAGTGCCAGGAAGCGGATGATGCCTGCCAGGTGGGAGAGGAGATGGTGAGAGTGGGTCAGGGCTGGAACATCCCCAGGGGCTCGTGGGGACTTGGTCCATGTGTCCCAAGGCTCCCCATGCATGGGGTGACCTGTGTGTAACGGGAAGGCAGCTAACACTCCTTTTTTCATCCTCTGTAAAGACTCTGATCTCTTAATTAATGTCTCCAGAGTGAATGGCGATACTCTGATATGCATTACCCTTCTACTGGGAGGCACTGTTAATGTTCCTCTCTGCGTTGAAGTAAATCTGATAATTAGTTAGAAAGCTATGTAAATCCAAATATTTCCTATGTTCCCAGCGCTGGGAGAGCTGCTGTCCCCCAATTAGTCACTAGCTACAGCTGAGCAGCTGCTAATACAAATGTGATTGGCATTTAGCTTTAAAGCAACACTCATCGGAGCAAAACGTTCCAGTCCTGCATGGAAACAGGGTAGAAAAATACACTTATATTGCAGCTGAATGGCTCTTATGGAAACAGGAACCTCTCAATAGCCATCTCGTCTCAGCCTCAGAGAGTTTCACCGGGAAAAATACAACAGGCTGAAATCTACACAAATATTGTAAAAACCTGATGCTTATACAAAGGCCCTTTTTTGTGACACTGGAAGGGAAGGTCAGGGTAGCTGGGCTTGAAAGGAGCCATGCAAATGAGAAATCAGCATACAGAGCCATAGAAGATGGGACTGAGAAAAGCAAATGTCTGTCCTCATCCTTACCTGCCACCCTCATGTTCGGGGAATGCAGCAAGGGGGCTGCCGCAGGTCACGCTTCACCCTGAGCAAGGAGAAATACCATGAAGCATGGCTGTAATCCACGAAAACCAGACCAATATCAGGTGAAAAATTAATTGCTCTGTCAGGAATATTTAGCATGTATAAGCATTATTAGCAGTAACTAAGATCAGTAACTAAGCAAACCATAGATGCAGGAATTCCTGTCAGGAACGTGCTTGGTCCCACCCTGATGTTGCAAAGTCCCAGCATATTAGAGCAAGTAGTGTCAATAAACTGGCTTGGTTTTGCATACTCTGGGTTATTCCCTGCCACTCAACGTTACTGCCTCCTGAACTGCAGTTTCCTCCCTAACGCACTCTTTCATATTCTGCTGAAAAGCAAGAGCACAAGTAATGCATCTGCAATCACAGTCCTGCTGCATTTCCTTCTGGGATGATGCGTGGTAAGTTTCAAATACTAGTGACTGACTGCAAAATGCCACTGACAGCCTAAGGCTGGGGCTGTATGGTCAGAGACACCTGCAGGAGAAAACTCTTCTCTTCTCATCAGAAAATGAAGGACCCCCCCCAGTACCAAGTGCTGGTTTTGTGCCTGCATCTCTCCCTTTGATGAGCTGACACTTATGTCCCTCAAATTTATAAAATCAGTGCTGAGACAATGGTGATGCAGCTGTGGGCATTTCTAATGAGAAGCATGGTTTGGGAGCAATTCCCAAACTGAGCAGAAATGGTTCCCCTTGTCCAGAAGGTGCACTGTCCTCACCCACGTGAAATGGGAGCAGTTGCAGTGGGAGCACAAACCATTTCCTACCCGAGCCCACCCTCATCTCTGCTGCTGCCGCATCCCCTATGGAGGGGACAGCACTGCCACCCCTGGGGACCCTCTCCTACCTTCGAAATCCTGGGTCACAGCGTGGTGCACGTCTGTCCTGGAAACCGTCCCGGTACTCTAAGGCAAAGTCTCGCCTTCTGGTGTGTGCTTAGCACCTGTGTGCTTAGAGCTAAGAGGCTGGTGTCAGCTGGAGCAGCCTTTTAGCGGGGCTTGGCATAGCGCATCTGTAGAAGAGCTACACTGAGAGTTGCTTTTCCTGTTTGAAGGGCAAATAAAAAGCAATGGGTTGTAGCAGGGCTGGGCTGAAAGTTGCTTTCAGGCTTCTGCGTCATGAGGAAGAAAGAAGAGTTTTGTCTCCTGCCCAGCCCTACTCTGGGTCTCCTCCCAGTGCCTGTGTTCAGGGAAAATGCCTATGGCCACACAATTCACCCCCACAGTGCCTCGTCCCCTTGTGTCCCCCTGGTTGGGATGGATGCAGCACCCTGGGTGGGATGCTTCCCCTTCACCTCCCCAGCACCCTGGGGTAGGTAGAAGTAACACCATAGGGGGTTGGGGGCAGGCTCTGAAACAAGGACAAAAGCGATCTGTGTAGCAGGAGGGAAGCTTCACCCGCAGCCCTTCCCCACGCCACCTTGTCCTGTCCCTTCCCAGCCCGATGGCTCCGTGTCCCTGAAATCCCCCTCTCTGAGTCACAAGTTCTTGAAGTTGGTATTGGGTTGCACTCCGAGCTGGCTGAGCTCCCCAAAAATGCAATGGGTAATGCCTGGAGATGGTGACCATTTCAGACCTGGGCCATGATTTGGACACAGAGGATGGGGCAAAACTTACCGGTTTTGCAAAATGTCCCCGTTGTGTCCTAGCCTGTGCAGGGGCACATGGCTGGGTGCACAGCGCTTTGCCAAACTCATAGTTTGCTATGCATGTATTGATTTCATTGTAGAGGGAGAGAAATGGAAAAATAAACCGATAAACACTACCACTTTAGGGAAGTCATTTATTTATTTGGGCTATTTATTTTCACCTTAATCCCAGATAAAATTTATTGGGTGAAGTCCCTTGGTGGTGAAATTGATGGAATCTGATTGCATTACAAGAGGGCAGCCCTCTCCTGGGGTTCCTATTATGTTCTCTTTTAATTGTTTGGATTGATTTTGATTTTGATTTTTTTTTCTTCTTCTTCTTATGCTGGGAAAAACACCATGTTCCGCTGTCTGCCAGAGCGGAGAGGGAGAAAGGGAAGGAGCCATGGAGGAAGGTGGGTGATAACCAGAGTTATTTGTCTAATAAACCTGAAGCCTATTTGCTTAAAAACCATTTGGGGAACAAAAAGGTTCTCTTGCAAATATTGCTAAAGAGCTCCATGACGTTTTAGGGCCTGGGCTCCACCCAGAGCCTGCTCAAAGCTGTGGTGCCGCCTGCCTCCTGGCAGCACCCTCAGCCCGGGGCCTTTGCTGGGACACAGTGGGTGAACAAACCTCACACGTGCCACTCTCCTGACATGTCCCTGACCAAGAAGGAGCCTGCTTTTTAGCCTGGTGTGGAGAGGAGGGATGGGGCTGTGGCTCCCAAGAGGGAAAGTGGCTCTAAGATGTCATTCATGCCTGCATCCTGGGTGTCACTGCTCCAAAAAAAGGGGGGTTTCCTGCGAAACTTCATGCGGGCCCACATCATGGGGGCTGGTTCGGAAGGATGGGGGATGCCACGATGCCATTTTTATCCTCAGAAAGAGTCTACCTGACTGCGCTTTGCTGAGTTACTCACCAGGAGACGGATGCTTGCCAGAGGGCTCATAAATTCCTCAGCTCATAAAAATGCTTGGCTGCATCTGCCAAGCCTCTTGAGAGCTGCCTTATGGCCGAAGCCCCCCCCCGTGCCAGTCGGCAGCTGGGCAGGGCAAGGCCCTGATCTGGCTGCAGGGGCCAAGAAGGACGTGGGGCTGTGGTGCCAAGCTGTGCCCAGGAGTGGGACCACAGCCAAAGTCCTGTGCCAGCCACTCCGTGCAACAGCAGGATCTGGTCCCTCTGTAAGCCTGAAACAGATATCAAACTCCAGCCCTCCCTGCCTTACAGCACCCCCTGGTCCTCACCTCTCTGCGGGGATCCCCCTGGCAGTGCGCCCCCCCGCCCCAGGGTTCCTGCAGGAACCCTGCTAGCCCCAGCTCTGCTTGGCTGCTGCTCCTGTGCCAGAGGCTGGAGGCTTCCTTCTCAAATCAACATTTATTTATCCAGAAACAGTCCTGAACTTTGATGGAGTCCCGAGTTAACTGTAGGTATGGATTTAGGTCTTTTTCTTTTTAATCATTTATTGTTATTGTTATGTTTCTGAAGGAAACAATCACTCCCTGGAGACTCCGGCACTGCAGTTAACACTGGAGGACGAATTCATTTTCCAAAGCTGCACCACATTTACCTGGCAGCTGAAAACAAAAGTATTCCCATTTCCTTCTTCCTTCTCTTTGCTGTTCCCTTCACTCAGGAAAACCCAGCGGCTTCTGGTGGAGCTTTGAAAGCCGTGCTCAGCACAGTCCCACAGCAGCAGCAGCACTGCTGATGGGACACCTGCTGGGTCTGACACCACTGGGGCTTTGCCAGAATGGGAAAGGTTTGATGTCTGTAAAAGGGGTGAAAGGGGATGTTCGCATTGGGGTAACTATTGCCCTCAGAAGGAAACATTACTCGATGATCTTGAGGTCTCTTCCAACCTAGAAATTCTGTGATTCTGTGATTAGCTATGGTGAGTCTGGGCTTAAGCAGTGCAGTCTGAACCAGAAGCCTCTTCCCTTTCTGGGGGAATATTCTTCCTATTGCTTTGCTTAGCTGCTGGCAGTGTTGGCTGGGCTCTGTACCCACGCACCCCAAGCCCTGGTGCACTGCAGCACGTGGCCCCACTCTGTCCCGCTGCTTCACAATGACAAAACCTGTTTCATCAGCTGGTCCCAGGATGTTCCCCTGAAAGCAAGGACAAATGTGAGAAGCTGCATGCTTTCCTGGAGGGAATGGCCCCGGTGCTGGGAGCCCTTGCAGGCTGGGTCCTGTCCCGTGTCCCTGATTTTGCCCTCACACTGCGGCACACAGCAGAAGGGGTACGGAAAGCCAGTAATGCTGGGGAATGCTTCTAGCTCCAGGAGCGGGGCATTAGCCTGGGCTCGACTCAGCAAATAATTAACTCATGCAGTGCAATGAAATTACATCAGTCTCATCTGCAGGCTCTCCACTGGGAGGCTTTGGCATGAAATGAAGAAAGAGAAATTAAGAAAAAAAAAAAAAAGAAAGATGTGATATCAAAAAGCCACCAGGCCAGGGAAGGAATAATCTGGGATGTAAGCTCACAGCACTGCAGTGAGTGCCATGGGGCATTGCCCTTAGCGAGCGGGTGGATGAGGAGCTGCTCACATCCTCCTCCTCCTCCTCCTCCTCCCCATGGAAGCCCCCTGTGGGTGGCTGGGAGCTGTGGGACCTGGAAAAATCCCCAAGAGCATCACCGCACACATCAGCTGTTGCATATAGCACCTGGAAAGGAAACAGCTGGCTACTTCTCTGGTCAAACACCAGCCTGCATTTTCCTGTGTGCTAGGGATGTGTTACTCATCCGCAATAAACACCAGGGTGTGATGGCATTCACCTTTCTCCCGCTTTTGCGTACACGGACAAGGTTTGTAGCCAGCAGAGTCTCATTACCCGGAGAGTGAGTCACGCCAGCAAACTGATAATGCATCCCATGGCTTTCATCGGAATCCCGGTGATCCTTTGGGCAAAACGCTGACAGGGCACAAAGCTTGAGAGGAGGCCTGGTGCCGGTGCTGGGCACAAAGGTGGAAATCTGGCTCTCCAGAAGGCTTGGGTGGGCGCTCGGTGCCGGTGTGTCTCGTGGCGCGGCAATTGGTGGTGCTGTTGTGCAGCGCATCAGCCGCCCGCTGCAGCCCCAGCGCAGCCCCTGACGCTTGGAGAGGGGAATAAATAAAGGAAATCATAACTGCTTTTACCATTAAAAGAGAAATTAGCCCGTGCAGTGCTAAGCCCACGGTCTGCAGTCCTAGCACAGCCAATCTGTTTTTATTGTTTTGCAGGACTCCTCTGCAACTGAACGATGACAAATACCAGGAATTAGGGTGGTGTAATTACTCTGTATTAGCTGAATTCACAGTATAGACACAGATCATAAACATCCATTGATTATTCCTAATTTCACATTTTTAGCATTCTGAATTGCAGCAATTATGCCTGTCCAAGGAAATTAGCTTCTCTTCCACCTGCCCAGACCCTCAGCCCCTGCCCTTCCTTTAACACAACGTTGTTCCCGTTGAGCACAAATCCCTCCCCATCTCCACACCCCCCCGCTGCAGTCCCCAAATCCCTCCGGCTCTGCAGCCCAGGACTTGCTCCTTTTGCTGCCAGAAGCCTCAAAGCACAGATGGGTGCCCATGGGTATTCATCACCATGGGGCCACAGCTTCACTTCACACAGTTTTGCTGCTGCAGGGGTTGACAGTGGGATGCCCCCGTGCTTGCTGTCCCTGCTGCTGATCAGCACTGTGTTTTAAACATCATCATTTTTTTTTTTTTTTTTTTTTTTTTCCCAGAACATGGTTATAGGCTAGATCTCCAAACACTAATTTGTGGAATCGTGATGGGGCCTCTGATTCCAGCCCCATAATGCCAGCATCTTCCCAGGCAGCTTGGCAAGAGGGGCTGAAGGAGCTCAGTATTTTCTCATTACAGAGCTCAAGTGGTATTAAAAAATGATTGTAGGTATAAATTATGAATGTTTGCATGGGAAATTTCTAACCCTATTAGTATCATATCATTAAATTTGTTTCTCACGCGCAGGCAGTGATTTCATTACGAAGTGTAGTGGAGCATAATGCCAGCTCTGCAGCACTGACTTGGGCAATTAATGACGAGAGGGGGGGAAATCATGTCCTTTGCCAAAGGCTGAGCCTCTGGGCCTTGCCATTTTGCTTTGCCTATTGTAAGTATGGACGGGTGGTGGGCGAAGCTCCCAGATGTGCATTGGGGTATGAAGCTGGGGCAGAGGATGATAATGATGATAAGAAGGAAGAGGAAGAGGAGGAAGAAGAGGAAGGAGAGGAGGAAAGGAGGAGCAAGCTGGTTCCCAGCCACAGGCCACAGTCTCCTGAGTTATTGCAGACCCTTCCTTGTGACGCACACAGCAGTTCTGGTGTTTTTCTCTGTTTTGACATGATTTGCCCAGCCTGGGCTGTGGTATTGCAAAGGGATGAGGGTCTGAGCCTCCCGTGCCCCAGCGCACTTGGTGCAGCATGGTGTTATTTATGCCAGGCTGCGGCCACCAAACAGCAGCAGCAGCAGCATAAGTTTTTTATTGTGCCTGTTCCTAGGACGCTGAAGAAGGATTATGCATGCTTCCACCACACCAGCTTTTATTAGATTGCAGGCAGGGGTTAAACTGATCCTTGTCAGCACAAATATAATGCCCAGGGTGATGGGAGCAGCATAAATCGAGGACAAGAGGTGGCCGCTTTTACCACTGCTCTCAAGCAAGCTCTGCTATTTTACTGCATCAGCCGCTTTTTAATTGGGACATTTCCCTCTGGCTGGGGGTGTCGTTCCCTTTTGCTAGTGAGGTGCAATAAATAAACTGGGGAAGAGGCAGAAGCAGAGGGGATGTGCAGGGCAGGGTGCAGGTTGGTGGCTGCACCCTTCCAAATCACAGGCAGGCCACGAGGGCTCCAATTTGGGGGGCACTGGAGCCTGGAAGAAGGGAACAGGGTTGCTGCAGGGCTTCTAGGCAAGGAGTCCTACATAGCCCAGGGCTGGTTTTAATCTCCCAAATCTCTTTTATTGTAAGACCTAAGGTGCAGACAGGTTATTCAATGAAAAGGTTGTGGTGCAGATGTGACGCTGGTGCATGTTGTTGCATGCAGAGCCATGACCCTGGAGGGACAGCCGGGTGTCACCAAGCCGCAGCCAAGCTGGCCCCACATTAGACAGAGGCAGCTGTTCTTGGCCCTCGTTCAGTGCAGTGAGTTTATTTGCGGCTGGTTCTGCTATTTCTGTTGTTGAAAAGCAATATTCGAGCGAGCATACGGTCATCCTGCACGCTGGGCTGGCCAGATTTGCTTATCATTTATGGCAGAGCAGGGCTTTGGGGATGAATCATCTGAATGCTCCAAAACTGCTGCTATTTAGTGCAATTAGGCAGTGAGACACTGTGGGACTGCCTCAGGGAGGGGACAGCGGTGGGACGTGCGGTGACACCCAGCTCCTTGGACGCAGGAGCCTGCGTGGGGATGAGGTTTGGAGGAAGCTCCCTGTGCTTGCAGCAGAGGAAATCTTGCCTCTGTGTTGCCAACGAACCCCACCGATCCAGTAAAGCATCACAGTGCAGACAGACTGTCTCTTTAAAAAGTGCAATAGAAATTAAAAGTCTCCACTGAGAACAAAGCCAGCGGGGCTTTTTGCATCCATTGTTTTTATTGTATCCTGTAATATTTGTAAAGTAGTTCACTTTTATCAAGGGAGCCTAGCTTTTCTCCCAAGCTGTAATTCTTAGACTTCTTAGAGAAGATTTCTGCTCACAAAGGAAATAAAAGATAGAAATATGACGCTCCCTGACATTTGAACATGCTACCGAGAATGGGAAGGGAAAGGAACAAACTCAGAAAGTCTCGTTTGTATGGCAATCAACTTTAAAAAGTCACCATCTGCTAAGAGTTACCACCCGGTGTAACTGCATCTTTATTGTGTGGCGGAGAGCAGGCAGTAGCTCTGGTTGCTCTCCGCACCTGCTGGGCTGGCTCTGGTGCTGTGCACGTGCTGGGTGCCCGCTGCAGCCCCTTGCTCCAGCTCTGTCTGAATGCAGGTGCCAGAATGAGGGATGATTTGGGGTTGTTTATGTTATGCTACGGTGTCAGCTTTTTGAAAAGTATAAAGGGCAGAAGAAATGACCAGAGCTGGAACGAGGGACTTGGCTTGGGTTTAAATATAGAAATCTGATTTTTCTTGCTTGCTGCTAGCTTCCTTGCTGCCCTCCCCTCCCAGCCCCAATGACACTTCTTGGCATCTTAGACATTTTATTTTATTTTATTTTTATTTTTATTTTTATTTTCCTTGTTGATTCTATCTTAACTGATTATAATATTATCAAATTCTTTGCCCTATATAACTTGAGTAGCACCCACCTTGCAGTTTTTTGCCTCATTTTGGTCTTCTCATGCTCGTGGTCTCCCAGAAAGGCTGCTAACTTTTAATACAAAAGTTCCCCGTCAAATTTCATGTCCTCCACCAAGGCCCCTCTGAGCTCAGGTGGTGCTGAGCCTGTCTGAACTCTCTCTGCTGGTACTGCCACTTGCTGCTCTCTCAGCAGCAGTGATGGTTTCACCCCCGCCTCTCCATGCTCAAAAGAGCCCAGTAAGGCAATTGCAATTGCACACGCCATTTCAAGTCTTTGCTTTCTTGGCTGAACTGGGACCTGAGCTATATTCTCAAGGTATAGCAGAAAAAAAACCATGGAAGCACTTGTTCAAGCTATTTCTTCATTGTCTGCCTTGAGTTTCACATGATAGCACCAGAGGCCGGGAAGGGCTTTTCTGTGCTGTGTTCCCATCACAGTGCATCATTTAGCATGTTGGAAGGGTCTGCTTGGGTCAGAGGCAAGGCTGGGCCTCAGATACACACATATAAACTCTGTAGGAGGCATAAACTGTTGCCCAGGGGTTGGGAATGAGTAAGGGAGAACACCTGTATGCTGGCAGTGAGCAGCAACGAGGTTCCCCTGTGCGTGTCCCACCAGCGAGCCTCATGGCTGTCTGTGTGGCTGTAGATTTGGAGCTGGCACACCCAAAAAGCCCTTGGGGCCGAGGTGCTTTGTGCCTGGCAGGGAAGAGCCTCCTTTGCCACCCCCTGGGCTGGCGGCAGGGCAGCAGCAAGCGCTTGGACCACCCAGGGGTGCTGTGCCGAGCCCCTGGGGCCTGGGGGCAGGCTGCTGGCCGGCACCGCGGGATGTGAACCTGCCTTTGTCCGCTGCTGGCTTTCCGTCATTGTCCCTCAAATCACCTCATTTATCACAAAATGAGGCAACTCTTTAAAAGCTGAATGAGGACCTGGTGCAAAACACATAACCAGCCCACGGAGTGGCAATTGCCAAGTGTGGAAGTGGTTGATTGAAGGTAAGGTTTATGTTTTTAAGCTTTTTTAAGTAGATGATAAACCTCAAGAAGTTTCAGAAAGCAAAGGGGCTTTGGCAGGGTGACACTGCCTTGAAGGACACCAAATAACATCTCTATTTTTCCCTGTAAATCAGCTGCCTTGGGAAGCCACATTACCATTTTGTTGTTGACCTGCTTTGGATTTATCGCCAGGAAAAATCAACATGCACTGAATTGTCTGTAATCCTTTCTCAGATGGAGGGGGATGAATGAGCCGGGATTTTGTTTCTTTGTTGAGATGAAATGTAATTACTTTATGGGGTTTGCATGGTGTGTTAAACTCTGCCAGTATTAAAGTGTGATACAAGTTACAGAGCTGTGCCGGTTGCTGGAGATTTATGGAATAAAAGGTATAATTTCACACTTCAATGCATTTTATTTTGAAGTTGAATGTTGACGTGCTTTTCAGTTGTTTAGATGTGTTTGTTTAGCCTTTACTCTGGGCTAAGACAAGTACGCTGAGGGATTTGATGAGTGAGGCCAGTGCTGCTTTTCTTTCTGATGGAGGAGCCAAAGAGTCCCAGCCCCAGCCTTACAGAGAAAATGCACCAACATTTCAAGCATTATGGTCTTAGAAGGTGGAAAGCCTTTCTGCTGCCTGCTCTTTTTCCATAGTTCGTGTTTTTCCAAGAGTTTTGCTGCACACCTGAAAAGAGGTTGCAGCGAGGAGGGTCTTTGTCTGGGGACATGGTTTAGTGATGGGACTCGGTAGGTCAGGTTGATAGTTGGATGTATCCTGAAGGTCTTTTCCAACCGAGATGGTTCTCCACAGAAGGACAAGGGTTTGGGACACAGCCTTATGAATGCCCTGAATATGACCCTGTGTGGCAGAGCCAGCACTGAGCTTTAAAACCAGAGAAGGTGCTGCTGCAAAACCAGCATGGTGCCTGCAGGTGAGCACTGTGCCTCTGCACCCCTTCGTCAGAGTGGCCAGTGCCTTGGTATAGGCAATGAAAAAATGGTATTAATATAATTTTCATGTTTTCCTCCACTAATTCCCTGAACTCATCAGCCTTTTCTGGCAATTATATTTCTCTCCTGTGCTGTGTTTCAACTGATTTATTATTACTTCACAGAGTTTACCATCTCCTAGGCCTTCTAATACTCGAAAGGTGTTGTAATACTCCAGAAAAATGAAGGGTGCAGCTTGAAATACCCAACAGTGTGCAGACACCAAAAAGTCCACTGAGAGGCTGAGATGGGAGGAAGGAAATTTTTCAATATGTGTAAGTGCAAGGAACAGAGAGAGAAATGTTCCATTAATCCAGGAGCCTACCTGCAAGCAGGCTACACCTGCAGTTTCTGTACATGGGGCTCAGATCAGTTTTGAGCTGTAATTCACATTTCACAGCCTGCACACTGCTTATGCCAGCTCCTGGCCAGGCAGGATCCTGGCAGCCCCAGCAGATGGATGGACAGCAGTGGTGCTGCTGCCTTGCCATCGGGGCTGGCCAGAGCCGTGTGCTGCTGCCATCGGGATCCTGCATGGCTGCCCTGTGCTGCTGCTGCATGTCACAGCAGCATCTCCAGCTCAACCGTTTAATAAGGGCTTGCAACTGGTTTTTGAGATACTTGGTGTCTATAGTTATTTTCTTCATGGAGTAATTTTGGTTTCACAGGTAAACACCAATCTCAGCAATTTCCACTTTTAATACACAGTCTGATTCAGAACTAGGCATCCTCTGTCTGCTAAGTAGTTATTTGTTACAGCCAAGCCTGCCTGACAGCCTTCCTCATCACTCTTTGTTTTCAACTATATTTCAACCATCATTTGGGCGAGGGGGCAGTTACACCCCACACCACCCGAGAGGGTCCTGAGCACTTTAACAAAGTTTAATTACAGCATTAGCGACGTGGGTGAGGCATTGAAGCAAACAGGTCATAAATCAGCTCAGGAAAGGAGCAGAACCCCCAGCCTCCTACACTGACTGCAGTGAATAAATGGTGCCCTGGGTTGTTACTCTGGGACACCCAGAGGGTTTGCAGGCATGGTTACAGCCACGGTTACACCCATGCAAAGGGTGTCACCTCCGTGTCCCCAAGCTGTGCACAGAATGCCAGAGCCCCTTGCCTTGCAGCACTGCCTGGAATGAGCCAGCCCTGCCTGCTGCCTATGAAGTGCTTCTCAGCCCTCTGCAGACCCTGTGACTGCCACACTTGTTTTTCCTGCAGATGTGGAGAAGGTCTGCGGCATGCACATTGGTTTTTCAAGAGGAACTTTGGGAATTTCCATGGAGACGTGGTAGCAGGTGGCATGGTGCCTGTGGGAGGGAGGGTGGCACCAGATGCTCATCCAGAACCACTGTGGTCAATAAACCATGAATTAAGAAGGATTTACATGATAGTCCGTGAGAGCTGTTTAAGAGTTGTTAGAGTGTGCTCAGTAATCCAGTTGCAAAAAAATGCCAATAAATGTGCTTGATGAAAGACTGTAACTGCTTTAAAATATGGTTATGGGCTATTGCACGAAGGAGAAACTAACTTAAATATTCACAGGCTTTGAATGCACTTGGCTTTATCATGTGTTACAGTGGTTTATGTGAGACATAAAAAACAATTGTCAAAAATATGGAAGAAAAATTCCAAACCAAAACACAGCCATTCATTCTGAATAGCAACGTGTTAACGCAGGGAAACAGCAGCACTGCAAATGGAAAGGGAATATTCAGCAAACGAAACTCTTCATTGGAAAAACATCTCCGTAGAATGATAATTATCCATTAGCTTTGAAATAACCTCCAAATTAATAGCTATTTTCCTAACATCCAAATGTCGCACATTTTTCCAAAGAAAACAAATCTATCACTAAGTGCGATTGTATCTCTTATGCTTTTTATGTTCACGATTGAGTTAAAATAAAGCCTTGTTGTAGGCAGACAAAAAGATGCCTTGGAAGCGTAACAGGCTGTAATTCAGTCAAGGTTTCCCAGTGGCATTGCACAGCCACTGCAATGGAAAGGGAGCCCTGATCTTGAATTAGTGCCCGAAGATTTTGTGTGAAATTCTTCATTGTTAAGGGGCCTTGTCAGTTCACATCAGTGCAGTATAAAAGGTGTTGCACTGCCATGCGTTTTAATCCCAGGGCACCGAGTTTGCATCTGAGAGGGAATGCAGAGCTGGAGGCACCAGCAGGGGAAAGCAAATTCATAAATCAGCACCATCATCCTTATTTCCTTGGAAATTTTCCTTGGGAATTTTACAAGGGAGATGTGGATTGGGCCAGGCCAGGCCTGCCAGCCCTGCATCCTTGTGGCACTGGGACTTCCACAGTGGTGCTCAGAGCAGCCTCACACTGCTTCCTATGGCTCAGTTCAACGGCTCCAGCTCTAAACTTGCCTGTGGAAGTTTCTTTCCCGTTTTAACAATGCATCGCTAACTTCTAACAGTGCCAAAGTGTTCCCACTCTCACATTCAGCAAGCTCAGCACACAAAGCAATAGCCAGCCCAGGTACGAGTGCCTCTGTCAGTGCACCTGTGGCTCGCAGGGGGCCCCAGAGGGGAGCAGTGGGGTGATGCGAGCCAACATATTCCTCTTGTGAGCACCCGGCTCCTGCTGCCTTGGCACACAATCTGGAAGTTAACAGAAGATGTCAGTAAAAGACAAGTCCTCTGAACGCCTCACAGGCCGATCAGACGTTTCCCTCTATTGGCACGTGAGGATTTACGGGCCATGCTAAATAACATGCAGACAGCGCCAGTGGTCGGGGTGACCCCCAATGGTGGGTGACCCCAGTTAGATGACCCCCAGTGCAAACATTCAGCCCAGATAATTACAGACCCTTAGGTAGTGATAGCTGTCTGGACCCATGCTGTTAAACAATGTTGGACTCCTGCGGTGTAGTGTGGAGAGGCCGCGGGGTGCAGCGTAACGCCTAGCCCTGTGTCCTGTCCCTGCTCACAGGGATTTACAGCTGAAAGCAGGAGAACAGGGCTGGAAGCTTGGAGTTGGGGTGGAACACCTGCCAGACCCACTAGGCAAAATCTATCTGACCAGGGCTGGGATAAAAAAACTCAGTGCCACTGTGTGTCCAGCGCAACAAACCCATCAGCACTACAGGATTCCTCCTTGCAGACCCCTCCCAGGCTCCCTCGAGAGATCCGCAGCCAAACTCCTGCATGGGGTGCTTCCTGAACTGTATGAACTCATTAGAAAATTACTCAGCACTATATATATATATATATATATTGCACTCAGGTGGTAAAACAGTAAAACAGTAGCTCTGAATAGATTGCCTGCACGAAGGCTTTTGCCTTTAGCACTGCAGCAGCAGATGGCCTAATAAATATGCAGTGCTCTAAGACTACACTTGTAATTTCTGTGACCTAAGCTTTTTTGGCCTCCCACACAGATAAAATGCACAATCATCCATAACAAACTTTTTAATAGATAAAAAACCAAGCAGTGTAATGTAAGCGCTGTTAGAAGTCCACTGGCATTACCCGTGCAGTAGCAGTTGTACGAGGAGCCTGGCTGGTTTGATTTATAGGAACATGTAACTGTGGCTGCCCCCAGTCGGAGCAGAAGCCCTGCTATCAGCACACCAGGATCTTTCCTCTGGCAGGGGAGGATGTCTGTGAGGAGTGGGACAAAGGCACTGACTGTCTCCAGGAGCACTCCAGCCACACTGCAGAAGTGAGGGCTTTCAGTTAATGGATCATTAGGATTTTTCCTCTTTTGTTTTGCATCCACATGCCTTTCAAACCTGTGTGCTCTTCAAAACTCCTGGAAAAGAACATTATAACAAGAGAAGAATGTGATAACGTACATAAGGAGCCCGAGATCTGTTGGAGAGGCTGCAGCTGCAGCGATGGATCACCAGTTGCTCTGCCTTCAGCAAACTGGTCAGCGCCTCCACAGCCACCCAGACGGGTGTCCTGGAGGTGCCAGCACAGGGGCTGCGTGGGCAGAGGGACCTATCTGGGCCACGTTTGGACAAAACTAGGAAAACAACCTTAACACAGATAATTTTTCCACTTGGAAGCTGCCAAGCTTGGAAACAGAACTAGTTTTAGAGTGGCATGATGAGAGCAAAATCCTGCACAGGCCTTCCCACGGCAGGCCGCAGCCTGTGACCCCGTGGCAGCTCAGGGCCATTTCTGGGGTCTCACCCAGGGCGTTAACATTTTTGCTGGTAATAATGCCTGCAGCAGGATCCCAGAACATCACAGCGAGACATGCCTGTACAGCTGCTAACAAGCAAGTTAAACACCAAATAAGAACAAATGACAAGTATTGTTGTTACACTTACACACTCCCATGGGTATCATGAAGCCAAGCTTTCAGTGTATCAGGGAACTGAATTTAAATAGTTTTTTTCAAAGTGCCAAAAAAAGGTGGCAGCTAAGGATGCCAAGTTACTATAGTAACCATGAGAAAAGTGGTGATTATCAGCAATACCACACAGAAAAGAGAGACTGGATTGTCTTTTAATTTTACCCATAGTCCATTGCTTAAAAATAAGCCCTTTTCTAATATAAAGAAATACCATGGAAAAAAAATGAATATGAAATGTGAATATTATGCAAAATGATTTTCATGGAGTTTTCAGCCTGTGCAATCTTGCCATTTGACCCAAAGTTTAGAAGATGTGCTCCTAAATGGGGTGTTTGATGGCTGGAGGATATGTGAATAATAAAAAATTACTTTTCATGTCTTATTACCTAGTAACCACAGGAGCAGAGGGGAAAAAAATAAAGATTGGTGTCCTACTGTGAGCTCCTTAGGACAGAGTGTGTTTTTGTTCGGCATAATGAGGCCAATGTGTACACTCAGCACCCAGGTACAACAGGGGACAGTTCCACAAGACTGGACATTTCAAGGTGGTAGCAGCTGCTCAAAGGAGAACGTGCCAGATCCCATAGGGCCCATGCTGTCTGTTCCCCATGCCTCATTGCCATTGCAGCCCACAGCGACCTAAGTGCTGAAACCAGGATATTTGGGCAGGCTTTGGAGAAATCCTTGAAAGCATAGATGGGCCTAAGGCAAAAAGAATGAGAGGAAAAGGGACAACTGTTCCAGAGGGACAGAAACACAAAGCTCTGGGCTGTGACTGGAAAGTGCTTTAAAGGTTTCTTCCTTGTCCTGAACTGTGTGAAAGCTGGTTGACTGGAAGGAGGTTTGTTTGCAGCAGCTGGAAATGAAGCAGAGCTGTCGCCTCACCTGACACACATGGGGAACAGCAAGGCCTGAGGGACAACTGCTTCACCTGCGACCTGCGGACTCCAGCAGGTACACCAAGCTATTTTCAATTCCTCTTTCAATGCTCATCTAGGAAACATTAATGAAACATTATTAAAATTTATTGCATTTCAAAATTTCTGCTTTCAACAATTATAACTGATGCTGGGTCTGTAGACACAAATGCCTGCAGACAGTTTTTTTAACCTGCAACTGTTCACCCAGGCAAATGTTGTTTTTTTTTTTTTACCTGTTTGAAAGCATACTCTAGTGGGAACAATGTGGGTATCTTGGACTAACACCACTGCACACGACTGCTGGGAGCAAATATATGTGCTCTTTGTAACTTGCCATAAATGCTGGCTTTGAGAAATTGGCTGAAGAAAAGCATGTGTGTGTACCAGCAGCGCTTTAGTTCTAGGTTCCCAGGATGATGGTTACAAAAAACATTGGGAGCAAAACTTGCAGCCCTTGTAGCTAAGCTTTCTGTGCTGCTGTACTCACAGATGTTGCTCACAGTGTCAGGGCAATCAGTCCCCATGGATGTTGAAGACATAAAGCTGCTACCTAGAAAGCAAAGGGCAAGGATCCCAAACTGCTGATTTTGAAAAGCAAGTCTTACCTGTAAAAGGCTACCTTAATAATGACAGGAAAACACAGCATATCTGGCCTTGCCTATGAACCTGCCTGGAACAACAGGCTTGCACCAAACTTAATTTTGCTACCTGCCTGCCTCCCTATCCCATTAAAGGTAAGGGTGAGAGTGGAGTTGCCGAGGTCTCTCTTCTGTCTGAGCTCTGGATGTCCATTTACAGACTGCTATATGTGACACATCAGTGGCTGCCTGCTGTGAAGCCAGGGCAAGCATGTCTGCCCCAAGTCACTGGCAGACCATCCCCTGACCCTTTGCAGGCTTCTGACTCTTACATAGCACACACCAGCTTGCAGCCACTCTGAAAGAGTTATTTATTTGCAAAGTGAGCTGTTATCTCAGAAGCATCAGTGACCCAGTCTGGATTCACAGTGGTGCTGTAGCGCATCCAATCATTCCTGTGAGACATGGGGCTGTGAAAGGAAAATTAACAAAACATTTTAAATAGCCCTTGCCTCAAATACAGAGAACACGGTCCTGATCACTAAATGATGGTAAACAGAAAGAAGTTAGATATGTACAAGCATGCACAAGCTAGGATCTGATTTTTTGAAGGGCAAAATTATGATTTCATTGAACTTTTAAACTGATTATGGCGTTAGCAAGAACAGATACAAATCTTTCTGGGAGAAGCAGACTAAAGCAGGGTTAAGTAAATTATCTCCACACAGTATCTGTCTTCCCGTGGATTTCAGTGCTACTCGAATCAATTTGTGATGATATGTTTGTACCTGCCACAGAAGCCAAATACACAATCTGATCTTATGCCAAGCCACTATTAACAACTGCATTTCCAATTGATTCTAGGATATTCATTAACTGGCATCCATAATTACAAATAATTTACAGACATAACATTTTAAATCACTTGCCAGTGAGCTTACTAAGCTCACTTTATGACATTCAAATACATTATTCTTAAAAATTCACTGCGTAATCAACTTGCAAATGATTACTGTGGAACAGCACTGGATATAATCAAGTAGAAACTTCAAGCAATGTCTATAGATCACTTTGGCCATGTGATGTTGACATCTCCTTTAACTGTCTCTATGAAACTGTGATGTACTGAGCTGGTGGACTCCAAAGCCGCTCCACTAGCTCAACTCTATTACAGCATCTCTCCTTGGTCTTCTTGTTTCATAGGCAGTCCCTGCCCCACACCTTTGCTCCCATACCAGCCAACTGTTTTTCTGATGATTTGTTTACCCTTTGAACAAGTGTCCTGTTGGCTGGGGGTTCACTGGTGGTGAGCCCCACTGCTCAGCATTGCAGAACCTCCCCTGCGTTGGGGTTGGGCACTGCTTGGAGCCCAGTAACAGCCATGGCACTGCTGAAACATCAGCATCAGGTTAACTGCTTTCTTGAGCAGACAAAGCTGAACACATCTGCGTGCACAGTATTTTATTCAGTTTCATGTGCTGATTTTACTTGCAAAAGCTATGTATGGTCTGGTTTATTTCTATAATCTTTCCTCATGCTCAACAGGGGTATTATATGTACAACAGAAAACAATAACACCGTGATGCTGGCAATTTAAATCTCTATGTTAGAACTTTAGTTTTGAAGGCCCCTTTAAGTTTGGGGCCTTCACTGAAAACCACACTGAAAGCCAGTAGAGACAGGATAAATAAAGTATCTTCGTTTATTGCAAGGTATAACAGAAAAATAAATACTGTATGCTGAGCACAGCTTCACATATGAATCATACACACACACCTTACTTTACAGGGAACAAGGCTCCAATTTGTGAGTGTTGAAACAGTCACTCATTGCTCTTCTTCAGGGCTATGTTAAATTACAGCAGTAAAGTAGACGGTAGCTGGTAATCTCAGGGCCTGCTGTATTTACCCTGTTGTGGTCTAGATTTACAAACTGCCTTTGTACACTCCTTACAGTGCACTGTACTGTACACACTGTAACACCCTACAGCTTTGACATCATCTCATTACTGTAATACACAATAGTAGGGGATTTCTCGAAGATGAGGGAAATACTGCTTTTTTTTAATTATTATTTTCTGATGACTAAAGGGAGGGAAGGAACTTATGAAATAGATGCCTTTGAACAATGCATTGTGTATTTTAATAGCACAAAGGGTAAGATAGCTTGGAATAAATTAAAATTATCCAGTAAACAAGTAATGAAAAAAATATTTTATTTGAGTCAAACCATAATTTACAGATGAACACCACAAAAGCTCTTGATTCAACTTCATTTGTTCACATGTAGAACTTTGGAGTATTGGAAATAAATTAGACTAACAAATAAATGTCTTAGCCACAAGGAACTTTTATGTTATGTGATTTTCCACTGCATTACAACTTAATGTGAAACTATAAAAATAAGACACTATTTACATAATATATTCATTTGTTTGCAAAACTATTGGATAATTCATGTTTAAGTTACATGATAAATTATACAGCTCAGTCACACTTTACAAACTGTTAAAAGATAAACCTATTCTGAATATAAAATAATGTATCTCATGATCTGACTATGCCAATTCATAGTACTTCCCAGAATTTGGGTCAAAGTAACAGTTCAGACATGGATCATACAAAAGAGTCAAGACTTCCTCATCTTCTTCAGCATTGAGGTCATCATCACCTGTGTGAAGTGTGAAAAGTAAGAATAAATTACTTTCATTCACTCTGAAAAATAACATGGAAATACCTTTCTATCAAACGTGTCAGAATTTCTCTTTAAGTTGTATAATCTTTTGACTTTTGAATTGTTACCTTCAAGATAACTGCAATTCACTTTTTTTTTTTTTTTTTTTTTTTTACATACATTTCTGAAGACTTGTCTTTAGTTGAGGTGAAATTCAGAGTTTGCTTAACAACTGGACTATACAAAGACCAAGAGAGCTGTTCATCAGCAGAACCTTTACTGATAGTGCACCAAAGTATTCCTAAGTGATATTTTTCTCAATGTTCACTTTGGAACAAGAAAGACAGTCAATCTATACTTAAGGCCTGTAAGAATCAAACCGTGTTATTAGAACATTCCATAAAATTAAGTAAATAAACATTCCGAGAAAATTAAGCAGTACAAAAAAATTTATTTGAAATATTCCTGCTTATCATGTTAGTCTCACAGCGACTGCGTTGAAATGTGTTAGCATACTGTGTAGTATTTATAGGGTATTTATTATTGCTAGTTTTACATGTGTTACATTTAGGTAGTTGAGTATATTTCATTAATTGTTCTTAAACAGGTTCAGGAAGAAATTGTGTGACAAATAAGTCTAACAAACTTACAGCAAAGTCAATATTGTTGCAATAAATGTGCTCATATTGACTTTTCTTTGACAATGAGCTCATTCATTGTAGGAAGCCTAATAAAAGCCAAAGCAAGAGTAAAAGAAGATATGCAGTGTTATCCTGAGATAGCACATTTAACCATGCATGTAAAGGTATATACTCCATATTTTCAGATGAGGTTTGCTAGTCATAAATAAAGATGTCTTAAAATTAAAATAAAGAAAAACGCTCTAAGTAGAGCAAGGTAGTGTAGTATCCTAATGGCTCATAACAAGCTAACTCTAGAACTTCTAAGAAGTGCAGCTGAAAACTACCTTCTATAGAATCTGTAAGTATTGTGTTTCCTTGTGTGTTTTTACCATATTGCTTAATGACATTAGAATGTCATAAAAATATTTTTTATTGGAGAAAGATTATAACCAGGGTGAGACTCTGGAAATTAAGATCAGAATGTGAAAATAAATTTTCAGTTCAAGATAGTGACTGCATACTGCTCTCAGTTACACTTAGTTAATACACCACGTGCATTCCTTGTTATGATGATGATTTCACTCAGTTGGTTTTTACCCACTGAGAAACAAGATGGAATTCCAGGTATGAAAATTTAGCAGCATTTCATATCAGTAAAAGGAAATACTGCCTTTTAAGCATTTACTAACAGTAGAAAGCAGTCTTACTACAGGCAAAAATATGAACTCCCTATTTGACTATATTACAACCTGATTTTTCAGCATTCCATTATTTTTAAAACAGTGACAAAAATTTTGCAACTTGCAAGTCTTCCGTTGATTATTTTTAACATAGAGGAATAGATAAGAATTGGGTCTTCCTCTGCTTCACCTGCTCACTACAGTGAGAAAACAAAGTTCTGGTACCTCAGATAACACAGTCCTGAAACTTTCAGACAACGTATTCATGTGTTTTTTACACTCGGTTTGTAAATTAACTCTTAACATATGGGATTTTAATGTGTAATTTCTGATATAAAAATCTGTGCAAAAGAGCCTGCAATATCGGAGAGGAACTAAAATTTTTTAGACAATAAAATTTTTAGATCTTGATTATCTAAAGCTATGTAGAATACAAGAATGTTTTTAGGTTATAAAAGATTTAGGTAGAAATGAATTCTTAGCCTAAAATACACTGATCAAGCCAGACAGATTTTTATTATAGATGGTTTATATACGACAGGAAATCATAGCTGAATGCAATCCGTATCTGGAATTTCATCATAAATGTTCATCTTGTTCTCAGGCTGCTAATACAAACTGAATGCTTTGTATGCCCTAACACTTCATAATAAGTTATGGCCCGTTATGCTAACGGCGGCAGTTTCATAACATGCAGAATCTATTTACAGGCAGGATCACACAACAATATATGGGTTAGTTACATTATCTAGAGACCAGAAAGTAGGTTGGTGCATTTAATGCATACAGAAGGAGTATGTGCTTTATTGTTTGGGAAGAGATCTCATTATTGTTTCCTCAATAGCATGAACAAGTGCAGTCAGAAAGAAACTGGCTCTCACTGTAACCAGAAGTAAAAAGGTAAAGCTCATTTGTTGCCCTCCTTGCTGTTGGTCCGTCACCAGGCCTGGCAAGCTAAAAAAGGTTAACCGAGATACTTTGATTGACATTGCTCTTGGGAAAAATGATTCAGAGCAGACAGTTTGGGGGAACCAAACATCTTTTCCTACATTTCACATGACGGTAAACAAGCAAATGGTGTTTGTGCATCATTCCCTCACAGAGCTTTGCCTTTTCACCTGAAACCATTTTGTTATTTCCACTGAATTCTTACTTTTATTATTTTGTGTTTCCCTGTCTATGCTTCTCCTCAAATCCAGGGCCAAACTAACCGACAAACAAGTGCATTTCAAAGAACATTTCCCTAGCTGCTGATGCTCTGCCACCATCCGTTCTTTTGGGGCTGAAGCAGCTTAGGATTGCATGAAAAAAAACTCTTGGCAGTTTAATTTGAATATCATAGTGAAAGCAAAGTGGAAGCTTTTGTTCTTAAATCACTGTAAAATTAAACTGTATTTTCTGCAGCTGTTAATGCTAGAAAATAACTTGATTTTAAATGAAAACTTGCCAAAGTCTGTGATATATGTTATAAAGGGATGGGTATTTTTTTTCTTCTCCTGAGCTGAAATAAGACTGAAGACAGTACCTGTAAGAACCTGTCTAAAAAATGATATGATGCCCCACTGAAATCAGGCAGCTGTTGTTTTGACAGAGAAAGGATTTTTCTCTACCTGTATAAACCTGGATATCAAAGAATTGGGGCAGGCAGCAGCTTTTTTTCTGAACATGGAAACAAACATACAGATGAATGTGTTGTTATTTGGACTATGTTAACACTAAGTGTTTACATAGTCACCAGTCTGAAGAACTAAAATAAATAGTTACCTGTTCCACAGAAATACTTTTTTTCTTGTATGCCAGCTTTTAATATTAAAAAATGGTTGGTAGGAAATCTCACTCTAAAATCCAGGGATCGTAATCCCACCCTGGTGTAGGTCAATTGCTCAGAATCATCTGTCAGGAAAAGGGACGCTGAAGAGAACAGTGCTAATATTTTCTCTGATATGATCCTTGACCATTGAACTACAGTGCTCAAATCTATACTGTAATTATGTACTGCAGGGTTACCATATGAATACTGTCAACAGCTGTAGTTCCAGAAAGAAATATTTTAAGTGCTGTGGTTTGTGCAGCACTATCTTTAGACAAATAACAAGATACAATGAGGTAAGTTTCAGAGAATTTATGACTGCCTTTGTCACTTGCTGTGGAAACTTTCTTGTGTGACTTGTTATCTAAAGGTAAATGACATTTTCTATGAGTTGGGAACATCAATGTCCAATGAAGGAAAAATCTATTAAAATTTATCATATTTATCATTTTGCTCTGGATTATCTTGTGAAACATGTCAAACACAAGACTACTTCTCATTACTTCTTCCCCTTTAACTATGTATTATGGATGGTGTCACTATTAAGAAAGGGACTCAGTAAAATTGTTCAGAAATTAATTACCTTTTCCCCCAAAGTTATGCCTCAAACTAAAGTTTTTTATTTTTTTTTTTTCCAAAATACAAGAATTAAAGAATTTTCAGAAAATACTAATGCTACTTGTCTTTAAGGATAATTTTAAAATGGGTATCTCAGATATACTATGCCTCACTGTAGATTTTCAGTACTCATAATATACTTGGGTTATACTGTGATACTTAGTATACTGGAAAACTACACACACACACACACACAAAATCTTGTGACACTTAAGTCACTTGCCAACATGAGAAGTAACTTATTTTCTAATGTGATATTAAAAATACATATAATTAGGGCATCAGAATTTCCTGGAATGAATTTGAGCATTCAGTTTGTTAATCTGGTACTCAAGTGTAAGCAATAAAGCAGTTCTTTTGTCACACGAATACCTAACCTCAAGTGAAGTGATTAAGAAACCCCCCACATTTTTTCTGAAGTGTTAGAGATGTATAACAAGATAAAACCTTTTTTAGCATCTCTTTCAAAAGTAATACTGCAAAACATCTAGTTACCATGGTCCATCAAGTCTTTTTTTAAACCAAGAGATCTAGGAAAACTCACAGTCTAATCTAATCTGATATGTGTGTATGACATGGCACCACGTTTTCACATAGCACCATATTACATCCAAAGGTTTGTGTTAAACTTGAATGTATCGTTTATGTGAAAAAATGCATGCCAATTTGCTGTCAATACAGCAGAAGGACATTTTTAAAAGACCATAACCGATCAGAAAAGTTTTTTGAAGATGCTTTATATTGTATGGGTAAGCCTCTTACTTTGTCTGTCATACCTCCCCTTCCCACAGGTGCTAAGATCACTCATGGGTCTTCTCTGTTACTTAAATAAGGAAGGGTTTCTAGTAGTTCAGAAAAAAATCCAAACTGTTTAGTGTGGGAAGGAAAGGTCAGGGAACTGCTTTATTGTTCTCTCTTACTTCCTCCATCTTTCTGGGGAAATTAAACTTGATCACTTCAACCACTACAGCAGGTATTTTGAATATTTGAAAATAGAAAATTTCTCTGTGAAGTTATCCAAACTACAAATATCATATATATACATGAGTCAGAATTTAATTAGATTCCATGAAAGTGCAAAAATAAAAAGCCAAAATAAAAAGCTATGGTATATAGAGATTTTCTTTTCTCTAAATGTGCCATGGCAGATGCATCATTTAAAATATTTCAGCATAAAGGAAAATGAGCTTAGGAACAATTTACAAAACAATTTGGAATTCGTAGTGTGAATTAGTAGGACAAATCCAACATTTTCCCAGGTGTGTACATACACATATATATATTTACTAGCCTTCTAGAGATAATAATGCAATTTTTAAAATTTACAATAATTCAAGCTTTATTGCAGCAAGTGTTGGCATAATACTAACATCAAAACATTCTCAGAGACCTTTCACAAATTTATATCCAATACAACTTTAACTCAAGGATTACTGTCCAATTCTCTTTGGCTTACTTAGGACCCTTAACAAAACATATTATTTGATTCTTCAAAGCAAGGTCCCCTCCTGACAGCAAAATTCTGT
Organism: Heteronetta atricapilla; assembly: GCA_011075105.1. Classification (NCBI taxonomy): domain Eukaryota; kingdom Metazoa; phylum Chordata; class Aves; order Anseriformes; family Anatidae; genus Heteronetta; species Heteronetta atricapilla. Next base: position 12,831,526 of record CM021742.1, read on the forward strand.
TTTGCTGTCATAAACAATTACAAATACACATCTACAAAAAGATTCCCGATTTGAGGGCCATGATCTATTTGAGGCAGTAAATCACTAAGACATCTTCATCCTTAAGCAGTCAAAATACACAGGTCAGATTTATGAGTTTTCACATTGAATTCCCTGGACATGAAAAAAAAAAAGTAGGTATCTAACACAACAAAGAAGAAAAAAGGGTGTTTGAAAAAAAACCCACAGGATATATGTTTTATTCTATTGTTGTTGACTTTCCAATTTCAGCCAAGTTCTTCACCATTCTCTAAGCAACTGCCATTATAAACGAAATCTGTAACACTTGAGGTGGTGACTCAGCAATCTTTCCTTAGGAAACCATGCTGAGATTTCATTTAAAGATAAATTAGTATTTTTTCTTCATATTGGAAGTATTACATACAGAACCATAGTTGTTCTTCTGAACTTAAATTTTAGTCTTTGCATTCTTTATTTCATAGGTTTGCCATCAACACTATCATCAATTCCTTATTTTAAACAAATAAGATGCATTTTTTATGAGGTTAATCTATATCTAACCAGAATGTTAGGAAACTGTGACTGTATAAGTTATTCTTTTATCAGAGGCAAATAATACTGCATGGAAAACTCTCTAGCTTGCACTGAGAATAATAACTCTGAACCCAAAATGTAGCAGTATAAAAAAACGACTAGAAAACAGAACCAGTGCTATAGAAACAGCATTTATAAATGTTTTCCTATCCAGGTCCTTTTCATTGTCTTCATAAACCTACCTGGAATACTCTGATTTGTTGAAGATTTAGTGTGCTCGTCCAGTTTTTGGCTTGCAGGAGTGAGGGGGGGACTGAACACGTTCAACCAGTCTCTGAAAGACACAAATCAAAGCGTCACTCCGAAAAGCACAGTTTGTGTTCCCATTTGTTGGAATAATTTAAGAAAATTTTCACAGGAAACCACAGGTTGTCAAGTGTGATGAAACAAAACAAAGCTGGGTTTTATTATTATAAAAATGTCATTTATAGCTAATACAATTAAAAAAGTTAAGGCTTTCTTCTTTAGCATTTTCACCTGTTCACACCAAAAACCTGTGTTCCAAGACAGGCTTGCTTTGCAGATTTCAGCTGGCATTGCTCTGCCAGACAATGCTGCACACGAGGTGTGATCAGTAATCCACAGAGCTGTGCCCTGCAAGCCTATGGGACTCAGGGGAGTCCTTGTCTGAGGAACAGACTTGGGAGAAGCCACCTGTGTTTGATGAGAGACTGTAGGGGTCCATGTGATTGAAAATCCTTATCATCCCTAGAGAAAAACCCTTAGCACAATTGTAAGAGCTGTGTATGCCCACTGCTTGGAGCTGCCTGTTACAGGGTGAACAAGTGCTATCTATACCTTTCAGAGTCTGGGTGGTCCATGACCGAGAGCTGAGCATAGACATGAGACACATGCCACGAACAGTGTGATGCCAACTCAGTGCTCATGAACTGTGAGAAAGCTAATTTGTATAAAATAATCTACTCTTTGCAGTTCATTTTAACTTTTAAATTTTTTCAGCAAAGGGATGGAATTAATGACCAAAGCTAAGAATAACATGCTAACAGCTTCCTAGCGTTTTCTAAGCAGGAAATATTGCATTGAATCAGAATATTATTAAAAATAGTTGTTGATATCAAAAAAACAACCTTTGTTAGGTAAACACATTATAAATATTTGTTTATAAAAATATATTATTGTTATAAAATGTGCTCTGTGGTGTAATAAAACATTTGTTATTGAGCACAACATGGTTTTATTTGCTGACCAGAAGACAGAGGACTCGTCTCATCACAGCTGTCACAGATCTGTTTTACTCCTGTGAAGAAAAAAGTTTTGGTGGCACCTTTATTGCTGAGAAGGGAGTATGGAACTTCTTCACCTATTTAATTTAATAGGCAATTTATGCCTCTGCTGAACACTACTTTGTGATAGCTTTTAAAAATGATTTTCCCATTATCATACATTGATGCAAAGTTCAATGTTCATTTCACATACACTTTATGATATACTGTCTTTGATTGCTACAGCTCAAAGAAAGGAAAACAGAGCACTCCTTTTTATTGTTATTTTGTTATTGCTATTGCTTTTTTATTGCGAACTGAACTGCAGACTTTTTCACTAAAAAATGGGATAGGAAACATACGTATGAGATTTCATTCATATTATACTACCAGTGAGAGAAACACAGCCCTGGAAGGACACATCTAAGTCACAAAGTTCAGGCAATCCTTGTGTAGTTGACCATGTCTCACAATTCTTGTCATAGAAGAAACTGATCTCTGTGCATTGCTGATGTTTCATTATGTTCCCATCTCTCCTGTTCAACAGCTAAGAGGTTTTAACACATTAAAGCCTCCATAGAACTAACTGTGGAACTGAATGATTGAAATTTAACATTTTGAACAGATTTCAAAGAACATCAGGAAAACATCTTATATCGATAGAAGCAGATCCATCCTTTTTGACCAACCTTTTTCATTGCAAGGGAAGGGATGTAGATGGGAAAAGAGATCTTTAAATTCCCCTGTGTTTGCTTCATGCTAGTGGGTATAGTGCAGCTCTACGGAGTAAATTAATTTGGGATTGATTTAATTTATGTCTGGCCATGGTTGTTCCAACAGCTGGCACAAGAACATTTTACATGCAAACTTGTACTACAGGCTGGGAAGATTAGCTAGGGCTACCAAAGTAACTTAAGCATCAGCAGATTCCTCTAGAAAGGGTGAATTTTCCCAAAGCTTGACAGATTTCTTTACATTGCCAGACTGTATCAGTTGTCCAACACCAAGTAAACAGGTAATGTACATCTACCTTCTGAAAAGCCTTGATGATCTCATGTAAGATGTGTTTCTGACAGAGAAATCTGGCAAGGCTCAGTCATGTGCTATAATTGCTAAAATATGCCAATTGCTTTTTTTTATTATTATTATTGTTAGTTTTTCTCTTACTTCTGGACTTGTTATTGATTCCACATCATCTCCTGCTGGCATGTACACATAATCTGGGGTGAATCAGGGGACAACCACCTATCTGTTTGCAGTCAAAATGGAAAAAACTAATTTTCTGCCTCAGGAAACAGAACTGCTGGTGTAGAAATCCAGCAAGTAGTATAGCAGTTTTAAAGGAAGAGATATTGATTTTTCCATCATTTCAATATGTAAAAAACATAGTTCATTTTTTTTTATACCATCATTCTATTTCCACATGTATGGCCAACTTTACAACCTATCCTTCCCTGCTGTTCAGCCAATGCCAGTGAGAACTGGTACAACTAATCCACACAGCAATATCCTTGCCTAGACACCTCATTATTAGTGCTCTCTGTCATTGCTTACCATTTTTGCATTCCCTGAATTCACCCAATGACTATTCATTTGCTGCAAAGTTTCAAAAGCTTCCAGAAATAACAGTTAAGTACATGCATATGATATTCAGTAGCATGGTAGAATTTATTTTCCATTTCTACCACTTGCACGTGTGTTTTTTGCTGCCTCATACTCAGCCAACATGAAGCCAGACACTAATATCTGAACAAGAGCACTAAGCTTTAGCACTTACCCAATTCTCTACAGTTGTATTGAAGCATAAAGTCAGTAAAGGCAATCTCTTTGGAAACTCTGCAACATTTTTAGATAAGGCAAGGTAGAACTACTAGTGCTAATCTACATCTCCATTTCCCAAGCTACCCTTTCTTCCCAATTCATTACAACTTAAAGACAGTGATGTTTGAGACACCGAGAAGGACTGGAGTATTTCTGCTGGGAAGACCGCTGTAGCTACAGCAGTGCAAGGAGAGAGGAAAGATAGTGCTTTCTGGTAAAGAGAATTAACTCAGTCAGACTAACAAATGTTAGAAAAGTAAACAAGCTTTAAAGCATACATGAAATTCTACAGATCTGGCATAAAACAGAAGATTTTACAGATCCATGTTTTTTATTAAAAATATGTATGAGATTATTTCTAAAAAAACAAAAGGCAGTTTGTACCTGGAAAACAAAGAGGACGTTAGTATGAAGGAAGGAAAGACAATAAGGCAATTATTTCCAAGGGAAAAGAAAGAGAGAACTCATTTACAGAACATGGAGGGAAGGTGGAAATCATGTGCCATCAAACCAGTATCTCTCTTAAATTGATGGTTCTTACTACTCGGGAAATTTATGAATTTCAGTTTGAAGTCTCATCTCTGCAAAGTCTTCCTGAAAGATGAGTCTGAGAAATCAAAGATGGGATGATTTGTAATTATTTGTATGATTTTGTCCCTTATTTTTTTTTATTCAATTATTTGAGTTAATTCTGCTGTACAGAAGTTGTTCAGTTTCATCTTCATATTCATTAAGAGGCACCTGGCTCAGTTTCCTTTAGCAGATGTGAGTGTAAGAGCTAGGGATTTTGATGTTCTAAAGGGAGGTAGAGATGTATGTATTTATTAGAGATGTATGTATTTATGACTGAGGCACAGGAGGTGCATGGAAGTTTATTATTTCCTATTAAAATAGTCTGGAATCAGTTCATGTTTTTTTCCCTCACTGTCCAAGAAAAATAAATAGCTTTAACCACCAAGAAAAGTAAATAAAACAGTGCAGTATTAGGGATCCATTATTGACATAATATTACTTTTAAGGTTTTACACAATATATATTAAAAACTGGCTTATCACTTCGACATGCCAGTTAGCAATGCCTAAGACAATCCTTTGTAAAATTTAAAATTTTAAAAAAGAAAGCTTATGTGTGCTGAAATCTTGGTCAAGTTGCAGCAGAGAGTAAATATTTACAGTTGATTGATAAACTTCTGAAACATGAGCTTACAGTGGTAATTCTGATACAGGATGTAGTCTCGCACGCAGTCAAGACAGACTTTTTCACAATGAAATGTGCAGATGCGTTTAGGAAGCACCTAAAACATATTTGTGTGTGGGACAGAGTGTATACAGTAATTTGAAAAAAAAAATAATTGTAGACCTTGCCTAAAAGCAGAGAGCCCAGCATGGAGACAACCAGCAATTAACATTTGAGAAATGCAGACTGTGGCCTGTGTTCCCATTTACTGTGTTTTTACTTTGACTGAATAAAGAATATTTCTGGGATGAACTTCTTCAAGAAGCTAGTTTATCTCCTTAAAACAGAAAAGCTAATCAAGCACTCTGACTAATTAATGACACTCTATTTATGCTATCAATGCCTCAAGCTATAATCAATACAATCAACATGCAATAAACTATCAAGAACTTTTCTGGTAACAATGCTGAATGCTAAGTACTGTCATTTGACATTGTGACTTTTTTTTGATGAAGGCTTGGAACAGAAATGTTCCACTCACATTCAAAGTGGCAAGCATCTTTAATGCTGGCATGGAGATTCTTAATTATTCTGGATGCAATTCTTCATATCACATATCAATAAAACATACATTATGCCATGGTCTTTTCTTAAAAACAACAACAACAACAACAAACAAACAAACAAACAGAAAATAAGTGTCGTGTTTTGAAAGATCACATGATAGCTGAGCTGTGATGGGAAACAGAAGAATTTTTTGGGATTTATGAACACAATTTTTAGTTTTATGCCAGAATACTAAATATTGCAGGAAATGGCATCCATCAGTAAAATCTGTTGAAAAAAAATTTTAAGCAGCACTTAAAGATTCAACCAATGGCAATACCATATCAGAACTATTGCCATGAACAATAATATCATCAACAGAAAAATGAAGAATTAGGGCTATGATTTAAATCTTGATGAACATCTTTGATACTCCTATTTTTTAAAAGTTGCTTTTTAGGCTGTCCTACTAGCTGGACTGAGAAAATGGCAAATTTCTTAGTATAAAGATTTTTAACTTTTCTGTGAATTGAGATAGCATACTTCACCACTTTTCTTTTGGATCTTATTTAAGTTGTATTATTTAAATCAATGAGATCATTTAATCCATATTATTAACGCAATTAAAATGCTTCAGAGTTTCAGTACAACAGCTTTGCCTAATAGTTTATACAGGAATTGAAAGGAATACTCATATTATTAGGTCAGCCTAGCAGTACGCTTAAAAAATGCAAGGCAAGTGCTACATTACATCAAACCAGGGAATGAAAAAGTAACATTAGTTTTGTATTATTAAGAACACATCAAATTGACAGATTATTAAGCATCTGAAGAGTACAATCAATAAAGAACACAAAAGATGGTATTTAGCTGCATGAACTACTTAGTAAATTTTTATGAATACTAGAGGAGAACTGGCTCATGTCTGAGTGATAATAAGAGAAGCACATTTGCCTCAAAATTATTTTTTACAATGAATAATTTGATTAACTCTGTTGAGGGCCAGAGAATGCTAATGTATAAATCAAAAATACAAAAATATTTTAAGGAAAAAAGGACCAATTCTTGACATCTTGTGCTCCAAGTAATACCTCACTATGATCCACTGAAAGCAAAGTATGAGCTCATATCTAAAGTATGGTTCATATAAACTAAATATTAAATTCAGGTAAGATGAAGACTTGTTTTTTTTTTTTTTCCCACTTTGTTTGTATTTTTAATTGTATCTATTTAAAAGAGGTAGTGAGAGATCAACTTAATACTTAAACAAATCAACACAAAGTCACCTAGCTTTGTGACCTAAACCCTCAGCCATTCCCTGCTACATTGGTTTTGGAAGCTTCCATTACTTTTTAGGCTCCTAAACATTAGCAGATCTGAATTTTCATTTTTTTTACATATCTGCTGAACTTCATGGATATGTATAACTTCATTAATTTAAATCAGATTACTTAATAAACAGTTATTTGGGTTCTGCTTTGTAGTATATTATGTATGCATGTCTAATGAGATTTTTTAAAAATAGAAACATTTCTATAGAAATAAAGCCTTCAATATTAGTTTCAGGAGTAAAGCAAAGACTTCTGAAAGCTATTAACAATAAGATTTACTTTTGTTATATGCAATCTTATGTTTTTTTTTTTTTTTTTTTTTTTTTTAAAGGAAATCAAATCATCAAATCTCAGGTCATACCACCGTGTGTCTGTAATAATTGCAAAATCATCTTAGCCTTAAATTGCCCATTACTGCAAATAAAATGCTTTAAGTAATTTCAATTGTGAACATTTTTACAAGTTCTTAAACAATTATACCATAAACCAAGCAACATTCAATATTAATTTATAAATCACTCTTCAGTGCCACTCAGCTCCAGATGAGAAAAATAATATCTCTACAACGCAAAACTCAGTGAGTATACAGAAGAACAAGATATACTACCAAAGGAATACAGAGTATATTATACATACATATCAAAGACTTTTGAGTGCAGATTTTAATAAAAATTTGAAAAAAAGACATAAATATACACATCTGTATGACTTTACATGAACTGAAAACTATATTTTAAGAAGAAATATCAGAAGGATTTAAGGTCAATCCAGCAATACGTTGATGATTAAAAAATGCAAGATGTGCTGCATTGTATTATTTTCTTGGAGTGTTATTGTAGTTTCAAAATATCATTAAATCAGCACAAACCAACACTTATCATTTCCTGCACATTTTTCACAGTGAGCTACATTTTGACTATGAGTAATCTGTTAATCTGTTCTTTGCCTCACAATCCGTCAAAGTGACAGATTCATTCCATCCCTAATACATAATATCTTCATTTACTGTATGCCTTACTGGAACTTGTTTTTTTACTACCACTAAGTTTTAGAAAATCGTGAGTGTATTTACAGAATGACTTTTCCCTGTCCCCAAACCATTTCAGCAAATCCAGCCTGCCAAACACCATACTTCCAATGGAGACAAAGAGATTTTAAAAAACAAACAAACCACAATCTAAATTGTTAACTGTAATTTACTTAAAGGCTAAACCTCTAGCTCATCACCATGTTTACTTGCTGGCTAGATTATAGTCTTGATGTTCAATAGCAATATAAATGACACTAATAGAGAAAACCAATGTTTTATCATCTAATTTAAATATAATACTGTCCCTTTCTTCTTTGCTCATTTTGATTCGGTTATCAGAAGACCAGCTGTATAAATTGGAAGTAATGAATTTGTGAAGGTGTGTTAAAATTCCTGTATATGAAACTAATCTTAAACAAGTGAATTCTAATAAAGTACCTCAGGTATTCATTGATCAGTGAATCAACTGGATTTCCACATTTAATGAAGCATCTGTTAAGAAGGATTTGCTTCTTCTTCCACATATTTTTAACAATTAAATAAACCATGCATTTTAAACGTTATGTTTTAATGTTACATTATTCAGGAAACACCTGGACTTAGAACCCAACGAGTCTTGTCGCAATTAAAGTAATTCCTTTCCTCCACAGCCAGCCACTAATGGCACTTTACTGTTCTGTGCATCCTGGATGTAGACTGCATCCCATTTAACTTTTAATGGATGACATGGAGCCAGAGGGCTTTTAAAAATCAATGGAGAGAACATGACTCAAGAGAACAGTAACTTTAATATTATCAAACTTGTTAAAGATGTTACAGTTGAATGTTCCTAGTCTGTGAAAATTATCTTTCTTTTTCAAGAAAGTGAAAAAAAAAATGCTAGGAAACGCTGACCTTCTAGTATATTAGTACTATGAATGGTACAGCATTAAGCTAGAAATTTGATCATTACCAAAAGTGAGGGGTATGGTACCTTGGTCTAATTCATCAAAAACATCAAGTTTTGCTAACAACAACAAAATCACGTAAAGGAATAAAAACCAACACTCTGCATGATGGATCAAAGCAGTTGCACAAATGATACTGGGATGGCAGGGAAGGGAGGTGTGGGCATTTGTGCTCTTGGAAACACAAACAGTTTTGCTTTTTAAGAAAAAAAGAAAGATCTCTTTCAGACATCCTGCCAGGAGCAAGGGATGGCTAGTCAGTACACAAACAGTCAGCAGGTGTTACATCCAGGGAAAGGCTAAAACAGTTGGCTCCTTTGATAGGAAAAGTTTATCAATACACTCTTCCAAGCAGTAGTGTCACATGAACACAGGCTTCTACAGATATGAACCAGCTGATTTGTTTTCTATGGGCAGCAATAAATATAAAATCTCTTGTCTCACCTTATGTAGGCACTGACACTTCATTCAGGGAAGACTGACTGAAATTTGCCTAGCAAAAAATGCTATGGGGCCATATAACATTCTCTTAATATCTTTTTTCATCCAAGTGTCATGAAGATGCAAAGGACAGCATCGTAAGCATATACATTTGGTAAACACTGCCATTTGCAGTACCCCTCTATTCTGTACTAACATTTATATTGCAGGCAGAGGTATACATCATGCCTGTTAACATGGGTGATGACCACACAAGACATGAACCAAGGCTAACATGATGTATGCAGTCCCAGATTTTCCTGTTTTTATTCTACAGTACTAGTCTTGAGGCAGACATACAAGCATATTCCTTATATTGCGAAAAAAAGCACTTGCTTGAACAGAAGAGAGTTTATTACTCCACTTTTAAAGGGGGATGGAGAAGTAGGATAGGACTGAGGGGTATAGCATCAGCATATAGCAGAGGAGATGCTGACCCTATGCATAAGACTATGTGCTGCTGTACAGAATAAGATAAGGGCCTTGATTCTCAGCTCCTGAAATTAATCAGATTTTGAGGCCAGAAAGGGAGACCAGAGGGCCAGATACATCTTTCTCAGAGTCTCTAAGGAGCTGAGAGACTGCTCGACTAGGAACACTAACAATTGTTGCTATTACACTTTTTGTTGTTGTTATTGTTCTTTGGATGGTTTCCTTTCTCATATTCTTCAGGACAATGACTGATATTTTTGCACAAAAGTGGTTTTAACACCCATTATCCTGAGTGTTAGGAGGGATAACAACATGGACAGTTGAGGTCACGGCGTTCTGACTCTCGTTATCATGGAAAACATCAGAGTCCCACTCAGGGACTAGGGCTTATGTTAAAAGAGGAGGCTTTCACTCTCATCACTCCTGCAGTGTCCTAGAACCTACTGCTTCTCTGTACAGTACAAGCTTCTACTGCATATTGTGAATTGTGAAAAAGATTTCACACATATAATCATTTCTGACGAGCCTGCATGTTACAAAGACTGATTCAATAGAAACGCAGATCCTGATTCCACTGCCTTCCCCATGCAGGTAACTGTCCCAGAGTAGCTGTTAAGTCAGTATGTGAGTTTCTACTTTGCTTTAGTAGGTTCTTAAAAAAAATAAAAAATCCCAGAGAAGTCTTACAATTGAATCTCTTAACAAACCTTCTCATCTCCCACTGTGAAGGTAACCATTTGCTGGAAAAATACCTGTGGTCTGCAGATGGCCAATTCTCAACAGAATGAAAATAGCACAGTGTTCATTTGTTATTACTTTGGTTTTACTGAGAAGCTAGGAAAAATAGTAGGGAATAGTTGACTTTTTTTTGGTCTTTTCTTCAGCTCTGCATATAAGTGTAGTTAGAACACTCACTTTCAATGGCTCAGGAATATTCAGAAAAAGTGTGGAAAAATAAGAAATGTTCTCAATAATTCCTGAAGCTACAAGTACAACAGACAAACTACTTTATATTAACATAGACTCAACAGCATGACTTTTTATGTTTTCAGAGTCCCATACAAGAGAAAGCCATCTCTGGATTATTTTAACAAGATTTTGTGTTAGGCACCTGGTTCTCAATAATCTTTCTTAAGCTAAGCTTTTTATCACCATGATAAAAAAAAAAAATAACCTTTTCAATTAGATGTTTCCTGTGCCATTTGCTTCTATTGTCATGTTCTTTTTCATGCATATTATAACCTGACAAATGCAGCAGCATTTTGCTAATTCAGATTAACGACTGGGAGACCTATTGTAAATGACTCTATTTTGTGTACGAGTCAAGTAAGTGAACAAGTACAATGACAAAGCAAAGTACCTTGTGTGACACATTGTTTTTGTTCACTTATTTTGACAACTGCTATGTAATTTTGTAATGCTTCATAATGTAATATTGTCTGTTTTGCAGAAGTAATGGAGTTGTATGACTTTGATCTTCTAATGAATAATTAAAATAAATATACTTTTTTGTTTGCAAAACTCATTCTTTAAATTTCCTTCTCAACTTTAAGTTATTCTCCTATTTAAGCCCTTGCCTGGAAGTAAGGGAGACAAAGATATTTTGCATCTGAATTTTATAGCATGTATGCTAGAGAAATTCTGGCTTATCACAAATAAATGTTATAACTACAATCTTTCTCCTACTGCGTCATTTTATAGGTGAGTTTAATCTTACTGAATCTCCGAGAGGTGCAATGACATGCATCAGCTGCTGGTATGTATAGTTTCCATCTGGGATGGCTGAGAACACTTGAGTGGTAGCCTTAAAACTGAACATACCTTTAATATTTGTACTTAAGTGTTTGCAAGGTTTGTGGATATGTGCTGACATCATCGATACTTTATGTAAATGTGAGGTGCCATTATCATGGCAATATTGATGACAATAATAGATTGTGAAAAAGACTGGTACCAGAAATTATTAAAGAAAGTGTAAAGAGTCATTTACTTCCTAAAATTAATAGAGAGTGGTCAAATAGTTATGCATATAAAGAACTGATGGTTACATTTAACTAATTTACTAGAATTTTAACAGCTATCAAGTTTGAAAAGAAGTTAAAAATGTATTTAGCTAAAGAAGCATGTTTATCCATTTCATGATTCTTTATCTGGACTACTGTGCATATATGTCATTACAAAAATAAGGAAATCACATTGTGTCATAAGGTAGTAACTAAGAATATGGGTTCTGTTTTTTTTTTTTTTTTTTTTTCTTTTTTTTTTTTTTTTTTATTATGGTAAAATATACAACTTTTTTGAGAAACTTAAAGTTATTGTTCTCTTCAAACATGTTTATCTGCAAGTCAATGAAACAGTTATTTTATGATGAACAATTTCAAATCTATAACATTTATTGTAATGTTAAACAATAGAATGCAATTACAAAAGGCAACCACTGCTTGTTTGTTTTTTGTTATATGAGCTATTTCCATTGGAGACATACCTTTACCAAAAAAGGGAAGAAAACGTCATTAGTTGTTTTTTCCTTTTTCTTTCAGATTGTAGACAAAGGAAGAATGATGACATCCTGATCAGTCTAACGTAACATATGTAAAGTAACATACAGTAACAAGACAGCTTGCTTAAGTTAGCTTGTACCAAGCCAATGTGAGGTGAGGCGACTATTAATCATTTGTCGATGACTGCAGGCCCTTATCAGCCTCTTATAGATACAATGAACTTTATATCACATCCACCAGTGGCAAAGCTACAAGGGATTTAAACCACAGTAGTGTGACACTTTTTATAGATAAAACATAAATCTAGACAAAAAGTGAGCCTGATTTGCATCATCTATTTCCATTTAGCAATTTTAGTAAACACTTTATAATACTGTTTTTCCTTAAGATTTTAGGGACCTAGTGTGTTCCTTAGTTTTAAGAGGTTTCTTTTTTATTTGTAACAAAATCACTGATGGAAACTAATTTAAACACAAAAATTTCATGGAAGAAGCAACAGACTTGCATGTATGGACAAGATAAATTGAACTTATTTTATGAGTCATCTACTGGACTGGCTTGACAATGGTACTGAATCCTACCACTGCAGAGCAACCGTAATGCTCACTGCTCATAGCGAAAATTATGGAGATAATAATATGCAAAGCAGGTCAGAGAATCATGGAGAAGAACAAGACACTGGACAGGGTAAATGGGAACTTGGCAAATGACATCACATAGCTTCTTCAATTTCTTGCTTGAATTTCAGGGCTGAAAAATCTACATCATCAGCTGCAGATGCACTCTCAGTGTTAACAGGGAATCATGATCACCCAGCAGGTCCTACAGTGAGGCCAGCTCCAACATACAGGGCTGAATGGGTGGGTACACTATATTCAGATGCATTCAAAACACTTTCACATACCAGCCAGGCAAGTGTGAGCTTCCAGCACTCCAGCTCTGGGCTGGAGCTGGTAAGGGACTACAGTCCTATTTACTCCTAGTAATTCTGTGCAGGCAGCCCTGACCAAGCCCACAGCAGAGGCACAGACTGTAGTTCAAAATATCAGTTTTCATTGACTGATACACCAATTAACTTCTGCATTTTCCAGCCACCTTTGGAAAACCCATCAGCTCCACGTATATAGAGCAATTTGGGGAGGCTGTTGATTTTAGAGCCATTAACATATGAAACCTGCCAGCCAATAATATGAACAACAAATTGAAGTTCAGATTAACAAAAAAAAATTATGAATGAAACATATCTTGATCACTCGTTCTTTGGTTTGAGACCACTGACAAATAGACTTTCTCATAAAATGAAGCCTGTGCTGTATGTGCTATTCTTACATTCTTGGACATAGTCCAAATTAGGTAGATATTTACTATCATCATTATCTTCATGCCCACAATTCACTATGGGAATACATTTATTTATTTATTTTTAACATGTAAAATCAAATGTCTGGGTGAAATCTAACTGAAAATTTGCCTATGTACATTTTATATGAAATTACTGAAGTAAAATACAATTCCTGTGAAAGGATACCCAAGGAAGTACTGAAATATTTATGACCTACCGTAGCGTGGTTTCTGGGGAACAGCTGTTTGAACTTCAGAGGAACAAATTTAATTTGGTAGAGTGGGAAGAGTTGAGTAGGATGCCAGCTGAGGAGCTGGTGAGGCAATGCTTATAAAGAAGATTTCATCTTAAAAAAAATCTCTTTCTCAAAGATGGAAAATCAGCTTTTATCAGAAATAAATTTTCTGAAGAGCATCTGTAGTTCAGAAAATGTATTCATAAAATTAGGCTCAAGTGATCTTTTTTATAGAATAGTTCCACATTTTGCAGATCACTATGACTGAGATTCCTTTTCAATATTAATTTTCTTTCAGCATTTCCTTTAATGAAACTTCCAAACTTTCTATAACACACAAATATTTGAAGGACAACGCTGCTTAAATGCTTACTAAGTAGATGCACAGTACATAGCAGCTTCCAGCCCCTGCACTGGAGGAAGAAGTACCAAAGATAATTAGACTCCTATTTGGAGGGAAAAGAGCTATTTTGAAGTTCAGCTAGGACCATACAGCAAGTCAGCCTGTGGGAACTGCATAGCTAAGGCTCATCTGGCTCATCTGGCTCTGTAGCCTCTGCAGTCAGCCTGTCTCCTTTCATTAACTGGTTCTGTGCCTTGCAAAGCAGCGTGATGCGGGGGTGATTTGTACTGCAGCAGCAGTATTCTTGGCAGACTTATGACCTTTACCCAGTGGAACCAATGGAAAATGAGTCTAGCTGGGTCTTTTTATTGACTGCATTTCCATTATCTTCACAGGTGCTTTCTTTCTTGGCTTGTTCTTTTATCTTATTATGGACAGAAACTACATTTACTGGACAATAGCTGCCACATTGCTCTCTTTTCATTTCCCAGAAAATATCACGAATACACTTTTTAAAGTTACGTCAGACCTGTTGAATTCTTTATCACTTTTAAAAACAAACTCTTTGTTGTTTTAGCAAGTGCATCATTTAAATGTCTTCATACCATGGTATTTCTACCCACTGATCCACATAGAATATACCAATTTTTCAAATATTGTCCTGTGTGTTCCTCTACATAGCTACAGTAGGCTCACAAAGATTTAGATATTTTTTACTTGCCTGTACATTACCTATGAAAATTGGCTTTTAAAAAAAGCTCAGGAATTAAGTTACAGAATTGCCATTTATTTTATCCCTCTCTCATTTAGGTACATACGCTATATAGAAAACATTATTCAGTTTTCCATTACAAATGAAAAGTAATGATCTGAATGATGGTATTCCAGTCATATCTTCTCTGGTTTTAATATCATGATGCAAACTGACCTCATAATTTTGTCATCTTCTGTATTTACAGCCCAATAATACTTTTCTGGCAGTTCACAAGGGCTACTGAATTTATGAAGCAAGTATTCAGGTATTTTACGAATACTTTGCCCACATTTCTCGAAAATGACTTTACATAAATACAGAAATTTAAGTCTAGTGTGTGTATTGGATTAAAATAGCATAAGAACTAAGTTATAATTTATATTATTTTGTTTTAGATTTTATTATATGGAAATGCAAGTTTTCATTGTTGACCATATTAACTTAATATGCTGAAATGCTTTATTTTTACAGATAATGGTGTTTATTCTCTTTTTCAGTATATAAAATGTACTGAGTATAAAATTGCTTTAACACATGCATAAAAGTAATAAAACCCAACTCAACCAATCTATGGGTAAAAAGCAGAAAAACAACACAGCTTGTGCTAAAATACAGGCTATTCTAATATCATCAGAATTATGAAATCACTTCTGGAATAGAGTTCTCAACCAATTGTCAGTCACAAGGTACCTGATATCTTAATCTGTGGACTGTAGTCAAGTGTCTCCATCCACTTCATCCATTTTAACAATTGTGATAGAGACAGATTTTCTGATAAGTAGCAGCCAAGTTAGAGAGGTTTTCTAGACTGACATCAGCACGTAGATTTACATATGAAATGGAACAGGAATCCAGGACTGCACTTTAACTCCAGTAATATACTATGTGCACCAAGAAACATATGCTGCAATAACTGACACATCTGGGTGAACTTGCACAGCAAGTTTCATATCGTTCACTCCATAAAATCTAACAAGAAGATAATAAAAATGTGGATGGAAGTGAAACAAGTGACTGAAAACATCTATGTGAGGAGAAATACATATTATGCTGCACAACTGACTTGCAGTACATGATCATAAAATTTCACACTGTTGATATCCTGAAAAAAAGCAAGCAAACTCTTTCATGGTCGTATCTGAAATGTCCTCTCCTCATAATCCTCCCAACATCCATGCATTGTCCAGCTAAAATCTGGACATGCAAAATCCATGTTAATCACTCCAACTGAAAGTGAAGCAGGACTACTTTTAAAAATAAGTACGCCTCCTGTTCAGGCTGTTAAAAAATTGGCAAAGTGATGCTGCAGTTTCACAGGTAGAAGGCAGTTCTAAAACAGAACAATTAATTTTGGTTGTCTCAAGTTTCATCACTTCTCTTTAGCCACCCTCTCCTCTTGTCTTCAAATCCCTATCTTATCTTATGATAAAGTCACAGGGATTTGGTGCGGACTCAAAACAGGTAAGACTAAAACAAAACAGGTAAGACTAAAAACTTGACAGTCAAAATACATTGGCAGGATTTGTCTGAACTATCCCACAGTGTTACAACATAGCAGCCTCTCCTGACTGGGTTATCTATTGAAAAGTCCTGTTTAATTAAGGAACGATAATTTTTTTTTGGTAACAAATGGATTCCCTGACATCTAGAGTCACATGCAGAATTTTACTTCAGAACCTTCAAAGCACAGAGACAGAGAGAGAGGGAGAAAGAAACAGGTGAGAGTGTATATATGTCAGCTGAAGAAGATTTGCTGAACCACGCATCAAAGCAGGTTTAGGAGCCAGGCCTGTGCCGGCTAATTTAAATACACAGAGGTACATCCAAACCATGCAAAATCCAGCTCTGCATTGCGGGACAATGTAGACATACTGCAACCTGTAGTCTATGACTAAAAAGAGCAATAGGAAAGCCCTCTGAGAGGAGGCTGCAATTGAAAAGAGATTAAATCCAAAAAGTCACATTTAGTATTCAGAGCACTCCACTTTAATTCTTACTGCCTGGGCTATACATGGAGTCTTACCGTGAGTTGGAATGAGAAAGTGGGCTCATTTCTTTCTGATAGTGATGCTCCTGACTGATGGGCTATAGAAAACAAAAAATAACAATGAGAAAATAACTTTGCAAATATACTTTCAGAATGTTCAGAAGTATGTAAGAGATCCTTTACAAGTATACACATTTGAAGCTTCTGATATTGGAATTTTACAGTCTTTCATCTTATCTGTGAAATTTAAAAGGGATATTTGGATCCTAACTGTGCAAAGTTAACAGATGATTCTTGTGTGGGTGGAAATACGTATGAATTAAGGAGTTGACCACACAGTCATTTCTCTACTGTCTGTGGGAGGGCGGGGACATAGTCGGGAAACAGAGAGGGAAGGGTGGCAAAGTTTTGTCTGTTAGATGAGTCTGGGTTGTATGTATACAGGAAGCATGGTGCAGGGACACTTCATTGTACCTGTGCATACCCAACCATTCTTAAGGCTACACACCCCTGAGCCAGAGCTGATAGGGCTGGTAGGCATGGCTCGTACCTTCTCAGAAGCACTAGGGGGAATGTTAGTGGTCCCACATGAAGGCTGCTGAAGCACACATGCTTAATAGAACTGCTGATTTGAAACCTGGATTAAGCTGTTCATGGCTTAATTACTAACAGTGGACTGTATGAATATTCATAAAAAAGCATGATTATTAAAAAAAAAAAATCAAATCTTACCTGCTTAATGTAAGAATGTGCATCTAAAAGTTTGAAATTACATTATTTGGTGTTTATGGCACTAAAACAGCTATTTGCCATAAACACCAATATTCATAAACTCATAAAAATTCAAGAATTCTAAAATTCAAAAATATATTTTGTCTCAATATATATGCTTCCAGAGAAGACCCCCTCACATTATCCCCCACATCAAAACCAGCTCTAAACAAACCACTGAAGCAATTGCAGGAATAAGTGAAAACACAAGCACAATTTAAAAATACTTGTACGAATTAGTACATACAATGGCTAAAAATAAATACTAAGTATTATGAAAGGAACTGTATTTTTACAGAAATCAATAAAAAAATCAGTACATTCACATGGTTTCAGGAAGTCCGGAGGGATGTTGTAAAATATATGCTCAGGATGAATGACATCCTAATTACTACCAAATATGAGTCACTGCCTGGTCGTGGATAGTGCAATTCCCACATGATGGCTAGTAGAAGACTGAGGATGAGACAGAAAGTGAATTAGTCAGTCTATGAACCAGAATATCTGTCTAAATAATTTTTAGTCTCATTTCATAGTAAGGAATAGTCTGCCTTAGTTTTGCAATTTGACTTGATGTGAATAGATCCCTCCAGGGGTTGTCAAACTGAGCTCTCAGCTGGAATAATTCTGGGTTTAAATATCACTCCTCTTGTCTGTCAGACTTCACTTCTGCCAGAACATTTTTGTGTTAAGTGGCTTTCTTTTTTGAATCGTCACAATGGAGGTCAGAAGACCTTCCCCAAATTAGGCGTGAACTTGGAAATCTCAAAGGTTTTTCAGGTCAAACCTGATTAAATTGACTTTACATTTAGGAAGTTGCTTGGAGAACAAGTAATATTACTGCTCTGTGAGTACTCCTTACTTGAAAGACAGGTCTTAGTGGTGAGCACATGTTGATAGTAGAGCATTATTACCACTTCAATCTCTTGGATTCATCAGTGAACAATCCAAAAGAATCTTCATTCTCCTTTGCATTTCTGACTGAGAATCAGGGAGTATATGCAAGAAGATATCCTGAATTCTCTTATATGTGATATTGGTCCAAAATTTTTGTGTTATATTTAAAGTGATGTCTGAAGTTGTCTGGAAACAGCTTGCCAAGAAGCTGAATGTGCCATTTCCCCGATAGGGCAGGAAGATCTTACTGGATCTTTAGAACAGAGCAAAACATTAAAGTAGAATTGTTTTCCAAGCATTGCAACGTTCCTTGGATAATAAGCATATGTGTAGATATAAACTAACATTATACTCTGCAATATACAGAATTGTCTTTCATATTGTTGTAAAGATAGTGTTTAACTTCACAGACCTTGAAAATTAAGAAAATTCAGGTAAGACTCCGTCAAACACTGTATTTTAAAATATTTAGTCCTACAAATATATATTATGAATTTGGAACTTTGCCCTGTGCCCCACACACTTTTTGCAAGGATTTGCAGCTCCTACGAAGTAATTTATTTTATTTTTTATAGAAGCTGTTTATATTTATAGCTGGGTAATGTATAATATTCAAAACTATTTTATTCCTTTCTGTCTGTCATAGTTTACAGCAGCTGCTAAACAATTTCCATTTCAACAAATTCTCCTGATAGTACATACTGAGTTTTTGGTAAACTATCATAGGTTGTAAAGTGCAGTTTTAGTATATCGGTTTTATAGTTTTTAAGGATATCTGTTCATCTGTTCTAACTGCAGCTTAACAGTATGATTGATCTATCTGCCTTTACTTCAGAAGGGTTTCTGAGTTTCATTAGTCAGTACTAAGTGCAAAATTTTCAATGAATCTGGAAATCACACTAACAGTGGCAAGTGATGGAAAAAAATAACCTTACCAAAATGTATTTTATATATAAAATATTATTTTTATATGTATGTTCACTGTCTAACATGATTATATCCTGCACTGCCTTACAAAATATTTTATGTATTTCAAAATGAAAGATACACAAAAATCTGCCGTCTGGTGGTGCTGTTGCCATAGATTCCAACAAGGGACAAAAAGGTTATATAAAATGAATGAAAATTTAGAATAAAAAAACTCCGTATTTATCTTCTTATCTTTGAAGTCCATAAGATAAAGCAGAGTAGATATTACTGATTTAAATAATCAAAAAGATACTATCTTGAAACACATGTAAGCATGAAAGGTTAATTATGACAAGAATTTCAAACTGTCTTTAATTTCTTAAGCTACTACATGAGGATTACTTCTATTTCTTTTTTGTACAGCTGAAATCATTTGCAAAAGCAAGATTGCTACAGACACATACAAACTTTTCTTCAGTTTGCGCATGTCATTTTGGGATTGGTCATTTGCAAATTCTCTCGAGTCAACTTGCATGATGGTAATAGTAAAAATCAGTGGACATAAATTTGCTTTTCTTGTACATATAAGTATCTTAACATATATAAGAAACACCTCTGAATAAAAACTGGAAGCTAAAAAAATGACAACTTTACTCATTTTAGATCTTACAGCAGGATCCTGCATGGTGGAAGACCGAAATACAGGACAAGCAACCTTTGAACGTGATCTAATCACACTGGATAGGCTAGTTATGTAGACTACCTATGCATACACACATTTACTGCACATGTGAATGCTAAGTGTGGAGGTTTTCTGAAAATAACTATATGAAATTACCTGACAGATTTATAGATTTGTAAGCCAACAAAAAAACACAGCTATATCAAATTACAATTTAAATGACTAAACACTTTTATCTAAACACTTTTTTAAACTAATGTTACTAGTCTGAAACATACAGAAACTGATCAAGGCAGTGACATTAAAGAACTGTTGCAATCACATTAGGCTTCACTAAATACCAGAGCAGTACATTTCATTTTAAAAGATCATTTTGTTTCAGTCATGTAATTTGTATTAGCCAAAACTGACTTGCCTAAATATTCTTATCAACTTCCTTATAATTAAGCTAGTCCAGTTAATAAGATATTCTTATTAACTATTCTCTTCACTTAATTGAGTTCCATTTGTCTAGTCTTGCAGACATACACCGTTTGATTCTACATAGTGAGTACTAAGTAACTGCATCAGAAGTATGACAATGTCAACTAAATGCACGATGTTGACATATCTCAAATAGCTAAAGCCAATTATTAATTTTATGATGGCCTTAAAAATATTACTCAGTAAACCAAATTCTTCTTAGTATAATTACCCACACATCAATACAACTCTTCTCATTCAAATCCTTCATTTACTAGTGCACCACAAAGTTCCAATGCTACGTTGGTCACTCATTATGAAAGATTGCTACTACAGGCCTCTATTGGGCCCTATAGGTCCCTGGAGATAATTTGCAGTTGACATTTCAAAGCATTTCAGAACATTTACCCTACAATAATTTAATTGAGGCAACACAGCAGCATTTACTCTTCTCACATGGGACCTGCCTCTGAGAGTTATGTGCTTTACTTAAACCATATTCATTGCTTATTATTGTTTCACCTATAATAAAATAAGAACTATGTTGCTGTGATATAAATGGAGTATGAGGTTATCTAGTTTTACAGCAGCGCCTGTGAATACCTTCATATAGCTGGAATGGTATTCTATGACTTCATACAATCAATACTCTCAGTAGTCTACAACAAATACACTCTTGCTTCATATAACAGTGCTCTGTCACATAGTGAAGGTGTGTGATTTTGCACCATTTTGTGCCAGGACAAGTAATGATACAACGTGTAAAATGAAGAAGGATCACATCAAGTGTTCAGAACTACTGCAAGCTTCTTTCCACTATTCTCCTGCTTCAGTCCCTTAAACAGTTAGCTGTTCAGTAATGCGCCTTTATCATTCTAAGAAGCAATTATTTTCCATTACTCATACTATAATGCAATTGCTGACTGGTATATATGGGTTTCATTCATTTTGAAACTATTTTTAAGTGCTATATCATACACACCTGCAGGTTGTCAGATGCTATTGTGACAAGCTGTAACGCCTACATGATTATTCAGAATTGCAGGAAATAATATATATAATGGATTTGCTCTTTTTCCATGGTGGTCCCATAGAATCTGCAGGAAGTGCATGTTTTGTTTGTGTGTTTTACTTGTCGAGTTCTAAAAAATACTTGGTAATGATAACTTAAATTGCCAAGCTACTCCAAGAAATATTATATTCAAGACCCCTGAATCTCAGAATTAATAGGAACTGTGTAAACACTCAGAGAATTTTACAGAAACCACTGTAGGATTAGACTTACTGGTGGGAAACAAGAATTCCAGGTTGCTGTATCATCACTGCTTGTACTTATGCTAACATTGCAGTTGTCTATCTGTGATGCGCTTAGCCCATGAGAGATCTCTGTATCCCTTAATTCTTCATTTTGTTGCCTCTTCATGCTAGCCAGCATTTGTAATTCAGATACACTCAGTCTACTTGTCTGGTAGTTTTTCCAGTCATACTCCTATGAAATAAAATGGAAAAGTCAACAATATAGACCGGATGATGGAATAGAATATGTGAATGAAATGGACACCTTGGGGGATCTTTTGGGGAATCTTCAAGGAGCTACAATACTTAAAGAGAAACAAGATTTTTATTAGAAAATATTAGTTAATAGATTTTTGTTCAGCCATGAAGATGAAGCATATTTACATATCGTTACAGGAAGGAAGAAGAGTAAAAATATTATTATGTACTGCAGTTTGGATCCAGAGTATTTGGTAAGTTGCTGTTCCATTGTAATTAAAAACATTGATTATTATTTTTAATAATAATATAAAAGCAGAATCCGCAAAGTTTGAAAATCCAGTAGTTAAAATTGCTTAAACATTAAATGCAAATCTTGAAATAAGCCCAATAACATAGTTATAGTATCATAAAAACCATCAATATAATACTTAGTTATTTCTCAAGTACAGAATAAAATTTATTTGGAATGCTACATCACAGCACTAAATTTTAAAAATTATTTTGGTAACTTGCTAGTGTATACATTTGAAAATAAATGCCACTTTAATTTTTCTTTATGCTCACTGGTTAAATTGTTAATGTAACTCTAATTGTTATATCTAATTTGATCCACAGTCCAAAAGCCTATCTAATGCAAAATGCTCACTTTCACTAGACAGATTATGAGATAACACTCTTCAAACAGGAGGTTATTTTAAGTGACACAGTACTTTTTTCTGTTTTGGGAGTTCCACATACCTTAATGAAA
>CM021742.1:12854633-13002052 GCA_011075105.1 Heteronetta atricapilla
TCTATATCTATATCTATATCTATATATATATATATATATATATATATTTTTGGCGTGTCTTCAGTATCAGACCAAAACCAGATAATGAAGGATTAGAAAGATACTGCATTACGTATTTACTTATTTACTTATTTCCCCATTGCAAGTTTAAGTGGGGATATGGCCATAGTTTCATTCACAGTACTGAACTGCATAGGATGTGTAATACCAAGCACAATGGAAATAAATTTTGAATCAAGGACAGATTCAGGAACCTTTCTCTTTTAGTAATACATGTAATCACATCATGCAATGAAAAGAACCTTGATTTCAGCTCAAGCTCTAGAATACTTTACTAAGTATTTTCAAGAATGAAAGCATATAGTATAATTTTATTTATTCATGGCTACCATAAAAGAAATCAACAATTATTACCAAAATAGCATGTAAAATAATACTTGCTATTTTAATTCTAGGTAAGAATTCAGTAAATGTTACTGCTGAAGACTAAGGGTGTGGGAGTAGCACTTATGTCATACATTTTTGACATTTTAAGTATCTTATTCTGACTACCATGATACTGGAGTCATAGAATCACAGAATACTGCAAGTTAGAAAGGACCCCAAAGGATCTTTGAATCCAACTCTTGCCTTGACACAGGATTACCTAAAAATATGTCTATCAGATTTCTCTTAAAGCCATCTATGGCAAATAATGGTCAGAAAGAAAATTAGCACTGAAATAACAAAGTAAACAACATTTGAAGGCAAGTGTGCCTGCAAGATGACAATCAGCAGGTAAATATATCACGTAAAGCAGGATTTATGATTGAAGGGTGCTCAAATGGAAACAGTTGTGCAAGTATGCAAATCTTTGTGAAAAAGATCATTAATTCTAAAGCCTACTGCAAACATTTTGCATTTTTTACCATGTATCTCAAATTCTTAGTTAGATGTCTTTGTAAAGGTCATTTACAGATTTTTCTACAGTCATCTAAAGCACTTGGAAACTACTTCTTCACACAGATAAATACAGTCTGCCATTTTGTCTGTAGCATGAGCTACCATGATTACCACAGCCACCACCCCTTTTACCTCTGCCTTTTGAGCTCAAAGCTTCATTCCTGAATCCTTTGATTACTACCATTTTTAATCCCACAGTAATAAATGACATTTTCTCTAGACCTTACTAAATGTAAGTTAATAGTTCAGCTACTATTAGTTTTTTGTTCTCTACACATCAAGCTTGCTATGTTTTGTCTGGAAAGTCTGATTTGCTTTGATGCATTAGTATTCTACCAGACCTAACAGCTGTTAAGATTTTCATTGATCTTACTGAAGCTGCTGATTTCCTGTTAATTTTCCTATACAGAAGCCTTCTGTATTTCGTTTATTTGATCACTATAAGAGAAGCTCCTGCTTATCTTTCTTACCTCATATAGGAACCTATTGGTATGCAGTCATTAAAATGACAGAATGAACTAGCACCAGAATGCAGAATAAAAACACACAGAATTGAAAGAACATTTTTCTCATCCTTCTTTTTTAATAAAGGCAAAACATTTTCCAAACCTGAGAGTCTTTTCTTTAAAATTTATAAAGAAAGATGTATAGATTTGGGGAATTTTTACAAAAGAACTTAAAAGATTTGATATTTCAAATTGTCTTTCTGTTTTCTTTTCCGGTAACAGTCTTGCTCTAGAAATACTGTATTCAGAAAGGAGAAGGAAATGACAGTTCTCCATCTTTAACATCCTTTACAATAAATTCATTGTTTTAAAAGGGAAATAGTTTGGACTATATATACTGTAGCTTCAGATGATGACTACAAAAAAATCCTCTTCAGACTTTTTACATAGTCTTAGCTGCTTTTCAAAGACAGAATTTGTAAATTGAATTTAAGATTAAGTTCACTTTGTAATTTAGGAGAAACTTTTGATGTAAGAAATAAATTTGCAGTACTTATAAATTTGTCTAAAATGAATATTTCATTTAATAATTAAAAGCTTATCTTGTCTTTTTGCATATTCTCCCCTTATGATAAAAAAGCATTTTTATTAAACTCTGAAAACTTTTGCTAGATTGACAAAACCTGTTGTTTAAATGATTTTTTTTTTTTTCACATACAATGACATTTGCATTCTTCTAGGTTCAAATGATTTATTCAGAATTGTTTGAATGTAGTTATATGTGTGGAAAAGTTTAATTACCAGCTATCTACATGGTTGCGATATTACCCAGAGGGCTGTACTTCTTTCTTAATTAAAAATATTTGAACTTAATAATAGAGAACTCTATTAAAACATGAATAAAACATTGCAAGCAACCAGGTCCTTAAAGTGTGTTAAGCAGTTAGCAAATCGATTGCAGTAAGAGCTGATTAAGCATTTTTTCTTTACCAGTCCTCTGCACAAGCAGATTAGAAGACTACTTCTGTGTAAACTCTCACTCTAATACTATTACAAAACTATCCTATCATACATAATTCTTAAAACAATGAACGGTGTTTCAAATGGAAATAAAATAATTACATGCTCACAGCCAACAAAAATCTCCAGTGCTGCTTTACTGCAGTTAACAATATTATGTCAGCACTTCTTTTTCTGAAACTTGTAGGAACCTAGAATACTAGCTTCTCCCACCAAAACTGCTCCAGTAGATAAAAAAAAAAAAGAAAGAAAGAAGCCTTATATGGGTAAAAAAAAAAAGAAAGAAGCCTTATATGGGTATGTGATCAGAAGAAGACCATACTCAAATAGCTTATTATATTCATTTTTAAAGTATTGGAAATATTTTAATAAAAAAATTAAAAATAGCATGTGTTTGACTGTATTCAGTAAATGCTAGTTGGACACACTTTCTAATGATATAAACAACCATTGCTTGGAGGGCAGTCAGTAGCACTCAAATTTGGCTTCAAATCTGAAGGATGACCTAGTACAAAAAGAAGTAGGAAAGAACTCCAAAAAAAAAAAGCTTCTGGATGGGAAGAAATATTACTTGATTTAATCAAGTATGAGAGTTAAATCCACCAGATACTTTCATCTTATATTTTTCAGCAGTAAAGCAGATCTGTCCCACCTCAGTTTCTATACATTGATGATAGGCTTTGTTCTTGCTTTTTTGCAAGCAACAAATGACATGCAACAGATTTAAAGCTACAAGTCAGTGTAATATAGCAATAGTTCTGCTGTCTAATTTAATAATCAACTATCTGTTGAGTAGAGAAAAATGACAGCTCTCTTCCTTCATGCTTTAAAGCAAAACCTCACAGAAAAGTTGTAAAACATATTGAACACTTTAAAAACTAAAGAAAATCTGTCTGGCAGGAAAGAAAACATATGGAGATTTTTTTTTTTTTTTTAAAAAAAACTTTACAATCTATTTCATAGAATCATAGAATGGTTTGGGTTGTAAGTGACCCCAAAGATCATTTAATTCTAGCCTCCCGGCCATGGCCAGAGAAACCTTCCCCTAGACCAGATTGCTCAAAGCCCCATCCAACCTGGCCTTGAACACTTACAGGAAAGGGACATCCACATCTTCTCTGGGCATTTGTCTCAAAGGTACCCAAGGTCACACATAACTTTTTATTATTTTGACATTCTTACTTTAGCATCAACAGGGAAATGAGCAAGAAAGATCTAATAGATCTTCTCACCAGTTTTCTGATCCTATTACAACCATCTTACTTTTCAAGTCAGCACATTGGCCAGTACCTTGTACTTCACACTGTAAAAGGATCGTGCATATCAACTATGAAGTTTCACATTTTTTGTTTCACTATAGCCAGTTTAGAGGTGCTGAGCATCATGCAGTTATAAAAAAAATGATGAATTGTCCAGCTATTCCCCTCCTTTCTTTTCCATTTTTTTTTCTCTTTTCTTTCATTTCCTTTCCTTTCTTCCTTCCTTCTCTTTTGTGGGAAGAGAATTCTAGAACCTTTGTCCTGGTCTGATGCCCCAAATTCAATATTCACAGTTAGCTGCTGTGTGGTCCTCAGTAGCTATAGCAGCCAGAAATAGGTGTTGAAATCATTCTGCAAGATGTCCCTGTCACAGCAGTAGCAGTGTTGTCCCATGGAAATAGTCACTCATGCTTCCCCTTTCATGGATGCCATCAAATCTGATAATTAAAATTAATTGCATCAACAAGTAATAGAATCACCATGGACTAATATTCCAGCAGCAGAATGACAGCAAATCCCCCTGACTGGAATGAGGACTGTGATATTCTAAAGGAGATCAGACAAGCAGCAAGGACATAAAACACAACAATGATGGAAGACGTCCATTTCCATCATGCTAACGAGGTAAATGTCATGTTTCAAGATGTACTGTAGTTATTTTTTTTTTTCCCAAAGCATACATAACTGTTTCATTGAGCCACAAAAAAGAGATGCATCTATCCATTTGGTCTGCAGTTGGTGAAGATACTATGGCCCCAAATAACTTAGGTTAATGATCATGCATCAGCTGGATTCAATATCCTTGGGTCAAAAAAAGGCAAAAAAAATCATAAAGAAGCAGGTCCGGGATTAAATACCATAGAACTCCTTGACTTGCAGAAGAGACAATTGCATGGGATTATGATACACAGCCATACAATAGGAAGTGGCATGGGCAAGAAGAATGAACTAATGAGTATTCATTATTTCTTATAACAAACAGAAGAATGAGAAAACACCAAGAATGCAATGGTGCATTAAAACAAATAAAAGGAGATAGGTACTTTGCCCCACAAATAACAGTTAAATTCTGAATTCATTGTCCCAAGACAAAGTCCACATGGACATAGAATGAAACTATACAAGTGTGTGGAAAAAAATTTCCACCCCCAGTTATTTATCACAAATACAACACCTTTTGCTCAAGAAATTGCTGAACTATGAAGGCTAGCAGGAAGCCTGCAGGGCATGCTGGTGAGGTATTGCTGGATGCTTCATCTGTCCTTACACTTTTCCCTAGGCATCTATGATTGACCACTGCTGGACAGAAGTTGTTAGCTGTATAAGTCGTTAGTCTCATAAAGTATTAGGTGATATCTGAAAAAAATAGATCTCGGAAGTCAGAAGAACAAACTTGGCCTATTCCATTCTCAGGTGCCCAGGAATAAATCTAATCAAGTCATAACACATTTAGAAAATGTTAAAAGATATATATCTGCAGTAAAAGAATTCTGTCCAAAAATGGAACGGTAACATATTTGTTCATGTGCAATTTACAGAATACACTTGATTCTTAAGCTCCAATTCCTCATTCAAAGCACAATTCAAAGCACATCATTTAATATAAGCTGAGAAGACAAGAATTAACTATTAGGAAGTATGTAAGAACATAATTAGCTTCAGACAAATTTGTTCTTAAAATTACTATATGTTTCTGTAAGGAGAATCCAGGATGAAAATCTGGGGATAAAACAACACTTTTGTGAATGTAACAGTTCCTTTAGTAGCGTTGCAATTCAGCCTATGACACAGCCTCACTGCTAGCCCTCAATCACATAATTCATCTTTTCTCAGGACTGTTGCAGAGAGACTATTAAGTATCTAGAGTAATGCTCTTTCTATGGTCATTCATTAATATAAAAATTGTAAGTCTGTCAGTTTTCCTTTGTAGCTTTTCTGACCAAAACTACTCATGTATTTCTAACTTGCATATTTCCAAAATGCGAGTTGCTCAATTACACCTATTTCTATCATGAACCTCTGTGATTTCTGTTTTATTTGGAGTACCATTTTATGCACAGCAAAAAAAAAAAAAAAAAAAATACAAAACCAACTTTCAACAGTCTGAGCTTGGTAAACACTGTTATGATGAACCCAGAATATATCTAGATGAAAGATACACTATTTTTCACTTCATACAAATGGGTACATCTCCTACAGCTTCTGTATGCAATGCAACAACTTAATTTCAAAGTAAAAACTACTTACACAAGTCTGTGTTGTCAGACATGAATTTTCTCTTGAAATTTTCTTGAGGGACTTTTTACCAATTGATGGTTTTATTTGACCAGAAACTCCTTCAGGGCCTTCAGTTTTTTCAGATGCATTTGGAGTGATGTTAAAGAATTCAGATTTAGTTCCAGTTGGAGAAAGAGAAAGGGTAGGCTTTAAGCTTCTCTGAGAGATAACAGAATCTGTTTTTCTCACAGTGGAACTCTGTGGTTTTGACAAGATGGTTTCCTCAAGGTTTTGTTTGCTGTGTTCCTTATTCTTCCAGTATTCATTTCTCCATGGCATCCTCTTTAATGTGTTCTCTTCAAAAATTGCTGAATCAGATGTTCCTTGCCTGCTGACACTGATCTCTAGGTTCTCAGTACCTTGGATAAATTTATTGTTGTCATCCTAAATTCAGGAAACAAAGATGGATTTCCTCTCATCATCACACAACACTGTTTTCCATAAAATATTTGACCTTAAGTTTTCAAAATGGCTCCTTAATTTCTATTGCTTAATTTTAAATTTGCAGATTCTGAGAGCTGTCTGCTCTTCTGAACTGCTATTCTGAGTATCCCATAAACATATTTTTACATCTTAACTAGTGAACCAAAGTGGGGGAAGATGGAGACAGGATTACAGTTCTCAACACATCGGCCCAGATTTAGAATGCTAGTAACCATATATATGTAGCCATATAAATGTAGGTTCTAGAATAATTTGATAAATATTAAATCATGAAATTGTGCCAAAAATGTCAAAAAAGTTTGCTTGATTAACTATAGCACAGCATATGTGTAGTGAAGGTGAGAATGATTTCACTGAGGAATTAGCACTTCTGCTGATGTACTATATTCCTAGGAAGAACGTACAGATGGGCAGTTGGGCAATAATTTCTGGATACATAAAATTGATTGCTCTTGCCGGGGTGTAATTTTAAGAAGATAATTCTAATGACTTGAGGGCTGCTATGCGGAGCAGATGAGATATAGTCCCTTTGTACACTGGGCTTTAATACTGAGGTATCAGAGTGAAATAACCTATCAAACTTTGTAAGAGTATGTTATCTTACTTAATTTTACTCCTTTACTCTTTGAATTACGTAAGGATAGGAACTTTCTTCACTGAAGGCTTCACTTTTGGCTTCACAGTCAAAACAGTGTATTTGATAACATTCTGACATGTGGGCACACCAGCCACAGTCACATGACTCCTGTGCCAGAAAGAGTTTTTGCTTTTCCTGTGGGTTCGTCAGAATCTACAAATGCTGACATGGCAAGTTTCACTACAAAAAGTCTCTGACAGGAATTTGGGCTGAAAGCATGGACATTTATTTAATTACAAAATAAGCCACTTGATGGTGAATGATTCTACAGAAAGAAGGAAGTTTTATCCTTTACTGATTATTTGACTCCTTTAATTGAATAACAATAATTAACTATTTCGGTGACTAACTGGTAAATGCTTAAGGGACTTTACAAATACTTGCAGTTTTCAGTTTGCAGGGTGATACATTAAAAATATTAAAAAATATTTCCTTTCACTAATCTTATTGCTGAAAGATTTCCATATTGCAAAAGAATTAAAGCTGGCAATGCTCACATAGCTCAAATAGGATATGAAGAAGAAATACCAGTAATCAAGTGACTTTAAACAGTTGAAATTTCTTAATTTACTTTTGACAATGTCAGTGAGCAAGACAGCCCGTGCTTACAGTTCTAAAAGGCACAGTGAAGCCTTATTTACTGCACACTCATTCAACCATAACAGACATATGTCTCGCTGAAATTTATAATGCAGGTTTTCCTAGATCTTTTCTGTTGTAAGGATGCTCAAAGCATACTTACAATGGATGGCATACTGACATAGGGGCTGACAGAGAGTTAGGTTTCTTTTGTCCACTTGTTACAGAGGGAATACCTTCATTTTCACCCCTGTACTCAGTTAGACACAGCAACCTGACAGAGACAAATCTACTGGTAGGTATATAGGGAAAAGATGATTAATCCTTCCTGTCTACCTTGAAGACAGAATATCATCCTAGGAGTTTTAGGATGAAGACTACTTTATCAAGAATTACATGTGCAAAGTGGCTTACCTCTTCACTGCTGTCAGTTCCTTGAAAGTTATCTGCAATCTGGATTTCCCCATGGACTTGGTTACTGTCTTGCTTCAAATCCAAAGGGAAAGTGCAATGTTCTGGTGACCTATTTGGAGATTTCCCATGAGGAGCTGACCGAGGTCTTGATGAAAATGTGAAAATCTCTTTATGATTCACATGGTGATCACCTGTTTCATTGCTCTGATGTTCAGCAGAGGCATTCCGTGGTGAGGTTAAATTATGGCAGTCTGAATCTTGAGTAGAACTATCCACTATGAACTCTCCAGTCTTACCCAACTGAATACTCTCCGTGAAACTTTCTGGAAACACCCATTCATCTGAAATGTAAAATTTTTACTGTAATGTGAAACATATACATTGTATTTTTATTTTTATACTGATCACATTTATTTTTCCTCTGGAAGTTGTACAGAAAATATATATATATATTTTTAAAAATATTCTTATGTATCAAATTCATACATTTGGAAGAGTGATGAGGATGCAGTGAAAGAGATCAGGCTGCTTTCTAAGAGAGGCAAGGTCGATCAAAATGTTTCCTGATCATAGCTTAAAAAATCTGCAGGCTAAGATATATGACATGCAAAACTTCAATTTCCAAATCTGAAACTGTCTAGCTATGAAAATTTGAAATTGTACAACTGAGTTACATTCTAGGAATTGTATTAAATTTGTATTAAAATTGTATTACATTTGGCAATTGATTTTCAATAGGCATTTTTTTGTGAATGACATTTCCCCCTCCCAAAAATCACAAATACTTGTTGGAAAGTTCACAGTATTACAGTCTCCTGCTGCTTTATTGTTGAAATTCTACACTTTCTTTTATGTCTAGTACCTATGGTTTAAATCTCAATTTCAAACTATAGTTCTGATGAAAAATAGCATGACATGAAAAACATATGAAGATATCTGTCTCACCAAGTTTCCCTGAATGCAGGCTGTACTAATCTACCAATTTTAAAACAAACAATAAACTACAGAAATGGATTTAAAGATTTAGTGCACTAGATAAACACGAAAAGACCATTTTTATATTCTCATTGTTAAATTATATTTTACTGTTAGGAATGATAGTATAGAAAAAAATGTCAATTTGATTGATTAAAACCAATCTCAAATAGCATCTGAGAAAAGAAGAATTGCTCAAGTATGCAATACTCCCTTATCTTCATTAAAGGTAGTGTGGTGTGGATTATTCACTAATCTGGAAACTTTCTGGCTCCATAAAACAACGTTACCACCAA
Source organism: Heteronetta atricapilla (assembly GCA_011075105.1). Taxonomy (NCBI): domain Eukaryota; kingdom Metazoa; phylum Chordata; class Aves; order Anseriformes; family Anatidae; genus Heteronetta; species Heteronetta atricapilla. The sequence goes on from CM021742.1 coordinate 12,863,923, forward strand.
CCATATTAAAAAAGCCTCAATAAAAATTACTAAAAATGTAATAATAAAGTAGCACTGCAATAATAAAATGCTTGCTGTCACAGAACGGAGTAAATTTACTGTGGCATTCAATTCCTTCTTAGTTTTGTTAGATATACTTACCACTCCGGGCACATGAAGCAGCTTTGGGAAAAAAAAAAGAAGTTCTGAACTACCATAAATGAAGGCAAACAGAAGAGAAGAATGAGAATGCCAGCAGAAACAGCTGTCTTAGTGTTGCTCTGGTTCTTCTGGTTTACTGGAAGTTGCTAGTGAAACTACTGAACTACAGTTAACATCCTAAACAGCAGTTTGTAGCAGGAACTAGGTCAAGGTAGGGACTTACATCTTGTACATTCACGGCTTGCACCTACTTGTTCCAGGGGATGCTATTTTTCAGTCTCTAAATGAAGACAATCTGTAGTCAGAAGCCTCAAGGCTCTTCATGTAATCTTTTTATATTAGATAATCCTCCTAGTTTAAAGTAATCTAGTATACCATTGCCATACATATTATACATAGAAAGGCGTATTTTGTAAATATACAGACATCTCATCTTATTTTTAAGCTGTTAGAGGTTGAAAGAGACTGTAAAAATTGCAAGAACATATTTATTTAATTTATTTAATACAATTTATTTCACAAATATTTTGGACTTTTTTTTTTTTTGTTTGTTTTGTTTTTTGTTTATGCCAAGAAATGAGTGACACTATTCAAAGCTTTTAAGAACTACTCTTTGTTTGTGTAAACCTGACGACCTTTTGTTTTGATCAATAACTACAAGTTTTTCAAAGGAGCATACTACAGCAGCATTCTTCTCTCTTTGATCACTCAAGATTGTGTCACTCATCTGATATTAGCCAGGTAATTGCAATTACATCTAAGAGGTCATATGCAAATGAAACTGAAATCATAAGAGAAAATATTAAGTCTGCAAATCTTTCAAATGATGTTTTACACTAGCTATGGAGTTCAGCAACTTCTGTAACCTGTAATCAGTGTAGCATTTTGTTAATAATCTACAAGTGAAAAATATCGAGTGTTTTGGACTAAACCAAATCCTATTATCTCTCAGCCACAAACTATACTGGAATTTCTTTTTAACTCAGCATTTCCATGTCAATTGTAATGAACAATTTAGAGTATCTTCTTAGCAAAATATGTAAATTACTATGTAATCACAACATTGCAGCAAACAAGATAAATGCAAGAATGATCACCTAAACATCTCATTAGTTCTTCTACACAGTCAGACTTATGGTAAAGCTTCCAGTTGCAGCCTAACATTTTAATGAAAGTTTCAACATTGCATAAATAAGATTGGGAAACTATAAACAATACTCCCTCATTTTATTTTTTCCCTTGCTTAAAAATTTACCTTTCTAAAGGTACTGTGCACCTGCTACAGAAGTTATGTTGATTTGAGCTCAGTGATAAATCTAGAAGGTATTATAAATAGCAGTGAACAACCTCTAAAGTAATAAGAAAATCACTTATGAAAGCTCCCCTCCACCCATGAAACTTAAATTAATATTTGCTCAAGCTAATGGCACAACAATTTCCGTGCAGTCCCAAGATGATGATGGCTGCACAGGGCTCAAGAATACTAAATATCTGCTTATAAGAAAGGAGTAGTGTACGACAGATTCTTGTTGATACAGCTTATTTCAACTACAATATAAAAGGGGAGCTAGAAAATATTTAAGCTTTACACTTGCTTAGGAAAGTAGTTTTGTGCCAGCAACTTGTCGTTGGTGTGTACATTAATACATTGTCAGAAGTGTCAGGGTGATGCTTTTGGCAGAGTCACTGCCACTGAACCAAGCCTGTGGGACAAGATCAAGTTTTTGGAGTTTCCTAACTAGAACATCAGTCCTGAGGTTTATGTCTTACAATTCTGACAATGTGCATAAACAGCTCCTATGAGAGAAGTCATCACAGAAAATACTTTTTTCTTTGCTTTTATTAGGAAGGTACTTAAAATGTGAATTCCAATGTTAAATGGTTGGTAAGAAGGAGTAGGAGTTCTCTCATCTGATAATGTCATTATATTTTATGCATATGTTGCATGGTGTAATTTTATTTAAAATTATTATGTTTCTTATTTTTTGTTTGATGTTTCTGCTTTTGAATTCCCCCCCACCCCACCCCCCTTCCCTGTGAACTTCTCCACAAGGTATGCTTATCGTTCTTTGAGATCAAGTTTTTTCCACTGCCATCTTTGGAGGAAGTTCATAACAGAGCATAGCAGACTTTCCTTGATGAACAGGTTGACTATGGGAAGTTCTTCAAAACATTATTAATCCAGAAATAATAAGTAAGTAAAAAATAATTAAAATTCACCACTGAACTTCAAAAACAAAACAAAAAAACACCTGATATTACATGAATATCATAATAGATAACCTGAATACTTACCTCTTCTCATACATTCAATATTTGGAATCTTTAGTGTTAAATTTAATAGTGATTTAAAGAATAAATTATTTTTAGTTCTTTCCCTTTAATCATGAGAACATGGAGTTTTTTTTTTATTTTTATTTTTATTCATTCACTGCATTGGCACTTTGCTTAATCCTACAAATCTTTATCAATGCTCAAAAGCAATTCTGTTGCAGGGTATTTGATTTCCATAATCCCTGCAGCACATAAATTTATATTTTATGTGAACTGCTTCTGAGTCCTTTGAAATTTACAAGAAATAGTCCCCTACCCCACACAGAACTGAGATGTAAAATAACATAAAATTAGCACCATACCATTGGTTATTTCCTGTGTGTTTTGGGCTGCATTTTTTATACATAATCTTCCATGATTGTTCTTGTCTGGTGATAGATCTTGCGGTAAAGGGAGCTGAAAACATGCTCTTCCATTCTCAGACATTTTCTGAATCTGAATTGCAGAGTCTGAAATGTAATCCAGACACTTATTAAATACCTGTGAACACTCATATTGTATGCTTTTCTTACAAGAGACACAGAAAAATAGCGTATAGAGAATTGTTCTGGTATACAAACATCTTCCAGAAAACATGTGTATCTTGTGGGGCAGCAGGAATAATGACAGATACAAGGAAGTCAAAATTTAACACTGACTATGTACAGAAGGAAGACAAACTATAGAAATTATTTAAAAAAAGGCTTTCAAAATCTGCAAAGTAATCAAAACCCACTATACTAGCCCAGTTATATACATATCATGAGGGTAAGAGGAATATGTTTATACCCTGTAGCTACTGCAAGCAGGTGGTGGTCCCTGGCTTAAGTACTTAAAATACCTACAAAGAGAATGAACTTTTTTTTTTTCATGCTCATGCAGGAGAACAAGCCATTATTTAACATAAATGTTTTCAGTAATTAACAAGGTAGATAAAGGATGAGAAAAACTACGAATTACATTTTACATTCTAAGTCAGAATCGTGAAAGAATTTTGGCAGTTTGTGAACTCTTTATATATGCTTCACTTTACGCTCTTACCATTTTGATGCACATCTTTAGCTGTTTGGTGAGTATTTCTTCTGCCTCCTTGATCTAAAGAATCATTGCATGGTGAGAACGACAGCTCCAATCTCTCGGTGTCTTGTTCCTGTTCAGTTTCTAATTCAGTTCCTTTTCCTGAACTTTGAAGTCGGGATTCAGTTCCTTTTCCTGAACTTTGAAGTCGGCATGATCTATTACTTTTGCTACCCACAGTCTTTGTTACCTTGAAAGATAATATTTTTCTTAATGAAAGATAAAGATACAACTCTTTCAAACTACTCGGAGCTAAACACAGGTTTTGAACTACGTTTATTTTGGAATAAATGTTCCCCATTTTTTTTTTAAATCATCTTTTAAGAAAAATGTATGGTAGGTACAGTTCTGTGTGGTGTCTTCAATCTTTACAGTCTCCTAACAAGCAGATTTTTTTTTTTTTTTTTTTTTTTCCACTGAATGAAAGGAAAACAAAGCAAAGCAAAGTAAGGAAAGAGAAACAAAATTTACTATCTGGATAAAAAGACAGTGAGATTTATGGCTATTCTAGACCTCAGAAGAAGCCCTTTCTTCTTTGGAGAAAGGAATCTTGCTTTCCATCTTAGATTTCAGTTGAATTCCTATAGAACAGTCTACTTCTTTGTTTGGCTGGATCTCCTCTTGACCATGCTAAATTAGGATTGTTACTCCTCACCACATTTCCAACACCTGAATATTGCTTGTTAGTGGAATGAGACCAGTTATGTTTCCCCCGGCATTGTTTGTATCACATAGTATGTATGGCTGGCCATCATCTAGCATACCAAGGTAAGGTTTCTGTTCTGCATCATAGCTTATATTATAAGAAAAAAATATTTATACATACACATGCACAAATGTTAGCAGTCTAGAACAACAACAACAAAAAAATCAACCAAAAACCCACCGAACCACCAAACAAACAGAAAAATAATAATGATAGGAAAACACAGGATAATTTCAGTAGTAAGAGGCCTCTGTAGGCTACCACTCAAAAGAGTGCTAATGATGAAATTAGATCAGGTTGTGCTCCAGTTGTGTTGCTAGCTTTGAACGTTTTGAAATTCCACAGACTTCCTAGTATCCTGTCCTAGTACTTAATGAATTTTTTTTTTCCGTATTTGCAGTCAAAGCTTCTCTGTTGCAATTTGGGCCAGCTGCTTCTTGCTCTTTCACTATAGAAGACTCAGAAGTATCTGGCCCTGTCTTCTCCATAACCTTGCAGTAGATGGTTGAGAACAACTAGAGAAACTAGATTCTCCTTTAGCTTGCTCTTCTGCAGGCTGCAAAAACCCAGCTCCTTCAGCTTCTCTTCCCATGCCACATACTGTAGCCACTCAAGCATTTTATTTGCCGTCCCCTGGATGTTACAGTGACTCTCTTGTATTCAAGGCCCACAACTGAACACAGTACTCTAGATGCAGCTTCTTATCAGTTCTGAAATAAACTTTTAGTATGACTCTCCCATTTGTTTGCCAATCTCTTCCTTTGTAGAAAAAACAGCGGTTTCATCATAATTTAAGCCTTCTTACCTCTCCAGATACCCTTGTACTGACTCTTCTGTTTGAACCTGGAGGTGGTCCAAGGATCTTTGATCCAAATGCAATATGTGATATGTCTTGAGTTTTATTGCTGCATATATTGCCTTTTCCCCTATTACTCAAGCGTCCTGAGTAAAGAAAAATCGTAGTTTCAAAAATATATTACAGTACTTACAAAGAATAAATATTAATACCTTTAAAAATCGACTGAAATGAAAGAATTATGAACACTACACATACACAAAAATTATGTTCCTTTATAGCAGAATCCCTAGAAATATGTAGTCAAAGTTCACTATCTTTTTACTCAAAGCAAAAACACATTTTATAAAAGTGTGTCAATATAGAGGCAAGAAAATGTTGGTCTATTCTATAGACATATTTCTAATCTCCTTTCTTTAAAGATTTATTTATAAACCTTTTTTTTTTTTTTTTTTTTTGGACATGATTTCTGCAGAACTTCAATGAAAACCTAACTTGTGACAGGAAGAAAAAACAGCTCTAATTAATAAATTACAAAACAAAAACTAATAAATAATAAATAAGAAATAGAACTGAGGCAATACTCTAAATGTATCACACGCAGCTCACATAGGACACAAGAAAAATTTCCATGCAGTTTTCCTTTTGAAATTAATAAATCTATTGCATTACTGGGGCTGAACCCTAATATTGCAAAGGTGCACTAGTCCTGTTAAAATGTTCTAGCACTTTCATGGCATTTGTTACTGTTTAAAATCTAGATATACTTCTAAGTATACTTCTGTAATTATTTTCAAACACAGAAAATGCCAAATGTTCTGCCACACAAACAAAAAGTAATCATGAAATGCAGGTGAATGTTTTGAGTAAAATTTAAAAGGTATGGACAGTAAAATAGTTATGTATTAAGGTAATTTTATCACCAGGGTGCCAGAACTGCATGTATAATATTTTCTTCTTGATTCTTCATGATTGTCAGTGAATTCTCCTTTTCAGAGCTAATAAAAAATAAGGGTACCTTCACATTAATTTATTATTAAAATTTATAATGTATGCAGTTTTTTTTCTTCATATAACTTGAGTGTTAAATTGCTATCACTTCTGAGAAGTGGATAGAAAAAAAAAGTAGAAACAACATTTTGTACAATGTCTTAAGCATTTTTCATAGAATTGTTTAGTCTTCATTTAAGATGAGCTTTATTTCTATTGTCATCAAGGAAATGAAAAAAAATCATGCATTAGCAACCAAATATTGTAATTTACTGTACTAACAAGCACAAAAGAAGACACTTTCTTCCATTAGCGTTTTCCTTTGTTCCTGATGTGACATTTGGTTCCTCCTAACAGCTGCCATTTCACAAGATTAGATGACCCAACATCAATTTCTTTAATTTGCTGACTACCTTGGGATGTTGTTAGCTCCAATTATAAAAGCTGATTTGCATGAAAATCTCTGTTTATGAACACATTAATTGACTGCAATTAATTACCTACATCAACACATAACAGTGTGTTGATGGCATAATGAAATAATATGTGTAATTAAAAGTGGATGAGACTAAAAATAATTTGTGCTTTTGATTATCAAATAAACGAGAAGTTTAGTGGCTAAAAAGAACATTTTCCAATTGAAATGTATTTAAACATACCAAAGCTTCCATTATCAAGAAGGCCTGACTTTGGAACTTTGAAATGCATGTCTGGAAGAACATATGCTATGTTCATAACATGAGATTAAATATAAAGATTAAACTTTAAGCTGAAAACATTTCATTTTCATGCAGGCCAAGGATGTTATGGTTAATTATGTTACTATATTTCTATATAGGGGATATGTATCTTCATAGTCTGGATGGCAAAACTTGAGGTTTAACTAGGAGACTTGTTTCAAACAAACTTTGTTGTTGTTGTTGTTGTTTAAATATATCACTTACACTATTGCACTCATTTAAGTTTTACAGCCCCTCTTGTTTTGACAACCTAGCCAAAAATGTATGATTTTTGAATGCTGTTACCAGGTGGCTGAATTCCAGTTTCTTTTGCTATTTAAAAAGCAAAATTGTAATTAAACACCACAATTTTGGCATGACTACTTGTAGGGCAATAACACTTTAAAATATTATTTGCCTGTTAGTATCACAATAATGGTACTTGCATATAAAAAAGCTGAATCTAATTTAAATAAATATATACATCAATGGTCTTACTCAAAGCAAAAATCTAAAACCCTTCCTATTTATTTCAGAATAGTGGACAATATTCTTGGTCATATTCTTTGATGAGTTTTGTTACTGTAAACAAACACGTGTAAATGTACTTTTCAAAGAAATGTAAAAACTGAACAGCCTCACTTTAATGTACATTTGAAAGACATACCTCATAGTTATTGTTATTATAAATCCCATACTTGAGTAAGAATTGTTCAGGTTGCACATACATCTCTGAAACTATAGAATAAACATGTGTCTATGTGCTCAAGCTATTACAGTTGTTCAAGGGTTGTGATGTATTTTAAGACACTGGAAAATTTTAACATACACTTGTGCAGAAAAAAATCTGTTATTTCTATGTTTTTTTTGTATTTGGTCATATTCATGGCATTTTAATGCATTAGAATACCTGTTTCTTGCATTGTTACTGGATAACTCCTGCATTTTATTTCTGGCTTGTGAATTTTAGTCAAGTTCAGCAATTGTGTAACTTGTGGCACATCTGTATTTAGCTGGCAGGTTCGAGGAATAACATCTATGGTCTCATATGGTGTAAATGGCACAAAGCACATACCTAGAATCAAAAAACATGGGCTTTACTTCATTCACAGATCACTCAATGGAATTGGATTTACGCTATTAGTTTATTAGATAAAAATATTGTAACACTTTAATAGATGACAGTAATTTGAAAACTTTGCTATAATTGTTAATTTTAAGACAATAAATGTTAATTTGAAATATTATTTTTTGTTTGTTTTTTAGGCCAAAAAATCTGAATAAATTTAAACTAAAAAATTACATGCTAATGTATGGAATAGTCAAAGTAAAATTCTTTGATTTGGCAAGTGAACAAATGAAACATAAGCATAAAACACATTTTGCTAATATTTTATTACAATTACACTTTAATTCTAATACTGCTATACTGATTTTCAGACAAAGTGATCATCTGAAAATGGCACTGGTATCAGTGGGATGGAAGTGGTCCCATAGCAAAGTCCCATATATGCATATAAAGATTTTGACAAGTTTTAATTCCAAACTTTGGATACCATTACACTTTTTTTACACTAAACCAAAAAGCTGTTGACTTATCTGTTCTTGTGAGAGCAGGTACTAGTAGAACATGATCTGTCTCTGCTTTCCCTTTGATAACCAATATAAAATGAGTTTATGGAAGTTATTTTCTATGAAGAAATGATTTCAGAGTGAGAATCCTTCCTGAAGTCCTGAGGTAAATTCTTACCAATTTTTAGAAGACTAGACTATAGTGAGCTAATGATTATTAGCCTATTTTCCTCGGATAAGAAGAGGAATATATAAACCCAAAGCTGAACATGAATAATGGATAAAGAATTAGGAACCTAACAAAAATTCAGTTGTCTCATGCCATATTTCAGCAGTGGACACATTTATTTAAACAAGATAAATGCTAGCTACTTGTTTTTCACCAAGCCTGTATATTATTTATTTACCACAGTAAGTCTATACTTTGTTAGAAAAAACAACAACACATAATGTAACCTTAGGATTATATGGAAACTGGAATCTATGTGTATTATCAAGTGTATACGCCTCAATATCACAGGGCAAAGGTATTTCTTCTTTCCTTTTCCATCTCAATGATCTCATTTAGAAATAATTTCCTAGTATATGTGTTTTTTCCTCTCCATTTGCAATCATTTTAAGAATACAAAACACAGTTTATATAAGCTACTACAAAAGAATAACACATTACAATTTGAAATCTCTGCTTCCACCACTGAGGAGGTTTAAGCAAAGAACTTGACCCTCATTAAAAGTTACGATGTCACTGCACTAAATGGAGCTGAACTGATTAAGTCCCAGTCATCTGAGAGGAAAAAAGGTTTATTAAATCATGATTGTTAACTCAAAATTAATTAATAACAAAAATATCTATTGTTTTTCTGTAATTGGGTATGAAGTATACAGCTATTTTAATGCAGCCAAAACCTTGAGCTGTAACCTAATTTTAAAACTTGCCTAGATAAGGAAATTCATAATCACACAGAAAATAGTAATGCCCACCAGCTGTGTAATAATCATAGAATTGATAATCCAGTAATTAAAAGTGCCGTATTTTACCATGCCTACAGTTCATTAAAGCTGTCTACTCATTATGTTAACTACATTTTTGAATTTTGGAACTCATTTAGACCATTTATGTGCATTTCAAAAACTGTTTAGAATGGAAGAAAGAAAATAATGCATTGATGGAATTGAATTAAATTAAAGCCAGTGATGTGTCTAACTGCACATTCCACTGAGAATTTACTGGATCCTCTCTGTAGTCACTTAGTGAATTAATATTTTTTTTTCCAAGCTCACCAGAGGAATCACAATGATTACTCTCCCATATTGGTTTAGGTTTTCCAAATGGAAGATAAATTTTGTTACACTTACAGTACTGCTACCCATCTGCTAAACATCCCTCCTTCAGAAAACAGAACCCTTTTTTTTCTGGTGTGTCCTTTGAAAGCCACTAAATGAAAATCTGAGTGAAATTGAAGCTGAATTTGACCTAGGCTTCTTCTAAATAAGAAAGTGTCAGTTGTGCTTTTTCAATTCCTCCTCTATTACTGTAAATACCCATGAGGAATGAAGTTCTCTCCCTTGGAAAATAATGATTCAGGAATTTGATCCTTGTTTGGTGACCAGTAGGCCTTGACCAATATCCTGCTCTATTATAATCTCTAATTTTTCAGTCCATCACCAAAATTACTTTCCTGATAAAAAAGGACACCTTAGGATAAATGGACTAGAGATCACAGAGAGGTATTTATGATAGCTTCATATAATACTGTTTTGATAAAGTTTTGTTTTGGATTATTTAAAAAGAAATCCTCCATCTGCTCCTAAACTCCAAAACAAAGAACGTAAGTACCAGTCAAATGCTCTCTCTTTTCAGCTATACTCTTCTTGGCCAAAGCCTTCTATCTGTGTAAGATATCATAATTAAAACAACTTTTCTACTTGATGAATCTTACCACAATTTCTTCAATGAAATACTTGTATTTCATTGAAGAAATTGTATTGAAATGTATTCAATGCTTAAGCAGATGAGTACACATTTATTTGCCACCTGAAAACCAACAGATTTAATATGCTGCACTGTCACTTTAATTTTCACAAAATAGTGTAATCTTTTCAACTGCAAATCTGATGACCAAGAAGCTTTTGGTTTTATAATATGAACAGTTATGATTAGGTCTACAAAGTAATTATAACACACCATTTTCCTCGGCTGTATCTTGAGGCTTAGATTTTAAAGTGAAGATCTTTCTCAGCTTACAGTTAGCTGAAATAATAATTCCATCCAAAGACTGGAAGACAGCTCCTCTGAATATTTCACTGGTGAATGCTACCAAGTCAATACACATATTGCACCACTAGAAAAAAGAAACAATATTCTTTAATAAAACCCAAACACTAATCATTGCAGAAGAGTAATAGTGTACAGTTATCAATACATGAAGCCTCTGCAGAGTATTAGATTTCACAGGCTGTGATCCATAATGCATAACATTTTGATATTAAAAAAGGTATTATGTATTTGCTTTTATGACAATTATTTATATGAACAAATCACTACATATGACCTACTGACTGCCAGTCCAAGTGAGCTCAGTTCCCTATCATATCCACAATATGTTTTGTAGCTATTTCAAAGTAAGCAACTTGTGAGAAAATGTATTTATTGAAGGTTTCCTGGAAAAAAAATACTCAACATTACTTTGTAAGTTACTTATGTACTTAAATGCTTCAATGCTCCAAAGGTTATACTTGTACCTGAATATTTATTTATTTATTTATTTTTGAGATTCATAAGAAATGACCTCTCCCAAGTTTGTGTCCCTTAAACACTCAGGCAAATTTCCAGTGTGGATAAGACCCCAGTGTACCATAAGATCTTAAAATTACTTCTCATTTATAATAAATGTTACCCACTCCTTTAAGACATTTCAGGAAGATCAAGTAAATAATGACAACTAGGTGGCTGACAATCCCACTTAAATATGTATTTTAATTCTCATCAGATAATTGTTCTGTTTGTTTCAAGAAACACTGTTAGAAGACTAACACCAGTGTCTCACACTCTCCTGCACTATTCCAGTAGCTCTTAAAATTCTCTTTGTTTCTTTTCTTTTTCCATTTGAACATTGCATATTGCTGTTTTTTATAATACCGAACAAGTAGCTAACCAGCTAAGGCATAAAATAAGTTAAACTATCATAGCCTTGTAAAAGACCTACTTAGTCACTGAAAGTAATATACCCCCTCCTTTAAGTAAAAGCTGCCAACTAAAACAGGAGAAAACCACTTAAAAGAAGATAGATTATTTTGTATCCATATATTCTAATTGAATTTAATTTAATATACATTAATGCATACTTCAATCTTGAAACATTTCTGCAAGCCTGAGACCAAGAGCAACTAACTGAAATCATACTGAAGAAAAATAATTTCATTTCAGTGGATGCTGAAATAATGGCAACTTCATGGGTATGATCTGATACATGTTATTTTTTTTTTAAAAATCAGATCTTTCCAGAAAGTATAAAACTCCTGAAATATAAAATTATCATGGCAGCCTTCAGCTAAACTACCTTAAAATAAGTCATAATTTCAGAGGTTTCTGTAAAATATTCTCTCCCATGTCTAGCCTCAGATCCACAACCCTTTAATGCAGTAATTGTTATCTAATTGAAATCTAACTATTCACATCTTCAAAGTACTTTCTAGAGCAGTATTTGAGATTTGAGTCTTTAGAAAGTTATACGATAACCTCCCAGGTTTTCCGTCTTGACAGGTATTATTATATGCTGGGGTACGGGAGAGAAGAACACGGGGGAGAAGGTGTCGGCCATTGATTTATTTTCTTCAGTTTGAGATATACAGTGTTTTATATATTCTAGAATCTGGAGTATCCTAAAGCATATGATAGTAGCCATCAGCTACAGTTGAAAGCCGCAGCAAATGTTATAAAAGGTCACTACAGGAGAAGGTACGTGTGAACAGAAGCACTAAAGAGAAGAATTAGGGATATAGAGAACTTGTACACAGGATGAACAGACAGTAAAAGTGACAGATAAACACATCACAATCAGTATTAATCTTGGAAAATGGGAATGAATTCTTCACGGTAGAAGAAGGGTGGAAGAGTAGAAGTATGAAGTGGTTCTGATACCATCCAGTAGATGGGACATAGACTTCTTGTGAATTGACAGGAACTGCATTCTAAAACAAACAGTAATTTCAGCAGATCTGTAGAATTAAATGAAATCCTTCTGCTAAAAAGTCTGCTCAACCACAGTTCAAGGAATGTTCCCAAAGTACCTACTATTTTGCGCTTGATCATATGTAGAGGAATTTTTGCATGCAGAGGGGTTACAGACAACTCCTTGTGGACCGTTGATAAATACAATCTTCTTTTAATATTTCCTAAATCAGTTATCCTGCAAAATAAAAGCAGGAGAGAACAGAATGGATCTTTGTCAGTTCAATAATCTTGTATCTTTGGCAATCACAAAAAAAAAAAAAACCCTGTTATTCATATGCAGAACTTTTATGTCAGTGATAGCAATAGAGAATTTAAGAATTACATCTTTTACAAGATGTGTAATGAGATTTCTTTCTCAAATTCAACCTTGGTGGCTATATTCCTGCATATATCAAATCACTTTACATACTAATTTTATTTCAACAGTCTACACTCTTTCCTAGATTTCCATAGCCCTTCAGACTATGAAAGAATTCAATTTGTTTGAAGTGAGAACCCAGTAGCCTTTAATAATCACACTTGTTTCTGCCCCTTAAGCTTGTGTTATCTTGGGACACACTGTCACCTGCTAACTAGAAAAACATTATTTGCTTTCTTTTCCTAAAAATGCCTCTGTCATTTTATATAGGCTCTTTGTTGGCTTAAAAATAAGACATTGTCTGATCATTTCACTTTCTGAGCACATACCTTCAAATGAGAAACATAATACAGAAGTTTATTGCTCACTATTCAGGTCATCTCACAGTGACACCAAGGACACTGATTTTGAACATTTCTAATAGATTTAGACCACAGCCGTGATCACAAAGATTAGGTTTGCTTTAAACTGATAAAGAGACTGCTTATGCTCTGCTTTCTTCGAGTTTTGTGAGCAGCAAAATGTTGATATTGCCCAGCAATACCACCCTGTGATACTGGAGAACAGATTTTAAAGGTTGCAGTCTCTATGGGGAAATGATGATTAATTTACCTATTATTTTTGAACAAGCCCACTTTTAACAGATGGGTATTTCTCTATAATTAGCAGTCCCTCTGACAAGAGGACAAATAATTACAATAAACTTTCTGTCAGTTTTCATTTCTTAAAAAAAGTAATTACTCATAAATAATTGATTTAAATGCTGAGTTCTACTTTAAAATTGTGAGACTACCTTGTAAGTTACACATTTTTTAAATGAAAACACTTTTTAATTAGCAAGGACTACCTCTAGCTGAACTAATGAAATACTGTTACCCCCAGTTTGCTGATAAACATCCTGAAATGTTCTTAGGATTCTTTGGGTCAGCTTAGAAAGGCATTAAGTCTGGAGCAAATTACACATTTCATCTATTTTTTTGTATTCAAGATTTCAACCCAGGACAGCATTCAGTTCAAAAAACACTGCAAGTATGTGAATATTAAAGGACTCTACTAGTAAGGCTGATAAAAACAGGTGTTTCCCCAAGCTGTTATGAGCATCAGGCAAAGCAAACGAAGTTCACAGGCCTTACAGATCTTGCTGCTTCTTTGCTCTCCCTTGCTGATCTTTGCTGCCTGATCTTTAATCTATCCATCCCTATAACATTGGTGGGCAAATCAAAATGGAGTGGAAAGAGTCTACCAGCAGTTTCTTTTCAGAGACTAGCAGTTCCTCAAATAAATTGCATGCACCTCAAAGGCAGGAATTTCACTTGTGTGCCAGGGTAAAGCATTACATCCTCAGCACTGCTATTGAGAGTAGAATTCAGTATCAGCTGCACATATATTTATGAATGGATGAGTAATACCATCCACCTCCTGAAAAGTGCTTTCACCATAGCACCATAGGACCTTAAAGTGTCTTACAATGATAGCATTCTGGGCTTGATTTTGCTTTTGAAGAAATCGGGGTAAAATGTGAAACAATTAACCTACTATCATCAGCAAGTTGGCCACATAGCTAAACCTGTGCCCTAGGTCCAGGCTTAGTTCCATCCATCATATTTCATATGATGTATGAAATTCTCATATATCCATTGATGAAAAACTCAAGGCTGCATTTTCTCAGAAACTCTCTGCTCTAAATCTTGCTGTTCAGAAGCGCTATGAAACCAAGGCACCAAAGAATTTTAAAGAACTGAAGTAGTGGTTGTTTGAAACTCCCCTACATGTCCTAGTTATGTGTATAGTTGAGCAAGTATGTTGAGGAACCAGGTAGTTGCAGTAACCCGTGTGCTGAAAAACAAGGAAAAATACTGTTCCCGCTGAAACTCAGTGTTATTCTCAATGGAGAGTTTTGCTTTAAATGATGCCATGAGAAAACAGTAGGACCCTGAACTTAAACCATGCATATCTCCAAGTAACTGGCAATAAAATCTTAATTTCATTTTATAACATTAGTTCAAGAAATATGTTGAAATGACATTTATTTTTGTATATTTCTTTTTCCCTCCTGAAAAATATTAACTGTAATAAAAAGGACATTACTAAACGCACAGCTCATTTACATTCTGAAGTGCAATACAAAACAGTCATTTAGATTAAAATATACACATTTATATCAAAAAGATATGTCTAAAATAAAATGTTTTTTTTGTGATGGCACGTATGCTATAAAGAAGAAGCAAACCACATATAATCACACCTAAAGAAGTTTAAAACTTATTTCAGCAGATAAATTTATAACAATAAAAATATTTATATTCTACAGTAGAAATGAAGTTAACATTTGAAGAAGGGGCAAAATCAGAGAAAGAAGATGGTCTTAAAATTCTATAAAATAATTTATGTCCTTGTAGAAGAAAGAGAATTATTCAGGAATTGGTGAAACTTTCAGACTCTTCAGTTACATTGCTTCTTGGAAAATAAAGTGAAACAAATGTCTGATGAAACTCTTATCTGAAATAATTCAGACAATGGGAGTTAGAACTTTAGAACTCTCACTTGTAAAATGATTCAAGAGTACTTGTGTTGAAACTCAACCTTTTTTTTTTCTGTTATCAAAAAGCATCACCTATGTTAAACCTAAAAAGAAGAAACATCTGTACTACACTTCTTGATTTTCAAAGACGTATTTAAAAAAATCTATATAAGAGTTAATGTATTTTTATTACATCTGCGTTTGAGTATTTATATCTAAGGGTCAGACATGTGATAGAAAAGTAATGAGACCATGTTGAGAAAAATGAGGTAGTCAACAGGAAAATCAACCTCATTTATAATAATATTCGTGTGATCAGCAGGTGCATAACTCTCCCAGCTATGGCCATTAACTGCATTCATTTCGCACTTAACATCTACATTTGCAAAATATTTGAAAGTAAAATTACCTTCCAATTCAATTTTCAGTTTTATTTTATATAGTCTACTTTGATTGACTATTCTCCTCACAATGGTAACTACAGTGAGATTGCAAGTAAATAGTAGCAACTACCCAAGAGTATAGATAAACTCATCTTCTCAGATTACCTATTCACTTTGCTGTATGTGTAATAATTTATACCCATTTGTTAATGTTCAATTCAAGGCTTAAAATGAACTTAGAAAAAATGACGTTGGACTGTTGAAGGGATGCTTCATTTATCAGGCTCACTTGTTCTTAAAATGAAAGTGTTTTTCTCCTAATAAATGACTTAACCTGGAAGTTTACCAAACATGAAAGCAGATATTTCATTAATGTTGCTATGCAAAGAGCAACTGTCAAACAATTTATTATTCATGGAAATTTCTGTATATCCTGGTTGATATTCAGGCAGAATCCTCTGCTAAAGTTTAACTATTACTATGTTAGCATATTAGGTCTTAGTTATCGTAGGCCTAGATGCAAAGAACCATCTTTCTTTTTATATACTGGATTTTTCTATGCTGATAATCTTTTTCTGGAGACAAATAAGGAAAAAAAAAAAGACAAACCTAGACAACAACAACAACAAAAACCCACAACAAAAGTCCCCTTAAACAGTGTCCATAAAAAGGCAGTACTACAAGTGGCCGGTTCAGAAAGAGAATCATGAAATCTGATTGCGAGAATAGAAAAGCTTTCCAAATGCTAGCAATTATGAAGAAATGGTGATTCCTGAGCTCCCTCTGCAAGATATTGACATATTTGCAATCAATTCTCTAACTGAATGATCTGATATTTTCGATGATCAAGAATAATTTGTTGTAAAAGCTTCATTACACATAGAACTTCTCAGATTTCCCCAACCTCCCCCCGCAAAAAAAACACTGTGGAAATGGTCACTGATGTTCTCTTACATGTTCTGGAATCTTCTATAAATATTTTAGCATCTTGGTTTTGATACCTGCTCATTCATGTGGCTCTTTCTCTCACTTTCAAGTATTTAGTAAATTCTTTTTTATGGCATGGCGGTATGTTCCTCTGAAGCATAACCAGCTGTGTCAAATCATTTAGAAAACTGTAATTCTAGAAAATAGGTTTTGATTTGTTCAGTATAGACAAAGTACTCTAATGAGTATTAATATGTGGAAAGTTTAGTGCATATATCTTTTCCAGAATCAAATTATCCTTATAATGCAGTTATTTATGCCTGTAACTAATTTTGTTGTGTCTTTTCTTTAGTTTATTGGCTGTTATTCTTTTCACTTTATTTTTCGTTCCACGAATTTATCTACTCAAGAGAGACAATCAGTCTTTTCATGTTTCCAAAGACAAAGAAAAGGTTATGTTCACACCTGCTATATGTAATAGACCTCTTAAATACAGACATATTTCTCACACTTAAACCTTTTATTCTAACTACTGAATTATGTGAATTGCTAACAATTTTGCCTTTAAAATGACACAACTAAGTTTTCTTGCTGACACTTATTCCTACATTTACCTTACCTGGCATATGAACATCCTGAACAACAAACCCTACCAACCAAACATACACAATTCAATTTACTCCAATTTATTTAAAGTGATGCACTAGCCAAAATACACATAATCAATATTTTTCTTTACTTTATAAACTATTAGAGCACAGCTATTTATTCTCTAATATTACCAGGATATCAGCTATTCAGAACCTCAGAGTTTATGTATTAGTCAGAATCAGGTATCGTATCTTCTCTGCTTTAATTCTGCCAGGATATGATGGCTTTTTATTTTTATTTATTTTTTAAAAATTTTCAGAAGTTACTATAAAAAGATTATCATCAAAATAACTGAAGATGATAACACTCAACTTTTTAGCCACCTGGGCCTCAAGGTGTGAGTAATTTTGTCAGTGTTTCAGGATGTGTATTCAGCAACACCATCCTCCTTTCTTTCTTTCCAACCTTGGAAAACGTGTACACTTACCAACAAATTTTGAGCCTACAGTTTTTAATATTTTTTTGTTTGTTACAAAAACATGAGAAACTTGTTCTGATTTCTCCCCTTCAATAAGTGAAGAAACAAGAAATTACCCACTTGAGAATATTCTTGTTCTGCAGCTGAATACCTGACAATGCTCTATAAAAAGGCTCAAAACCTTCAACAATGAAAAAAGTCTTTCTCCGTGCCTCATGTTTTATACTGATTATTTGAATGAACAATGGAACTATTGATATAAGAAGACTTAGAATAGGTTTACAGCTGCAGAAGCAGTGAAAGTCATCAAATGTGAGAAATTAGACATATCTGCAGAATAAAGCTAACAGATTTATCCTGACCAGGGGGATGAAAAATACCTATCTTCTTTCAGAACAAATGCCAATGTAACTAGTGACTTATTTTTAAACCAGGCCTGTGAATTTTGTTTTCAATTCTATACTAATTGCATGAATCCTTTTTTATATCTGACAAGTAGGACAAATTTATAACCACTCCAATTTTTGGTGTTTTGGATGTTTAAAAGTATCATTCAACAATGAGTTAGTTAACACTCTGTAATGTACTTTCAAAATAACTTGAAAAATATTAGTCCCACAACTTGTATGAAAGAACTTGGGGGAAGAAAAAAGGCAGATTGAATTCCAAGGTCATATACAAGGCCACACGGCATTTCTGTATATAACCAGAAACAGAACTCTTAACTCTTGTTCGTGCCTCAGATGGCTCTATACTTCTCTCTGTTCGGAGGGGGGAAATCTATGATACAATTTAAAGGTCTGTTTTCTCACATCAACAACTCTACTTGTTTGCTGTAAAACTTATTATAAGACTTACTAATTTCCCATGATACCTAACATCTAATAAAAACACATCAGAAATAAAGTATGACAAATGACTGGCATTACAGTATTTTAAGAAGAATGAATATATGTGTGCTTGACAAGATGCCAAGCAGAAGTGCTAGCACCTGCACATGTCCATATATTGGGAACTAAACCAAAAATGCCAACACAAGCCAGATGCTGTTTTCTTTTATGCACAAATATTTTCCAAACATTGAGCTACTTTTGCTTTTTCAGAAAGGTAGCAAAATCCATAATACTGAGGATTTAGCAACCAGCTACTACATTTACAACAGATGGCTATACCCAGTATTACTAACAGCTTTGCTATTATTTGCTTCAAGAAGGCTGCATAAATTACACGCTCTCTACCTTATTTCAGATTTTATTATGCTTCACCAAATTCTTCATCCACAATTTATTTTATACATTTGTTAGGCAGATCAATACATTGATTGTTAATGTGGAGATACTCATCTATTCATGCCCTCTAACAAAGTATCTACATTTCTACTTATTTTTTTTCCAAAGAAAAGGCAAGACAGATAATTTAAACAGTTGTTTGCACATTCAGTATTTCTGACAGGAATCTCTCATGACTGGTTGATAGGAGCAAGTTAGAAGGTTTAGCTCAGCTGATGACAGCAGTGATGGATGGCCTTGAAAAATTCTTGTTTGCTGATCAGATAAGTCACTGAATAAAATGCAGAAGAGAGGATGAAGCTCAAACTATATTCATACTATTTCTATGTACGCAGAACAGGAGGGTAAGAAATGTACCATAAAGCATCCTTTGCTGCTGTTATAAAACTTGCCAAAGTGTTTTTTACTTAAAAGTAAATTTGCAGGTATGATGGCTTGATATGCTATGAATTTGCACATGAAGCTACTCAAAGATTCAGTAGTAAGACTATACTATAAGTACATAGCCAGACTATGTAAAAATCTGTCTTGGGCCATTGAACTCCAGGATTCACCAGCACAATCAGTATTCTGTTCACAAACAAGCAATAGATTCCTTTCAAAACATTTGAAATAAAAAGAACTGAATGGCAGTCACTTATTACTAGTATGTATAAGCAACAAGAAGCAAGAAAGACTTGCCTTCATTAATTACTGGATTATCAGGAGTCTGCTAAAATAAAATACAGTGTCTATTTTGCTAGTATTTGCACAGAGTTTATTGGAACATCAATAAATTACATCCGATTTCTAATACAAAACGTTATTTTTTTTGAAATAAGTTTCTATCATCTTCTGCATATACACCTTTAGGTAGCTTTGGTTACTTCAAATGCATAAGCACAATTTTATTACAACATAAGTAGTGAAACAGTTACACTGAATTAAACATTTATTCTTTCATAAAAATTTAGTGGAAATGTATTAAGACAGATTACTTCATCAACATAGACAATGAAACCACTGCACGTAAGAGGAGACAGAATTATGATTTGTATTAGGCTCTCTGATAATACTGATTTAGAATCTGGAAGGTTAACAGAAAAAAAGAAAAGAAGTAAAAAATAAAAGTTACAACTGTTTAAATATATTAAATTTATATAGTAAATATAGTCAAATACAGTAATGTAGTGCATGTTTATATATGCTATATATAACAAATACAAATGCAATGGGAGGTAACAAGATAGGCAATGAGATAACGTAAAGCCTAGATATAAGCTCAAAAGAGAAAGTGCAAAGGAAGAGGCAAGAGGCAGTAGAAAATAAGAGTTCTCATGGTTATTAAAAAAAAGAAGAAGAAAAAAGCCCAAGCAATAAAAAAGGGAAAATGAAAGAGGAAGAATTGCTGAGAAGTTCTTGGTAAGAGGTATAGATGAATGGCCAGAAGTACCCTGAAGAAGCAAACCCAGTACAAAACCATAAGCAATCTGAAGATACGTTCCTGAACCTGGCACAAAGCTTCTGCCATCTGTCTGCAGAATGCCTAGGAGAAGCAAATCTGTGTACTTGGTTTCTGCTTACTGCATGACTTATCTTGTTTATTTAGTCCCTTTTGCTAAACACTTTAGAAGTAATACAGCAATTAAAACCATAGG
The DNA here is from genome assembly GCA_011075105.1 of Heteronetta atricapilla. Classification (NCBI taxonomy): domain Eukaryota; kingdom Metazoa; phylum Chordata; class Aves; order Anseriformes; family Anatidae; genus Heteronetta; species Heteronetta atricapilla. The sequence goes on from CM021742.1 coordinate 12,884,655, forward strand.
AGCAGAAAGTGTAAGCAGAACTGCACTCAGGAAATTCATCAAAAAATAGAGAAGTTACAGAAAGACAAACAAAAATAAAATTCAGCACTGAGTTTACCCAGTTTAATTACATATCATTTAACTCATCTATTCTTGCAGGGCTTCTAATGACATAATATTTCTTTTGTTAATCTAATTATTAGAATATTTCTTTTTCCCCTAAAGCAAAGGACCATGGAATAGTGATTGATAAACTTCTTATGAATTTTTGGGAGACCCCTGTGAGCTAATACTTTGATAAATTCATGTCCCATTTCTTCTTCAGTCTTACCATCTTCATTCACGATTTTAAGAATCTTTTTAATCTTCAGAGGAATGTCAGTAGTTAAAATATCCAAGAAATAATGATCTCATTAGCTTAATTACTTCTTATTGATTTGGTAAGTCATTGTGCTTTAATGGAAAATCTGCCATTACAATTAATGGTTGCAATCAGGCATCCACTTTACATTAAGCATTCAAGGAAATTTTAGGCATCTTACAGTAACTCAGTGGAGAAGTCTTGTCCCAATGGCACAAAAATCTGAAGTGTTAGAAACTGCTGGATCAGTCCCACTAGAAACAGAAAAAAAAAATAAATATGCTGTGTGCTTACAAATACACCTTTCACCATCACGCATTTCAATGTTGTACTATACAGTTTTGCTCTCAATACTGTTTCCCAAGGTTCACGAAACACATGAACATGAAAAAAAAAATCAAACTGCAGTGAAAGTGTTGTTTTAGAAGTTTCACCTGTTAGAGAAAGTGTAAGAGGAAATTGTTGGAGGAGTTCTCATGAAAATAAAAGGAACCAATTTTTTATGTATACTTATATTGTGTTCCAAGGGCATGTGAACCAAACATGCTGTAACAATTATAATGTAATACATTCATATCAAGATTATCTTAAAATTATATGAAGCTTCCTTTTACATTTGTGACAATGTAAAACTTACTAAACAACTTTAAAAAAATCTTGAGTAAAAATGCAATCCAGATTACCGCAATAATGCTGAATGGAGTATTCTGATTTTTACAAGTCACGCTTAACTGAGGCAAAAAACACAAGAAAACTTTCGGGATCCAGAGAATCCTGGAAGTTGGGGAAAAACAGACAGTACAAAGCTGTGTGAATTGATGTTCTACATTTTTGTTAGCTACTCCACCCGTGAGGATATGATCTCGTCTTGACTGACTTAGCAAGATTCAACAGCAACATTATTTCTTCTTCTGAAAAATGCCAATTCAAAACTTCCTTCTTTTGTGGATCAAATAACATTTTAAGATTTCAAATTATATTTGTGTACATAAAGTCTTTTAATATTAAAGAGCGTTCCAAATTTACAGTACAACTGGGAGATTGTATATTTTGACAGAAATGAAATACTTAAGGTACACACCTGAAGACAGAATGAGACAGAGAGACAGAATGGTAAGACAGAATGGTAATTTGGCTACAGTATTGCAGCACTAGATAAAGTTGATTTAAAACCAAACTATTTTTAGCAGTAATAATGCACAGCAGTAGTTCTCAAGCCTCATTTTAGGCTGTAATAGTTTATTGTAGCATTGGCAATAAACAAATTAAGGTTGGATTTCTCAGAAAGATACATTAGTCTAATATTTACAATACTGAATATAATACTAAACTTCTTTTATGAAAATCAGATTACTTTTCAAGGCCTTAGTGCATAACCAGACCAAACAACTTCTCATTTATTATTTTTTCTGTATGTTTGAGAAAAATTATATTAATTGGTAATTACATACCATGCACAAGAAGTATATTAGATGATTCCTAATTTAATCAGTTAAAATCACCATCTCAATTTTTCTTCAAAAGCATGTGGTTAAACCTAAAACAGCTTGGTTCATTACTAAAAGCCCTATAATATAAAACACCCTGCAGTGGAATTTAAGGCATGAATTAAGATGATTGCTGTATGTCCTCTGCAACACAAACTGCTTTGATTTGGGGGCTTTGTTTTGGTGCAAATGATGGGGCATAATTCCTTCCAATAAATGTTATGATTTTGATTTAAACAAGTGGAAGATCTAGCTCTTAGACAACATACTTGACTACAATAATGTGTGCTAAGATCTTTGACTAAATAACAGAGACATACTTGAATAAGAAATGTAAAAATATAGCATTATTCACGCCACTTTGGGGGATTTTTTGAGTGAAAAGTCACAATATCAAGTGATTTCATTTAATACAAAATTCATGGATAGTGATAATATCTTTTATTAGACAAATTGATGAAGTAGAAATAAGAAAAGACAAGTGCTCTAACACACGTCCCGAAAGCTTATCTATTTTTTCCAACTGCACCAGTTATTCTGATAGAATCAGAAGTTGTTTGCCAGACTTCAGTCTGTAGCAGGATCAGATACAGAAGTGAACCAGCAAAATAAGAACAATATGCAGCAACCTAGGATCTTCCCTTAATAACATTAACACAGCATTTCTATACCTTTTACTTATTTGTGCTGACCTCATAAAAAATTAATGAAAAAACACTTTGCTAATGCTGAACTAAACCCAAATTAAGGGAGAATAATACAAGTTTGACGTTCCAGCATAAGACTGCTTTAATAATCAGAACAGCATCACAGAGATTTAGTTCTTTGACACTTACGAGCTTGTTTAGTTTCCTTTGGTAACTGCATTCTATTGATTTGACTGCTTCCTTCAAGTACAAAAACAAAGCCCTTTATTTCTTTATCATATTCCTACAAAAACAAATGAACAAACAAACATAAGCATCCTAATATAATACTTCATCTTAAAAAGAAGTTTCATTCACATTTTTCTAACTTCTATACTCTAGGTTTTATAAGTTTCTTAAAAACTTACTTTCCATATAGCTGAAGGATTGCCAAAAATCTTCCATTTTGCTCCTGGGTTCTTGCCTTGAGCGCTGAATATTTCAACAAATGGACCACCCTATGATAAAATGGTTTAAGGATGCATCAATCAACCAAATATTCAGCACAGAATCATCACTGGTCAAGAGTATCAGTGATGTACCAAATACAATCCCACCCGACACAAGAGTCAGTATTACTGATAATTCAGAAAATAAGTTATTAACAGCCTCTAGACTACTACAATATAGTAATGCATATAGCCAATATTTATCTTTATTAAAAGATTAGAACATAAATTTGAAGCAATATAATGAAATACATATATATATTTTCATTCTCTGAAAAGCAAAATTATTGTAAAAATTCTAAAAATATGCTGAAAATTACCAATTTATACTTAGATATGCTTAGATATACTTTATTTCTACAACTCACCCAAAATGTGAGATTTAAAACATACTGCTAAAATTGTTGCGTGTTTGATGTTTTGTCTAATAACCTAAGGAAATTATGTTTACAGAGTCATGCTGGTTCTGTTTACATGTGTGAGTATGTCAAAGACATTTCCCTATAACTTTTCTACTAGTTACCAAATTCCAGCCTGATTTGACAGAACATTTCACAAAACATATAAAGACATTAAAGAATTTAAGTAGGCTTAAGGGAAGTAGGCTTTATCAGCTGTTCTTATGGAATTATCTGCTTCAGTGTTTTTCACAATTGCTGTCACAGAAAATGTATTCTGATGTACTCAGGCTATGGATTGATCAGCATAATGGTCAACCTAATCAATCACTACAACTTTGTCTCTCCCTTCTCACTTCTAGTTGTATGCACTTCCCAATACACTTTATGCTCAGCTGCCCAAACATTTGTACAGAAGTCAGTATGAGCAAGAGGGGTGAGCAGTCGTGCCAGCAAAATAAATGCTTCAAATTATGCTTTCAGAGAACATCAACTCTGTACTGTATATAAACTATTTTCCCCACATGCCTGACGATAACCCCGGTGACTACACTTACTAAATTCTAAGGAGATTAAAAATGGCATTCTATAAACAGCTTCCATAAAATATATTTTTAATTCATAATGGATGAAAAATAATTTAAAAAATATGATGTGCTATCGATTTAAAAAGTTATCAGAAATATTTAAGGACTATAGGACCAAGCTGTCAGGAAGCTGTAAAATATTCTTAACTGCCAATGTGTGTATGATTGTAACAAACCTTTCCAAACAATTGGAATTTTCTCCAAAATATAAACAGGTACATTTTTTTAAAGCTGCAGCCCTTGAGTAGGCCTTGGCTTGATGTTAAAATAACTGAACAGGACATGGAAAACTACTACTGGACGCAACATGAGAAAATGCTCAACATAACAAGCACCAATGTGATAAGCTGACAGAAGTTACTGACAGTGCCGTGATGGATGGCTGGATCTCATGGGTGGTTGAGGAGGAGTTATACAAGAAACTGTCAAACTCCATGAACAATGCAGTTGGAGGGCCATATGAGTTTTTTTTCTGGGGGACTGCACTCCTACAAGGCCAATAGCACCTAAGTGCCCATATCATTATTACCATATAAAGCTGCGATAGCCTAGGTAACAGCACCAGAAATATGTTTCAGGTACAGATGTGGAACATCTGGCACCACTGGGAAAAAGTAAATCGGGATGGGTTGCTTTCTTGGGAGCGGACTGGTGTAGAGAAAGGGAGGTATAGTTAAAACGAAGGCCAAGAAACAAAAAATAGAATACTGAAGTTTGCAAACAATATGACTGGTGCTGGCTGGTGGTACCTGATAGGTAACCTGTGCTGGACCAGGAGGAGAAACCAACGGCCCTATAACGACTATACCTTAAGAGCTGGGCCTGTTTCCATGACTGGATGGGAGCAGACAGGGTTCCTTCCCTGTCCCACAAGGTAACAGGAAGAAAAAAGTCACTGATATCACCATGTCGTTATCCATTCCAGACCTTACAGCATCTGTAGCTACCCACTATTTCATAACATTTTAATAAAAATACTGAATAATTACACTTTCTAAAACATTTCTGTATCTGGACTTTTTGTTCTCCCCAGATAAGCCATTTTAATTGAGTTCTCTCAAAGGTGAAATGGAAGAGGGTAAAATTAAAACTATTTCTGTTTTACCTGATACTGATTTTTGAACATTTTCCAGCTTTCACAGCAAAAAATATATTTCAGGTTTTCAATCAGTAAAGACACTTATACACTACCCTGAAAAAACAAACAAACAAAAACTTTATATAGGATTTGACATGAAAAAATTCCTATATTGAAACTCGAACGATATTTTAAAAGATACAAATACTATTCTTAAATAGCCTTCATAAGAGAACTTATATCAACTGCATCAGATGACTACCACAAGAGAATCAAGTTCCAAAAGCTATTAATATTGATGCTATTTTGGAAAATGTTTTTTTATGCATCAAGTGCTCAATGCTGCTGTTCCTCACATTCCAAATTAAAACTGTAATTTTATCATCACCCCTTATTTTTAGCAATGAAGGATTTCTCACGGTTTAAAAATGAGTGAAAATCATCTTTAACACACATTTTTTATTCTTTTTTATCAAGTGCTCACTGGAAAACATCAGAATTCCTTTAAAGGGGGCTTAACATTTAATATAAAAAAAGAGAATCATATGGAACAGCTGCAATAGAAACCACTCCATCTAGAGATATTCGGCAGAGACTTCTTAGACAAATTATCTTCTTTCAAATTCAGCAGTCTCCTTTGAGGATGATTACTCTAAGACTCAAACCAAACACTTAAGTTATTTTGAGGGCTGCTAAAGTCAATGTGAGTTAAGGGATTTCTGCAGTTGGAGAATCAGAACAGTAGAAAGTGAAGGGATTGATACGGAAGCCTCCCACTTCTCTTTTTGATCATGCAGAATATTTGCAATTTCATCTGAAGTCAGCAGAATGTGAAGGGCCCCTGAACATAAAAAGCAGTTGTCAGTCTTAAACAGCAAGTAGAACCAGTCACAAAAGACAACATGCACCTTCACTGTGGAAACTCAGAGAAAACATTTCAAAAGACCGTGCTTCTAATTCATTTGTTATATCTTGTTTATGTACATTGCTTCAGCTCAGTAGAGAGTACTTGCAAAATTAAATTAGTTTTAATTTCTGGGATTTTTTGGAGCCTGAAATTGTTTTTTTTAAACAGACCAGAAGAATACGCTGACCAGGAGAATATAAGTATAGCTTCAGATGAAGAAAAGTTTAGATGTAATACTGGCCTCTCACAACCAGAGAGCAACAAAATTTTTAAAATATTATAAGATGATACACAACTGCAAATGAGCTAGAAATTCAGTGACAAATTGCATGATTTCATAAACAATTTACACAGTTGAAAGATTAGAACATCATTTCTATTTTAAAAAATGTATCACCATTCATTTAGGAAAATGTGATGAAACCAGTTGATGTTAAACAGCATTCTATTTTAACAAGGAACAATTATTGTAAACCTCCAAGTTGACTGTAAATGAAATAAAAATGGAAAAATATAAACACACAGAAATCAGAAACATATAGCATGCTGTTGCCAGAAACATTAGTTCATTTTCATCCTTTTGATTAGGAAGAAAATGAAATTTAGAAACCATATCATTTGTAACAAGCTTATCAGGCTAAAGCTACTTAGCAAGGTGGACAGCTACAGTATCTGCAAACACTGCTGTAGTTAGAATTACACAGAAGACACGGAAAGTAATACTTCATTTTCTTCACTGTTTTCTCATAAAGTGTACCTGGCTTTCATAGACCCAGTCCACTAACAAATACATCATGCATTGCTTTGAAAGAAGATGCAAATAGCTCTGTGAAAGTGCAAAGTGAGTGTAAGCCATCTTGATATATTAACTTGGACTCAATACTGTGCTAATACACTTTGCCTTTCAGCAGTGCTTATTAGCTTTGGCTTGGCATCGCATTAATTTATCTCCTCATTGTATTGTATTGAAATAGCTCTCACCTGATTGGTGCTGAGCATGGAAAAAACATATGTGTGCTGGTAAAACACCATATACACACACATATTTAACAGAAAAAAACTTCTGCTAAGAATTAATCCTTAAATTGAAGTGGAGGAAGCATGGTGTAAACTGAAAAGTTTACACCAATGACATGATGATATGTTTAAGAAAAAGTAGAAAGCATGATCAAATAATTAAAGACATTCAATGGATCACAGAAATATATATGAAATATATATATATTATATAAATATATATGAAGAGGTAACATCTAGTAAGTGCATGGTATTAAAAAGAAAAAAAAAACTCTGAGGTGAAGAACACTTGTTGAAGGACTAGAAATCTCATATGATCACTAGAAATCTTTAATTTTCAAATCATCAAATAGAATTCACAGCTTAAAATGTGGCTTAGTACTTAAAATGTGGCTTAGTATTTGTCACCAATGCAGTTGTTTTTGAAACTGACATACATACAGGCTATGTCCATTATTAATTTGTAGAACATATTTTATATACATTCAGAAAACTGAAGAGACTCCTAACTATCAAATTCATAACGAGATGGCTCTTTCTAACTTTAGCTAAAAGTGAACTAGATTCAAAGTTTGTTACCATTTGCATTGGGACAATTCATACTATGAAGATGATTAATGTAAATGGATCAGGGAAACATGTGAAAAAGACCAGCAGATTGATAATTGCAATATTTTTCAATTTTAATCTCTCCTATTCCTATCCTCTGCATAAAATCTAAAAAGGGCTTAAAATCCAGAGGAAAAAAAAAAATTGAAAAAAGAGTTGATTTTAGAAAAAAAATCAACAACATCTTGAAATATAAGCCCTCCACTTTTTTTTTGCATATTTTTAAAATAAATCTTTTTATGACATCTTAATAGAGTGCTGTAAAGTAGTTCTCTCATTTTTCTTTCACAGATCACATGTTTTTGGTTTTTTTTTTTTCTTTTTTTCCCTGAACCATGTACTTTAGTACATCTGCCCAACTAGAAATACAGGCTTAAACCATGAAGAATAGAAAAATATAGTTTATAAAGGTAAGTGACAATGGAAGATATTTATGTTTGGAAGAACATATTCCTTTCAGAATTTCCCTTAAGATGTCTTGAATTGTACATTGACTGATCATTAGTTTTATAATGCTTCCTTCACCAAAAATAAAGTAGCAGCAGTCGAAAGGGCCCTTTAACCCTCTTTCTCACAAACCACTCAGGACCCTGCAAAATTACCCCCATCCTATGACATCTTCTTATGTATACTTTGTTCTTCCAACTAGAACGTTTCATTCTGTGATATTGCACATTTCAATGGTATTTTGTGTACATGTAGCCCCATGATTGTAAGAATTGTGATCTTGTAAGTTACAAGCGAAAAAGTATTTGACAAACAGTAAACACAAACATACCTTCTTTAAATTACCTAATACTATTATACCCCATGGGAGAAAAGGAGAGACAAACTCATGCACTCCTAAGCTCCTCTGTAGTCATGGCTAGTCCCTTGACTTAAAATGGACTATTTACACAAGTATATGCGTGTATTTCTCTGATCCATGTCCAAGTGTTGAAAAAGCTGTGTTTATTTATTTTTCTATTCCAGAGACAGAAGTGTGAAGGAAAGTGAAGTGCATGCACACCTACTACTAATTCGCATTGAAAAACGACACAAACACACTATTTTTGGCAGGGAACGAAGGCTTAGACCCAAGACTGTTAATATGTATAACTCACCATCACGGGCCCAAAGCCAATGCTGATTTATGGTAGGCTGGGACACACCAGGGAAAGCAGTTCATCACTGATGAAGGGTTTTAGCATCTTCTAGACAAATGAATTCCACATATTGAATATTTAAAGCTGGGTTTGTAACACGGCTATATATTTTCTCAAAACACAAGTTAACATAATAAATGGGCAAAAAGACCGTTAATAAACTATACTAAGACTGCCAGCATTCCTATGCCCAAAGTGGCGGAGGCAGCCTTTACATGCAACTTGCAGAAACAAGAAGTTAAAAAAACCAACAGAATCAAACTTTTCATTTTTGGAAAGATGCGACCGTAAAGCGTTTTGACGCGGGGTGATTCAAGCACCGGCATCCCCGCAAATCAGTTTCACTGCGCCACAACAAGGCCGCGTTCCTCCAGCGCACAGCCGGGCTGTCCCGTCCTTCCGCCGCGGGGGCCGGCCTGGACACCGCCCGGCACGGCCCTCCCGCTCCGGCACGGCCCCACCGCTGGCCGCGGAAAACCAGGGTCGCTCTGCCCGGGGACCTCAGACCCCGCCGGGTCTCACCTGGCCGAGGGTGGCTGGGGACGAGGCCGCACCTACAGCGGGGGCGGGCCCAGGGCTCGCCGAGAGGCGGGGGTGAGCGGGGAGGCAGCCGTTGGAAATGGCGGCGCGCGGAAGCGGCCCGATCGCTGGGTGATGGCAGCCGGGCGTTGGGTGCCCTCGGCCGCGAGCTCGGGTGAAGGGACTGGGGGTCTCCCGGCGATGGCCGGGCTGCCCGCAGGCCTCACGCCGAGGGGATAAAAACTGGCCAAGCCTGAGGGCTGCTGGCCGTCGGAGAAGGCTGTACTGGTCTCCATGCAGGGTGCCAGAGAGTCCTTTATTTATTTATTTATTTCCTCATAGAAGGATGTGGGAAGCTATGAGCAGCTGCATACAAGTGCTTGATCTTTACGGAATTAATTAGACTTGTGGATCATGCATTTTTCTCTTAGGAGATGAGCACAGCACCATTAGTTTAACGTTGTCAGGAATAAGTGAACGCCTCTTGAAGGCTTCAAAAGCCTCTGGGAAGAGGTCGCAGGGAACCAATTTGATCCAGGGTTTTGTAATAGCACTCACAGAAGATCACTCCTTGAAATCACTGCTCTTTTTATCACGGCATTTCCTTATGAAACTTCATAACCTTTTCACACACACGCAAATAAATACTTGAATACCCCTCTCTCTCTCAAAGTGTGCCTTAACATTTCTACTAAGAATAAAGGACCCTGTAACCCATCACACCATGATGAAATCCATGAACTGAAGATGCTGAGCCACCAATAGGTGTGGTAGTGTTTCAGCCCATCTTCACCCTGTTCTTCATCTTCCTTTCCTTTGCTCCTGAAAGGTACTCTCCTGGTCTTGTCAAGGAGGGGAATGAGTTAAATCAATTATAAGATTTATTTAGCTTTCTCATTTTACCTTAGGATTTTCAAAGAAATGACATTCAGTGTAGTTTTATCATATGTGGATTACACTTATTAGAGTTCTTGGGTATTAGAGATAAAGAAAACAGTAATACTAAACCGAGCAATGGTTTTAGTAGCTCAGTAAAAATTGAATAAAAAGAGTTGATAGAACAAGGGCAAAAGAGAGGTGGTGATATCAAAAGACAGGTTAAAAAACTGTTGGGAAGTTCTGTAGACAAAAGAAACGACATTGTTCATTATATGTGGTTTAACCAGAAGTCATCTTGAAATTCATTGACACAAGTCTGTATTTAAAAAGGCCAAAAACTTTGTGACAGGTCTATGGCCTGAGGAGCTAAGAAATTCTGGTTAAATGTCAAGTTTCAGACTGAAGAGCCTGAGGTAATAAAGGTGTATAAAGCAGCCAGCTGTGAGCAGATGTGGAAGTAGCTGCCTGTCTGTGTAGGGCAGCTTTGGACTGCACAAAGCCCTTTTGCCAGTGGCTGGAGAAAACAGGTTTCAGAGGTAGTGTGAATGAAAAAAAATTTCATAGAGTTTTACAGTAGAAACCATGTATTTTTTGAAGACCTTATCTCTCAGAAATGGCAGGTAGTGTAAAACTAGCAAGGAACCATGTGTCATTAAACTTGGCCCCTCTTTGACCTGGTCCCTGCATACTCCAAGGTCTGATTTGGTAGTATGGTAATGTGGGAATATTGTGAAAATAATGATTAGAAAACCAAGATGTTTGTTACACTGGCTTCTCTATGGTTGTATCTTTAGGTCAGCTGCTGTTGCTACCTGAACTGCTGGGTTCTGTATTTTTCTTCGACAATATGTTTTAGGCCTCTGTACAGAGTACATCTACTAAAGAGTCCTGGAAAGGTATGATGAATGTTCTGCAAGTGTTTGGGTAATAATTTGGAGAAAACTGAGAGAATTCATACACATATACAAATACAACCCACATTCTGAACTGAAACCCACATACATGACAACATATTTCAGTGAATGAATTTTTACTGTGTCTTGGAGCAGGAAATTGGAACATAAAGACATCTCTTCTTCATGTAAATGCTAAAAGCACAAGGTGTGGTTAGATCTCTGTCTTAAATTAAAATTCCAAGGTGTTAGTAGTGTCATGCTGGGAACAGAATTGATTTAATTTATGATAGTGTTCAACATGCACTAGATATTTGATGTATGATATTAAACCCAGCCATTTTTAAAGGACCCCCACTGGCATAGGTTGGCTTTGTATCAATAGGAATAGTACTATAATTTCCTTCATCCATTCCTGACTTTTCCTTATTGCATAGCATTGCTCACAGTTGGAGCAGCCTGCCAGCTGATACATGCCAGGTGGCCTCCCTTCCCTCCTGTGTAAAGCTCCATTTCAGCTCTAATGACCATTTGCCAGTCTGATCTGTATTCTGTTGTACTGAATTGTTTTGTTTTATGCCTTTTTAGACTATCAGTTCATGTAGTCTGGAAGTCCCTTGTCTTTCTAGTTCATACTGTATTCTGTGAAATGCCTTGTTATGTTTTGGAAGGTATATAAAATACATAAAAGTTAAGCTGAGAAAGAAGACACTTGGGCATTCTTTGAAATTTTCTGTAAACCCTTCCTGCCTTTCTTGACTTACAGTGAAGGGAGACACGATATGCTTTGCTGCCTGCTTAGCCTTCACTTGGTAACAGCTGCCATGGAGCTGAGGCATATTTGCCCCAATGCCAGGCCTATCTTTATTTCCCTTGAGCATTGCTCCTCTGCTAGTGACCTTCCTTATACATGTTTGCCAAGATTATGCCATACAGTAATTTAACTACATAGACACCATTGTATCCACACTGTTTATTGGTCTCGGAAAATTTTCCAGCAGAATGTACATGTACTCTTTAACTGTGTCTAATTTTTGTTTGTTCTTTGGTCTTCTGATACAAATACTGTTAAAAAAAAGAAAAAGAAAAAGAAAAAAAGGTGGAATTCATTAGTTATACTGGCTGTCTCAATTTGAGCTGCTATAACAAAATAATTTTTCTGCAAGAGATGCATATATACAAGTAAGGGTTTTCTTTCAGAAGTATGGAGTAATGCCTTCAATTCAGAATACACAGCAGTTTGAAGAAGATAGTTGTTGGGTATGTTACAAATTGACAGCTGGTTCAAAAGCTTTTTTCCTAAGCCCCGCAAATACTTCATCAACAGAGGTTCTGTAGAATCCCTATTTGAGAACTGGGAAATAGTTATGAAAAGACTTGTCTGGCCTAATTTTTGGTGTGTACTTCCAAGATTAGAATTCTATCACCACTCTTCAGGTCTTGGTGCTCAGGCTTGGGAGGGTATTCCAGGGAGGGCCACAAGGAAGGGACCTGTTGGGGGGCCAGATGCTGCTGCAATAGCGGTTGAAAGCTGTGGAGGCATTTCTTCTGCATGTCTTTTCTTTACACCACAGTGGATAGTGCTGAGGTGAGAGCGAAGACTTCAGTATCCCACTATCACCAGATTAATTCTGTTCATGAAGCGTATAAAAAATCATATTCTTTCTGTGAAATAAATGCACTGCACCACTCCAGAAAGCAGAGTGCTCAGACAATAATACTTGAAGCTGGAAAATAGGCTACTTATGTCTTGTCAGGCTTTATTGGAATCCACCCATGTGATCAGTTGGCCAAATTTCAGTTCAAAGCAGACATTTAAACCCCGAAACCGTGGAGATGTATTTAATGAGAATGCCTAACTAGGTAGCTAGTGTTCTTGGATGTAGAAAGACCATCACAGAGCTGAAAAGAATATTGATTTGTTCCTCTTTTTTTGCTTTGTTGGGTTTTATATGGGACAACTGATATCTGTTTATGGATAAAAAAAAGTGATCGCATCTGAAAAAAGGTGGTATAATTCTTTAACTGAAAGACCCATCAGCTTTGTGCACTATGTGTGCTAATGACCTCCATTCCTTCAGAGCAATTCGTTAGTTATGTAGCAGCAATGAAAACACAGAGGAAACTGATGACTTGCCATGGTTTGCTGTAATATTTAAGCAATCTGTATTTAAGTTTGGCAGTTACATTAAAGTGAAAGAAGTTCTCTTTGCACTTGCTAAGGTGCTTTATAGTATTTACAGTCTTTAAACATTCCAAACTATGCTGATCTATTGGTTGTTTTGTTTCAGCTTTACTGTGTAGAAGGAGATTTTGTCTAATATCTTCTATATTTTGTTCATGCTTCTTTGGTTCAGAGAGTTCTTCAAACAGCCTTTGGATGACCGGTGGAAACTTCAGATAGCATAGCCACTTTTCTCTGTTCAGTAAAGCCATTAAATGATAAACTATTGATTTTTATAATACAATTAAGTTGCCAATGTTTTCTTAAGAAATCATTTTACATTTTCTGTATTATGCACTCAGCACATTGTCTGTTGTAAGTCAGATTATGTAGTGTTCTCAGTCTGAAATGAAACTGTATTCAGTGCTACTCTCAGAATGAAACCATCTCCATGCTAGTCTCAGCACTGCAGAGGATTTCACTCTAAATTGACCTGATAACCTTTATCTGTTTGATCGTGATGTGTGTATATATACAATAAAAAATTTAAGCACTGTAATTTGCTGTTATTGGGACATTCTTAAGGTAGATAGTTTATCAAAAAGTGTTAGTGACTTGTGTAGACAAGAAGAAAAATTGCAATTTCACAAAAAACCTCATGATCCAGGGTTAAAATGGACAGCTATCTAGACTCACAGAGGAATGTCTTCATCTCTCAGATTGTACACAGATTGTACAATGAAGGAGAATACCACAGAGTATTTATTCTGAAGTACCATGAAGTATTAGAAGGCAAGATATTAGTTGTGATGGGTCAAAATGGTCTATTCTATTCTGACATTTCCTGTGTTCTTTTGTGCTGAGACAGGATAAACAGAGCCTTTATTTGTTCTGATTACTATTTTTATTTTTTTGCTTTCTTTCCAATTTTTGTTTTTTCTGGCAAGATGGAAAAAGAAGTCAATATGTACTTTGACATTTCTCATCCAACATGTCAGATTTTTTTAACGTTTTGATACTGTGTTTTCATTTATTTATTGTTCACATTGTTAGGTTTTAAGGTTTCTCACAGTATGCACCAATATAAATGTCTCTACTGTGATATCTCTGAAATTAATCCTTTTGAATTAATGTAGGGTTTTGCATAAATACAAGTACTTTTAAATAAAACTTTCTGCACATTTGGAATACAGATACACATGCAAACTCAGAGATTTTGAGAACTGAAGGGCATCTGCAATTTTCACAGACTTCCTTTGGGCTGAGGCACTGGATATGATACAACTTTCTCCATTTTGCCTTTATGAAATTGTTCTGTGAACAAAAGAGTTCACAAAGACAGGTTTCCTCCTGATTTGTCCCCTAAGTTCCTCTCATCTAATAACTTCAACTTCTGCTGCTCTTGTGACGCTCTTAAAAATCAATCTCACTTGTCTTTTTCTCCTATAATATTTTCACATTCCTACATCTCCTGTCACTTACCCTCTGCCTTGGCCATTTTCTGTTTTCCTAAAACTCTTCTTCACCTAATGCAGAACTACCAAATATCCTAAGTCCTCTGTGCTTCTGCTCGGCAGCCAGACAAGAAAGTATCTGCTGTGATTTGTCCACTGCAGTCGATGTGCTGAGTGGGCAGCCAGTAAGTGTCTGTTAGCCTGGCCACTGCCAAAGAAAATGAATAGTGGCTTAATTCTTCCCGCCTTTCACGGACGGCAGAATTAATAAAATCTCTTCTCTGCTGTTGGTTCACAGGAAACTTGCAGGGACCTAATATCTTACGATATTCCACTTGAAATAAAGCTAAAAAATGTCACAGATTTTGAAAGAAAGATTTTGATTACTTGCACAGTGTAAGACTTGATGTCTTACATTTCTATGCAATGTGGCATATTCTGGGAGTTGGCTGACTGGCCTTTTGTTTATATATTTGACCCGAAATATAAATCAATATTTACTGTGTTATGACTGAGTAGTTGGCTATCCAAAGCACCAAGATGTGTTAAGATTAAAGTTTGTGTTCCTCTTTCAGATACAGTTAGCTCTATGGAAGCTGAGTAGAAAGAACAGTGGAAGTTCATGTAATTTCTTACAATATTTGTTCAACAAGTGTTCAAACAAATGTTTCTATACATTTCTAAGAGGGATTTGCCTTTTTTTTTTTTTTATCATGAGGAAAACATGAACAAAACCAAACCCAGTGATATGACTGTGATCTGCCTTTTATAAGTGCTTGCTGATAGAGACTTCTTTGTAGTAGGCAGGTTGACAGAAATACATTGCTCACTTCCAAACTATGAATTCTGTATGACTTTAACTGATTCCTCTCATAGGAAAAAGCAGTGCAATGCGAATTACTCTAAGGTTCATTTTAAATTACTGAAGTAAGTGCCGTGGGCTACAATAGGAGCAGCTATACTCATACAAGATAGTGCATGAAGAGATACGCTTATTCTTACCAGTGTGCATTGCTAAGGTGAAAGTACACAATGCTTTTGTGTGCACTAATGATCTGAACTTTCCCAGAGTTTTCACAGAATTCTGCTGATAGTGTTTGTATGCTTTCATCATTAGGTGTTAGGAAGAAAGCCAAAAGCATGGTAACTGCAGACAAACAGTCTCTAGGGAATTTCTAAAATAGGAAAGGTTTTCTAGTCTGTTCAACTTCTGTTGTGCTTCTTCTGGCTAGTGCAGAAGCTTGGGGTACAGAACAGAGTGATTTGAGAGACGGAACAACTTCTCAACTCAGGGGCTGTGCCACAGAGTAGAGTTTGAAATGTCAATCACTGTATGAAGTAATGCTGCATTTCAGTGTCACCTCCTTACTCAGTACTTCCTATTCTTCCCAAGAATAAATATCTAAAAGAAGCAACTGTTCACAGGAGAAATCAGATTGGCATGATTCAGGAGATAACAGTGCCCAAGGGGACCCATGCACCAGAGACACCATGGTGATGTGAAACTGTTTATGGGCTCGATTCTTCATCAGTGTCATGAACCTGGGAAAAGAGATCACATCTTTATTGTGTCCCTTCTCTGACTGAACTTTTTGTTCTTTTTGGATCTCACTGCTAAATATCTCATTTTCTGACTAAGACAGAATATGCTGCACCTTGAATCTAGGGAAGATGGGAGACTCTCTGCTGCTGGGTGGCTGCTGAGATAAATAGGTTTACTCAGGTCCAAGTGATGATGGAATTTGTTTTACTTCGGCAGTGACAGACATTGGCACTGATGTCAAATTTGCCACTAATAGAGATTTGGACTGGCAGCCATGAAGGTGAACTAGGCTGGGTAAAAAATATGGCACCTGGCATTTTTGCTTTCAGCAACTTGTCTTTTTGGCCACTGCTCAGCAGTGATTTAATGGAATACATTTAGGAGAAATCCACAGGGACAGCTTTGATAAGATAACTCATTTTCTGTATAACAAAATGCAATTGAACGCCTCTAGTTGGACTGTAGTAGTGTATGTGATTCGGCATCCCTTACAGAAATTAAAGGTAATGCTCATCAAAAAGAAAGTTGCAAAGTGAGCAAAGAAGGATGTAAAGGTCTTAGAACTACAGGAAACGCTAGAAAGTTTTAGTTGAAGGGGGAGTACAATTTTTAAGAGCTGGTCTTGTGACTAATTTATTTAGTATTTTGGTTAGTATCGTCTTAAAAAGAGACGTATATTCATAACATACACAGATGGCATAACTCTGAATAGGAGCAGCTTGTTGGATAGGAAGAACTATATGAAATCGAGGCCCGGAAGAGTCAAAATCAGATGAAATTCACTGGTATGCAGTGCAAGGTCATGCATTTGGAGACCAACAAGTTTCAAGCTCATGTATCGGAAATGACAGAGGAAGAAAAAGAAGTGCTGAAGCTAAAGAGCAATGTTGGCAAAAGGACAAATGAGTATAAAGCAATCATGAATACAATTAAATTTGGAAACTGGAAGGACATTTTTAGTTGTCAATGAAGTAAAATTCTGGAACAGCTTTCCGCGGAGAGGTAAGGGGGCAAAAATAACTAATTATTTTAAGACAAAGCTATGTAAAGGAGTTGTTAAGACATGATGGTTTGAATGACCAGCAGACCAGACTCCAGGAGGTCCTCTCACTTTTTTTTTCTTAGGAGTAAATCCATATATCAATTCAATGTCTTGCATATTTGTCTCTTCCTTTCTTGGAGACAAGAGCCTAGGACCTGATCTTGGATAACTATTAGAAATGGGGGAAGTATTAAACCATATATAAATTTATTTATTAAAGATTAAAGATGACTGAAAATAAATGATTTTTACCAAAAGATGCCAAGCTCTGGTTATCCCTCAAACCTTATATGTAGCTTCTACTGCTAATTCTTTTTATATACTGTAACTGAAAGCAACTAAACAAGTTTCATTATAAAGACATCCTGCCACATGCAGTGACAAGTTTGTGGGACATCTGTTTGCTCTGAGGAGGAGTTGGGATATTGGAGAGTAACTGATTAATACATTCACAGTGTTTCTTTGCCACCACTGCAAAATGAGAGTGAAGGAACAAAAATCACTTTGCATCTGTCAAGGCCAGCATGCCAATGTGAAGAGATCACAGTGGGGAGAAAAGGACAGACCAGTAGTAAATGCATTTTTGCTCTTGTATCCTTTAAAATGTTCTTTTTATGCTTCATTCACATGTAAAGAGCCAGATCCTCATTTGCGGAGGCATGTGAAGGTGGCATAAAGGCCGCCTCTTATGCCAAAAGTACCCTGAAGCTGTTCAGCTTCTGCTGCAATTCGCAGAGAAATCTCACCTCCTTTGGTTTGTCCGTCTGTGCCCACGGAGGCTGTTCTGACAGCTCGGGACTGCAGAGCATTCAGGGTGCACTGGAAATGTCCTGTATCTTCGGTAGTGTAAAATCTGCAAAGAAGGCTGCTTGCCAGTGACTGACTAACAGGCTTTAGGGCTGCTTGAAGCCATTAGAATAGTGGATAGCAGCTGGCATACAAAGTGGGATTGGGATCAGGCTCAATGGGCATGAGAAGGGGTTTTCTGGATATTGCCTTAGGTGATTGAGAGGAGAATGAGGCCTCTCTGTCTTCCGTGGTTTCAGTGTGAGATGCTGCAACTCATGTCAGCATTTTCCTCTAAGGATGAGTAGGGACGTTTTGGGGGATTACTCTGAGGGTCAGTCAACAAAGTCAATTGCCTTTCAGGCCATATTTTGAACGGTTATGCAGGGCCATTGGCACTGAGCTGAAACATGAAAGAGATTTCTGTAAAGAGCTAAAAAAACAAGAGGCGTTTTGCACTGGCTTTCCCTGCCTCTCCTGCTGTGATCTCTATCCGCTGGCACTCCAGCCATGGCTGATGCAAGGTGTTTTGTCCCCTTATTTTCAGTCTATTGCTGTGATATCCATTACATCAGACACTGAACACCTATTACACACTCTCTCAGATCCACTCAGTTCCTTCTCCAATTAAATATGTGGCGTGGATTCTGTCTTGTTTGGGATTTATCATTTATTTATTTTTTATTTAGAAAACTATTTTCAGGATATTTAACTTTGTGCTGTTTAAGTTACTGACAATTAAGCTAATCCACAGATTTATATGTTACTTTGCTTTTCTGGTGCATATCAGATGTTCCTTGGATTCAGCCACCCTCATATCAAGATTGTGCTCAGATTACTGAGTAACCTTAACCAACAAGTGGAATTTTCCAGGGATCTTAGTTTTTTGACACTTTCTAAAACAGTAGCATTCTGTAGCATCAGCAGTCACTAGGGTATATAATACCAGATTCTTTTCTGTTTATTTTTTTTAACCTACTAATATTCATGTTGCATAATTTAGTATTCCTGGTACAGAACAATAATTAGAATAATGGATAATTGGATGAAAATTCAGGTGTTCTTACAATAACATATGGTAAATGCACGGGGGTGATTCACATGCATATGTTTGGAGTGTGGTAGCAATCTTGCTCAAATTTCTATCTGGCAGGTGCCCACAGCACAGTAATCCTCATCCTCTGTGTCACTAGAGAAACATTCTTCAGCAGTTTGAGAAAGAAGCCGAGAATCTATGTGGGCAGCAAGGCTTAAGTGCTCCCCACCTCTTCCCCTTGAAAATGTCAGTGTAGGTGAAATCTAAAGAACTTGAGAGGAAAAAAGTGCAATGCTGATATTGCTGCTCCTGCTGCAGCTTTGGGTCTGTCCAGCAGATCACTCCTCTGCCACCCCTGCCACCTGCCCTTGGAGGCCAGTCTACAATCCATCACCTCCCTGTTGTGCAGGGTGAGGATCCTTCACCCTCTGCATGCTGGTCCACAACAAGGGAGGACTCAAAGTAAATGTGGATTTGTGAAGGTCTGCCTATGTAGTGTTTTACTAGCACCTAATTTGTTCAATGATTTCCCAGATTGTGCTCTCAGCAACATTTACAACCCATGTCACTGTTTCAATGCATGCCCCTATGTTTCTGCAAGAGATGGCATCATAATTCTATTAATGATGTTTGTTTTCTAGAATTTGTAACAATTCATTTACTTCTATTCACACATGAAAATGAATTTGTTGGCTGATCTCAAGCAATGTACAGCTTATTTTCTAAGTATTGTCTCAATTTTTAAATCTACCATTTACAGCTTATTTTCTAAGTATTGTCTCAATTTTTAAATCTACCATTGCAAAGTAAAGCAGGTAGATGCAGAGAAAAGTTTTTATGTTTTTAAATCCACATTCCACTCTTATTGGCATTGTTGACATCACTTGTTTTCCAGATGTATGCTGATGATTTGCAGATGCCTCGGTTGTCATGGCTGCTACATCTGACTGGTATCAGTTCATGAATTATACATTTTATGTAGTGGTGATGTATTAATTTCACACTAGAGTCTGTAAAGATATTATATTTACAGATAAGGCATAATTTTTCACACTTCCAGAAATGAACATTAATTCTTTTCACCTCAGATGGAATCTGAAAGGACTTGTTGCATTTCATAGGAAGAAATATAAATCTGGTGCCTATTTGGAAGATGAAGTCCATTAATATACCAGTAAAGTTTTACAATTTTTTTCATGATTCTATATGAGTGTAGAACTCTGAAATGTGAGGTAATTCTCCACAGAAATATGGGGTGCATTTGCTTAAAGAAATCCTGACCCTGAGTACTCCACTACTCCATACTATCCCTTTAGAGTCAGTTCTTCCAGGTGAAAATGATTGAACAACTGCAAAGCATTCTAATATTTTATCATTTGTCTCAAGTTGAGAATGAACTGTAATTCATCTTAAAGTTTGATGAGAAGGATGTATTCACATAACTCTACTTCTACCACTTTACTGCATCACACTGGTTTTTTCCTTTCTTAAACAATGAGCTGTGAGGTAACAAAAGTGATGTACATATTAAATGGCACATGATGATAGCATATGACACATTTCTGGCACTTGCAATGTTCCTTATATGCCACCAGTCATATAATCTGACTGTATAAATGAGTGCTGGTTAAATGGCTTCCTCAGTGTAATGCATCTTTAAATCCTAGAGATTTTGAATGTCACTTTTAGGCAGCTCTGCTCCCCAGGGTAATAAGTAGCAATGAGTTGCAACTAGCTAGTATGGCTAATCAAATATTAAAAGGATTGATTTGAGGTTATTTTGGTAAGAATAAGCATTGAGTTTGATTTGTATTAAATCTGGGGACATAAAATTCCCAATGTGTGCACTCTGAACAGCTCCCAGAAGTCTATGAATCTCCACACTAATTGCAAATCTCAAAACATAATTAATTTCAGTACAAATTGAAAGTATTCAAATGTTCTGAATGGACATGTTTGATATTTATCACTTTCTAGTTTCAATACTATGGTTATTAACAAGAGCAATGCCTTGTGATGTAAGCGATCAGCGACCCACTGTAAATATCCAGTACAGGAGTCCTAAAGTAGAAAAATTGCAATGATCCAGACAAAAGAGTGATAAGATTTTTTTTTTTTTAAACTATCATAATAATTTTATTTATTTATTTTTATTTATTTTTGTGACTGGAGAGTATGGTTTTGGTAATCAGTACTGCTTTGTCATAGAGAAGAGTTCATTCTCTTGGCAAAAATTGTTTGTAACAACCTCCCTTACAAACAGGTAAATTCATCTCTGTCCTTGCTGGTTGTGATACTCTTTTGTAGTAAGCATCCATCATATCTTTGCTGCAACTGGAAATATATGCTCTTTTGAACGGTAGACTAAGCCCATTAGACCTTTATACCTTTTCTCTGGCTAATTTAACCAGCAAATTTCATTATCAAATATACATTGCAGTAATACCTCTCAGAAACCCTTACCTCCTCATCTCTTGTTGACACATTTATAAGTACATAAAGACCTTTCAGTAAGTCTGAATCTTTTCAGGGAAATGGAATTTACTTAATATGACCGTTATAGAAGCATAGAGATAGAAAGCTTTATGTTTTAATCAGTGCATTGCTGCTGTTGCTTCAAAATAATTAACCTGACAGATGAATGCTTTCTAAATGTAATCAAATGCTCCCTCTTTTGCTGAGAGGTATTGGTCCCTAATATGATAAAAAGCTAAAGTTTTGGACAGTAATTGACAAGGAAATCCTCTTTCTTATCACATATGTACTTTATATCACTTATTAGATAGTTGCACCTTTTGGTTTAAAGAGATCATACTTCCCAATCTTCCTTTCTCTCTGCAGAATTTTTAAAATAAAGGGCTATTCTAACTCTTCCTCTTCCAGTGATGCTGCACTTCAGGCAGAAAGCTGTTTCAAGTATATAACCATTTTCTTGGTCCGGTTAATTTCAGTGTAATAGTATGTGTTTTTCCACACAAGAAAATCTGTCTATAAGAATTTCTGGAAGCACTAGTTGTGATTTTAGAGTTAGGGTCCACGCTTTGAGTTTAGATGAAGAATTCAGCCTTTATCTTTAAAGTGCAATAAATATTTGAGTGTAATAATTTATCTGAAAACCCATTAAAGGGTTAATATCACACGGATAAATTATCAGTGTGATAATTTATACTGAACCCATTTTAGGATTTAATGTGAAATGAAAATAGGTTTTGAGTAAAATTTAGTGCCCAGTTTTAGACTTTTTGACGTATAACACTTTGAATTTCTCAAGCCACTTAAAGTGAAGTGTTACTTCTTGGATACGTTTGATTTTTTATTTAGAATAAATGCATTTTCCCACATTGTTCTTGTGCTTGCCGAAGTTGAAAGTGGCTGAGGTTCTTATTTTGTGCTATAAAGAAGCTTCATCTTTCCTTATGGCTGCTGCCAGTTACTACTCTTGGTAGCACTGATGTAAGAAGTGTCCATCAGCTGGCCTTTGGAGAAGGATGGATCTGTATGATGAGTGGTAATTTGAAGGTCAGCTGAAGAAGGCATGATTGTCTCTTGAAATGAGGAAAAACTGAAAATCCAGATAAGAATAGTTGTTTTTTGTAGGCTTGTGATAATGGAGGCACTGGAAAAGTGACATGCAGCTTCTGAAGAGAAGATGGGTAGAGCTGAAAATGAACTCAATACGTGAATTAAGTTGGTATTAAATACAGGACACAGCAGAAACATCTTACCATACTTTGATGTTTCTAATGACATAGAGGTACAGCGATTCCCTGAACATCTCCATCATAGTAGAAAAGTGTATACTGGTCTCTATCAGAAAAGGTAGTGACTAAGTGGAGACATATGGGTATAAAAGTAGGTTAAGTGAGTGAAACTTAGGTCTTTTGCTAAGGATTTTCATTTTCATTGGGAGGATTTAACAATGGAATATTTTATAAATCACTTTCTACATATGTATTTAAGCTTTTGGAAATTAAAAAAAAGAATTATATAAAATGACACAAAAAGATACATTTTTTTCCAACAAAGTCTCGATGGTCATATAATTTTTAAACAATTGTGACCTACATAAGGTTTAATGTTCAAAGGTATTTTGTACAGGTCTAATACTCACTGGCTTTAATTATTCTATCATTATTACATATAAAATAAATGGTAAGGCTCTCTCTTATTTAATTTATATTAATAACTAATTACACTAGCATAAATTTATATATTAAAATAATCTGTGAGTTCACATTGGGATATGTATTTATTTTGGATTAAGTTAAAAGGGCTATAGAATTATTTTCACTGGAATAAGGTGATGGCACCTGTCATCATTAAGCTGCTTAAGAAAATGAATTCCTGTGTGATGCATAGGTAAAGTACTGATCAGTTTTGAGGCACAGAGCATCCTGGAAATCTCACTGAAGGTCCAAGATATTTACAGAAGAAAAGCTCCATAAAAGTACGATGCTTGAGATGGTGGGCAAAGTGTTGTTCATGCTTTAGGTTGATGAATTACATGTCCGTGAACCCAATTCCCCCAGCTCAGGAATGCTATTACGCACAGGGCACATGCAGCTACCTATGGACCTTTCATTTCTGAGTACTTGAAACACCATCCCTTTGGGTGGTTCTTGCCTCAATACATCTTGACTTTGATGCATGACAGTTCTTTTATGTAACTAAAGATCTAATTCCAGAGATCTTTTATTCAAGTGGATTGGCTCATTTGGCTGCTTTTAATTCCTGAGTATTTAATAAGATTTTTTTCCTTTTGGGGAGAATGGGACAGTCTGAAATAACTGGCAGTTTTGCTGTCTGGGTGTTATAGTAATGTTAATCTTGTGAGTGTGCCGGTCTTCCCTGGCATCTGTGCTTTCTGGTCACTACAAGCACATGGTTGGTTGTTGCCATGTAGCCAAACAGATGAACTTTGCACAATTGCTAAAATGAAGAATGCAAATGTTCTGTATAGTTCAGGATCCAGTTTTGCTTCCATGACTGTCAATAGGAAATTTGCTGCTGAAAGGAGTCTAGATGACTGTATAGAAAACCTCTCCTTTACTCTGGAACTGTCTGAGCTTTAATGGGAAGTATTTTTGCAAATCCTATTTTTTTCCCCCCTATTAATTTGGTCTTGTGCCAAACACATTTTTGCTACGCTTAGTCCAAATAAGTATGAGCATGTGAGAAATTTTCCAAAACACACTTTCCACCACTTGCACTTACCACTACTAGAACTTTGTAATGGGTTATACTTTGTCATTTTTACTCAGTGTGTGTTTACCTATGCTTTTAAAAATCTTAATACATAAAGCGTTCTGATCCTGTAATCTGTTCATGCGTAGCTGCTAAATTTAGTGAAGGCTTTGTGGCAAAATGGAATCAAATCTGCAGCAGGCAGTCCTACATTAGGCATCAGCAATTCAATAATGTTTTACTGTCTTAAATTGTTCTCCTGGCAGGGTGTGTTCTCCATTCTTTTTCTTTCTTACTAACTCCAAAGCATGCACATCTATGGTCCTGTATTTGGGAATTGTGGGTGCCAGTTCCATGGTCCAGTGTGGTGAGTGGGAGGGGAAGATCAGTAACAGTTTGATATTTGTTCACCATTACTTCTACAGGGGGAAATGATTTACTTAGATGTCGGAAGGTGAAATTCTGCATCCGCAGATAATTTACTGATGTCTTTAGAGATGGAAAATAGAACCAAACTGTATGTTCTCTTTGCTCCACTAGAACCTGATGAAAAAAAATTACAAAATAGTCCTCATCACCATCAGAGAAATTATTGTAGGCTGAGAGCATAATTGTGGTTGAATGGCAAAGTATTCAAATTTTGTTTTCAGGCCCCAGAGTTTATATTAATTCATTTGTGTTGCATATATTTTGTTGAATATTTTGTTGAATTTCAGGAGTTCTGACACTGCTAAATAGTTTTTTACTCATTAATACTGTAATTTTAACATTCTTTTATTAATTAAATTGCTAAATGTGATGGTATTAATTCCTTATGACAGCTGTTCTGCAAAAACTGAGATTAAAGTTAACATCAGAAAAGTGTTAGTAGGTTAAATTGTTATTAGTGCCAGCCATAGAAACAGAGATGGGGGAGTGAGTAATTAGAGGGTGTGGAGATGAAATTGAAGGACAGTAACACAAGATGACATTCGTAGCTGATGTGGTGAAGCAGATGGTTCTGGCTGAATTCCAGAAGAGTGAAGTGGTGCCTTTAGCAGCCCTGGTCAGCACACAGAGAGCCCACGTGCTGCAGGGAGACCAAGGGGCTCTTCCAACATGCAGTTGCTCCCAAGCGGGTGAGAAGATTCAACTGCACAGGCACCTTTCCTCTTTTCTTCTAGTCACATTTATTGTTACATTATGGAGAAGAAAATCTGCATTTTCTCTAATTTAGTAGCTGGGGTGGCCTTCTAGGGAACTTCCCTTGTCTTTGGTAGCAATCATCAGGAGGTATTGGGGCAAGAATAGGCTGCACCCAACTCTCAGCTCTACAGCCACTTTTTTCAAAATAGTAATTTACTTGATTATTAATGACAATGAAATTATAGTAATGCAACTGCTTGTTAATATTGCATTACTTAGCACCTGGTATCCCTTGAATGCAAAGTGCTCTACAATGGAGACTGAGCATTTTCTTTCACGTTTTATGAGCGGGCAAAAGGAGGTTAAAAATGTGGATTATAAAGCTAATTTGCTTATAGAATGTTTTCAAAGCAGTTCACCTGGTTTGCTTATAAGCATTTAGGATAATCGGGTATCTTCTGTGAGTAGGGGGTCTTAAAAAGCAAGTGATGCTTAAATCAGCAGGCCTTACCTGCCTCAGCAGTTGGTTTGCCAGTCCTCTTGACTCACTGTGAGTTGCACCTGCATGCAGCAACAGAATAAGCACCTCTCGAGCTGCAATAAAAGTAACAGCTTGTTTCATGGCATAAATAAGGATTGTACGGTTTCATTACCTGCGCATCATGGTTCAGAGCTTGTAATGTCATACATATGGGCATTTGTTTAGTTATAAATTATAATCACAGCCTTCAGCAATGTTAGCAGAGGGAACATCCTGTATATCTTTGTTTAGAAGGCATTCCTTTGATTGCTTTTAATTGCTTTCCCCTGCAGCTTTGCTTGAAGGTGTATGTGATAAAGGAGCAAATGAATGAAGGCAATGTCTATTATAAACTGTGCTGTAAGTAGGCAGCTACTAAATGGAGATGGCTACTAATCAAAGCTATTTCTGCGCAAAGTGTTGCAGTCTGTAAATCAGATAAGCTTACCCCAACTCTGCCTGTGCTGCTTTATTTATGAGTCAGTTCTAATTTCAAGTGGTCATGGATTGTAATAAATACTTCAGCAACATGGTCCTGTTTCTCTGTGCCAGTTCAAGAATGAAGTTGGAAAGGAAATAAAGGGTGGAAAGGGAGAAGTGGCTCTAGGCCATATTCGCACTGTTTTTACTGAGAAAGATAGATCCCTATGAGACTTGCAGTGAGTCAGAGTGATTTCAAGATTGCTCTGGCTTGCATTCAGGATTCCTGTAACTTCTGTGTGATCTTCCAGTGGTAAAAATGCAGCGAGTGGTGCACCTCAGTTTTGTCTTCCCGGTGTCTGACAAGCCTTTGCCATTGCCCTGTGCCAGAACCTGAAAGAAAGCTAGGAAAGAGACAGACAATGGATCTGTCACTTCCTTTGCTAGTCAAAACAAGTTTCTTGTTATGAAAATGTGTCTCGGAGGCCTGTGAGTCACTACAGCAGTGTAAGGATGCAGACTACCTTTCAGAGCTGAAAGATGTATAACTTTGTTAGCAAAGACCTATACCTAGGGTAACGGGAGAGAATGTGATATAAGGTTGCTATGGGGTAAGGAAGCTGGGCAAAAGAGTTTGCGAAAGGCAATGACAAGTCATTTCCTAAGAAGTTAATCCAAATTTCCAGTATCTTGAAGCATTCAGTTTGTCCAAAGTAGGAATATTTTATAACCTATTTGACACAAATCCACAAAATTCAAGCATTACTTCTGCTGCTTGTAAATGAACTTGCTCATAGTCTCTCACCTGTCCCTCATAAACCCCTTTACTTCACAGCTCAGAAATGTGAGCAGTCTCTCGCTGCAAAAGGAAAAGCTTGCACTTCATTTATATCAATGTGTGGTTGGAACTAGTGAATATTGATTGGTGGGTCAGAGGTCTTGTGAACACAAACTCGCCCCCTTAATAGGCATTTATTAATACAGTTTAATTCCCTGGTTCTTACAAAAGCAAAATGCATACAAAGCACATACAAGTTAACTGAACAGGAGTTAACATTTCCCTTCCCCAACCAATGTGCCATTAATAAATCTCTGATTTTTCTGACAGAGCTACACAAACCTTGACTGTTTTCATTATTAACTTAATTGCTTTTCACTTACAGGTACACGGCCTTTTCCTGTTGGAGGCTAATGCACATTTCCTTGACAGGTAGAATAACCAGAAAGGTTTAAAAATGATGGAATAGCCAATGAAAAGTGAAATGTGAAACCAAGGTTTCAAGGAGACAGACAAACCTTGAAAGATCCAGAATTCTGGTTTCATGTCCTTTGGGGCAGGGTGAACTGCTTATGTATAGAGGGTTGTACAGGACAGCTCAGTTTGAATATAGCCTGTAAATATTACCTTGGCATCAGAATTTAATTGTGATAGGCAATAATAATAATTAAAAACAATCATATGAAGCTTAAGTGAGAATTTAAGTTACATAATTGCCAAGCTTGACTGTTGGTGACCTTGTACCTTAGGAATTGTTTTATGAAGCATTTTATTTTGTGGATGTGCGTGGATGTGACTGCACAAAATTTGAGAGTCACCTGTTGTCCATAAACCTAATGTTATTTTGTAGAAAAGCTATAAAATTAAGATTTGCCATAGAACTTCCTTCTTTTACTTCTCTTGAATATACCTTGGCAATAGCTATAAAAATTAAAAACTACATTTGAAGAAGCATACTAAATTCAAAACTGGCCACTAAGAGGAATAATTTGAATTTCAGATTTGTTCTTTTCTGAAAGGCTGATTTCACTTATTTCTTGTTGAATTTCTCTTCTGTTAGTTTTCACATAAAATTGTTTTCTTTGCTTCTAGCCTTTCAGCATCATTGAATAACTCTTCCTTACATTGCTGGTAGTTACAGTCATATCAGATTCATTATGCTGATTAGGGCAAGTGATATCTAAATTAAGAGATGATTTTCTATTTGATTCAGTAGCCAATAAATGCAATTCATAGTGCTGGAGTGCTCCATATAAATACCAGAATCCTTGTTTCTCTCACTGGTGAGTGCAGTTCTTGGACAGATGAACAGGTCAGTGAAAGGGAACTGGGGGCCCTGACAAGTAATCAGGATTGCTTTGAAAAGTGTCTATGGAAATAGAACAATTGCCAATTGGCTTTAATTAAATTCATTTTCCCACAAAATTCAGAAATATTTGAGAGGGTTCCTATACTAGACCTGCTGTAGGCATGATGTTAAGAGTTTATAATATCATCTTATATGATTACTTTATCCCAGCTGTGCCTCTTCTTTTAAATTGTAATCAGCTATTGTCAAAAATGTGAATGTACAAAGACACTCACAAGTACAGCCACACAAAGACCAGATTCTAAGAAATATAATGCTACTTACCTAATAAATTTTGATTAATATTTTCTTAATATTGGAAGAACAGTAATGGACTCTGCAGTTCAGTGTGAAGTTTGTGTAGAAGTGAAAAAAAAGACGTATGTTCCCAGCTTCTGTTGCTTAACAGAACTGACAGCTGATTCCTCAGCTGAGAATGCATCCCCACATTAATTTCTTTATCTTTGTTTTGGTGTGTGATGGCTAAGTTATAGATTTTTCAAACCAACTGTTTTTCATCTTAAATCAAATTTACAATTCCTAAAAAAAAAAATAAAAATGTAGGTACACAGTAGTACATAGTGTATCTAGGAATTTTCTTCTATGGTTTGGGATGTCAGGTCAGTGTGTACTTGGGAAAAACAAAAGCTTGTTAATGAGAATGTACTTGCATGAGCATTCCTTTTGTGTGTCTTTTTTGCACTTTCTTAGGCAAACATGCTTCCTCTTTCCATGCTAAATATTCTCTATAAAAGAGGTGGTAGGGTATTTACATCTGGACAGTGTGCCTGACCCATCAATTGCATCTTCATTATTAATACTTCTTGTGAGCGTAGAACCAACATATTGCAAGAAATCATCACTTGGTCTTACTGCTGTGCTCAGAAAAGTACCTGAATATTCCTTTACCTGAAGTAGAAATTCCCAAGCTGATTGTTTTGGCTCTAATACAACATTATAACTTGCAATGTGGTAGGCAAAATGGATTTGTACACCTTCAGTCTAATGGAAAACTTGATCTGGATGCAACAGACTTTCAGAATTGGCACGGACATTCTATGCACACTCAAGAAGACTGAACAGATAAGCAGGCAGATGTTTAGACCTGTGTATGGGAATGGTGGGAAGGAGGATTGATATGTGGTGAGTACCAGACATCAGCTCTCCATCAGCTGAGCATTGTGTTAACCAGATAGATTAGACAGATTTATGGCAGTTCAAAAGCACATCCTAGTATACATAATAAAGTTTAGGTCCCTTTGATCAAGCTCTGCTGCATGAAATAATACAAATAAGATAGGGCCTGTGATACATCCTTGTTAACCTTGTTTATCACAGGGAGAAATTGGGAGAGATATTTTGCTGTGCAGTACATTTGATTGCCAGGCTTTTCTTAAAGGTAGTTGAAATTTTCTTGCACAGTCATGTATTTCTAGGAATCTTTGAAGTTCAGTTCAGCTCCCCAATTCAGATTAGTTAAAGCATGAATATTTCTGCATTTACTGAGCTGGAAAATATATGTAAAATGTCTTGTGGTTTCCTTAGAGCTACACTGTGGTCCAGAGCTTTCCTTTGTCCAGATGGAAGGACAAATGACTGGGGAGAATCTGAGAAAGATTCTGGCAAGTGAAGGCCAGTGATAAGGTTCCTCTCTACAGTTGCAGTGAAGTTTATCTTCTTCCATCTTTATCTTCTTCCATCTCTAGATGATGTATACAACATTGAAATATTGTGGAGTGACTCCCACATCCCAAATCTGATTAAAAAACAACAACAATAACAAAACAAGAACTACAAAAACAAACAAACAAAACAACAAGCAAATGTTGCAATCATTTAGGCAGAACCTAGCAACTCACACTGTGTTTCAGGAATTGATGTATTTTACAATCTTGCACTGCTGCTAGTGCCTTGTTAATTTGGCTATGACTGGTAACTCAACCAAACCTTCTTAATAGTGAGTCCAACACATTTCCACTGGTGGTTGTGCTGTTGCTAAACAAATATTAAAAGTGTTGGTCACAGTACTTCCTTGTGCCTTGGCAATCTGTGATCATTGCATTTTTCCCCCTGGTTATAATCAGGATTGTCATATTCTGACTTGGTCCATAATCCCCCTTGAGTCCCTTATAAAGCAAGCACATATGGTGCTTGTCAGCATTTTCCTGCCATTCATCAGCCTTGGCTTTCCACCACGGACCCTTCATGTGACGTAACCGATTTGGACTTCATGGTGAATCTTCCTGGAAGCCAGCTTGTTCGTAATTGGAGCTGGGTGAGCCAGAACAATCTGACAAGCACTCTATTTCTGTCTGAGCAGAAGCTGAATTGCTGTATGATAGACACTCATCCTGTTTTGATAATCCACACATAGAAAGTCAACAGTTTGCTTGCAATCTGACATGTCGTATATGGTCTACCATACTTTCCGTGGAGGATTGCAGCAGCAGAGAGAGCAGTAACCAGATCACACACAGCTTTTCACATTTGGCTTTTCTATTTTGTTCCTCTACATTAGCCACTGCCTAGCTGTTCTGGTACAACATCTGGGATGCTCCTTGTGGAATAGTTTTCACAAAGTATGTTGCTGGACATTTATTAGTGACAAGTAAATATTGATTAAAGACCTTCCAGTTTTCACTGATGTACCTGCCAGTCTGTCATAGATGGGATTGTACACATGTGCAAGAGAACATTAATTTAGTTCTTGAGATGTGGCTCTAGCGATTTTTAATTTCATGCCTGATACACGGACTAAAAAGTGAGCTGTTTTGGTGGAGAATCACTTCTATGTCTGCTTTTCACGTGAGGCTAAAAAGTACTACTCCATCTCATGTGTGTGCTTATGTCTCTCAGACTAAGGATGTCAGAACTGGGGATTATCTAGGGAGTGTTGGTTCACATTGCATCAGCTTGCTTCACAATTCTAACAACAAACTAGCTCTTCTGCTTGCTTCAAACAATTTTATCCATGCAATGGAAAAATATGGTAACTAGAAAAGGAAGTGGATTTGATTTGAAACTCAAATGGAGAGCAGCTGATGGAATGCATGGAAGAGAGTGCAAGCAATAATGTGAAGAAAAATAAATGCTATGCTGACTACAATTAAACATGCATGCATACATATGTATGTGTATATATGTATATATGTATAGTAATAAAGAGAATTAAAATAAGGGGCTTTCAAGTGGGTAGATGGATGGATGGATTTTTGGTTGGGTTTTACTAAAGCACACAGCATGAATACTAACAGAGAACTTGGAAAATCAAGATAATGAGAACTTGGAAGGTATAGACAAGATTCTGCTCCCCTGATACAAATTGCCTTCTAGTTACTATTACTGTGTCCCTGCATACTTAATCTTACTGATAAAAATTGTGATTTTTTCCCTGAGTATTTTTTCCCCTCTCTTTGGCTTGTGGCAGATTTGGGGCATTAATATTTCCCATGATTACATTTTGTCCTCATGGATTCAGATTGTGCATATGCATTATATGGTCTTCTGTGTCCCTGAAGACTTTCCATTTGGTCAAAACCCCTTTGTTTTGCAAAACCAGCTTTAACAAGAAGGTGTTCCTCAGCCAAGCCCTTTGCTATAAGTAGGTCAACCCTACAAAAAGGTCACACAGTATTCCTCAGCCATTTGAGTTTCCCTCACTGGTGCTATGCTGAGGGAGTCTTCCCTGCTTCTAGCTCTATTCTTTTCTCTGGGTAACTGGCTTTGGTGGTATCCTGAAGGTTGGATATTTGCAAATAGCAGCAAATATTGGATAGGAATTAAAAACAGCAAGAGTGATCAACTCTAAAAACTTGCTTTTGCTATGGGACTGCCAAGTCACTCAAAATCATTGAAAGGTCTTCCTGGTTTTGCATCAGCAGCTGCCTTTCAGGCTGCATACATTCAAGCTTGTCACTCTAGTTTCTAGTGCTATTACTGATTGCTCCCTATATCGTTTCTCCTTGTATTGTTTCTCCCTCTTTAGTTACAGAGGAGATTTTATTAAAGGCGGTTTTTCTTGCCAAGGAGTTTTTATTAAAGGTTGTTTTTCTTGCCCCATCTAAAGGAAAGTCTTTCCAAAGACGGAATTGTTTCCTTCCCAGTAACTGCATTGGCACATATGAATTGTCTAATGCTGAACTGATAGATGAGCTGTCATCAGGGTACAAACCTGTGACTGTTGGAACAAGGGTTGGCAAATTCAAATGGGAAATACAGTGCAAATTTTTTAACAGCAAGGGAAATTAATAATTGAAACAACTCACCTACGGATCTAGTGAGGAACAGCTGTCTTCCTAAAAGACATGCCCCAGTTCAACAAGAAGTTATTGAGCTCAGTGCAGGAATCAACTGGTGCAATTCTCTGGACTATGTCTGGCAGAAGTCCAGAGCAGAGGATCCAATGGTATCTGCTGAATCACTAAAGCAAAACCAAACTACTTCTGAAGGAACAGCAAACAGCTTTCCCCTGTGGATCAGACATCAAAGCAGGGAAATGTAGCATTTGACAAGTGTGCTGTATATGGTAATTAAATTGCTTCTATGCTCATTTACAACTTTCTCTTTCCTCCTCTCAACTGCATTTTTCATCCTATATTTTTCAACTTTTTTTTTTTTTTTTTTTTTTTTTTTTCTTCTGCTCTTTTATCGCTTTCTACTCCAAAGCATTCAAATTGTAGCTGAACTTTTGAACTATACAAGGAGTTTGTTTATCTTTAATCACCAACATGCACAGTAGTATTCCACTGCATGGCAATTTTGCAGGGTAGGCACCCCAATATTGCAATGTAAGGAGGGAATTGACAAGTTTTAGTATTAAAAACTGTTTTAAATGTCTCAGAAAAAGAAATCATAACAAATAATCGTGACCTAACTCACTTGTCAGGGGCAGCCAAGGGCACATGCCAGTGATTGCAGCATATTCATCAATCTATCAAACAGCAAGCTGTAACATAAAGGCTGGGAATTTCCCCATATGAAAATAATTTCCCAGCATTTAATGTATAGTTTAATATATAGCAAGAGGCTTATATGACTGTCACTCCATTTAGAGGAACAAAAGAGTTATTTTTTGTCACTCACGTGCTGCAGACACAGGTAAAATAGTGGAGTACTGAATTCTTGTCAGCTGTGGTAATGTATACACAATTGCATCACAGAATTGGACTTTTTGTATAATAAATGATAAACAGTCAAGGGGAGATATGAAATGATAATGAATCTTCATCATCTCTGCACACATATGGAGAGTAAGCATGGCTTTGGGCCCTAACTAAGACTTAGTAAAAATATTGGTAGGATTTTTTTTGAAAGAAGGAATATTCAAAGGTGATCCAGCTATTCTGGTTTAACTATGAACAAGTGACTGACTGTAATAATCCAGACACACTACTTAGGAAAAAATCAGACTGGACTGGCCTTATTAGGAATTCCTCTGGTCCTTACAATGTAATCAAGTGTTAGGTAGGTTTTTGTATTACTCTGTGCTTTCCCACATCAAGACACCAGCCAAATGTTCCATACTCCTCCTAATGGGGTTGTGGCATGCTCATGTTGTGGCTGTGATTTTCAGGCACATACTTCTGTGAGGCTCCATTGCAGGGACCGGGATATCATTTCTGCAGGAGCAGAGATGGCCCATGTGTGCACCAGTAAGATGTAGCCCCAAATAGATCCTTCGGTGACACCACTCCAGTGCTGCCAATGTCTGCCACCCCGTGGCTGCCCCCTGTTTATGTGATAGGAAAAATTCTTTAGGAAATATCAGCAGAGTGACCACATAATAGTGATGTCTAAGAAATGCATTCATAAGTTTTTCAGAAGTTGGCTTTAAATATATATACAAAGTTGCTGTTGTATGGCACTTGGTCTCTTGGAAGTTTGATTTACAGATTTCTGTTTAAAGTCCCGAAAAAGAATGAACTCTGTTGTGTTCCTCAGGAGAAAGACCATTCAGCTATAGGAAAAAGAGTAGCAAGCTGGAGTTCTGCATAATATTCCCCTAGCTCCATTAAATCTATAATAGTAACATCAAAGTCCTACCTTTAATCTTCTAAATCTGGTCATCATTCTATTACTTTGCCCAGACAGTGTAAATCAAAAGAAGTGCTATAACTGCACAGTGGAAGGACCTTGAAAAATCTTCATGTTAAAAAAGAAATGTATAGGATTTTTTTTTTTTTTAACCTGAGTCTTTATCTGCACAAAAAAACAGGGAAAATCAGAATAATTGCCTAGACCATGGCCCTATACATGTCAGTGTTGACTATGTTTTGTGCAGATTTTATGTGCAAAAGACTATTTTTCCTTCAGAATGAACAAAGACTGCAAAAGCAGAGATTTTTCTGGATGTAAAAAGGTTACAGGGGTATTTTAATTTTGCTTGGTAGGAATGGACACAACTCAACACAAGTTACCAGCTGAGAAGTGATTTTCATGTTCTGATTTACTGTCAATGTTGTCCTTACTTTGTCACTTTTCACCAGCATAATTCCATCCATCTTCAGTAGAACACTAGACCATATCATAATACAACTGCAAGGAATAATTAAGTTTAATAAATGTGGCTTCATGGGATGAGCCTTTTGTGAAAGTAAGATTGTCAACAGAGCTCTGATTCTTTCAGGACTTACCTGTCACCAGGTGGCCCATTGTTAAACACAATTTTGTCTGCCTACATTAAAATTATATTAAACATTGTTCTTCAGGACTAATTTATTATTTTTTTTCATGGAAGAAAACTTGATACCCAAGAGTACCTGGTAATATTAGGAACCTGTGCCTGGCTCCTAGTACTCTGGCAGTATGCTAACAATATGCACAACTGAAATGTCAGCATTTACCAGCAACTCAAGAAGAGCTACCACAAAGTTGTTCCTGGTCAGGATTCAGCAAAGTCATGTAGACACCTAGCTCTGACATGAACAGATCTGTCATTAGGTTAGACCTGTAGCTTAGAGGGTGTAAATGTTTTCTAAAGCAGTTGCTCTTCATGTGGATGAAAAAAAGTCCTATAATTGGGCCAGTGGTCAAATGGCCTGGAGACCTGGGAGTCAAAAGAGTTTGCCTCCAATGTCTGTTTGCAAGGTGTGTCTCTGGCTCTGGTATTATCAACCGCTCACATCCTCAAGTAACAAAATACATATAATAATTGAATTATGTATTTAGACTACTGAGAGAGTAACTTACTTTCTTCTATTCCTGTGAATTAAGCTGTGGAAAACTGGGTAAGAAGTAGGGCCTTGCTGCAAGTGCCATATTACATCTGAACAGTTGCACTCTTGGATAAACAGAAATTACAGAGTAAATAACAAAATGCAGAGAAATAAGATCCAAATTGATGTGTGGAAATTGTGGACTGTAGAAGTGATTACTTTTAAAAATAGCTTTAAATGTGTATTTGTTCTTTGAGTTTCACTATAAATTGTAATGAAGTACCTCTAAGTTCAGATGTGAATGGGGCCAAATCTTGGAGTTGTTATTTGGACAAACACAAAACACCTAAAAAATCAATCTTCCAACTGAAAATAATTGTGTTTTGACTCCCTAAAGATGGCAGGGATGGGTCTGATTATCGTATTATTCTGCTGCCTATTTATTGTGCTAAGCATCTGCTATAACCTTTTGGACCTTCCTTGTCATTCATGCTTGATATAAACTAAAACTACACAAAAAAATAGTGGATTTTAAAAATCTCATACATTCTGTCTGTAATTATCCTGGTGGCATGGTTTGACCTGCTGATTCAGTTCTTATTGAGATGAATATGAGCTGTTAGTAGACCAAGGTTCAGTGAATACATTAAATCCTGAGGCCTCAATCAATCACCTACTTCCTCATGGTGGTGTCTAGGATGTCTGAAAAATAAGAAGTATCAGAGGTGATTAGAAGAGACCTTACATGCAAAAAGCCTTAGAAAAGTTGAATCTCAAGTTTGGATTCACTTTTCCTGAGGACTTACTAAGTTTGACTTTTGTTTTTGGCTTTAACAGAGACACCACGAGAAAGCAGAGTGTTTCACCGACTGTTTCCTGGTGAGCCAGTGTGCTAAGCAGGGACTGGCTAAGATGTGACACTTTGATACAGCCTGCTTCGGCTGCTCTGTGGGGTGACTAATACATAGCAGCCTTGTCCAAATAGGAACTGAGCACCTTTATTTCCTGCCTGAATCCACTTTGCAAGTGGGGCTCAGCATGGGGAATCTGTCACTTCCCTGCAAGCGACTTCAGAAAGGAAAGGCAGAAAAGGAAGAGCAGTCACTTTGGACTAAATTTTAAAGGCAATGCTTTTACCCTTCCTAGGGAATCGGCCAAGTGGCTCTTGATGCTATTTTCTCTCTGAGGTGTCTGACCCAATGGTAGAAACCATTTTCTTAATATCCAATGGTATTGTTTCCACTGTGTGCGCTCCAGTGACCATCATGATTGATGCTATTAGGGAGCAGAGGAGCACATGGTAACATATGAATGATAGTGCACTCCTTGTCTTGTTTCAATCATTTCACTCATATTCTTCACATAGTATATTTTTCCTTGAAGTTTACTGTGTGTATATAGTATGTGCAATCTTTCACACTCAAACCCACTTTTCCTTCTGCCACAATGGATGTTTCACTGATGATACAGTCAGGGAATACTCTAGAGACAATAGGTGAAATATGCCTCATCTGCTGAGCCTGTTAAGCTTAAAATGCCCCACTCATTAAATCTGCATGGCTGCACTGGAAGACAAAAAGACTATTTCCACCCCCAGTTACCTATTCACCTCTCAGTAAGGTCTATGGTAAACATATATTGGGAAATTTCTACTAGTAGGAATGCCAGCCTACAAAGAGGATAGACATGGAGGATAGACAAATTTGGAGTGAGAGTGCATTTTAATTTTTATTTTTTAAACCAGAGTGGGTAATTATATGTAATTTTTTTGGGCAGTTGTATGTTATTTTAATACTAGAATAAGTACCAGGTTCCTTTTATTTTGTGATCTCACTATACTAAGTAGAATTTTCCTGTCTTGAAGATTTTAAAGTGACAGAATTCTACTGTGACCCGGTGAAGACCATAATATTTTGACAGGGCAACTATCTTGAAGGGGATCACTTAGCAGAGCTGGGAACTGAGCTTGTCTTCTGGCTTCCACCATGATGCTCCATCCATCACTGCCTCTGAAAGAGCAGCGAGCTGGATAGATAAGGCCTGAATTCCTGCTTGTCAGGCTCTATCTCAGTGCATCTTCCCCTAAGCTAACAGGAGCTTCCACTTTTCCAAGGAAAATAATCATTATCTGTTTCATTCAGTAAGATAGAAGAAGCTACTCTGATACACAGTTCTCTCATTAGAAATATTTACTTTATGAAAGTGATTGCTTGTTTAGTTTTCAGAGGGTAATCTACAAAGATGCAACTAAACTGCCTTTCTTCTGGGAAACATTTTATCTGTTTGTCCTATGCTAATATGATCCGTCATAAGCTGTACATCTTTCTTCATTTCTTCCTACCTATAAATTATTTGGAACTATTATAGCTAAAATTGTGAATCAATGATTTTATTTCTGTCTTCTGAAATGTTAGAAGGGATTTAGCTTGGAATGAAGGGGATGATATCCTTGTGAGAAAGGGATGATATCCTTGTGAGACTGGGAAATCAGGAATCAACTTTGACTGGCAGGCTCTCTCACAGAGAAATGAGAAAGATGGGTAAAAATACCTGTTCTAGTTAAAAATATTAGAAGACTTAATATAAAATATTTAAGCCTACACAGCTTAGTCTGTAGAACTTACTATCAAATATAACAATAACCATGTCAAAGTTTATAGAGCCCTTTGCTAGATAACTCTATATCAACTTCCTTACTAGAGCTGACTCAAACTTGTTAATTCCACTTTGAGGGAGAAATGTAACCTCTTGTAGTAACCCAAAGATTTAAGTCTTTTCACCTGAAAAAAAAAATAATTTAATCTTCTATAACACAAGCTATCAAGTAATTTGTGACTTGTCTTGCCTAGAAATATGTAATCCTTTGCAATCACATTCTGTAATTCACTCTGCTTGACAGGTGTTTCCACTTAAGTACTTAAAAAGGAGCATGTGGTCTTAGGATCAGAGGTTAAACTCCATTTAGCACCCTAAAGCCTTCAGCTGTTCTTCAATTTAGAAAGATGTGTTTGCATGAGAGGGCAAAGTTTGAAGTTATTGTTGGGTTGTTTTAGGTAAGCTTTCACCTTGATTCTGCTGCACCATAAGGTTAAGGTAGGACTATCATTTCATTTTAATTTTCTTCTTGACAAGCCTTACCATCTTGCACACGGAAAAGCAACCCTTTTTTCCCTATATAAGTCAACTCATGCACCTTGCAGTTCACATGTAGAGCTTGGACTTTGGGGTTCTTGACCCACCAGAAAAGTACAGCTTTGCAGAAGCATGGGCTGCTTTGTCTTGATCCAACTGTATGGTCTGGACTGCAAACGATGCATTTTTTTTGTTTGTTTGTTTCTTTTAGTGATCTTGAGGAAGCATGCTAGTTGCAGAATGCTGGGGTGGTTCCCATTTTGTTCCTGATACATGAACCTCCTCCTCTGTGAAGTGTTATATGCTGTTTGTGTAATCTGTTGTGATGTGGCCAGTGGTGTTATGGCTAATTCCTACTCCAAATACTATGTGCCTAACACTTGCTAGATAAACTTGTAAAATATGTGGAAATTTAGCTCTTACTGCTAGGAATCCTGCCTGCAAGGCACAGAGTACAATATAAATATGATACATTAATAACATAGGTGGTATTAAAGTGATTGTATACATTTATATTAAAGAAATCAAAAGTTGTATCACTGCAGTCTTGGTATATGTATTAAGTTTTAATTTGCATCTAGGATCTGTTAATACAGCTTTGTCATGTAGTTCTGTTTCAGTTGATTCTTTTGTGGATCTATGGCTAATTCTGTAGTCTGCTCTTTCACTGGAGCACAGAGAATTTCCTTTTCTTGTACTAACATTAATGGCAAAGTAATGTATGTGATGATGTGTTGTTACGCTATAGTAACACTTAAGTATGTCCATACTGGGCCAGAGTCGTACAGCAGTAGGAATTGAAATGTGAAGGAAATAGTGTGGAAAGTAGTAGGAATACAACTGGGTGCAGGCAGACGGGGAGCACCCGAGATTAATAAGACAGCCCTGGTTAGTGTGACAGGCAGCCATCAGATTGTGCTAGTAGGCTGCTCGTTGTTAAATACTTTGTATGTGTCACAGCAAAGGGAAGGGGGGCTCATTGCTGGAAATTTCTGAGCTGCACGGGATTATGAGGTAGGAAATAATAATAACAAAAATGTTCTGAGGTGATGTGAACCAGTGTTGCTGCATGAACAGGCATCAGTAGCATTATTACAGACACCATGGGTGTCCAGGGGGAGAGACAAAGTTTTGCACCTTATAGAAAGCATATCACAGGGTGATGGTGCAGTAAGAGAAATAAAACAGGGACATTCTTTTGCAGTGCTGATTTGAATGACTGAGTTGGCATTTGTCAAGCCAGCAAAGAGCAGCCTATGGATTTTAGGAAGAGTATTCAGTAAAACCTAATAGCTCAAGCTGATAGTCTGTGCTACTGTAAGAAGACTATCCTAACTCTAGTGATGATCCTGGTTGTTAAACCTGTGTCTAGGTTCAATGCACCGTGAGCTTCAGAGATACTTCATTTTCATGTGAGTCCATACATTTATGGCAACGTGGAGCACTTG
This sequence comes from Heteronetta atricapilla, assembly GCA_011075105.1. NCBI lineage: Eukaryota > Metazoa > Chordata > Aves > Anseriformes > Anatidae > Heteronetta > Heteronetta atricapilla. The sequence continues at coordinate 12,924,783 of CM021742.1, forward strand.
CAGGATCATGCATAAGCATGAATATCAAATTATTTTATTCTTCCTTTTCAAAATCTCAAAATCTGGATGTGTTTCAATCCCAAACTGCTAGTCATTCCCTTTTTCCCATCTCTGTGATCTTATGCTGAACCTGAGCACTGAACTGTAAACAGAAGTGCTGCTTCTAGCAAAAATCATGATAAGTTTTTACAAAGTTGTATCTGCGAGAAGTTTCTTTTTTTTTTTGTTTTGTTTAGTGCCAAGAAAGAAATTAATCCCATGGTGACATATAATTTGTCCTCATTAGCAGGAAACAGGATTTATACAGGCTCGAAAGCTATTTGTTAGTCTAACACACCAGGCTAAAATTTTAGCCACCACTGATTGTGCATTGTTGACTTGACAGCAGAAGTAACCATAACTTAGACTTAATGAATGCTTTCATGCAGTATGCACAGTCCTCCAAGAGTCCTTATTTCGTACTATTTAATGCTGTGCTGAACAGTTGTTTGATAAAGGCTGAAACAGTCAGAATTATGCTTTCATTTGAATTTTAATTTTTAAAGGGGGAAGGCAGATGGTATTGTTTTACAGAGAGAATAGCCCAGCATGTCCTGCAATACTAAAAGTCTCTTTGAGCCCATCGGATACTGGTCTCTGAGTTGTCTCTGCTGGCATCCTTTGCTTACATACAGCCTTCAAATTGCATATATTAGTTCCCTATCAGAGTAACTCACAGGCATGGAAATCAGCCGTGTCCCGTGAAGGTCACTGGAATCTTGGTGATGGAGAATTCATTCCCAAATAAGCATTTTATGTATAACATTGATGCTAGTCTTGGTGTCTAAGGCTTCACTTTACGCATGAACATGAGCTCAAAAGGCAAGTGCTAACTCACAGCAACAGGCATATCTTTGGAAGAGCAATCTCCTTGTCTAGTATCCAGGAACAAATTATATCTAAATTGTTCCCACTATAGGTTGCAAACCTGTCTCTCAAGCTCATATGCAGAGGCCTGAATATCTCACAATTATATTTATTCTTTCATGAAAATGAATAAACACACCAAACAAAGTGGAACAGTCTGATTCCTTTTTAAAAAACTTTTCCAAATTCTTCTCACAGGATACCTGCTGTGGAGACCCCTTACTTCAGTGTCTGCAACAGATAGCAATCTTCCTTTTATACCTCCTATTTTCCTTAGCCTTTGTAGAAAGATGTCACCTGACTCTTCCCATCTGTGGTGCCCTGGTTCAAACATCTGTTTTAAATCTCAGTAATCATCTATTTTAATCTCAGCATAGGTTTGTCTCAAAATAGACAAGACTCTTCTCCCTCATAAATCTTTCCTGATGCTTCCACATCCTTGCCTTTCCCTCAAAAGCTTAGGCAGCATTGCCTGTTATTTGCTCAGCTCAACCTCCTAGATAGGAGTTCAAAGGTCTTGATGCTGGAACAACTCAGTCTGAACACCTCGTGGGGCTGGGGTGGGGGAACTACTGTGTGTCATGTTTGGTGAATTTTATGCAAGTAGATAGAAAAAATAATTCCTTGATCTCATTCAGAAGCATTATCTATTGTTACTGGTTGTGCATGGATTCAAAATCTTATTCCTGGCTGTACTAGTAACAGTGATAAAGAAACGGTTCTTTATAATTGAGGTGATATTTTAAAAATTACTGGGAAGATTTGATGGGCAGTCAGTAGTGGATCCAGATATGCTGGGAATAGAGCATACAAGTGGAAAGTGGAGTGGAAGCAGCTCAGTAACTAATTCTGTCACGACTGATAGTCAGAGCGGACGAATCAGAGAAATCTAGGAAAACAAAGCTGGAACACAGAGACCAGCTTTCCATCCTCAACACTAATTCATATGCTGCTGTGCATGTTGCTGGGAGGTGCTTGGCAGCTTTAAAAAGTAGACTAGAGACCAATGGATATGCCAAAGCAGTAGATATCTCATTTTCCTTGTGGTTAGAAGGCTTCTCCTAATTTCTTACTCTTCGTTGGTCGGAACTGCACGCAGATCAGTGCATCTCCTCTTGGGGGATTTGGTGGTGTGATGGTTATGATAGAGGGTGCCAAGCCAAGAAGCATCAGTACTGAAAGGAAATCCTTTCTCATATCTATTTGGACTAGAGTGCAGTTGACCCAGAAAAAACACAAAGGCAAGAGAAAAGGCTAGAGTCCAAGTAGTAGCCCCAGATTTCTTATGTTGTTAACCCCAACAGACCTGCTGGTGCTCATGTAGGGAAACATGCTAATTTCAGTACAATAAAGTCACGTCTACATAAGAAACAGGATTAGGTAGGTCCTCAACATTTTTTTTTTTTTAACTGCTACTGAATATTGTGAACATGTTAATTTGAAGGAATTCCCTCTCAGAATGTTTTGGAAGCTGACACCCTATTGGAAGCTGAGTAATACAGATAATGGCTGTATTAACAGAGGTGTGAGCTTTATTTAAACATACACCTTGTTCTGGAAGCAGAAATGGTCTTAAAGTTGAATGTGTCATGTTTGCCAGTGTTTCCAATGCAAACCTCAACATCTGCTTCAACTGCAGACTCTTTTGAGACAGATTAAAGCACAGAGAGGACCTCTATTCAGTTTGGAAGAGCTGTACTTCTCTTTTTCCTGTCCTCCAGAAAGGAACTTCACTGGAAAAAACTGACAAAGGCAAAATCCATATGCAAATCAAAAAGTGCACCTGTTTGTTTAAAAACAAAAAAAAAGCACTTAAGTTATGTGTAACAGTGCCACCTGCTGAATCCCATCCTAACACCTTTCTTCTCAAAGGTAATACTCATATGAATGAAATGGAGTTGGTCCTGATTCAGGTGCAGAGATAGGCCCTGGCTATTCCTGTATAGAGAATGCTACAACATAGTTTAAAATACCAAACTAAATACTTGTCTTCAGAGCATAAGATTGATTTGATTAAATTTGTCGTCACTCAAATGCAAAATACAGTCCTTAGAAATCGTATGAAAAATTATTTTATATGCTGTTAAATAAGCTTGATGCATTTTCCACTATTATTAACAGTGAGGTGTACAAAAATAAATTGAAATTGTGCTTCTAGTACTAAGTAACTTGTCTAGAAAGTGGCAGTGTTCTAAAGTTGCAAACAAAGCGAGATTCCCTGCTGAATTTCTGAATTTAGAAAAATTTGATTCTATCAAGAATACTGTCAAATAAGTCTAAAGTGACTGAGACAGGCTGTCATGAGGCAGGTATTTTGTGGAAGTGAATGAATGCCTTTACTGCATTCAGCAGTTTGATACAACAGCCCCCATGCTGCCTAAAAATACTAACCATATTTTTGAAGCCATTATGGGCTGAATTCAGCCTGTCTTATTTATACTTATTTCTAGCTTTAAATGGTTCTATTTATTTTAACACAACAGTACTGCAGGACAGTGCTACTGAGAGTATTTGGAGTTGAGTCAGGCTCTGACTCCCAAGGACCATCTGTGTATGGCAGATACTGGTGGTTTGGGTAACCTCAGTAGCACCACAGGGGTAAGGCTGGTATATGCAGTCCTGCATCCCTTGCACATTCTACAAGTGTTTTTTTGCATCGTACCATATATGAAAAGATATTTTTAGCTGTTTTTAAATCCTACCCGTGTTCTCACCTTACCCATTTTCTACCTGGTGCAGTGTTACTCTGAAAGGATGATTCCCCCTTCTCCCCCCACTTCAGGTAACCATACTCTGGTACCTGTGCCATTTTACAGATGTGGAGAGCCTAGGCCTGGGTCTGCTCTGGTCAAAAGTACAGCTCTGATTTCTTTGGGAACTAAATCCAACCTGTAAAAGTCTGACTAGCTTTGCCATTCTGAAACTAGTTGGAAGAAGTTTTACAAAAGTAAAGGCTTGCTGTGAAGCTGTCTTTATTAGGAAAATAGAAGAGAACAAAACAATGTTGATAGTACTAATGTAACAGATCCTGCATTTTGCTGCTGGGTGCATTCCTCTCTTCCTCTTTTTATCCTTCTAAACAACAAAAAGAAGCTCTTGCTGCATGCAAAGACTGCTTTGGTTATTTAGGAAGCTAAATCTGCATATTTCTGGGACCACATTTAGAAAAGCTGGTTTTAAGTGCCTGTCATAGCTAAAATGCATGGGTGTTTTTCTTCTGGTTGCCCCCTGGCAATGACTTTAGGGCTGTGAGTGTATAAATATACAGAGATGCATTCTTGTTTCCATTTACAGTGTGAGCTCTGTGGTATCGGCCTCAGTGTTCCCGAGCAAGGGAAAAGGGATGTTGACAGGCATGTAAATTAAGCTGGACACATGCTTAACAAAAAGCGACAGCAAAGTAAAGCCAGTGACTTTGTTCCATCAAAAGATACAAATTTCCCATCCTCCAGCATAACATTCAAAGTGCCAGCATTCTCTGAGCTGTTTTCACAGAGGATGTTCTCTAATGGTCAATTTGTTTGAAGGGAAAAAGGATGGCATTTCAAAAGCAGCAAATAAAATGTAGCAATGCTACAGCATGAAATTCTAGCAGATATCCTACTACTGGAGTCAGACTTTCAAAAAACATCCATTCATACTGGCTCTGGATGGCAGCAGTGGCACAGAGCAGAGAACCTGTTTTCTTCCATCGAAGAGTGCAGACAGAGATGGAAGTACTCTTGTATTTTGGCACCTGTGCTCAATAACTGTGTGCTGAAATATCTGATAAAAGCTTCAGAGGCATCTTAAGAACCCTGTACTATGAAAAAGATACCATTGGCTTCAACTTGGGCTCAGCTCAAAACCTTAGATGAACACAAAGGATTTTCAATCTTTATTAGAAAAAAAAAAGTTTGTAGCATCTCTGCATTCAAAAATGCTACGAAGCTACAAGTTTCTGTGCATTTAACAGTCATGTTAGTACATGAGAATTTTTTTTTGATCCAGACTGGTTTTGGTGGGTTCCTCAGACAAGCCTTTTCACCTACACATCTCCCAAAAAAAGCTTAGGAGTACACACTGAACAGTAACAGTGATAATCAAACTGCTGAAAGAAATACAAGGATCCTTGCTTACCTAAGGAATAGGACAAGGCAGCATCTATGCCGTTTTTTACCATTACAAAATAACCTATGTGAGAATTGGAGAATAGTACTGAGCAGTAGATTAGCATATGATCCTCTAGTTTTTATTGTAAGGAGACATATTAGGGTATGTTGATGCATATGGCATTGTACTGCTGTGTGGTTGGTAGTTCCCTCAGACAGTGAGACAGACCAGGGTATTCTGCAAGAGAGAAGGGATGGCCCTCTTGTTCTGTTCTGAATATGTATATTTTCTGAATTTGAAATCTGCATGGCTGGAATCCAGAGTAATCCTTCAGTCATGCTGGCATGAGTCCAAAGGCACAGGATTGTAAAGCCCTTTAAAAAATGACTTAAAATCTCTTTTTTTTTTTTTTTTTGGCATACTTGGGGACGCTTATGGAAGATGAAATTGTTAAGTTTCTCAGAATTAAAAGTTGAAATTCTTCCATTTTTGTCACTGAATAGCTCCTGCTTCTGGCTCTGCTAAATCATTAGGTGTTGGGTTTTAAATCTACCCATTTTCCTAAGGGCGAAAATTCCATGCTCTATGGTGAGGAGGGCCTTTTTTTTTTTTTCTTCATAAATTCACATTAAAAAGGATGAGGGAGAGACTTGCAACAGCTCTGAGGTGTTAAATAACATCTTCTGTTCATTGCTATTTTTATGTACCTTTTCTCAATGCAGGTACTGAGCAAAGTGGGATGAGGTGCCTAAGGAGGCAAGTTGCTGTAGTGGGGATCATGAGGCTTGGAGTGTGTTTTCAGCCCTCACCATTTGCTGATCTATGTGGCCTCTGGCTTGGCCTTTGTTATTTTGTCATTGTGCTTAGAACTGGACAAAATTTTAAGCACTTCTTAGATGTACTTGGTGAAAATGGAAATTCCAGTCACAAAGGCTGATGGCAGATCCGTTTTCATTTAAAATATATATATATATATATATATATATATATATATATTTTAGGAAAGGAAAGTGAAATTTTGGGCGTTTGCGGATACTAATAATTAGCAAAATCTAATCTTTAAGCAAATTGCCAAGAAAATAAATGCAAAAATCCTCCATTCTGTTAAAAGCAATCTCTGCTCCTCTTGATTTTTGTTTTGACTGATTGCATGAGAATAGAGAACAGAGGACCCAGCTGAGCTCATGACCCCCCCGGGACAGAGTACTGGGGAATTACATAGTAGGAGACTGTTCCTGCATGGAAGGATTCCTGATGAAGCCAGCAGGGAGTGGGGAAAGCAAGGGCACTGGCTGGAGAGGTAGCTGGCTGTTTATCACAGAGATGATCAGTGTTACGGTTAGGAAGAAATGGAGGCTCTTGGTTTTTAAAGGCTGTTAGCTCATCCTTCTGTGTAAAATGCCAAACTGCTTTACTCTTCTGTGTTGATGCCAATCTCTCTACTCCCAGTTCTTCTCTCCTGGCTGGGTGAAGAGCATTCTTTGTTGCTTTTGTACTCTGGACCAGTTTTATTACCTAGTCTTGTCCTGGGACTTCTGAGGTCTGCTTATATGTTGCTTCATCAGTCTCAGCTGTGCATTTAAAACTGTACACTAAATTCAGTAAAGCACTTGGAGATACAGTGCCTTATGAACTGAGCCCAGATCCCAGCCAGCCTCTTGTGGGAACATCACCGAAGCTGGAGGCTGTTGAGTATACACAGAGTGTATAGGTGTGTTGTACAGGGCTGTGTTTTGGGTTATCATCTGACTGGAAGAAAGATAGCTTTTCTTTTACTGTTTTGCTCAAGAATTTGGAGACAAACTTTGGATAGGGCCCTGTGTTGCCTATTAGTAATGCAGGAAGAATGAATTCTGCCTGCCTTCTGGTCTTGTTCTCAGTTATGAACTGTTCTGGTGCAGGGACTTGTTCTTTATGCCTGTACAAAGCGCAGAGTTATTGACCAGCTAAGACAACTGCTTAGCAGTGCTGGGCCTGTTGTTGTTGCCTTGGGGTAGGAAATAGGCTTGATGACCCTGGAGTCTTTTCCAGCCCTTTCTTCTGTGATTTTTAAGGTTGGGTCTTCCAGGCCTATCATAATGCAGACTCTGATAACAGTCACTGTAGCTTGAGACTGAGATTTACAGTTGGTTTGTTGTTCTCTTATGTTGTCTAGCAGTATCTAGGATTTTCATTATTGTGTGAAAAGCTTTCTAAAGGCACCAGCGGTGCTGCCTGTGAGTTATTCTTGGCTTTTGCTCTCAGACTGTGATTTGTATTTGTTCTCTTTAGCAGCAATGAGGGTAACCCACAGTAGCCATGGGGATGTGCTGGTCATTCACCTTTCTGATCTTTTGTCAAAATATATTTAGTGAGAACAGTGGGGTGGGAGGAGGACATTAGGAATCTTCCAGCAGGTTAGTGTCAAAGGGGAGAGAGACCAGTGCTAAAGTCCTCTATCATAGTCAGTGTAGAAGGGAGAAAACACAGTCTACCAAGAAATTGTCATCTTAGTCCTCTAGAGCTGAGCTCTCAGACTGTGCAAAATTCTCATACTAAACTGATAAAATAGAAAGTGAAAAGGGAAGCAAAATTTTATTGAAATTAACATAAAGTCCCTTTAATCATCAAGCTTAATCCTCAGTAGAAAAAGACTCAAAAATTGATTTAAAATCTCTGTACAATCATCTTCTCTAATGTGAAGCAAGGATCCAAGTAAATGAATGATTTACTTAAAAAAAAAAAAAAATCTGACTAATCTTGAGAACATTAATTTTAATATAAATGTGTGATCTCAAGTTCTATCCATTTTCAGATCCTGTTTTAGTAAGTACATATAATTTGGAATGGGACATAAGCCATTTCTTTTTTTGTGTGTGTATAAATGTGTAGGGAATGCATTCCAGTATCTTTAACCAAAATGTGTAAAAGGGAGATCAGCTTCACTGTTTACATAACATATGGACATATCATCCCGAATGAAATGGAATAGACACAAAAGAATGGAAAAGTCACACAGTGACTTTCTTTGAGGATACAGAATCATTTAAGCAACAGTTTTAATGGGGGAAAAATACTAAAATTGTCTGGTCATGTGTACCAACATTGTAACTCCTACAAATTTCCATGTCTGAAATTACATCAAAGAACCGTACTACAGATTCCAGGATCTTCTGGGATGAAAGAAGTCACCTCTTTTTCCTCTTGGCTTTATGGAGGAATGCTTTCTATCTTCTTCCCTCAAGCAAGGGGCTTTTTGGACAATTCATCATTTCTGCTAAGTAATTTTGAGGGAGGTGATCTGAGCCATTGTTTTAGCTATAGCCAATTGCTATACAGCTTTCAAAATCCAGCTTTATATTCTGCTGGAAAAACTGAGTCAACTACTCAGTTTAGAGATCCCATGATATTGCTGAACTTCAAATTTAATCTGCTATGCATACTAATTGAGATAGTGGCATTCTAGGCTTAAAGGTGTGATGAGGGCACTTTATCTTAATCTAAAAGACTATCTCTTTTGCTTGTATGTGTACTTTTAAAACATGCATGTTGATATAGACTGGTGTCCTTTAGAGTAAGATAATTTATTGAAGTTGTAGGGGGTTTTGTTCATCCCTGTGCTAGTCCTGAGGGTAAGAGACACAGCAACTCTAACCTCTGGGCAATGTTGCCACATTCACAGAAAGTCTGAAAGATTACGCTGGAGACCTCAATCCTGAGGTTGTTCAGAATCAGAGGAGCAGAGAGGGTATTTAAAACTGCTGCTGTCCATTGCTTGCTCAGGCTACCGTTTGTGGACGTCTTCCATTGCAGAACACAAGTGGCAGTATTTATCACAGACTTCTCAGGGGAATCATGTGAATTGTTGTCAGTGAATATGCTATACTTGAAAAAGATGCTAGTCCAACAGTGTGTGTGTGTGGGTTAGGACATCCTTCTTTGCAGCACAGGTACAGCAGTGCTGTTGCAATGCCAGCTTCTCCATAATAACCAGTGACCAATTATATTGCTGCTAAACCAAGCTACAGTAAAATCTGTGTCATGCTTAAATTGCTGTAACAAAAATGTGCGGTCAACTGTGTCAGAAACCTTTGGTAGATCAATAAATAAGGCTCCATAAATGTGGCTGATATCCAGAGAAATCGTAATATCATTCCCAATGCATACAGCTACACTGCAGCAGTTAGTCTGAGCGTGGTCCTGCATCCAGAATGAACAGTAGTTGCTAAACTGGTGTATAAATCTGCTGTGCATGCGTGACTGTGTGGGTGACTTAACTCAACTATATCCTGATTATTCTTTGGTTTTTGTGCAGTTTTGTGAACCTGGAGGATACCTGGTCGCTGTGTAGCTTCTATCATAGTCAGACTGAGGATGACAGGCATGCTGCTGTGACTGATGAGATGTGGAATGCCAGAGACTGTCACACGAAGGGCTCATACACAGCAGCTCCCTCTGTGTGTGTTACATCACCGCAGCCTGACCAGCAGGGCTTTCCCAATATTGCTTCTTTTCTGAGATGATGTTGCTTCCTGCCCCATAAATGACTTGCACTAGTACTTTGGATGATTTTGACTGACTCTAATGTAGAGACTGAAGTGAAATAATGTGTCACAAACTCATAATCACAGGCAGTCAGGCTGAATTGTTTATCAGACACACTTATCCTGCTTGCATGATTTTTTTTTTCATTACTGGGTAACTTCTGAAGGAGGGTGAGCTTAGTGATTAATTATTATTATGGAGGAAATTAAAGTGGTGTCTACTAGTTGAAATTCTGACTTTTTAAAATCAGTTAAGAGTGCTAGATTAAGGTGGAGTCCTGTTGCAGTTAAGGACAACTGCAGATCTCCCATGGAGTTTGTGAGGAATGGGCTCTGCTGAAGAGATCCCATCCAATATTGTGTCTGTGAGCTTGCAGCAGCATGTTCTATACTTGCCCTAATACGTGTGCCTGGTTCTTACTCCATAGGCATCAGTCACATCTGTAGTTATGGTTTCAAGCTTTTTATCACAATCAGTAGAGATGTATGCTTGCAATTCTGACCTAATGCTTCTCTTGGCCTGAATGACATCTGTAGCTTATTGAGCTGGGGACTTCTGCAACTCTCTCGCTGTCCATCCTGACTTTCACATAATCTTTCAGGTGTGCAAGTATATTATCTTTGTCATTGTATACTCAGTGTAATGCGCAGCTTGCTGAGCATTATGAAACAGCAATGGATTCAGGTAAATTCCACAGAACACAAATTCAACATAATATAAATTTTACAGCATCTAGCTTCTTAATGCTGGCGCTCTCAACTTAATGAAATATAATCAGATTTGAGTTTACATTTGAATATAGGCAGAGCAGTGTTTCACCTAGCATATTCTTGCCTCAGAATGTGGGGCAAAGGGCAGGCAGTGTCTCAGAGATCAGCAGCTGGAACCAAGCTTGTACATTTGACATTTAATGTTCAAATGAGTGTCAAGGACTGGGGTATAATGGTGACAGAAAATGGGTGAGTGGTAAATCCAGTAAATGGATTTGGTATGTACGTGAAAAATGTTTGCTTGGGTCATTTAACTCCACAGTTACCCAAACTTGTCCTGGCCAGGGGCTTACCACTGAAGCAATTAATTGAATGAGCTCAGCAAGGATGCATGTTACCATGCCTTTCTTAGCTAGGGCTGCGTATGTACACACGACAAATAAATTACTGCTGACTGGCAGGGATTGTACTAAAAGGTGACGTGACCCCTAGCCAGAGGCATGCTTTAGAGGCAATTAATCAAATGAGTTGGGCAAAGATATGTGACAACACCTGTCCCAGATAGCACTGCAAATACACATCCAGTTAATGATCTTGATGAAAGGAAGAAAAGATAATTAAAAGTAAAGAGCCTCCTCTAAAGAGCCAGTAACTCTGACCAGAAAATTTCTGTGTTCCTTACAAGTCCGTCCCAGCATTTTTAAAGCTACCGTGCATGTGTATATCCTGGTAGTGTAGTGTTATGTACATATGAAGAAGGAAATAGAAGAAATTTTCAGTGTCTTAATCTTCCTTCAGCTTGAAAGCCCCTTGCATATCCACTCTGTGTGCATGTGAGTTCACACACTCAAGTGTTGCTGCTCATAAGCCAAATTTAATATAAAGATAGCAGAAGTTCCCAGATATTCTAGATTGCTCTTACATACATATTTGCTATCAGGTAACGTAATCTATGAGAGGCTGCAAATGAGCATTCCCTTATTGACAGCAGTTATAATTTTAGAGCCTTCTAAGCCATGACATGTTTTTACAATCTAAACGAATATTGATTGGAGCACAGTCCTCAACAAATTTATGCTGGGTTGCACCTTTGCATGGGAAGCTTGAATTTCTAATGGCTATCTTGAGATGAAAAAAACAATTGTAGCAATGAATCTCTTTTCCATAGAGATACCTCACTCACCAGCTTTTTTTGTTTTGTTTTGTTTACCCCCAGCCATGCATCCCTTCCTGCAGAAAACCACACTTATTTTCAACCCTGAATCTTTTCTATCATAATCATCTCCTTGAGTCAATACTGACTCAACCAAAAGACTTTCAATGCCAACATCTAACTAGTATGTGTGGTGATGTGTTGTGTCTTGCATGCATGCCTAATACAAGTACAAGAATCCATTATTTCAGGAGTTTTTCCTAAAGATGAGAGCCCCCCCAAAAATATTGACAGTCTTGTTTTGAAGTGTTTGTCCTTTTCCTTCTCATACCACAGAACTACTCTGTCCATCTTGTATGACCTCTTTCTGCACTGGTTGCATCATAAGTTCTGTCTTTTTTCTTTTCCTTCCCTACCCATCCAAATGAGTTATTTAGGAATGATATCCTTTGATTCATGTACTGCAGTAGTCTTGCAAGTATTGCTTGCTGATCAGAGTATCCCTGATACATACTTCTGAAGACTTCTTTAACTGTTCATTTGCAGCTGGATTTCGTTTGAATTCTGCAGGGCTCTTTTCCCAAGTAGCCATACCTTGCTGACTTGAGTTGGACAGGGATTGGTACTTAGCCTTTAAAGACCCAGGTTTAATGTGTCATCAATTATCTTCCTCCAGATGAAGAAGTGTTGAAGATTTTTTTTTCCAGTTTTGTCATGGCAACTCACAGACTTACGGTAAAGCAAAAAGATAATGTTAGCTTAAATGATTGGCAAACTCGTTGACAAGCACAATGGGAGATGATCTTTAGTATGTACATTAACAGCTTGCCATTTCAGAGAACTCCTTTTAGTTGAATTGAGTGGCACTTTTGTTCTCTTTGCAGAGTTTCATTCCCACAGCAGGGAGAATGCAAGAAAAGGAAGAGCAGGACCCTACAGATGACAGAGTCTGATCAGTTAATTTCAACAGCAGCTTAAAAGGAATCTTTTCATCTTTTCGTAATCCTCTGTCCATCACTTGCAGGGTCCCAAAGAAAGGAGGGAGCACGAGAGCATGGTGCCCTCAGGCCCCCACCACTCCCACAAGGTCAAACACATTATCTGCTCCAGTGCCACTTCTGAACTGTGGCTATGGAGAAAAAGATGAACAGAAATCTGTTAATTTTGTCTCCACACCCTTAGTGAAACATAAAAGCAGCAGCAGCAAAGTCTTAAGGAAAAACTGGATTCTTTTGTACTGAAGAAGAAAACACCCCATATTTAACATGTTCACAGGCACAGAAATGATTTGCAGGCTGGTTATCAGACCTGCCATGTAGTCTGCTGGAACCTGGAGATATGAGGTAGCTACTTGAGCTGTGTCAGTGTTTTCAGTTTAAAAAGAATGAATGCATTCTGTCTAATGAATCTTCTTTTAAACCTCTTTTTATTATTAATGTTCAAACAAAGAGGACAACTGGATGTAAATGAGAAATGAACTCCAAAACAGAATCACCTGCCTAAAATGCAAAGAACATACCTACAAAAACATGAACAAAGATGGAGATGACACCTTTTAAAAAAAAAAAAAAAAAAAAAAAAAACAAAGACCAGTATCAGCTGAGCGAAGATGTGGGCTTGATGGCTTGAGATCTTTTATTCTTACTTCATAATTACTACTTTCTACTAGAAAAAGGGCAGAGAAAAACTTTGTATGGATTGTACTGGGGCTTGCAGCTCCTCCAGGGTTCAGATTGCTATAATGTTGGGTACAAAATTAAACAATAACTGAATTTAGTGATTATCTACTGTTGTTGTTTATTTAAATGAATAAATTGAGAGAAGAAAAAATTTTAAAAAAGAAAAATATTTCTTCAAACACTGACTACACCCTACAAAGCCTGTCTAATAGACAAAACCATATCAAGGTTGCATGTTTTCATGTAAGATTGATCTGGCTTTTTGGGTATAACTTCACCTCTGCTTCATTTAACTGCCCTCTTGAAAATGAGAGGGCACAGCAGAGGGGTACTTCCTTGTGGTAATGCCTCTGCAAAACCTCCAAGGCTGTCCTGAGCAGGGGGGAGCTGCAGAGCAAATTAGTGTGACAGAGACTAGAGTCAAGAGACTGGATTTTTATTTTTTTCCCAAAAAGTAGCTTGAAGAGAAGGTTCAAACTGGGATCACAATTCTTGCAGATTTCTGGACAGGCCTATTCTGTATGTCTTTCAATATGCAGGTGTTAATTAAACCATTTTAATTCTATTCATTACATCTCTATTAGAACTGGTCCAATATACTCTAATAGCAGTCGACCCACTAATTGTTTTCCACTGAGAATAGAGATTGGGTCAATCTTAACCTGTAGGACTTGGTTATTGATTACTTAGAAACTAGATTGATGGTCTTTGCTTAGTTCTTAATGAATTAATCTACATTGTTGATGAGGGAAAGTAGAAATAGTTTTGATTTTAGTCTTGCTGAAGCTGGGCACGTGTTTAAATTTTGCAGACCATCAATGGATAAATGAGAAGGCTCAAGCTCAGCAGAGTTCAACACATGCTTCAGAATGCTGATTTGGCTGTTCTTCACTCTCCTTTTGCTTAGAACTGAGCCTGAGTCTACAAGTATATTATTTTCTCCCATTAAAACTTGAGAATTGGTTAATTTCAATTTTGTAGTAAAAGACAAATCAAAGCAGGAATTTGGGCTTCAAATATGGCTTACAAATTGGAGTATGTTGTAAATCAACATGACTGCTGGTTGGCAGTTACATAGGCTTTTGTACGAACTTAAAAATGTGCCCTGTTAGAAAATGACATAAATACTCCATAGGGTCCTTGGAGGAGTACCTTTTAGTGTCACAATAATCTCTCTAAACTTTGGAAAACACCTAAATCCATAATGTATTTTCTGTTTTTTTTTTTTTTTTTTTTTAAAGGTGATAATTCCTCTCACTTTGTGCAATTCTGTACCAGTAATTTTAAGCAGTCCTCTTAGAAGACAGTACATGCAGAGAATGTATGTTTATGTACACATAAATGTATATTTGTGCACAAACAGCTAGATTTTGAGGTTAGGTTTTAGAGGCTTATTGAAGTGACGTGTGTTCTTGCCTACTGCTTTATAGGAGCACTTGGTTAAAAAGATATGAGGATACTGATTGTAAAACCATCATGTTATGAACATTAGTTAATGCTTCTGTCAGTCAGTTCTCTCTGGTGTGCAGTAGTCTCACATCAGAAGGCATTAATCTTACCCTGGCTGATATACAGAAATGTAGTACTGCTCTTCCATTAAATCAAAGTGGTGCTCGATCCTTCACAGAAACACATTCCAGCCATGGCAGAAAGTAGCTCTGCTCTTTTGGCAACACACTCCACTGCTGCCTTCTTGTGAAAGAGATTTTGACTTTTTACTATTATGCATAAATCTTTAGCTTTCAACACTGGAAAATAGAGCAGGTCAATCTAGCACCAAAACTTTCCTGTGACAGTCCCCCAAATGAAAAGGACCTTAGGGAATTTAAAACAGATAAATTCCCTCTAAAAAGCAACAGTCAAAGTCAAAATTCTGTGCTGAAAGTCCAGTTCTCTCTCTAGTCTTGCTCTTCTAGATCACAACATTGTAAAGCTGAATTAGAATATTAGTTTAATGTAAAGAAATTCCAGATGGTCATTAAGGTGTGGCATATTTTGATCCATGGATTTGCTGCAGCAGTGGAAATTTTTGGGACAAAACTCTCCTGTTGCTCTGATCATCTCAGCTGGTGTATTTAGTGGAAACTGTCTACAACCACCACCTCCACAGTGATTTGAGGCTGATACCAGTTTCCTTCTGAGAGGGGCAATTTAGATGTCAAAATTGTGGTGTGGGTTCATGGTAGTGAAACTCAAGGTATCATAAGTGCTTCTGGCAATCCAGAATGGTGAGCCTAATCCCTCAGGAGGTGTGGAGGATTAAGTCATGCCTGTTCATTAAGTTCTGTCAGTGCTGCTTTATGGGCTGGTGCATGCAGTTTCCTGCTGAGCATGCTAGCAGCTCTGCATCCCATTCTGAAATGTTTCTCCCCATCTAGGCAACAGAAAGTTCAGGCCACAGATGTTTGTGTAAATGCAGCTACCTTTCAAAATACAGTCCCAAGATCTATGCAATTGTTTTTTTATCATGCAAGAGAAAATTGAAGTGTACTGGGAGTAGACTGGAGGTAATTTGAATGACTTAGATTTTGCAGAAAGTGTCTCTAAATTATCAAATGTGATCTCTTCTGGCATTAATATGATGGTAGCACATTTGTCCCAGGTTCCACAATTTCAATGGGATTATAACCAGGTGTGTATTTGGGAATGTGAACCTTCACCTAATGTCAGAATAGCAACAGTCACACCAAGACATGTTTATGGCAGCACATTTCTTTTCACAAGGGAGTCCTTTGTATTCATGGTACTTCTGTTTCTATTGTAGTTTGAGGTGAACATGGGGCAAAGGACATAAAATACGTTTCTGCCATCGTCCCTGTGCCTTGTGTGGTGAATCCAGCTGCAAGCTTAAAGGTTCTGTGGGTAACTTGATAGATGTCTGGTCCTGCAGGAAGAGGTGGCAGTTTGATATGAAAGATCTAGCTACACAGGTATGTAGCTGTGCGCTCTTTAATTGGGTTCTGCACAAAGCCAAATTGCATGCAAGTCACTTCCACCTTTCCTTTTCAAACTAAACCTATCTATTACTAATCACAGGCCTTAGATGTAGTATTGAGTTTGGTTTCCTGCCTATGAATTGTGTGATCATTGCCCTACTTACTCATCTTTATATGCTAATGTTTTATAATACTTTATAGAAAAGCATTCATGGAGTCAACTACATTCTATTTCCAGTTTCAGTCCTGACAGCTTCTCATTACTGTGCTCACAAAAGCTTGCTAAGCATGACCTCCCCTTTAGAAATCCACTTGGACCGTTCACTGTGCAACTTGTCTGAATAGTCTTCTGTGCTTTATTGCTGACTTTAGGATCTTTACCTCTATTACAGCTCTGTAGTTTTCTTGTTTGGCCCTTAATTCTTTTTCAAGCATGGATGCCATGTAAGCTTTCTTCAAATGCTCAGCTCTATCGAAAAACAATTCTAGTTTTCTAGAGTGATGTACAAACCATTGCTCTTAACAATAGTGATACCACAAAGGCTTTGAGCTATATGATACTATGTTTCTCCCCCCCCCCCCCAAAAAAAAAAAAAATAAGCCCTCTTCACTAAAGATCCCACACAAAGCTGGGTATTCTGCTGAGAGAGGAGATTATGATGATATGAAATTCAGAGTGATTTGACCTACTTCCAGTTTTGATGGAGCAGGTGCCAAAAAGGGGTGCAATAGAAACCCTAAATCACATACAACTCTCTTCACAGTATTTTTTTAATCTCTCCTCACTGTACAGTTCCAGATATATCTCCTCTGTAACTTCACATGGACCAAATCGTTTCTCTTTGGCTGCTATGAAACTGTCCTCAGTTGCAAAAATCTGATCTTACCCCACCTAGTAGATGCATATTTTGTTCTTGTGCAGTTTTTTTCTTCCCTGCTGTTCATGAGCATAAATGAATACATTTTTACTCTAGCACTATCAATTTATTCTGTAGAACAGCCTATCTTTTTAAAACGTACAATCCTTAAGGATGCTGCTGCCACTTGGCAGCATGAAATATTGATACTCCAATATTGGGACTTAGTTTTTATCCCCCTGCACTCTTCAGGTCTACCTGAGGTTTTTTTTTTCTCAATATCTTGAGGAGAGGAAAAAGATGAAAGGGGGCTGGTGGTGAGACACTCCCACACACATCCCCCCAAACAATGAGATATCTTTCCTGCCACATGCTACTGAAAGTAGTCCTACTCAGTGGCCCACTAGCTGAAGGCCATGGGGACATGGAAGAGCAATATTTTTGGCCTTCTATGGCAGGCTAAAATTTCTTATATTAAAAGAAATTTAATATTTTCTTAAATTCTAACCAAGCGTTAACTGTCTTTTATCGATTTGGTGCTGTCAGTGCTCCCTTTCGCTGTTGCGTTCTCTAGCTACTTGTCCTCTGAGAGGTGGAATTTATCACCTTGTAGGCAGATGGGGCATTTGGCAGGAGCAGGATCCAGATGTAAAGCTTTGGAAAGTTCCCAATAGCAGCATCTGGGCTTGGCTCTGGCTTATTGCCTGAATTCTTTGTGAACTCTGAACAGCTGGCCATGGAGCTGCCTCTGGGGTTATCTCGGGGGTGGTTGCTACAGATCTGGCTGTGAAATCATATTCTCCTGACATACCTCTCCACTCGGAGGAAATGTACCCATACGTTTACATGCAGGAATGTTTTGTAGCTCAGACTTCAAATGTACTGTATAAAATATGAGCATGTATCTTTTTGTACCCACAAGACAACTAATGTGGGAACTGTGTGAGGAATAAGCTTGTGCGTGTAGGTATTCATGTCGATGTATTTCTGTGCGTATTAATATGGTTAATTGTCAGCAGATTCTGTACTGCTCTGACGGCTCTGACTCCAAGTCAATGGATATATGCCAGCAGAATATTTGGCTAAATATCTCCCATCTCATGTAGCAGCAGAACACTGTAGGTTTTGGGCATGTTGCCTTCTGTCCATTTTACTTAAAACACAGCCTTGCGCAGTTGAATCATGTTGCCTTCCTTGTGTGAAACTTACTTCTGTGCACAGGCCTGGTAAAGACTAATTTTTCAGGCTTAAATGGCTCCTAATCCAGTGACAGGCTCTCTTTGTGATGGAGATATTCACCAGTAGATAGCTTTCAGTGCAGTCAAAAGAAAACAAATGTGTTTGAGTCAGTATTTTATAATGTGCACTACAGCTGCTTATACCACAAATGGAAAATAGCAATGGTCTTCTATTTACAGTAAATCATTGATTATAATACCCTTGGAATACTGGATGGGAAAATACATCTCTATTTCATATACATATGTATATTTCATGCTTCTTTGTGTGTATATGTATGTATTTCCTGTGGTATATATTTCTCTGTTACGGTTAGACTTCTGAATTCTGGCACTTCAGGATACAAAAAACAAACATCTTAATTGATGAACATTTTCTTGTTTTTTAATTTGCCATAAATCCTGATTTGGACTGACTTCCACTGAAGTGACTACTTTTATGTAACTAACAAAACAATCATGCATATATTGATCATATTGACTTCAATATATCCTTTTCTGAAAAAATAATAATTGTACTACCAAAGTTTCTAAGGCTGAGATCAACCCTTCATCTGTAGGAACTTTTGGATTTAATCCAGCATAAGACCTGTCTGAGGATGGTTTGTATAGGTGCAGTTCAAAGCAGAGGTGGTGTTTAGCGTGTCAGAAACTTTCAGAAACTAGCACTCTGTAGAAGCAGCAAATAGTTTCTACTTGAATTAATGTATAGAAATATCAGCATAGCTGGTCTGAAGTCAGCTATATGCTGATGTACATGATTTACGTGAGAATCTGCTTCCATGTTGGGAATAGTCCTGTATATCTAGGATCGCATATGAGATAAACATGACTTAGTGTGGCTAATGTGTGGGAGTTTATAACTGACTGATGTGTTTGAGACCTATAAAGCAAAAAGTCTTAGGGTTTGTTCTCTGTTTTGTAGAAATCCTCTTTTCCTGTGGGCACTGAGAGAAGACTAGTTCTGGTGACAAAAGGCTGAATTCTGAATTTGACTACTGCATATCTGGCGTGCATCCATGCGGCCTTTATACATGCATGTACGATCAGAAAAATATGGTAACTGGGGCTGAAAAGTAGCTTAAGGTGGTAGGATTTTTACTGCTAATTTTTACTAAATCATGGGTAGGTGTTTTCTGTTAGTATCTGTATGGAATGTTTACTTCAATCTGAGACTGAGAGTCTTGCAAAGTGAACTGGTCTATCGGACTGAACTCTAGTCATAAGCCTAGAGGAATTATGTTATATTTCTTCATAATAAATTGAAATATACAAATGTGAAAGGCAAGATAAGAAATACCTTTTGGCTATTTTTTCTGTATTTCCTTAGATCAAACTTAATTTTTGAGTATGAGAATGAGAAGCAGTTGTTTAAACTCTGAGGTCATCTCTGCTAAAGCACACATCTCAATATTTTAGCATAGCATCTGCTGGGTAAGTGCTGTCCTCTGAGATACTCCATCTTTGACATCATAGGAATAAGTAGTCTGTACAGTAGCTTGTAATGCAGGTTCCCTGCCATCATCTCCTTTTGACAGCTCAGCTGTTATCGGAGATTTTTCTCAATCGGGGGGAACACATCTGTTCTTCTCTCTCCTTTTAACATTGAAAATGCTCTTCTGACTAACTATCAGTTATCTGGTGGAGTTTAGTGCTTAAAGTCAGAGGCATCAGACAGCATCAGAAGTCATACCTTCTGCATGACCTCTGCCAGTCAGGTCAGGTTAGCGATTGCTGCATTACACACAGCAAGCACCGGTCCTCCTGTTGTGGCTTCTCTCTCTTCGTAATTACTGAGATCCATCTTTCTCCATTACCTATTATTGAAAGTGCAGTACACATGGAAAGGGAGAGTATTGGTACCATGTGGAGCAGAATTAATAGAGGAATGATAAGGGAGAACAGTGTTTTCTCTATTTCAGAGTATTTTTCTGTAACTTTTATATTCCTTTAGGTATAATAAAAGGTAATGGATTTTATTTTTAAATTTTAACACTGTAGCAGGTGGTTGGGAATGTCAGGCTGATATAAAAGCATTTTACTTTTCATGATGTAGCTTGGGGTCATACAGACTTGAGAGCAGTGACTGGAGTACGACATGATATACATGCACAGAGCTAGCAACGCAGAAAGGGTGATTCTTGCACTGTTAGATCTAAATCTGTACATAGCAGCTTTCCTAGACTCTACTGACCAGTTGTTGAGTGGTAAGTTCTGCTGATCTGCTAACTCATCTGGTAGCTGGGACAAAATGTTAAAGAATGTTTTAAGGCCAACAGTCTATGTGCACATCTAGTTTCATCACATACAAGGTCTAAAAAGCACAGAGCAGAAATCTCTTGTATACCTCTAAAACCCACTGTATACTCTCTGGACCTGCTTGGATTCTTGCTGTCTATCACAGGAAGATGGATTTTCTGGCAGCCTCTTGTGATTTGTTCTAGAGAAATTCTGAGAAGCTACAGCAAAACTTTTTTAGCTCAGGCAGTAACCACTAGAGAGTGTATGTCTGAGCTACCAACAGACCTGCACCTACAGCTGAATATAAGCCAAAAATATAATCGCTGTTATTATAATGTCATTTAGTCTATTACTGGCAATCAGCAATTCTAGGTCACTGACCTGTTCTGAACTTAAAATTTCAAAAGATCCATGGAATTTTGCAAAAAATCCTATTGTATAAGAAAAGATACATCCATTCAGGTTCCTGGGTACAGCAGGAACTTTTTTTTTTTTTTTTTTTTTTTTTTTTTAAGTCATTCTCTTATTACCTTTTAAATAATGTCTACTTTCTCTTATGGAGTATAGAAGTGCGTTTAGAAGGAACTTTTTCCTTTAACAGCCGTTGCATTTTTGACAGTACTTTGAATAACAGAAATTCACTTTTCTTGTGTCCCAAAGGACAGGGCACTGTTCCATCAGTTATATGTCTTCAAATTAGATTTAGCAAATAAAAGTGTGGTGAACTTTTAAATATAAATAAGATCCATCCCTTGGATCTTCTTTTAACTGCAAACCTTCAAAGAAATTATATTTTTACTCCCAGCAAATTACCTGGGAGAAAAAAAATGACAAGAGTAATCTATTTTTTTCACAGCTGGTCGGTTGGCCAGAGTTTCTCATCAAAGAGTACATGCTGTTTGCTCCCCAGATGGACAGGCTGGATGAGTAACAAATCCACAAGAGCCTGGGACACAAGGTAGAAATTATACTGCCTGTGCTTTTAATCTTGCACAGCTCTGCTCATTGGTAATTGCACGTGGCCAATTTCCAAATTAGACTCTACTGGGACAATATCCTATATCTTGTCGGAATAAGTCCCATTAAGGAATTAGGCCAAAAGCTTGAAATAGTTATGGGAAACTTATTTTTCTGAAAAAAAGTTGAAGCCATATAGTGGTGGCGATTAGATATTTTCTCAACATTAGTGGTAAGAGCAATTCTAGCTATGTCCAGTTGGTCCTCATTTGTCTGTCTTGCTTGACCAGTGTAGGAGGAACTGAGCAAAAAGCGCATGAAGTTGGGAACATGATCACTGTCTTGGCCCATTGTTCTGGGGCCTCTGCACAACAGGGGCAGCAGTGTGTATTTAAACAGTGCTTGGCAAATTCCCTGTGGCATGGTCAATAAACTCTGCCTGTACCCTTCCACTCAGCTATTTGGGTCACAACTTGCTCAGCTTGCTTTCCCTTTAATTTAAAGCATGTTTGCTGTTGTCCTCGTTCTGCCCAGGGATTTGCTCCTACTTTATTAATCAAAAGACACTGAGATTTAGGAGCCTTTATTGTCAGTTGTATTAGAAAGTCTGAATTACAAAGTGATTCCATACATTAGCCCCAAACCATTACCCTGGGGGAACCAACCTCCCTGCTTTCCACTATAGTGGAGATGATGAAGACCTGCATTTTCCTCTTCCTGTGCTTTTGAGATACCATACCAGAGCAGAAACATCTCAGAGGCACACTAAAATGCTAGTGGGCATATTTAAAAGTGATATGTCTAATTTCTAAAGAAAACCTTGGGGCAAAATGCTTGTCTTTTACTCTGGTGTAATCCTGTCGACTCCTAAATCATTATACTTTTAAACTAAGCATGTAAACATCAGACTCCAAAATCATTAGTGTAAGACTTGGAGGGCTGCTGTCAGGGATGCCATGGTAACTGGAGCTCTCTGCTTCCCTCTGTCATTTCCACGGGAGCTGTGGGCTGGAGCAGAGATAGGTACATCCAGGCCAGTGGCCATATCTCCTTTAGGGATGGTGCTGGATGGAGTCCAATCTCTCAGCACAGCTCAACACTCTGAATGAATGCAATCCTTTTTCTCTCCTCTTAAATCTTACACCTGCAAATCAGGCTGGTGCATAAATCCTATCCCAACTGCATGGATTAAGTGAGATGCCTGAGGCTGCTTTCTCCCTGAGTACTTCTCCACCTCTTAAGCCATGCAGTGTTGTGCTATCTCCCCTTTCCATTAGCCCCTGGATGAACAGCAGGTTTGTTGCCAGCTGGGGACAGGCTGAGCACTCAGATGTGCAGGGGCAGAGTAGCAGCCTCATGCTGCATGTGGCATGAGGTGGCTTTAAGCAGAGGAAGGTGGGAGCTTGCCTACAACATCTACTTTAAGGGTAGATGAAACCTTCTCAAAGCTCTTTGCCTCTTCTATTCCTTTCTGTCTGTTTTGGCAGTGATCTGTGCGTGGGAGAGGGTGCTTGAACCTGGGTAGGAAAAGGTCAGATTAGGAAAAATATCATAAATCTATTTAAGTGTGGGTGTTTTTTTTTTGTTTGTTTTGATTTGTTTTCTTAAACTCTTCTACTGAATGGTGATGGTGCAATGCCTCCCTCTCTTTTACCTGGTGTCTGGAAGTCTCCTGACATGAACATCTGCTGGGCTCATGCAATGTCTATGAGGTGTAACTCAGATTGGCAGGAATCCCTCTGAGCTGCCCTTTATTTCCCCACACAAAGAGCAAAGCTCAATTTCTGCTGTGTGCCTTTACTTGCGAATTCCATTTCTACTCCTGCCCTCTTTGCTCTCTTTCTTGCTCGCAGTCTCAGAAGTGAGTGAGGTGGATACAGCCATCTTTTTGTGTAAATAACAGTGTGCTGGTCGTATTTCTTGGTAATGTATTTCAATGTGTACTTCAATAGACCAGTTATGCACTACATAAATCCTGGGCCATAAGACTGCAATCTGTCTTGGAAGGGTTTTGCTGATAGTTCCACAGCTGGGTGTGGAACGGATTCCATGTAAGCCCTGTAGTCTGCTTTATCTTCAGTAACCTCCTCAAACCAGTTGATCAAAGGTAATTTAGATAAAGCATTTGTGCCTCTGCTCAACTTCATGGTCAATATTTAACTGTTTAGCTATAATAAAGATGCCTTGCTAACTAGCACACACAATACACAGCCTGCTTGAGTACAGATTTGTTGCTGTACCCTGTGGTAATTTTTCTCCTCCATAAGAAAATAACATAAGACTGTACAAAAAACATCAGTAAGCAGCACATGTGTATGGACATGGGCATAGAGGCTAAACCTGAAGAAGATCAGATTAAAAATACCACATAATTCACACGTAATGGGAAAAGTGAAAGTTTTGTGGTTTTAACTCTTACTGTTAAGCAAGAGACTTAGCATTTCCTGGATTCCAAGGTCAGGAGGGTCTACTTAATCTTCTCCATATCACTGTCCAGGAAATACCTTCAGCAATTTTCTATACATCTATACAAAGACATTCCAAAATATACGTATTGCTGCAAGGCTGTTCTTGCTGCCATTCTTGTACATAGAGGGAAAGCTCAAATGAAGCATGGAAAAATGTGGGTTAATGAATGCCAAGGAAGCTCAGTGAGCCTCATGGGTCTGCATACATGACTTTAGCAGTCTGGCTTTCTGGCTACCACTTAAAAAACAAAACAAAAAAAATGGCCTAATTCAGATATTATGGTCATTCTCTTCTTACAGACCAAGACTGCAAACAAGTTTCTTGTGGTTGTTCTAGCAGACATGAATGCAGGTCCAGTCTCAGGGTTACCCTGTAGTCAGTTAGCTCCTAAAGAAAACTGTTCACAGTGAACAGATTTTGGAGCATGTATGCCTTAAACAGGACACAGCTCACAGGTATGTGACATGTACCAGATAGAGATCCTGATTAGCCTATGGTATACCAGCTTTTTCTCATGGTTCAGAACCACATGCTGGCAAGTGCCCAGAGAATGATTGTGTCTTCTGCTGGGCCATTTCTTTTCTCGTCCTGGGCTCCAGTACTCAGGTCAGACTAGCCTGAACTTTGTGCATTTGAGAGAGAGAGAGAGAGAAAACTTTAATATGTTGCTTCAGTATCAGGAATTGATTTAATTATCCCTTCTCATTTTCAGCTCATGCAAGAAGCATTCTTTTTTTTTTTTTTTTTTTTCTTACCAATTTAGCCAGAAACATCACAGGCATTTTTATGGTCTTGCTGCAAAAAAATGTCTTAGAGGCAGTCTTGAATATTCTGTGACTACAGTGTCTGTGGTGCGTCTATTTTGCTACACGTGCCAAGGCAGCCAGCTGGCTCCCAGGAGAATTAGGGTCAGATGCTGCCCCTTCATAAGGATGAACAAGTAGGGTTTTAATGTGAGCAAATTTGGGCTGAGATATGAAGCAAGGAAACAAGCCATTCATGTATGAGCTGTAGCATATTCCAAAGATGCAAGGAAAAATAATTGCAGCTTAATTCATTGGATTATTAATACATTTGGTGGGATGGTAACAGAATTTTCACTGTGATTTATCAGCCACGCTTGACAGCAAATGTTTGTAAAGGCTTGGCAAAATGTGATAGAATCTATTTGCTGCACCTCTGACCCTATGGCAAAACCATGGTCTAGTCCAAAATTCATTGCCAAACTCTTTAGCTTCAAGGAAGTCACAATCTGAAGGCCAGGATTTAACTCAGCATTTTAAAAAGGGCGTCCCTTAGTTTTTCATCATGAACTAGAACATTTGGGTAGCACTTTGGCTGTAACAAAAGTGCTTTAAGTCTGCACATGCAGCCACTTGGAAATATATGTTGGACTTATCTCCAAGCCAAGACAGCACCAGTAACTTCAGCTTCTTTATGTAAATGCTATTACTTATTAAACACTGGTGCATTTAATCATGAGCAAATCTCCTCAGCTCTTCTAAGCACCTTTTAACAAAGGAAGGGGTATTGCTTCATCTGTCAAAAAGCAATAGGAAGAACCATTTCAGGACATGATGCAATTCCTTCTGCCTTAAACAAAAAGCTTTTTTTTTTTTTTTTTTAAGCTCAGTTTCTCCTGAGCTTACATTTATACTTTTATTTCAAGAACCTTGGCTTCCTTGAAGGGTTGTTCCGTGTAAGGAGAGTTGTTCCAGTCAGTGTCAGCTTTGATTCAGAAGGTAATAGTGCATGGATCCAGGAAGTTGTGGCCTTTCCCAACATCTGGTCATCAATCATTTCATTACAGTAAGGTTACCAAATTGATGTATGCTGGCTAATTCTTCTAATGCAGCTATATAGCTATCTAGTGTTTCATCAGGCAACTGCGCATGCTGTCTCCATTGATAATACTCAGTGATACCGTTAGCAGATGGCAGAACATGACCTACCTGTGAAATCTGACCCACAGTGTTCTTCTCAGAGTACCTGTTTTCTTGGAGAATATCTTGAGACATGCTTTTATCTTCCTGGCCTAGCACTGCAACAGTGTTTTGTTTTCCATAGAAATAAAGGAAGATATCGCACTGCTGGTATTTGGCCTTGTAATTGCTAGTAACTAGTGAAGAAATGAAGATTTGCTGTTAATATTAATTCTTACAATTTATTCAAATGAGGCTATAATGATGTTTGATATATATATATTTAAATAGTGGCACAGGAGCTATTTTAAATTTAACAACTGCAGTATCTTTCTTTATATTTTTCATTAATCTTCATGTGCTTAATTAGTTGCTGTTCCTCAGTGGGAATGTTTCACTAGAGTAGAATGTAAGTAATGTAATCTCTTGGATTACTACTGCTGAAAATGAGAGGAACTAAGTACTAGAAGGATATCAAGCAAGGCTAACCGCAATGTTTGGTCATAAGTTAGCCCAGTATGAATGGTTGCATAAGAAAAAAAAATCCATATTCCATATCCACAGTGGGATTTGGACTAGGCTCTGCACTTCTTTACTTTTGGCTGAAGGCAGTCTTTAAAATCATTAATTTACTTTTTCAGGAGATTGCATCCATGACCTATTACATATGGAGAGTGTGTCTGTCGCTGCAATGTAGAATAAGCACTTATGTTGAATATTAGCTTATGTGAGACTGGATATAATCCTCTTCATTATCTGGAAGCAAGAAAGAATATTTATCTTTTCCCCAGCATATGGCATTAGTGGTCACTACAACAGAGCTTCTTCCATGCTGTGGTAATAGTATAACAGATACTATCATCTTTGTGTCTTCAGAAGAATAGGAAATAATGAGCCAGATTCACTTGTGTTCCAGTTCCATTGAAGTTGGAGGAATTATATCAGCAGGAAATTTGGCCTCATGCATGTTAATTGAGCTCTTTTCAGTTCAGTGCTTTGTATTAGTTTAATTTTAAAATTATAGCCATAAATTGTGCCTAGCAGTCCTATACCAAGACCTGCATCTACTGCCAAGCACAACCTCTTGGCTCCAGTTCTTGCTGCAGCAGACTGCTACTTGTAAGGCACCCTTGGACTTGTTTTGGGAAAAACTCATTGTTCAAATGACACCATTTTCAATTAGTGTTAGTTACCTGCTAACTGTGACGTGTACTACATTTCAATTCTTGACAAACCCTGTACCTCTTAATTTAAGAGTAATGTGGCAGAAGAATGGGAAGCATATGTCTGTCAGAGGAGACCAAGGCCTTGTCACAGCATGGAGGCCACATGTCCTCAGGTTAGGGCTTTTCAGGTGAGATTCATAGCCCTAAGGGACCTGGTAAACAGATGCTAAGAGGCTTTGATTTGGATTGCTTTCTCCAGAGATGGCTGCCAACCTGAGCTGATCTGTCTGGCTTACTGTGTTTTCCTTTCCTCATATACAAGAAAGCAGCTGGGAAGGAAAAAGAGGAGGTGGCGTTGCTGGAGGCTCAAAGGTACAAAGCAGCTGGCTGTGAGGCTTTGGCAGTAACGGAAAAAGTGAATTGCTTAATTGGAGTTGAACTTCAGTGGCTATTGTTCAACCTGATTCTTATGAAATACTCCACAATTCCTAGACTGAAAGCCCTCATTTTTCTGGTGAAAAAGTGTCTGTTTAATTTAACTGACCTTAGTTCTACCTAATTTTATCTAATTAATCTCATGTTATTGTATTCTATATGTGTAAGTGATCTGTTTTCTACTAGATTGCTCGTTATTTTTACAGTATGTACATTTACAGTAATGAACCTCAAAGCTGAAACAGATGATAACACAGTAATTATTTTTTAGATATGTAATAATTCATGAGTATTGCCTACAAAGCAGGTTTTTGATGGTCTTCAGGGGTAAACACATTAAAGCCAGGTACTTGTAAGTTCTTTTACAATCTATGAGTGTAATAACATACTGTAAAATAAGCATCTTCATGATTTAAGAACATCTGATACTGGTCCGTTAACTACCTTCATCTTCAGTTCAAACTGTCAATGGTCTCCATGTCTAGGCATCATTTATTATTACAGCTGAGAAGTTACATCCTGTTTTATGAAAGCGACCAAGACTAAATAACATACTAGGGTTTTAGCTTCTCTTCCTCTGAAAATGCATCATGCCCCATGTGAAAACCATGACAAATGTTGCTCTGTGACAGGTTGTATGCTGGTATGCTCATAGCTTAGTAAAATTACATTTTGAAAACCTTAATGTTGTCATTAGAAGTTATTTCCTATTTGTATCAAGTAATTGCTTATCAGCAAAGGATGAAAATATTTTCCCCTCATTTATTTATTGACATATCAAGGGTTGCATTTGACAGTGGTGTTATTATACACATCTGTTTCTGTTTAAATTAGGAAGTTTTTAATGATACCTCAAGAATTAGAAAAGTAATTGCTTAACTAGACTGAGGGAATTCCCTATAAATGAGAGCATTATGTTTTATACAAGATTTGTTTAATCTAGGAATTGTGTAATTAGTTATGTTATGCAGATGAAAATTAGATATTCTTGTTTCTAACTTTCTTGTCGTATCGTGAAACTACGAAGACCTCTGAATAAACAGTCTTCATCATAACATTCAGTTATGGTCTTCATCATGTTATCATTATTTTTTGTAGGTAAAGTCCAGCTTTGACAATCAGCAACATTACTCTGTCTTGAGAGAAACTGAAACTTTAAGATGTGCCTATGCTTACAAGAAGCCCAAACAATATTTATTTAAAATAGAGGGGTTTTAAGAATTCACTTGCCTATTCTGTAGTTTTAAGTAGTGATTCATAAAACATATTATGAATAATATGGAGGAAGCAGTCTGAAAGTTCTTAACTTCTTTGTATCTTGGTACAAGCTTAACTTTGTTGGTTTTACTATATGGAAATACAGTCATTACCTTATGGAGAGATACCCATTTCCCATATGGCCCACTTCTGTGTCCCTTGCAATTGATCTTGCAGGTTAAGGATATTATCACATGTTTGGTTATTAAAGGGCAGCAGTTTCAAAAGGTCTCACTGTCTTTGGTGATGGTATATTCCTGTTTGTCAGTCTTGTGGCATGGGAAGACCCTGTGCTTTGTGAAGCTTCCTATCGTGTTTTGTCAGCATGCAAGAACTACAGTTCAGAAAAAGCACAAGCAAAAATACATCTGTTTCCAAAGCTGTAAGTTATGAAATGTTCGGATAGCGGTCATCAAAATAAATTCAGTCAAAACCATTGAAAAGTCAACCTTTTCACACAGTGTTTGCACAGCCCATGGGAGCTCTCTGGGTTTTGGATCAGCTGTTGCAGTGGGCTTCTAGTCCAAGATTTTGCCAATAAAAACAAGAATGGTATATGAATGTGGATCCACATTTGGGCTTTTTAAATTCTCTTCCATCTTAAAGAGAACAGGAAAATGTCTGGAGCAATTCTTATTTATTTATTTTTTTTGACAGCTCAGTACACTTTTGGGGAAAAAATATTCAATCTTACCTTTGAAGAGAGCAGAACTGTCCTGAGAATTAGTGATGAGGGAGTCAAGGAAATCTGATTGCTGGGCAGAGCTGATCTGTTGAGCATAGCTGTGCACAACAGGCTGATGATTTTCAGTATGTTGACATCAGTTAATGTCTGGGTTCTTGGCATTGTAGACTCTTTGCCTTTAAGTAAATGTATTTGAGAATAGATTAGTTTGCAAGCACTTGAATTGATTTAATGTGTGTTTACTCTTTAGATATTCACTGTGGCTGTTTACCTCTGCAAGATAAATATTTAAAATTGCATTTGAACCTCACATTAACATTTATATTCATGTAATTATAGTTTCCTTTTGTGAATGAGATTTACCTATCAGTCTTAAAGCTGTAACAAGAATGGGTCTATTTTTGTAACTTTCAGCTTCTCACGATGATCTGCCATAGGGCTAAATTAATTTTGTGGCATGCTTACTGCTCGTTCATCACCAGAGCCACAGGAATGAAGCAGTCATTGGGATAGAAAAGCATTCGTATTTTGTGAACAGTGACAGGTTTTGCAATGGAAATCCACATATAACACAGTACAGCCACCTATTGCTGGGCAGTGAACTCCTATCAGGGGAACTGAAATAAGGGTCTCCGGGTCCAAAAGCGTGACAGCTGAACAAGAAATTGGATACAGACATTTATTTCTTTCTGGAGCTTGTCGCTAGAAGAAGGCAAAAGGGTTCATAGAATGCCTGCAATTTTCAGATTGCAGCAAGAAGAGATTGGACTATGCACTTAGTCACATGGTCTGAACTTTTGGGTAGACCTGTGTGGTGTCAAGAGTTGGACTTGATGATCCTTAAGGGTCCCTTCCAACTCAGGATATTCTATGATTCTATGATTCTAACTCTTTTAGTAGGAGCAAAGTGCAAACCTCCTCTTCATTTTCCCCTGTGGCAGCCCAAGTAGTGACTTTGTCATGGCTCTTATGCATACCAAGTTTGTGTCAATGACTTAGGAGTGAAGCATTCTTCCACCACCATCTCTCTGGCTGTTGATGTACAAAAATGCACACAGTAACTAGAGTAGTATTCTTTCCAAGAAGGGATAATCTTCCCATTGTTTTTTTTTCATCTTGGAGTTGTGTTCCAGGTGCACATGTGACAGTGGTTGGGCCATGGCAGGGTTTAGTTTCTTCAAGGTATCTTGTTTAAAAAAATCAGAAATCTCCATGTGTTCGAACTAGATTTTTATTTTTCCTTTACTGTGAACTGATCTAAATTCATATTTGCACTTCAGAGTTTATTTTTTTTTTTTGTAAAGGAGAAAGACTTTCATCTTTCTTTCTAATTTGCCATTTAACTAATTAAAATTATTTAATGGATAACATCAAATATATTTTTCCTAAGAATTACTAATGCAGTTATGTAGCTGAACAAATCAGAGCACATAAAGAAGCAGATGCTGATGAAGTTATAAGGAAATAGATAATGTCATATTTTAAAACCATTTATTGTGCACTTAAAAATAATTAAATTATTTTTGTGCAGAGAGAAATGTTTATTCAATGCCTGAAAATTATTTCCTAGCACTTCAGTTTCTTTTTCTTGATTTTTTTAGATCCGCAGGAATCTCAAATAGGTTGTCATATAGGAAGGAAACATCTGGTCTTTAAGGGAAATGTTAAAGGAAACAAAAGGTGTTCAGTTTGCACGGGGCTGCACAAAGGAGGGTTTTCACCCCTTACTCTTTCAATATGAGATTATTGTTGACAACTTTGTTTCAGACCAGGGTATAAGAGAGTCATTCTTAGTACATGAATCTGAACTAGCAGCCTGTCTACATGTCACTGAAGTACTATCTTATAGGAATTATCAAATCGTTTGTTTACTGTTTAGGATTAAGGAAGAAAAGTTCTTCATTGTTATGGAATTTATAGAAATAGAAGTGTCAAGATGTGCTGGGCCATTCAGTTTAATTTCCTGCTCTAGATAGGCTAGTAGCCAGCAGTATGATCTTTGTACTCTGTTCAGCTTGACACCAACTAGAACATCAAATTGTAGTCAGTGCCCTGGTGTAGCTGGATATCAATGCAGGTTTATGATCAGCTTTCGTAATTTGAGTTTATATACCTTGATACACAAACTAAATCACAGTCTGTTTTCTACACCACAGAGCACGTCTCTGCCATCATATAAAGGATAGCTACCAGTGATGGTGGATATCTCTGGGAAGTACTTCCCATGTTGGGCTTTATATTGTTTGTGATATGATTGAAAAATGCTATTGAGCCTCTTCAACATAGATTGAACACTGTATCTTGGATAAGGACGTATCATTGTTGATCTTTCTTTAGAGGAAGGTGGAGATGCTTTAAGGCTGGAATTTTGGCATCAATCAGAGAGGTCACTTGAGTAACCAGGCTTTAGCTTCTGTCTGTGTTTTTTTTTTTTTTTTTTTTTTTTTTTTTTTTTTTTTTTTTTTTTTTCTCCTGGGAGGCTATGGAAACTGAAGACCTTGACTAAAAAGCTGATTACCTTATGAGCAATAAGAGAATAAGAGATAAGCCCTCTTATTTCATAAAATAAATAAGGGAATATATGCAGAACAATAACATTCAGAAAAATACTTCTTGGACTGAACTTGTTTAATATTTATTGTAGAGAGTGCAATGAAGCTTTTGGGTATGTCTGCCTTTTCCAATACTAATTGCAGGTGAGAACTCATTCTTCCCCAAGGGAATGGACTTGCCAGGATAGCTGGAGTTGATAGAGTCAAGCTGTGAGAAGTATAGGAATGGTCCTGCTAGTGTGCAGATGTCTCAGGTGACCGTTTCCCTCCATTGATGTTAGTGAGTAAGAAGTCTGGTCTTGGTCCATAAAATCTGTTCCTATAAATCTTAATGACTAACTTCAAGACATAATTCTGGAAAGCATCTGCAGCCAGGCAGCAATTAAGCCCAGGATGGGGGCAATGACATGATTAAAGTTAAGCACATGCTTATGATATTACTGTGAACAAAGCCAGAGTTGAAGGCTACTGCATAACTTCCGCAGGTTTGAGCTGAAGTAAATAAATAGTAGATGAAGTGTCAGCCACACTTTCGCTTCTGGGTTTTAAGTGGGTCATTAAATCCTACTTGTCCATGCTGTACTGCTTTATTGTTACAATTGTACTGGTAGGAAAGCAAGAAAGGGGAAAAACAAAAGGGTTGGTAACTCCTATAACTAATTTGCCTGCTAGCTTGGGATGATTTTTGGTGTTGAATGTTTGATATTTTGGTGAGATTTAGAAACTGACAGGGTAAGTTTTGCAGTCAAGGATCTGACTAAGACTAGTTTTGTCATCTATAGATAAATAATTAGCCTAGACAGATCAAAATCAATTGCAGCAGATATAAGTGCAGCATATAATGTTATATCATAGCATTTGCACAGTAATGGATGTTGTGGTTCACCAGTTCTGAATTATTTTTGCTCCTCAATTTCTTGTAATGCTAGGGAAAATTCAATAAGAAACACCAATCTCTTGCGACGAATAAGTACTCTACACCAAGCACTTTGCAAAACAATTTCCTCCCACCCCCTTCCCAGACATTTAAAGTTTTGTCTGTCTCCAAAACATGTCAGAAGAGGTTATGATATCTTGTCTGTTCTTTACTCAAATGTCTTGCATTGAAATGTGCATAAGTTAATTTTAGAACAATGATATCCATGAGATTGTTGTAGAAGTTTTGAATAATACAAATTATGTACACTCTAATTATAGAAGTATAGCAACTTCATGCAGAATATAAAAATAACTTTGAATATTGATTTCAAGATCTAAGACCCATAATGTAATAATCATATGTTTGGACCATTATGAAAATTAATCTAAAATCTAACCTAACTCAAACATCAGTAAAGTATCTGGTTATTTAGGGCTAAAAGAGCCAATGGTAAAACTTATCTTAGAGTATCTTAGAATATAGCATTCAAGAAGATATCTGTGTCAAATGGAGAAAAGCACTGACAAGTAAAATATTTCTGTGGCAGTGTATCTTTGAAAAGAATGCCAAATTAGTTGTGTTCCAACTCCACTGATAATACATTTTATAGTTTCTTAGACCTTTGATTCCCAGTTGATATACCATGTTCAGTGAGATGCTCTCAGTACTGACCTTTCAGCAAATACAATTCCACTATAATTCACATTTTATGCAATACAAACTTGCATTTATCGCTACTAATTCCTAAAATGGTGTATAGAGAATATAAAATAGATGAACTGTATTCTGGGTAAGCTGAGAGAAATCACATAGATAAGCTTGGGAGATGTTACTGTGTTATATCACAAGATTTATTGTACAGTTCTCCACACACTGTATGTTAAACAAAATTAGTATTAGTGAATCAGTGGTGGCAGACAAATGTGGCATAATTATGAACTGCAAATGGTAGCATTGTCCTTTGTTACTTGTGCACATAAGTCATTAATAATAAAGTCATACACTGAGTTGTGGGGGTGAAAGTACTTTAAGAAATTATAGTACATAATTACATCTTCACTCTTTTGGGGTATTTTTTCCTGCCTCTTTTGAATGTTTTATTAATTTTAGCTCTTTGCAGACACTAAATATTAGTAGCTCTTTGATTGCGAGCCAACTCTTATTAAGTGCAGTGGTCTAGATCTTTTGCTGGTGTAAACTGGTACAGCTTTGAAGACTTTCAGCTCCTTTCCCATCCTAATGGAATGTGCTGCTTTACACCAGCTGAGTACCTGCCTGAGTAGAAGATTTAGCATTGAACTCGAGCTGGAGAAACGTAGTGTGTGTGTGGTGTTTTTTTTTTATTTATTTTTATTTTTTTATTTTTTTTATTTTTTGGCATTTCACAGAATCATCTAGGTTGGAAGAGACCTCCAAGATCATCTAGTCCAACCTCTGACCTAACACTAACAAGTCCTCCACTAAACCATTAAACCACTAAACCCTTTCTATGAAGTCTGTGGTAGAACTCTGTTCTGCCTGTATGGGAAGTTGCCAACCCTTTGGAAAAGATACCACAGGGCGAAGGCTTGTCACTTTGCGTTTTCATTTCTGGCCTGTAGTTAGCAGGGAATAGCCTGGAGGGCTGCCCGAGGGGATGGTGTCCATTGATGTGAGTCAATGTGACAGACTGGGTGTATTCGGACATATTGTCTCTTAGCCTGAGTGAAACTTTCTGTTGGTTTGTGCCCCTTATAAGGCAGGTAACAGCCTTCTGTCTTAGCACAGACACCTCTGCTTTCTTTAGCCACTCATCCATCCAGAGCAAGAGGTATTTTGAACTCTAGTTGAACTGTAGAGCCAGGAAGGGGCTCTCTCCACTGCATGGGAGAACACAGACTGCAGAGAGAAGTCTAAGAGCAGGATGCACAAATGCTGTGAAAGGGGTAGTCTTCTGAGAGCAAGGCGGCAGTGCCACTCTGTGCATTATTCAGGAGGTAGAGGTGGTAACCAAATGCCCTGTTACAGTTATGTGACAGTTGAACATATAGGTTGAAAGAGGTGGGGAGATGAATATAAAAAATGTTTTGTGCTAAACAATATCAGTGCATACTACAAGAGACAAAAGTACTTGAATGAGATATAGACTGTGTAAAATGTCAAATGTTAGATGCATTTGTTGCTGAGTTGACGTGTGGTGCTGCAGGGTAGTTACCTCAGGTCAGCTCAGTGTGAGTACTGTGTGAAGTGGTGGGAAAACTGGTGACCTGCTTGAACAAATACTCTCTCCAGGGTTCACTGGAGGTTCAGAATGACTCCTATCTAAAGGGCAATTTCCTTATCATAGTTAAGCCAGTGGCAAAACTCTCATTTTCCCAGATATCTCTCTAGATTATAGCCAGAGAAAAGAACTTCAAGCATCAGTTCTCCACAGGAGCCATTGGTGAATTTCTGTTATTATGCTGAAGATCTTCAGGCACTGATATTTTCTTCCTCCACCTGACATGCCCTCATACTGATCCCTTAGAATCTACAGCTTGCTAGAGAGAAGCTGCTGGAGGTGCTGCTCAAAGTTCAGCCAGTTCTGAGATGGTGATACTGAGCATTAAGAACACAATCTGTCTTGATTTGTAGGTGAGGTTTCCTAGCATGTCTGTTCCATTCTGCTATTGCTCAGTTGCACAACTGAAATGTGGCCCTGAGAGGGATACTAAGGGAAAGTTGCACTTTGAGAAAAATGATAATGCTAAGACCCATGTGGTTTTAATATATTTAAACTTTCAAATAAAGAAATGTGCACAGCAATGGTTTAAGAATGACTTTCATGTAGGTCTCTTCCTCCTCGATTCCCCATGTGTTCACCTCTTATTCAGGAGAGGTAGTGTTGGGGTGTCATCTTGTCTTGTCGCATGTTGGTGCAGCTGGTGCAGTTCTGTCCTGAATGGGGATGCTCTATGGGAAACAAAGGCTTTGCAACATGTGGGTGTTTCTGTCCTGAATGGGGATGCTCTATGGGAAACAAAGGCTTTGCAACATGTGGTGTTTCACCTGGGAGCAGGTAGTGTCTCAGTGCTCCTGTGTTAGGGGAGGGCCATATAATTTGGAACTGCTGCTCTTGAGATGAGGTCTGGAACTGGCAGCATCTGGCATCAGCTTGGTTTCCATGGATTTTCTATCCTGAACAGCTTTATCTGGTATGGAAAGCAGTTGTCTTTGCTCAAATCAGACATCAGAAGAAAGGTGTATTTTGTACCAGTTTAACATTTCTGTAGTCGTTAGGTGACACAATTTTATTACCCTATATCAACTGAGTTCTAAATGCAAATTCAGCACCAGTCGAATTGGGCTAGGTAAATCAGGATGGAAAATTGATGGGAAAATCATCACTTAAATAAAAATTAACAGAGCATCAAAAGGCAACTTGATTATTGTATAACAGATAGCAACAGTTTATTGTTTGGGTAAAAACTAATAGTGCAGTACAAAATGTTCCTATATCCTCTCAGGTACAGCAGGTGTACTGCTACAACAGGAAGCTGAGGACAGCAGATGAATCTGTTAGAATACAGGCGTGTGATAGAAAGTTAATCTGTGCACAACTAGATTATTTGCTGAGTACTTCCTAGCTGTCAATTTTAAAATGTATTAATTTTCCATGAGCTCCCAAATAGAGCAGAGTCCAGAATAGAGCAGAGTCCAGTCTTCAAATCTTTAAGCTGACCTTGGAAACTCATACAAAATCCTACATGTCTTGGCCCTGATCCTGCTTTCACGTCTGTTCTAATTTGGATTATTGTCCATGTGTAGAGGTCACTTGAAACTACAGGTCCCTTATGGCTGTGAGGATTGGAACTAATGTATCCTATCACAGGGTATAATTAGACATGAAAGGCTAATTTAACTACGTGAAGGTTAATCTAGGTTAACCATTGTGGTGTTAGGGGAATACTCAGTATAATGGGGGGATACTTATGTCAAATAACATTTCTCAGATAACTTTAATACTCAAAAGTAATAATGAGGTATATCTCATAGCTAGTTTTAAGGCAGAATACTAACTGTACAGTAAAATACATACTGCATGATGTGCTTCTTCTGTGTAGCAAGAGATCAAGCAATACAGGTATTGACTAGAGGCTGTAGACAGAAAAAGGGAGTTAATGGTGCTCTTGCTCTAAATTTTAATATGTGAATAAGATATTGGGTGTATCCAAAGTGACCTAAACCTGTGCCAAAGAAAAAACCTCTTACCCGTGAACTACAGATAACAGAACAGAGTTCTGAAGCAGTATTTAAAAAAAAAGTTCAAAAACCCCAGCATAGATGGAGATTCATTTTTACTGAATAGGATGTCTACCTGGTAGTACTAGGCAACAGTTTTCAATCCTCTACCTTGAGGATTAACATAGCTATGTCCTGTTAAAATAATTGGACTCTGTGTGTGTATACTAAAATACATAGCTGTGTGTGCAGGTTTTTCACATCTTGCTAAGAAGGAAGGATCTTTAGAAATCCTGAATTTCTCTGGAAAGCCAAAGTATCCAGGAGTTTTGAAGTGGCTTTTTCTGAGAACAGGCATCAATGGACTGGAGAAAACAAACACACAAAAAACCCAAACCAATTAAAAAGACCTTGCATTAAATTTTGGAGCTCTGAAAACTGAGACAATAATGATCTGCTTTCATATATAGCAGAAGATACGGTAAGAACCACCATAATGAAGCATAATGAGATTAATATTTTGCTACATTTTACTTTGTTTTTAAATACAGTATAATAAAAACTGCTCCCTGTGAAGAAAGAATGCAAATGGGTTTGGAGTGCATTAGCACACTTCATTATTTATTAGGGGACTATGTTATTTATATGGACTGAATTCACCCAAAGATTTTTTGAATGTACATAGTACTTGAACTACTGCACAGTGCAATTAAATTGAAACCTAGGAGGGCAATAACCTTGTTGGAAGATTACATTTCCCTTTACTAAACCTCGAAGACTAAGGCAAAGAATCACTTCCAAAGATATGTCAGTCATAGGGATAAAGTACTTAAGCAAGGCATCCTATGTGCGAGTTTATGAGATTAGCAGGTCTTTATCTTTATCTGAAATTATTTCATAAAGGGAACCCCAGTCCAGGGTGAGTGTTGGAAGTGCCATGTGCCAAGCCGGGGGCAGGATAGGCATTAGCTCTGGTCCTTATCTGTGCTTGGCTGGTGTTGGCTGATTTGTGAAGTTAGCCTGCCCCCTTGGAATTTAAAGCCTCCATTTTAATTATGTTTAATCTTTCCCTAGCATAGATCCAGCTGCATAAATAATTTAAAAAGCAGAAAGCTTTTCCTCAGTAATTAATGACAGGTTTGTTACCTACTGTAACAGCCTGAGGCTTCACTTCCCTTGCATAGTTCTGTAACAGTCTCATGATTACCTAATGTAACAACCAGCCTCTATGGCTTGATAAAATTATAATCAATCGTTTGTATCAGGAGTACTTGAAGGTAGTAGAGTTGGATGTATCTACTGTCACTGAGAAAATAGCTTGAGGAAGAGAGCAGCAGCCTGTAGACAGTTTTCAACTACTCATGAAATACTGTAGGCTAATCATTGAGGCTAGCCAATTTTATGTCCAGTCAGTATTTCACCACACCTGAAAGATCACAGACATTTTGAGTAGGCAGAACACCCAGGTAGCAGTGCTAATAATGAAAAGTCTTGCACAAAAGCCCCTCACCCTCTTTCTTCCATTGTCTGCTTGGTAAGGGAGCACACTTTTTCCATTCAGTGTCCTGTGGATGTGGGCTTCCTGTGGAGGACTCATCGTCCTCCTAAATCAGAGAAGGTCACATCTTACCTGATGGAGGAGAAGCTCCAGTTGTTAGAGAGTCACTCTTGCAGGGTCTCATCAAGGGACCTTGGGTTCCTCAGATGACAGAAAAACAGTTCATCTGTTAAAGCTCAGCAGTGACAGCAGTACTGCAGTAACCCATGTGGCATTGAATATGTTGCCAGGTGTTTGATATCTTTACGTTTTGGTCTTAGCTTTTTGCTTGCAACTAAACTGGAGCCTGTTTCCTGGAGCTTGACACTTCTGTGCTCCACACTCCCTGGTAGTACTGAAATGGTGGTTGGATTTCCAGGAGCTTGGAATAACTCCTCTCTGCCCATATATAGATGACAAATTTGGAGAGTTAAAAATCTGTGGAATCCATAATATGCTGTGATCTGCTGATAACAATGACAGCAATTATATTTTGGCAGGCCTGCATTGGGGTTCTCAAGGTACTGACAAACTGTTGGATATGTATACGGTTTCTTCAAGACATTAAATGAATCAGAAGTTTTGGAAAGGTGAAAATCCTGAGCTTTAAGAGAGCATGTTCACCTTCTGCCATTCATACTTTTCTTTCTTTTCATGATGGGTGCTGGAATGCAGGTACCCAAGCATGGCCAGTGGCCTGACCTTCCTTTGCTTATGGCCTCTAGAAAAGAATGTGCATGACTCTGTGTCTGTGTGAGTGAATGAATCCCTGCTCACACGGTTTCAGCTGGAAGTTATGCTTTTAAAAACTTGATGGCCCTTAAAGAGCAACTCCTTTCTCATTTAAATTTTGCCACCCCATGCGTCTTACTTTCAAGATGATTCAGGCTGCTTCAGGAATAAATGAGGGATGCTGAGAACAAGTTATAAGAATTATGTTATCCTGATCTTTTGCTCCTGACAACCTTGCTGATGTGCAGTGAAATATAAAGGGTTTAGAGCATGATTCACTATTAAACATTAAAGAGAAAAAGTTCAGCTATTCATAAATTAATGTTAAATCTGTTTTCTGCAGCCATTGTAGGGCTGGTGATAGCTCACTTGCCTGTACTCAGTAAAGAGCAATACTCTCTCTAAAGAATCACATCACATCGCTTCTGCTGACAGCTATTAAGAAAAATATTTAAAATACCTCTTAAAATTGTATATGTAATTCTTGGTGAAGTGACATTGCATTTTTTTCATTGTCATCACCCTGTACTTGGACTGGAGTTTGTGACACACTAATTAACTCTGATTTAGCACAACCATTATTTCTGGAGTTAATGGTTAGTGAACATTGTCTAATATTATTATATAACCATTAATATGACTAAGGTAAAAAATGAGTTAAGTAAAATGGGAGGAAAGTTAACATTGAAGTTATGAAATACAAATAGGAATTTGAGTTTCCAGCATTAAGTAAAATAAAATCTGCAAAATCCTTCTTTATAAAAACAAGGCATGAGGATGGACAATTATTGACTTATTAAGATTCAGTTCAGGGTGAAATTCACTCCTTCGTAGGGGTGATAGCTCCAGCTCCATGCATGATGCAAATCTCATATTGCTCTAGTCTTTGGTATTAGGTAGTGTGTAAGAGTTATTATTTTCCCCAAGGAATTTGAGCCCTAAAGCCACAGCTTTCAATGAGGGGAGGGTCTGCCCCCTCTCCAATGAGAGGGTCTGATGTGGACTCTTTTGTCTTGGTGCCAGTGTAAGCATTGGACAAGCAGTTTCTTCAGCCTTCAAACTAATGTGAAGGCATGTTGTCAAGTCATGCCATGACTCCAGGGTGAAACAAAAGCCTGCTTGAAGTCATGGCTTTTCTTTATCTTTTTGCTGCTCTGCCAGCTCTGTGCTCCTGAGAGCTTCATCTGCAGCATGCTATAACTACACCTTCTCCATGTCCACCTCCTGGGACTGGGAGGGGGGGGGGGGGGTGATCTGTCTTTCTTGTCTAGAGAAGGTTTCTGGGCTCAGGATCACTTTGGGCAGAACAACCCAGGGAGCTCAGAAGGAAGGTCTTTACTGAGGAGCCAGTGAGGGAGTAGAGAAAATGCTAAGAACAAAATCGGCACATAAAAATGAAGCTGAGATACCATTTTTTCCCCTTACTTTGCTTTATAGGCAGTGAATTTTCTTAGACCTGATACTGAGACATGGGAAGCTGTCTCTTCCGTTTCCCTCATCTACACAAGCTGTGACTTAAAGAGCAGAAAAAGCAGCAAGCCTGGTAAGTGGCCATTAAACCAGACACCTCCTGCCTCTCAAGGATCAGCACAGCAAAGTAGGACAACACGGAATAAATGTGGCACTCCCACCAGAAAGATCCAATAATGCTTTGGGGGAAAAGATTTAAAATGTTCTTGTAATAATAAGTCTTGTTGATTGGTATTTTTCTCTATTTATGAGAAAGATTTTGCCTGCAGGGAAGCTCTTTGCTTGTCTGAGTTCATCTAAGAAGATTAAGCTCCGAAGTTCATGACTAAAAAGCTCATCTGCTTTCATCTTTATTCCTCACCTGAACATGTAATCTGATGAGGGATTTCTGTATAAATATATAGATGGGTTTTGACTTTGGCTGAACTAAGCCCAAGACTTATCTCCAACTAGCAGGAGGTGGAAACACTGCTGAGATGGTATGTTTGTCAGCAGGAATTATAAACAGTTTGTGTGCCAGTACATTGATATTGTGTAAGGTTTGCCTCCATACTCTGTGCCAATGGGGAAAATGCCAATGGGGAAAACTCTACAAGCGTAATACGGCCCACTGCAGGAACATCTCTGAGTGACGTAGGGGCAAGGAGGCTTCTGATAGCTGTTTGGTTACATACGTGGTGTCAGTTCCCTGCCCTGCTGTGTGTGTGCCCTCCTGATGTGAAATGGGGCGTAAGCTGTTTTTTGAGAGAAGATGCTTGTGTGTGGTGGTTTGTCAGTGTATGTTGGGGTTGGACAGGCCACAGCAGATAGTCCTCAAGTGCCTCTGAAGAGGCTGCATGATTGTTTTTATAGCTTGTGGTGATACTTGGTTCTGTTGTGCCCCCCAGTGCATCACACCAGAAACAAAAGGGAAACAGGCAGTGGTGTTAATCCAGGGCTGGCCATCTACCAGGCAAGGCGACCTACTGTCCTTGCTGCATCCCATGCTGCATCCCGTTATTCTTTGCTTGATCACAGAAGAAAAGCTCTGTGGTTACCTTTGCTTGTAACAAACCCTTTTGATGACTAGCAAAAAGTAGAAAATGTAAGGACAGAGGAAGGAGTTCACTTCTAAAATTAAATTTATCATGTTGCCATTTATGTTCTTTGATATGCACTGGTACAAACTTGAAAACCTAGGAAGCACACTTAACTGCATTTAAGAAGGACCCAGCATCAATTCTGAATAGGCTCTATTATCTAATAGGAATATGTATTTGCTGCATTCCAGCAATGGTATAATTCTGCGTGAATATTCAAACAGGTCTGTTATAAAAAAAAAAAAAATCTCAAAAAGTACTGGTAAATTTTTGAATACTATGAATCTTTAGGAGGAATTTTGAGTTAACCACCCAAACTAATTAAGTGAAATTATCCTAATTTGTTTATTATGTTAATGATCTGAATTAATTTATAGTAATTTAGCATGTATTACTAAAGATTTATTATGTTTCCCACCAAATGACTTAAGAGCTATAAATCCCATGGTTAAATGTAATTAGTGGAGACATATTTATCGAAAGGGATAATTACATCTGATAAAAGTTCTTCAGTTAGGCTTAATTAAAACAGATTATTCCCCCATAAATGAAAAGTAAATATGGTAATTACTGGATAGATATTCATTGCAGAAATGAGTATCTCTGCATTTTAATTTTCTAAAGGGGAGGGAAACTAAACTATTTAACTGATGCCTTCTCAGTAAACTATGATTAATAATCCCTAGGAAACAGATTTTTATAGGTGTAAACATTTTGTTAGTTAATGACTTAAGTGTAGACTCTAGCTGGAAAAATCAACCATTAACTCATTTTTAAGTGGACTGTTTCTGCTTTGAACTAACAAAGAATTCTAGGAAAACTTTTTCTTCCAATAAGACTTTCTAGTTCATCTAAATAGCAGGACTGAGGAAAAAGCACATGACTTCTACTGATGATAATATGCGCATACACTTAGGCATACACTAAATTTACAATTGTCTCTGATGCTAACAGAACTTAATACACATTGCTACACATGGAGAGATTAGATTGTAAATCTGTTTTTTTTTTTTTTTTTTTTTTTTTCCATAATTTATAAGTACATTGCGTTAAAAGCACTTTCTGCAGGGCTGTCACTGATGAGTCACATTGAATAGAGGGCACAGCTGAGAGTAGCAAAAATACAAACACAAAATCAGGTTCTTTCCTTGGCTGGAATTACTTAATAATAAATATTGGAAATATAGGGTGCTCTAACTTGTTGATTCATATCTGTCTGGGTACAAATGAGTAGAAATGGAGACATTTAAACCCAAATAATTGTCACAGAATGTGTATTTGCACTGGAAACATCAAGGCAGTGTTTTTGGCTGGAGGGAAAGAATGGCTTGTCTCCTAGTATTATCTTTTTTTCTTTTCAGTTTTAGAAGCATGCTATGTGTATCAGTTACTTTTTGTCTATCAGTGAGATCTACTGCTACATCTCCTGGGATATGTAATTGTGGTGGTATGACTGGATACACAATGAAGGATATAAAATGTTGGGACTATTTATGAAGTCCTTCAGGTTGTTGCAGCTTGTAAAAGGTCTTATGGATGGAAAAAAACATGCATAACCTCAAAGAGCTGATGTCTGTGGTTGTCCGAGTCCTCTGAGAATATATGGGGAGGTCTAGCAGCAAAGTGTGCTCAGAAAAATGCTAGTAAGCATCCCCAAGAGGGTGTGCTGTGCTGGGGAATGGATGGGTCTGCAGAGCAAAGTGGCTGGGGAAGGAGTGGTTGTTCTCTGAGATGCAGCACTGCAGGGTTTGAGGCTCATTTCAGATGAGTCATTGTCTCTCTTTCCTTCTTGTGGCCAGAAGGTTTGGAAGCAACTGTGTGGCATTTTGGCAAAGTGTTATGTTCAAAAATGGGATTTTGGCAGGGAGGTGCACATTGTTTACGAATTCAGATTGCATTCTGGCAGTAATTCATACTAACACAGGGACAGAGATTTAGAAAGTGTCAAAGGACTTTGGCGTAGTTGGTTGAAGCCCTCTCTTTTTGTTTGCACTGCTGAGACCAAGGTGGGCTCTTGGACCTGTGAGTGACAGCAGCCTCCCCCCAGAGCAGCATCCCCACGTGCTTCTTCACCATGTTATTTCAATGAAATGTTTTGTTTTGGGATCATTACAACAAGAAAAGCTTTCCAACTTTTTGTTTCAAAGTACTATTTTTCATGGAAGAGAGTGACCTGAACTTGAAGGTTAAAGTACATCAACAAAAAAGTTAAATAATCCATATAGCAAAGCCAAGATTATTTTCTTTTGGGTCAAATTAAATGTTCTAGATCAATTCAAAATGAATTTAGCAGAAGTCCCCCAAAATGTATTTCATTTTGAGCAAGACAAGTCCCTTCCA
This sequence comes from Heteronetta atricapilla, assembly GCA_011075105.1. Taxonomy (NCBI): domain Eukaryota; kingdom Metazoa; phylum Chordata; class Aves; order Anseriformes; family Anatidae; genus Heteronetta; species Heteronetta atricapilla. Next base: position 12,968,839 of record CM021742.1, read on the forward strand.
TCTCCCTAACGTGTTTTCCATTGATCTCTTCTATACAGACAGCATGGGCTGAAAGTCAGGACTGGGATCAAGAGGTGCACCTTGTCCTAGTGAGGAAAAAACAGATTAGGTACATGCATTGAAGGGAGCTGTTTTTCATAGCTGCTATTCAAGTGCAGTTTTTGATTTTTTGCTGGTTATTGTGGCTTATTCCTGATAATGAGAAACCTCCAGTGCTCTCTTGGGCTAAGGCAGGGATGGATTTACTGGAGGGGGGAATTCAGGGACTGTACCTAGTGTAAGGAACTCTTAAAAGTCTCTGGAAAGTAGCATCTTGGTCTTTAAAAATAAAAGAAATTGGGCAAGGATTTTGGGAACTGGGCTGTGCAGAGCTGAGAGATGTGAGAAAACAGAGGCTTTGAGATGACATACAGACTTACAGCACAGGAGGCTTTTCAAGGTTCCCTGGCTGGATTAATTCACCAAAATTCAGTATCATAAGGAAGGTAGAAATCTTTGAAATCTCAGTACAGTGATAGGTTTCTTTCCATTCTGAAATTAAATTGACTGAGGCTAAATTTTAAATTAGAGTAATGTGCCACACTCTTGGCAAACATAATTGTGCAGACCTTACATTTATATGCTTTTCAGACTTTTCACAATGTACATACCTGGAACAGCTTTACATGTTGCTGAATGTAAATGATAAACATCAATTCTTTATTAGCAGTAAAAGATGAAGAAGTAATTAAACCACAGCGAGTGGAAATTCCAGTATCCACTCAGCATTTTTTTGTCATTCAAGTTAGGAGCATCTCAGCAAGTTTGTGTAATATTGGTGATAGTACAAATTGCATAGCTTAAAAACCATGAAAATGCAAATGAAGGATCATGCTTCTTCACTTGTAAGTAGAAGACAGAGTAAAAATCTTTTTACTAGGCCTAGTAACTTCTGGGAAATTATACAAAAAGATGTTTTTAAAGAAATATATCTTGCTCTTGCAATGTTTTGTAGACTATTGCGAGGAACTTGGCCATGCACAGGGTCTTTGGAAATGCTATTTCTGGTGTAGTTCCCTTTTGGTGAATTGACCCAGGGCAGCCAAAAAATACCTCAATTCTGGTGATCTTGGAAGGGCTGTGATAAGAATCTCAGGACCAACGAATCATATTTGTGTATTTGGGCTTCACTAGGCACTTCAGCCTCTGTCCTTAGAGGTTGTCAAGATTAAGAGCTTTTCCAACAAGGATGCATTGTTTCCCCTCTTCTAGCCACATAAATCCTTTTCCTTAGAAGCTCAGTAGACTGTGTTATATTTTGACTACCTCCATGTGTTACTCTGTAAGTGTTTTGCATAAGGAGAAGGGGAAATAATAATAATAATAAAATTAACAACAACAACAACAAAAATGAACAAGGCCAAAAATAACCCACCCACAAATCCAAGAACCAAACCTGACCATGTCTCATAAACAAGACTGGTGACACAATGATACAGAACAGAACCTGGATGGAGATTGAAAGAGGCAGCTGTGATTTCCTTAGAAAGAAGAGGTAGTGCATATTTTATGAAGCAGCTGAAGAAGCTGACTATTGTGGTTCAGTGTCCATGGATGCTCTTTATGAGGTTATACTCAGGGTTTAATTTGGACAGCACAATAGTAAGACCCAGTTCACTTTGAAAATACAAATGCTCCTGTGCTGTATATTTTCAGGGGTTCTTCTCTGTTCTCCACTGATGTCTGACCTGAATGATGAACCCACATTTCTAAAGGAAAATTCATCAAGTTGAATTTACCACAGCAATGATGCCAAAGTGTGCCTGATATGGGTGACCTTATTTAGTGAAACCATATGGTAATTTGTTCGATAAGAACAGCTGTTTTGCTGAAAAGGGCTGTTTTAATTACAACTCTATAAATAGGATTGCTCTGGGGGGGAGAGGAGGGGTGGAGATTTTTTTATTATTATTATTTTTAAATTTGGTTTAAATGCTCGAGTTAAATTTCATCATTTTGGCATTTTTCCCAAGCTGAATGGCAAAAACATTTCAGAATGGTAACAGTTTCTGTAAAATGGAAACTACATTTAACTTATTATCAAGGCCACTTGCTATGAAAGTATTTAATTAAAGCATTCCTATTTAAATACCTATTTAAAAGAAACACATTTTATATTTGAAGATTTTAGTAAAGAGTCTTAAAAAAATCATCAAATTTGCTGTTGTGTCCAATTAATCACAGTTCCATATAATCATTTCTTACAACTGTACTTAACATTTTCTATTGCCATAAAACCAGAAACGGCCATAATCAGTGTAATCCAAGTCTTTTCAGTCTCATATTCTGTTTTTGGCAGTGATCTGTAGCAGGCTTTCAAAGAAAGAGCAGCAGAAGAGAACCACTAAATAGTGACTTTTCTCCCCAATTACCTTTATAGATTGTGGCAGTTGTGGCTTAGGGAGTTTTGTAAGTTGGATGTAATGTTCAAGTAATCATATATAATATCTTTCTTCCATGAACTTGTCTATTTTTTCTTCAAAATTGTCAGAACAGTTGGTACTCATGATCCTGTGGCAAGGAAATTTAAGAAATAATTTTGTTTTTGGTGAAAAAGGACCTTCCTTTTGCTTGTTTCAGACTGGTTTCTGCCATTTTAATTTTTCACCCCCCCCTTTATCTTGTATTTTGGGAAACAGTGGTAAAACTATGTTTTATAGGCTTTTTTCATATATTTGATCATTCAGGTTACTCCCTTCCATTGCTTTTGCTAGTTCTGCTCCATCAATTTTAGGGTTGTCTACCGAGGTGGCATATGTAGATTTATAAAGTCAACAAAGGTTGTTTCTGTTTTGTATTATTAAATTAACTATTGCTTTCCTAATAGGTTCTAGCATTTTTTTAAACCATCATTTAAAGTAAGAGGATCTTTCTAGAGAGCTTCTCACAGTTACTTTAAAATCTTTTCTAAATGGTCATAGTTAATCCAGAGATAACTGAGGTGTGTGTATGTATTTCCTCTTCATGACTTTAATTTCTTCACATTTTGTTTTATCTGCCATTCTCTCACCCACTTGCTTTATGTACAACTACTTCAGAGCCACTTTTAGTTTTGAGTAGCAGGAATAGCTTTGTATATTTGGTGAAATTCCTCATCTGAGGAGTTGCATTGGTTTCCCTGTCGTGTGACAATGCAGTGAGCAGATCCCATAGGACAGTTTTTCTTCCTACTCTGTTTGCTGCCTCTGAGCCTGTTGGTGGGTTCAGGGACACCATCTTGTTTTATCCCAGTACACCTGCAGCTCTTAACAAGCTTTAGATAAAGAATATGACCCAAAGCTTCTGTGAAGTTCGAGGTACAATATTTCACCCAGGTCATTCCTGTTCACAAACTTACCAAATCCTTCAAAGTATGTTTGTGAGTCAAGATTTTTTTTTTTCTTCTAACAGTAGCCATTTTAGCAGATTCTTATTGTATTAAATTTATTTGTCTGCTAATTCTATTCTGTTTCAGCCAACCATTCAGATTTAATGGACCTAGCTCCTTCATTCTGTGAAGCCTTTTAAAAACTGCTGTCATTTTTTCACTTTTTCTGTCTTTAATATTGAGCTGAATGCTCAGTGATAGGGTACATGCCACAGTAAGTACTTTGGCTATTTCATATCCAATACTATCTTGGTACTGGTGACTTGTTACTAGTAATTTTATTCATTTATTCTGAAACTTCTACTGACATTTCAGTTTGACACAATTCCTCAGACATATTTCCTGTGTAGAGGGAAAAAAAAAAAACTACATGAAAAACTCACTGATAGCTGAACATCCTTAATCTCTTCCATCAAGAAAGCTGATGTAAAGAATGCAGTTAGGGTTGGATTTTTCTTTTTCTTTTCTTTTTTGATTTTTTGCAATGGTTTTATCTTCCTTCAATCTTTCTTTAATAGCTCAATTTCTTATCAGACCTGCAGACTCTTTGGTAGGATTCCTTTTTGGATTGTGGATTGAAAAAGTTTTTGCTATTTACTTTTTTTTTTTTTGTCTATAACATGTTGACGGTTAAATCTTTTTTTTTTTTTTTTTTTTTTTTTGGTCCTACTTTCTTATATCTTTTTATTTAATGTGTCAGAGTTTCAACTTGTCTCTTTTACTGTTTTGGATCTGTTTTTCTCCTTTAAAAGAAGGATGTCCTCTGTCTCTTATTGGACACTTTTATTGTTGTCATTTGTTGTTGCTTGTTTGTTTTTAATTCTGGTTTTATATCAAACTTTCTTTGATCATTTTGAAAGGATAGGTGGCAAGCATTTCTTCTGAATATCTCATTTAGTTTCTGAATTGTCCCCATGCAACCCATAAATGTCTTCCCTTTTTATCTTCAATTTCTTAGTTCCCTATTAATCATTTTTAGGTGGCTCTTCTATTAGAGTTAAGCATTACTATAGATCTAATCATCCTTATCACATCACTGTCACTGTCTCAGTTATGATCAAGAATAGTACTGTTCCTCATATGCGTGCATGGAATTTCAGCTCATATGAATCCTTTACAGTAAACATTTTCACTGTAAGTATTTTCTCAACTAGGTGTTGAACTTCTGCTCTCTCTGGTCTCACATTAAGAACAAGATGCTTTTCTGGGCTGGACATGTGCTGTCTGTATGTAGCTTTAGTTTTGCCTCTTTGACTTCCCTCCTTGCCCTTTCAGTCTTGCTGATGCCCAAGCTGGCCATCACTGCAAGCTTTTCCTCCAATACTCAGCTGATGTACCACGGCCAACTGTAAAGCTTATTTATTATTTGTGTGTCTGTTTATGTGTATAAAAAATGTGTAGTGTGCATACACCATTAACCTGATACAAACCAATAAGGGAAAGTTTGTTTGAAGTATGGCTGAGGAGGGAGAGCCAAAGGTATACTGACTTCTAGCATGGAGAAATTTCAGAGGTGTTAGGAACAGTGTTTTCTTTAGAATTCTCTTTAAAGGCATACAAAGCTAGGGCTTTTATCTAAGAAAAGGAAGGAAAGCTCCTCTTTTCCTGAGCAACTCTACTTGTAAATGAAAAGAGCTTACCTTAATCCCTGCAGCAAGTGGTGATGAAAACCAAGAAATCCAACAAGAAAAGGCCTTTTTCTGCAGCCGCACAAGAATCCTCGGGTCAGTTAATTGTTCCTTTTTTTCAGTGGCTTAAGTTACAAGATCTCTTGCATATTCTCGACCTGTAGTAAAAGAACAAGACTAGTCATCTTCGATATTACAGCTCCTTATGGGATGCCCCATCATCCAACAGCAAAGAGTCATTGTAGGAAGCTAATAGTGCCTGAAGGTATAATAACCTCTGAGGGGAAAAAACAGCTTGAAGATGATGATCATTAAAAGCCAGAGCACTTTTTGACATACTACACCAGATAAGACTGGATTATGGCTGTTATTGAATTACTATTGTAGAGGAAGTAGCTATGAATTGATACTACTTTTTTTAGGAAATGTTTTAATTTGAATCTATTTTCCCTCATATATATATATATATATATATATATATATATATATATATATTTCTCATTTTCTAGGTAGCATAAGCCACTTTAGAAATTGGGGGGAGTAGTAGAATTTTGTTTTCTTTTGTGATGTGTCTATAATAAATCATAGTATGGCATGCACATTATCATGCTATAAAATATTGTGGCTGTTTTTATTAGGAAGTTTTGGGTCTTGATTTTTTTATGTTGTATCAGGACTGATCTGATTTTGGAAAAACAAAACCTTAAGGTTGTCCAGCCATGCCTGATCAGCCAGATGGTTTTCTCCTTAATGGGAAGGCTTTGTGTTTGCTTGGTATAGATATGTGTTCTGGTGCTCATGATGTTCCTGTTCACACGCATCATAAACTGTGGTAGCTTGAAGTTTGAGTGATGACCTTTTGAACAGAGTGTTTCGGGCGGTTCAGATGTAGAATGCTAAAACTATGGCAAAAGCCTTGGGACTGTCTCAGGTTTTGTGCTCAACATCGTATGTTCCTTCTAGCAACTTTGGTCTCACTCAAGTTAGATATACCTGACCTCATGACAGAAATCAATGTAAATGCAAAACTGATTTCCTCAAGTTGTGTTTCCATCAGTAATTTCTTTCTTTCACTCTCTTGCGCACACATCTGTTCATTTGCACATATACAGACAACAGTCTAGTAGGTACAGCTAATGTATAAGCCAATCAGTCTATGTCTGGAGGAAAATAGATTGTTTATTTCCATACCTAATTACTTCTTATTAAAGAGCAACAAATTTTGACAGGACAAATTATTTTCTTACATAAGTAATGAGAGAGCGACAGGCCCACATAGGGAATGTGGAACACAACACAATAACAAATTATTTAATAAAAAGGATAGGTAGTTTTTGTGGATTTTTTTTTTTTCTATAGAAACATGGATGATACTACCACTGTTCAAAAGATAGAAAAGGGATATAACATAAGCCCCTATAAGTAAGAAACCTGTCCTCCATCATGGTGAAAATACCACGGGGAAATCCTGCAAGACAAAATGAACAGAATGATCAGTTAATACTAGCTCTAGGCTGCTAGATCCTGGGATGAAAGGGACATTAAAATCTGTGTTTTATGGCAATGAGAGGCAGCAGGTTGAACAGGATCAAAACCACAGTCTATATATTCATAGTAGTAGAAGTCCTACTGTAAAGAGATAATACTCTCCCTGGATGGACAGTGGTTGAAATACTGAGTAGGTGAACATAAATACCTTCTCTGCTTGATGTCTCTGACAGGAGGGAGACTCTGTACCTGTACAAAAAAATGAATAGTAAAAACAGGAACTGAGCGATGCCTTCCTATATATAAGCCCCTGCCCACTGAGCTGTTCCATCCTCGTACCAGAGATGCAGTGATGCCCACCTATTTTTCAATGTAAGAAAATGACTAACCAAACTCTGCAGAAGTTGCAACTACATGGTGGACTTGAAAGAATAAACCACTTTTCCCTCCCTTTTGTAGAAATCAAGAGGACTGAAAATATCACAGTTTTGCTAAGTTGATTTAGGAGAAATCTTGAATTCTGTGTCTGACAAATAAGAAAACTGAGATGAAGTCTGATAGCAGGTAGGGAATGCATAACATGTTATAGAAATATAGGAACAAACTGTGATTCATTGTGGGCTGTTAGAAGAAATTGACTTACCAATTCATAAATTCACAGTAAGCTTGCTTTTGTATTATCTCTGTTATTTCTGGTCCTGAGGACTGATAATGCACAGCACAAGCAATCTACAGTCCTCTCAGTTTGTCAACAAAGTCACAGAGTTCCCTTCTTTATGCTCGTGCTTCCCTTTTCTCCTTCAGCAGATGTTTGCTGTCTGTTCCTGTGTTTCTTTACATCAGTGGAGGCACTTGAGCTGAACGTGGGAGTAAAGGCAAAGACCTGTAAGCTGCTCCTACAGCTTGGTGAACAGCCCCAGCACCCCTTCTCTGTCTCTCATTGTAGCCCTATCCGAGGGTTAAAGAGAGCAGGCATGCTGCTGGGGGACAGGTAGGTCCGCTGTCTGCCCTCAGGACCAGATTGGAAGAGAAGTGCTGCAGTGACAACTCCTCCCCTTATTTTTACATCTCAGGCCTTATGAGCACCCCTGAGCCATGGAGTACAGTGTGATACTTCCTTTGCTTTTTCACATGAAATCAATTTTTAAAGCAGACCAATTACAGGAAATGTTTACAGTGTTTCTCCACTGCAGCTAGCATTAAACATTTAGCAGCTCTCCTTGTGAAGCCATACTGGAATCTGGTCCTGCAGCGTGCTGGAAGGGGTCAGTCACTGCCACATGCCAAAGTGGTCCTTTAGGAATCAGTGCAGAGTGTGTGTGCATGTGTGTGGGGTACCAGTGCCCGCAGTGCTGCTGAGAGCTAACTGTGCCTGAGGGAGGGAGACTGGGACCCTGTGGGCTGCACAAGAAAGGGGGTGGTGTGGCAAAAAACCCCACTACCCTGCTGCTGCTGAGACTGTTACAATTCCTGTGCACAGACCCAAGGAACCACGCTCTGGTTTTCCATGTGCTCTCTGCCTGGCTTAGCCTGTGAAGAGGCACATTCAAACACTCAAGTCTGCAGGCAGCCCACATCATTTGGACTGCCTTTTTTGTGTGTATGAATTGTGGATGCCCCATCTCTGGAGCTGTTCAAGACCAGGTTGGACAAGGCCCTGGGCAACCTGATCCTACTGGATAGCCTCCCTGCCCATAGCAGGAAGGTTGAAACAAGATGATCTTTAAGGTCCCTTCCAACCCAAGCCATTCTATGAATTTGTGATATGATGAGGACTTCCATATCTTTTATGGGGTGGAGATTCACTTAGCTATGGCAGGTAGCTTAAAAGCAGTGCAAACCCACAATGTGCTGTAGGATGTGGTGGAAACATGAGACAATGCTGACCAGTGTCACTAGCTGAAGCGTGGAAGCTGTGTTTGCCCAGCACCTGTGTCTGCTACCTAGACCTTTCTTGGGTGGGGTTTGGTAACTCAATGCTGCCTCTTCGGAAGAGGGAAGGAATTTTGGCCAAAGTTTAAAAAAAAATAAAATTAAATCCTTGCTCAACAAAGATTTGAGTCAGAGCTCTGCACAGTATTTAGTTGATTTACCTGAACATTAGGAGTGGGGCTGCAGTGGGGAAGATAATTACTGAAACACAATTTGGCTTTTTTCTTGTTAGCAATCCATGTCTGAGAGGGATGAGCATAGAACAAATTTCAGCCCCTGCCTATGTGCACAGTGTTACACCGCCTCAGTCTCACACAGACACTGAAATAATTGCTACAATTATAAGTAGGCCATCTTATAACAGCGTGCTGATTATTTACATGGTGCAGAGACAAGCTTTCCTCTTACATTCTCATGCAGGCTTGGAGTAAGATGAATCTTTCCTGCTGTTTGGATGAGACAGCAAAAGCAAACACGACATCACCTTTAATTAGCAACAGATAGGTCTGATTCTTTAGTCATACTGATTTTACAACATTGTAATTTTATAAATTTCCATCAGCGTCCTCCAAATATGTACCACCTGAAATGGAAAATGCCTGCTTGATGTGCAGATTAAGTCTTGGAAGCAAGAAGCACGGAAATTTAAAGCAGAAGCTGGTCCATGGGAAAGGAATTGAAATGAGAAAGAAGAAGAATTATCCTGCTTTAACCTAATGTTGTTAATCTATATTGCCCATTACAATCTCGAGTGTCCTGCTTAGTGAAGTATGCAATCTGTAGTGCTGGTTCCTGCACAAGCAGTGTATCTAATATAAAGGACTGGCTCAACATCCATCATAATAATTACTGTGTCATAATTTTCTGCCCTTCCTACCTCTGCTGCAAAGAGATAGAATAGGCCTTTCACGTGTTTGAGAATTTTCACTAAAAACCTTTTTTTTTTTTTTTTTTCTCCAATATGAAAATCTGTATTTCTGCCCTATTTATTTTACAGATTTGGCCTGACATAATGAAATATACTTTATCAGGGGTGGAGAAGGTATATTTGAATATCTGGAAAAAAATGTTTATTTCATTTAATATCTGAATTTGGTTGACTGCACTGAAAGGGATCAGTAAGCATATTGGAAGTTACATTTGAAAAACGCTCCCAACAAAACCTTTCATTCAACCACCCACAGATTCAATTTGACTCTAGGGTTAAAAATGAAGCATCTCGGAGTGGTTAAAATGCTTCTCTGCTTTAAGTCTTTTGTATTGAAGGAGAAGTAAGCAATTTTAACAGAAGAGTGTGAGCTCTCCCAGGTCTGTGAGGTGACACCATTTGAAGTTGATGGTTTGGTCCCACTTCCACGTGTGTGTTTTTGCAGCAGTTTCATGGTTTTATTTTTTATTTTTTAATTTATGTTGTTATTTCTCATAGCTGTAGAGTAAGTTTGAAAGTGTGACGTGTGTGAAACCAGCCCAGTCAATGTTCAATAGAGTCTGTAGGGAGGCTGGAAGAAGACCGCTGAGCTGTGTGCATCTTAAAGGAAGGTTTTCTTCTCCACAGGTGACTTTACCTGTGCTGACAGGATTGTGCAGCACCACCCAAGTGTGTCCACCGTTTTTGTGTTGCACCCAGGCAAGATGTGTCCATTTGGGCAGCAGAAAGGTAGTACTGCTCTGTTCCTGTGTGCGTAGTTGATGCCCAGGACTCTCAGGTTGCTCTCAGTATCTTGGTGTTTAGTTATCAACGTGCTTTCCTGCAGCGAGTACCCATGTGATTCTTTGATGTTGCTGGTAAGTGTTCCTTCTGCTCGCATTTCTGAGGTGCTGTCCTCACAATTAATGAGCTTTGTTACAGATAAGATGCTAGAGGCTGCAAAGCAGTGGTTTATGCCTGAATTTGGGATGCATTGGTGAAGCCCAGACATGAGCTGATGGGACCATAGCCACAGGACACAGGGCAGTGCCTTCAAAGACTGTAGGCTGTAGGAAAGTCTGACGATAGCTTTTGGAGATTTAAGAAGGCTTGTATTTTTACATTAATACTTTGCTAAGGGAAGTCTGCATAAAGGACTATATTACACAAGAAAATAATTCGGTCACTGAAAAGCAAGAAAAAGATTTCTTTGTAAATGTACCGTAATAAGTGCTACCGAAGAAAATATAAAGGCTTAGTTCCACAAAGGGATCCACTTGACAGAAAATGTAATTGAGATCAAGACCTGAAGTGACCTGAGTCTACGCTCAAGTTTTGTGGCTGTTATTGTTTATGCATTTTGTTTTTATTTTTAATTATAGAAACATTTTTTTTCTGCCTCCTGATGTTTTACAAATTTCATCTTTTTGATGTGTTATTGCACAGAAAGCAAAGAATAGCTTTGGACTCTGCTTAGGATGCCCAGTTAACATGCTAAGTTTTCAAATGGAAAAAAAAAAAAAAAAGCAGTGTGATAGCACTAGATCTTTTCATTTAGTCTGAGCAGTTTACCGATAATTTCTTTGACTTTAAGAATTGGCACCTTCCTCATGTTCACACTTTTTTCTTTAATATGCTTTTGTATGCAAGAGCTTTGGAAACAAGCCTGCCTACCTGCCTTTATACACGTGAGTTGTCTTATTAAGAGCGATGACCTGCCTGGGTAGATCCACTTGTATTTTTCTTTCAAATCTGAAAATGTTTGCAGGATGGCTGAGGGGAGGAGCTTGTGCCAGCCTAGACAGCATTCTGTCACAGCACAAAGCATACTTCCTGCAAAACACACAGAAATAGTTTTGTCTTTCATCTCTTTCAGCTCCTGGAACCTTTAAAAGTACAAAAAAAAAAAAAAAATCAAACAGGGATGTGATGTTTAAGTAGATGATGTCTCTTTTAAAGATATAAAAGATGATTAGATTGAATATGAGCCCCAAGGATCTCCGCTGCAGGATGAGCTGCCATCCCACTTACAACCTGGGAGAGATTTTCTACCACAGAAGAAAATTCAGCAGCCTCAGTAGCAAATGTTGAGCTCAGCTGCAACTGGCATTAAGACTAAATTTTTGAACATCTGAATATTGAAAGCCTTTTAAATTCGCCCAATATTATTCTATTACTGGAACAAATCTAACAGTAAATTGAAAAAAAAAAATAGGAACCTTCTAAAAAATATGCCTTCCCCATCCATTCTCAGCCTCAGTATTATGTAAAAATGACAGTTATCAGCTATGTAGAAGAGCAGCTATATTAAATGTTAAATAACCTTTAACAGCACCAAATATTTAATCATAAAAAATTAAATTGACAGTGGTGTGGTTCACATAGTATCCCCTCGAAAGCCTGACAGCATCATTTCTCATATATATTGATAAGTACAAGACATCCATAAAATCGTAGGCTCTGTAGCCTTCTATTTATGAGAGGCTATCTAAAACTCATTCATCGCAGGTAATATCAGTAAGTCAATTCAGCTTAGTCTGATAGCTCATAACTTTTCAGACTGTTGTATTTACTGAGCCATAGACTATCCTTTCTTTGAGTGTACTTGAGAAAATGACTTGTACTGTAAGACTATTTCTTCTCAAAGTATAATCAAGTGCTTTAAAACGGACTCCATAACTGCAAATTCAAAACAGTATTAGACTTTGGTAATAATATAAAAAATATTGCTTTAATAATGCTTTGTAAGTCACACAGAGTATTGGCAGTATATTTCTGACTCTAATAACCCACCCAGAAAACTGCCAGTGGGAGTTTGGTGCCGGGCTTAGACATGCTTCAGGGGGTGGCAGAAGCCCCTGTATCAGAGCTAATAGGGACTCATTTATAAATGGAAGAAATTCCTCAGCACGTGACATACAGGACTTTTTGAGTGGAAAATCAGCATTGTAGGCAGCAGCGGGGATGGCAGACCACCCCATTTTGTGGCTGTGATAATGCCTGGTCAAATTTCAGAGCTAAGCTTGAGAGCAAGCCTTGGTTCTACTGGTGTTCACTGTCCCTGTATCAGTTGCTGTCTTGTGGGGCTGACTGTGGAGTTTGGTTCTGCTCTTGAAGGACTGATGCAATGTTAATTGTGCTCCTAGAGCAATCCCTTACTGAAGGAGACTCTTCATGTCTGAGGTTCTGGCAGCGAAGCAGAAATGTAGGCAATAGAAGTTCACAGGTAAAATTCCCTCTAAATGCTCTGGTAGTGCTTTACTGAAATTGACTTGGATATTTGAGTTTAGGAAATAGGATCAAAAACCCACAGAAATACTCCTGTTGACTTTAAGGGTCTCCACGCTCAGGATCAAAGCTGGTGTACAGAATTTGCTTGGAAACAAACTGAATTTACAGGAGACTCACATAAGTATTAGACATTATTCAAGGGAGCCAAATATGGTCACAAGCACCTTGAACTGAAGCTTAAAACTAAAACAGAAATTGGGGAATGACATTCCCAGCAAGGGTATCTCTCTTTGCTTTCCTTTATTGCTCATTCCTCTCATTCACCTGCATTTTCTGGTGCTGTCTGGGGCTAGAGCTAAAACCAAAGAGAAAGGCTGCATTTCCCTTTCTGTTGGAAATGGACAGATTTGCTCAGCAATCACTTCTGTCCATAATTCAAGCAGTGAATTGCTGTTTTGGAGGACTTCAGGGTAGAGAATTGTGTTACCAAGCTGTTTCATTATTTTTAAATTTCTGTTTCACTGCTTTCTGGCTTCTGCTGTTTAGACAGCATCAGCTTTTAGTGCTGAAAACAGTTCCCCTGGAGCCTGGGCTGCATGGGGAGAAGCCTTGAGCTCCAGGGAACTGGACTGCCTCTTTTGGGTGGTGTGAGTGAATGGCAGAGCCTGGGATGCTGGTGGCTGAGTCCCCAGACCCTTTGGGAATAGGAGCTGGGGCTGAGGGCAAAAGTTTTGTTAAAAATATTGGGGGACTAGCAGGAGATAGGTTGAGGGAATAGAGACAGATGGAGAGAGGAAAGGCAGAGGGAATGTTTTTGGGGGTTCTGTCCAGGGCAGGGTGGGTGTGAAAGCTGTGAGAGGAATATGGGTCTCTCCAGGAAATTTTAAGTAATTTGGATGTGAGAACAGCGCTCAGAAGATGGAGCAGTGCTTTGAGCCATGAATCAGCAGCCTCAGCCAGAGATGTATTGGTCTGTGATTCTCTTGGAAAAGGGAAAGGATTTGGGGTGTGGGTGGGCTTTCATGCAACATTTCTTGTTCCTGGGGTGGAAGTGCTGGCAAAAGCAAACTTGTTCCCTGAGAAGAAAGGCATTTACAGCAGTGTGTCAACCTTGGCTGGCCCAGCTGTGTGTGGAGCTGCAGCCCTGCCTGCTGTGCAGAACCAGCGGCTGACAGAATAGCACAAGCAGTAGGTGACCCTCAAGAGCAGCAGATCAGCTGGGGTGGGTGCTCAGATGTAAGGCCTCTGTCAGCCTTGTAAGTACCAGGATGAAGGGCTCATCCACCCAGTACCATTAAATTCTAGGAGGAGCATTTGCTGCCCCAGTTAGAAGAGGAGGAAAAAAAGGGCACAGCCTGGACTTGAAGATTAGGGGAAGGCAGAAGGTTAAAGGCAGACAAGCTAGATTTTGGTGCCAAGCAGTGTGCAGAGGCTGCAACAGTCCTGGAGCAGAGCGGTTCTACGCTGGTTCCTCACTGGAATGGGTCTGAGGGGGATATCAGGTTTTCTGCTGGGAAAGTTCAACTTAGTTTAGTATTGGGGAAATTTGACAAAGGCGTGCTGGTTTAGCTGTCGGTCGCACCACAGGTTGTCACAGGGCCCCACAGATGATGTCCCTGGAGACCCTGTGGGTGTCCCTTTGCCCAGATGGGTTTCCACTCCTGTGACTGCCCAAGGGCCTTGCTGCAGCCCTTACAGGAGCCCACGGCTGATGTCTGTGCTGTGGAGTCCAAAGGGGAGGGGAGTTCCAAAATTTGGATATGTTTTTGTCTTAATTCAGCATAAAAATGCAAATTTAGAAATTTTTCCACTGCCTTGTTTTGGATTTAGAACAGTGGCATAACATAAGTGCACATGGTAACTGTATATAATAAACCTGAGTTCTCGTATCATGCTCGTCATGACCTTAAAATACTTTGCCAAAGAGAAAGCCCGCTGACTCTATCTCCATTTTATAGATGTAGAAATGAAGGCAAAGAGATATGAATCGATTTAACCTGCAGATAAATTGATTTATTGAGACTGAGCTAAAATGGTCACAGTCCAACCGTCTCTGCAAATCTGATAGCACAGTACACCAGGCGAGCAAGAATCAGGTGTTTGCTTAACACTTCCCCCAACCATATTGAGATGTTTGCCTTTCTCTGGGACAGGGTTGTCACTTGCTGACCCCTCTGGACACACATGCAGGTGTCTCTCACAGCTACCCTGAGTCTGTGGTGGCTTGTGCTGGATATTGCTTTGTGACAGCCTCCCCTCTTGCAGATCCGGTAGCTCTTGTGCTTGCACGCAGGCTCTCTGTTTCAAAGCAAGCTGCGTTTTGGGTTGCAGCTGCCCTCTGTTCTGTGTGGTTGGTGAGCGGCCAGCTTTGAGTGGAGCTCAGCCAGGGCACGCTTCTAACGTTGCTGCAGAAGTGCAAAGTGTTTGGAGATCTCTCGTGGCCACAGGGGTTGAGATCTTGTTTTACGTCCTCTGAACGGCTGTAGCTGTGGCAACACCAACATCCTTGGTCAGGGCAGGCTCAGGCGGAGCTGTCATCTAGGTTGACATGCTGAGACCTGGCTTCATCTCGGCGTACAAAACAACATTGTGCTGTAATAGGTCAGTGGAAGTGAGAGACGTTTGTATTAGAGCTGACTGACTTTGGGAGAAAATACTGTTGTTGACAACTGCAGATTTGTTAGAATGAGAGCGGATTGGAAGGCTGTGCTTGGTTCAGTAAGGGCTTCACCAGGGAGAGGCTGCACAGAGCTCCTGCTCACAGCCGATGCTCTGGCAGGTGAGTACAGCCCCACATGGTAAACATCCAAACTTTTGGAATTTAAGGTATCTGCAGCAGTTTGCTGATAAACTTAATTAACTGCAAAATGCCTGCTGATCTTGCTGGTGGGATCTTGACAATACATGTAGTGAGAGCATGAAGAGAAAGCTGCTTTGTGCCATTCATGGGGTAAAGTATTTCTGTGTCCTGAAATCATCCTTCCCATTTGAACACAGTCCTTCTGCAGAGTTCACATTGGTGCTGTTTGTGTTTCTGCAGCATCCATGTTCTAAGCAATAAAAGGATTAATTGTTTTCAAAGCTGGTACTACATCTTTTAACATATGTGGTATGCAGGAGGCAGGCAATAAATAACTAAAAGAAGCCTACAGTGCAGTGGCTCCTGCTGAGGATTTTACTGAGCATATAGAGAAATTGATTCTGTTAAACTTCGCTTGCTGGAGTGGAAAGTTAAAGGAGAGAAAAAATGCTAAGGAATAGAGTGGTGCACAGGACTGTCATTTTCATTTTAGGATTCTCTCTATAAAATGTGCACATCAGAGGCTTGGAAAAGCTTCCTAAGGAAAAGGAGCTTTGGTACAATGTCTCTGGGGCAGAGGGAACCACAGCATTTGACATGCTGTTTAAAAAGCTGAGGGAAATGCTTTAAGGAAAGAATTGCTGTCTGTTCCAGACCCTGGTTCAGGATCCGTGGTGCAGCCTTCCCAGGCAGCACTTCTGATGGAATCAGTGGGATGCCAAACTGAAAATGAAATGTCTGCAGGCTCTGAAATTTGGCCCTGTCTAGACTGAGGCTGTGTTCTGGAGACTTGGCAGCATCTGGACAGATGGCTGTCCCCGTGGACACTGCAGCATCTCCAGCAGAGCCCTGGCAGTCTCTGGGAAAATCCCCTAACTTTTCACACAGGAGAATGAGTGAGAGGAGCAGAAAGGTCCTTAATGGCTAGAAAATCAATTAATCAAAGAACTAATCTTTCAATTGCTTCATTCCAAGGGAACTCCCTCTTCCTTCCTTAATGACAGCTGCTATAACAGGCTTTTTTTCCAATATGTAGTTCTCCACATGCCCCTCACTGCTCTAAAGAGAGACCTCTGCATGGTATGAAGTTCAATTCACAGAGTAAGTGCCAGAAGCCTGGCTGGACACCTGCAGGTGTATTTTAAGGACATATATTGAATTAATCTCATCCCAAGACATTCTAAATAGGGAGAACTATTTTGTTGTTTTTTCTTACTGTGCTTTGAAAGCAGGCGATAATAGCAGTCACTCACAGCTATGACATGCTCATGGAGATGCCAGAAGCTTTTTTTTTTTTTTTTTTTTTTTTTTTTTTTTTTCCCTGAACTAAAAAGCAGTGAACTAGATGATCTCCCGATACGAGCAGACCTATAATTTGCTGTTCTCATATGACAGGCCCCCTTGATTTCCTGGGGCCCATTCCCAATCCTGGGATGGAAGGAGTGCCCTTTCGATGTTCTCCCTTCCTCCTCTTCCCCAAGGCATTGGCTTGCAGTCACTGGACTTAATTTGTAACTTATCAGATGGAGGGAGAGGAATGATGATCTAGTGAAGTGACTCCTCAGGCTTTGGTCTGCTTTCCCCCTCCACCATTAACTTGCTGGAAGAAGCCATGCAGAGCATGGCCCTGAGGATGGTGGTGTGCTGGGGAGAGGCTCTCTTGAGCACAGCCTGAGCATAGCAGCATGTTCACAGCTTCCAGGCCCAAGCAGATCCACACCCAGCCAGTACGGGCAGAGTGTGTGTCTGCCTGCACCTCTCTGTGCAGGCACACCCTTAATCTCCCCTTGTCTTGGTTCTGTCAGAGGGGGCTAATAGCTCACTGCATCATGGACGTGGTATGGGATAAAAAACTATTAATCATTGCACAGTGCTGAGACAGATGGGTTTCATTCCCAGAGTAAGTACATACACCATGATCCTCTAAAGCGAACATTAACACCTTGGTAACTGTGATTTACATCATCCTTGAAACTACAGTTTCATGGTGGTAGAGAAGAGCTTCTTGCCTATTAAGTGTTTAATTTGGGAGATACAATTCAATCACAAAGCAATCTGTTCTGAAGTGCAAAAAGTGAAGGACTTGCATTGTTTGGTTTGTAATACGAGAACGGGAAGGATTTTTGTTAAATATAAAGTCTCTGAATGGACAGGCAGTCAGGGAGATCCCTTCAAATGCAAAACAGCTTGGCTGCCTTAATTTTCAATCTTTCTAATGTCCAGGAAAATCCTGTCCTAGCTACAGAACTTACTGGCAGATTGTGTCTCACATTCAGCGGGAAGAGATTTATCTTGGAAAGGTATTAAAAGCTTCTGTTACGCAGTTGTCATCTGGGAAGATACAGTATTGATTGATCCTGGAGTTTCATTTGATTGGTTGCATTGGTGATTACAGTATTGATTTGTCTCACATGCTGTGTTTGTTCCGTGCACTGCTCTGTTGCAGCAAGAATTAGTCCTACTTGCTGCTTGCTGCATTTTTTTTTTTTTTTTTTCAGGAGAAGAATTGGGCCGAATTAATTTTTCACTAGATGGAGTCTTACAGAGTAATTAACTGAAAGGAGGCTGGCGAGAATTACTGAATTACCCAGGGAATGCAGCGCAGCCAGAGTTTTTTTCAGGCATGTGTAAATAAAGAAATTTGCATTCTTCAAATATTTAAAGCAAATATTGTATTCAAAGGGAAGTGTGTAATTTGAAAAAGTACAGAAATATAATAAGAGCTGCAAGCAGTTTTAAAACCTCGCTGCCACAGCTAAGGCAGAAGAAAAATTGCAGAATGGCTGCTGAGCTGCCTCTTGAAATGCTGTGTTGAGGGAGGAAGAGGAGGATGATTGCAGTCTCCTTCTGTCTGCTCAGACTCTGGCCTGAGATTTACTAAATAGCTTGATTTTGGCTTCATCTGCCTCTATTGGTGCTATTGCCTTGGGCCAGAAGAGGTGATGTTTGTGGGGATGTACAAAGGAGCTGGTCTGAACCAAAAGTCATTCTCTTATAATTGTGTAACTGAACACAAATGAATCCAAGTGAAGCTTCCACCACTGCAAGGTACTGAGTATTTCCTCAAAGTCTTGTGAATGTCTTTCTAATGACTGCTTGTGTCCCCAAAAGAGAGGGTTCCCCTTCCCATGGCCAGAGAGGGGGACAAGTAATTAGACACCACGATAGGTTTCTACAGAAGAAAAGTTTTGAACATGAATTTTAAATGCTCGCTCTTAGTCATGTCATCCCATCTGGTATGAGAAACTAATTAAAAAAAGTGAGACATTTCAAGGCCTACATGTGTAATTTGGAAAGAAATAAATGTACTTAGAATGTGAAATAATGTCGCATGGTGTTGCTGTTGCACTGAACCAAATTTTCATCAGTTCAAGATACCACAGTTAATTGCTAGTTGAAGTACTCCAGAGTAGAGCTATAGTCCTTCCCCTCCCTCCCCCCCCCCATTGCTAAAACTAAAGGAAGGTGAAAATGACTCATTTGCTTGACTTTCTCCTGACTGGAAAGAATTAAGAAAGAGCAAAGCAGTGAGAGCCTTAGAGGTGAAATTCAGACTTTAAATAAGCCTATCTCCAGTAAAGTAGAAAAAGGTAAACAAAGCAATAAGGGAACATACTCATTTTCCGTGCAAAAAGTGTGTATGTGTACATGTGTATACACACATGCTGGGGTGCAGGAAGGGGTTAAAAATGCCCAGAGTTCAGCAAAATGAAAGAAGAAGTTAAAGCACTTTCTTCCCCTTAACAGTGGATGAGATGAATGGGATAATAATTCAGCTGCTGTTTTTCTTTGCAAACATCTCTGTGGGACAAATCCCAGATTCAAACAATTATGCCTTTTGCACAGGGATTAATCTTAAATTTAATACATAATTTATAATTATCAGCCCACCAATAGTATTTTTATGTCTTCGGTGTTCAAAGTATAATACTTCCTGTGAATTTTTAAAGTAGTCATAATATAAATTCATAATGAAGATTGTTAACATCAATAAATGGCTACTTGTCTCTCTGTTCCACTAATTCTGGTTAGCAGAGGATTGGAATTAAGGAGTTTTGTAACACTGAAGGCATTGCCAGAGAGTCATAGGCAATTTCCTGCCTATTTTCTGCCAGGGACAGAAGTGGGACTCATTAGTGGTGTGTCCTTTTTTTTTTTTTTTTTCCACAAATATGTGATATTTTGCTGAAAAAGTAAAACAAATTTGGTATTGAGCGTTCTCAGATTAGTTAGGGGGGAAAAAAAAACACAACAAAAAACTTGAATTAAGATTGGATACCAGAGAAAAATGCAAAAAGACATTAAAGAAGCAGAAACCACTAATGAAAATTTTAGTTGTTAAAAGCCCTACTTTTTTAAGTGAAAATTTTCCACTGAGCTTATTGTTCAAACATGGCATGGCACCAAGTGGTGGCTGAGCTGGGCACTCTGAAGGCTTCAGCACCATTGCCTCATGGCAGGGAGCTCAGCGTTTGAGAGGGGGCTGTCCTGGCACTGGTACCTGGAGTGGACGTGGATGCTGGTCACAGCCTCTCTTCCATGGAGATTATCTACTTTCCTTCAGTCTTCAGAGCATCCTGGTCTAATATCCAAATGCTCATCCCTGCAACCTGCCTATAGATAGAACTATACAGATTGTAGAACTATACAGATTGTACAACTTGTATTTTTATTCCTATGTAAGGGTTGTATAGAAGAAGGGAATTGTCTCATAATCTCTACATAAACTTATTTGCTGCAGAATGGCTTCTGGGTACCTCAGTGCACGTTTCCTTTGCTTGAAATATATTGACTATCTAAACAGTTGCATGTTCAGTCACCCAACTGGCAGGACAAATGTCCAATTTATGGACAGGTGTGGGTATTGCATCTGAGTATCCTTGAAAACACACTTCATCAGAGAGCTTTTATTGTTCTGAGAAAGTAACTGCATTTTAATGAAGGTCACCCCTACGGAAGGTAAAACTGTGCTGTGCAGCATCTCTCCAACCCAGAAATCAATTCTTATTGCTGTTTTCCAGGGCAACCAGAACTTTGGCTTGAAATCCATTCTCCAAATCTTTCAATCAAGCTTTCCAGATCATTATAATACATAGAGATCTGCTATGCCATGGCTGTATGATCATTAAATTGGGGAAAAAAACCTGCTACCATGCATATGTTGACAACCAATTTATTCATCGCAAAATAGCGAAGCATTGAGTATCCATTCGGTGTCAGTTGGAGGGCACTGTGCTATATTTGTTGCCATCATCATTATAAGGGTTACAAATGATCTACCTGGAGCTCAGCATATATCTTCTAGGATGAAGTGTCAACACAAAGATAATAGGGGTGAATTTAGAGTACAGCTTTAGGTGTACACTTGCCGCTTTGCACTGCAAGTCAATAGATGTTGGTTGGAAGGAGCGTAAAAAGAAAGCCGAGGAAGAAAAGTTTAATTCAGTAACCTTACTTTAGGCATTTTTGTTCGGCAACTGATTGCTTACGCTGCCCAACACTGACAGCAGCTAAGTACAGTAAAAATGATCTTCTTTTGAAGAATTTTTTTGTCCTAATCTTCCTTTGTGTAGTTGTCATGAGGAAGTACATGGAAGGAATAATCAGGAGACCAGATGGCATTTTGAATAGTGGGTCTATTCAGACATTTTCAAATCCCTAATTGGTCATTGGTTTTAAATGTTAATATGCTTCACTAGTAAATCATTTCTATTCTCTCTTTTTGATGTTTGCAAAGAATAATGAAAGAAATAGATATATTGCTAACTGTGGTACCCAAAAATCAGCATTCAAGCAATGGTGTTAAGTAGTGATTATGAACTTTAGCAAATATGAATAGAATGACGGTCACTCAAACTGATTAACTAGTGACAGGCTGAAAAGAAATGCAGGGTCATATTTTGTGTTGGTGTAAGCTGGCAAAAGTATAATGGCTTGGGTGGAATTATGCTGATTAATATCAGTAGAAAATGTAGTTTGATGTCTGTAGTTACATCCTTGTTTCATACAGCATTTTTTGCCTGGAGGAGAAAGCTTCAGGGGCATTTCAAGCAGTACAGCAGGAGAGAGGTTGTACAAATGGATTTAGATCAAAGAAATAGATCTGAACTTTCATTGGACATGTGTGATATTAGCTGGTGGATGAAATGCTGCACTGTGTGACTTTTAGCTCACTTAACATGCTGGCTTAAGTAGGAAGTCATGGTGAGAAACACCTTTAAAGAAGGCAAGTCAGGATGCATTCCTAAGAAGTGCTCCCTGGTTACATTATCTGATGATATGATGATAGGTTACGTGATGGTAGCCATCTGGTTCATCTGGGTTAAAAATACTATGGGTGGTGGAGGAAGAGACATTATCTACAGAGCAGGACACAAGTCTTGCTGAGATACAGCATTTCTGCTGGAAATAAAGTTGCAGACATAAAACTGTGCTCCACCAGAAAGGTAAAAGTAAGGAAGAAAATGGAAGCCAACCACAGGATGACAAGGGAACTCAGGCTTGCATTGCTGAAGGAACTTGCTTAGTGTTTCTGTTTCTTTCTGGGAATATTTTTGGGGAACTTTTTGGTGAAATACTGTTTCTGTGCCCTGTTGTAACCTGGATTTTCACTTACAATATCTTTCATATTTTTTTCCCTTTTACTTATCAGTGTTTTCCCTGAGAATAACTACTTGAAGACTTCAAATGGAAACCATCTGTAAAGAAACATTTGGTAAGGTTCCTGCCTACAGACATTATGAGGCACAAAAGAATGAAATAGAGAGAGAAGGAAGGAACTGAAAAAGGAGCAGGTGCCATATACCAAGGTACAGAGTGGAGTAGGTCTGCAGTGGTGCTGCATATAGAGTGGCTTTCTGCCACATGATGGCTTATGAGTCAAAGCAAATACCAAATATCAGATTGGTAGCTGCAGATCTAAAGTTGATACCCATGCCCTTACTGCCAGCATTTTGCATGGAGATATACCTGCAGCACCTCCATGAAGGAAGGTGGACACTGACGTTACCCTAAATAGGGCAGGTAAAAGGAATAGCATTAACACAGCTCTGGGGAGAAGCAGCAGATCCAGAGTTAAGTTACGTATTATAGCAGAGGAAAAGCGAGGGAGGGGAACACCAGACAGGGGTATGTCAGGCTTCTTTGAATTTGACATCCACGTCCATCACTGAGGACACTGACTAAGAGCTAGTCAAGACATACTGGCAACAGCAATGTTCATAGGCTTCAGAGAAGCTTTGGCATCAGAGAGCAATGCTTAGACTGATCTTTCTTGTGTTAGTGGTGGGTGCAGTAAAGGGGAGATGGCCACCTAGGAGGTGCTGCCTGCACAGTACAGAAATTAAAGCTTTGTGAGCACTTGCCTTTTTCAGATCCTTCAATTCTTGCTTTGTGCTGGCCACAACAATCTCCAATCAATTGGTGCCAACGTGTGCGGAGCACTTCAGCGTCTGGATTTAACGCTTCTACAATTTAAAATGCTACTATGTATGTGAGTCAACACTATAATGCCTTAAAGAAGCAAAAAGCTGGTGTATGTATGTACTTGTTAAAGTGTCTTGTTTCAGACACATTTGGAACAACAGGGGTTCTTTGCACTTTTCATGAAGCGATTGACAAAATAGGATCAAGCTATACCAAGAAACAGCATCAGCTCCAAAAAAAAACCATCACCACTATATGTGGAGCACAGATGGTGCTTTTGGTACTCGATATTATAGCTGTTTTTAAGTTGATCGGAGAAAAATATGGATTTTTAAATCTTACACCTGCATGCTGAGAGGAAGCATATGTAGAGACTTGCTGAATCCGTTGGTGTGTTCTGAGTGGATATTTGCACGCTCAGAGTTGAAGTTTGCCATTCTCCCTTACAACGAACAGTATTTAATGGTTCTGCTGAATGGTTCTGGACTGGTTCTGCTGAAATCAGACAGAAGCACAGGGGAAGATGAAAAGGACATAAGGTTTCTGTCCTGTGTATTGATGATCTGGTTGCAAATATGAAAAGCACGTACACATTTGTCTTTTATGAACTCTGTGTGTGCTCATGGACACACATGCACCCAAATGTGTATGGCAACTGCTTGATGCATTTTTGCAAAGAGATGTCAGTGAAACAGTGAGGTAGTAGGCATGGAGCAGGGTAAACAGAGCAGTTTACAGGGATTAGATCAGAAGAACTCCTAAGAATGGCTTCTTTGCAAGAGTAACAGATCAAAGCTAGCTGAATGTTTAAATACAACTTCATGCAAATGTTGAAGTTTCTGTCCCATCACTGCCTTTGTGCCTTGTGGCAGCGCTTTCCATGCTGCTGAGCCTAACTGGTCCCTTACCTCTTTTTCTGCAATTGTGCCGTATGTGGTTTCCCTTGATGTGCTATGGAAGCTGTGACCCCAGTTTGTTGCTGGTACTTCTGGAATTATTTTGCTGGTACTTCTGGAATTATTTTGCTGGTACTTCTGGAATTATTTTGCTGGTACTTCTGGAATTATTTTGCTGGTACTTTTGGAATTATTTTGCTGGTACTTTTGGAATTATTTTGCTGGTAAAATTATTTTATTGGAGTTATTTGGAATTATGGAATTATAATGTTGATTTTTTGGTTATCCTTTTAGTTATATTTCTTTTTCTTTTTCCTGTTTTCAGACTGCTTCCTCTAGGATGCTTGGGCAGCTAAGCTAGCTTAGAGCTGGGCTCATCTCTCAGACCTGCTGCAAGCTTTTGGGGCTTTCTCTGCCTTTGCTTTCACGTGGAGAAAAACATCACTTCTGTAACTCACGGGAGTGCTGCAGGAATAAATTCATTGAAGCTTGTGATCCTGTGATGGTGAAAATCGTGGGAGCACACAGGCCCACAGGCAGGTTGCTCACTGGAGTCCTATGTGCATGGACATTTTTTACCATTCCTTGGTATTCTTGCAGTGATCTTTCTGCAGCATGTGAAGGACACAATTTCTTTCTCACAGGTAGTCCTCCTCAACCATGCATGTTATGTGGAGGATGCATTTTTTAAACCTGCTTTTCATCTACATTAATAATAATAATTAAAAAAAAATCCTTATTGCATGTGAGCTTATTGCATGCTCCTTATTGCATGAGATTAGCTGGCTTCAAATACCAACAAGAGGATGCAAAAGAGTTGAAAATCTTCTTTCTACCATTAAGTGTCTTCCCCTTGTCAGAAGTGCAGTTTTCAGTCTTCCCTCTCATGAATGCAGTGGGAGACCAAAGCAGATTTTTCTTGTCAAGTTTTTACCTGCTTTGTGAGCTTTTAGATGGCTTTTAGACGCTGGGAGCTAAAGGGCAGAAATATCAAATAGCAGCTCTTCCCATGTGCTGGAGTGTCATTCTTTCCACCTTGGAGTGTGCAGTCTGCAGGCAGGGTGTTTGCATAGCAAGTGCAATGTCAAGTCAAGGTTAAAACAGGATTATTTATTCTTTTTTTTTTCAACTTGGGATCAAAGTACAGTGCACATTGTATGGAAATTGCATTTGAAATGGCTGAGTTCAATTACCTTCTCAAATAATAGTCAGCAACATGCAGTTGCTTTTGAGGTGCAGTGTATTACTTACAGGGAAAGCTAACCTTGGACATACACGGCCCTCTGATTTCAATGCTTTTCAGGCAGAATGTAAATCCCACTGAGGGTCAGATTTAGGCTGCTGAACAGCAGCTTCAGTCAGTTAAAGGCCAGATCCAGCCAATGAATCAGACATCTTGCCATGGGCATCTTGAAAAAATGGCTTGCACCAAGCATGCTTGCGTGGAGCTTGCTGCTGTATTTTGGCTTCTGTGTGCTGGTCACGACCATATGAACCCTGGGGAGATGGCAGCCTGGTTCTGCTTATCCCCCAAGCCAAGGTCTGTGTGAGGGCAGTAAATGTTTGCAGGCATTGGGTGGCTCTGTGAGAAACCTGCTGCAAATATCCTGCTGACTTTGGCTGTGCCTCCTGCGTCTAGGGGAGCATGGCCACAGGACCCCTTGTTAGCACAACTGCAGAGGCATCTCTTTCCTGTGAGTTTACCTCCCAGCCTCAGAATTGAACTCTATTTTTTTTCCTGCCAAGGCCAACTTTTAAACTTCCCTGCTGCATGTTCCAAGTGGGAGGAGCAGTGGCAGAAGAAGCTGCTTTGATTTAAGTGAGTGAGGGGGCAGTGCTACTCTGTCTGCCTGATTATTTATCTCCCTAGTTACACACAGCACTTGCTTTCTCTGGAGTGATTCAAGCATATCATAACCCCTTGCTTTCGCTCCTTTATCATACCAGTTTGCTGCTTGAGCTCAGTCAGAAATCTGTCTTGGCCTCTGCAGAGCAGAGGATGTCATCTCGTTTTATTGGGCTCCGATGTGCCTCCCCCATGTTTTTTCAAGTTTCCCATTTATCATGTGGAAGACTCTGAGAACTGTACTGGATGCTTCTGGGCTGGGCAGAATAGGCTCTAACAGCATTAAAAGCCTCCCTCAAATGTCAGCTAGAGATAAATGGGTGTGAGGACAGGTGCTCAGGAAGCCTTGCTGAGCATGGAGCATGCCGTCTCTGGGAATGCAAACAGCATCTCGCTGTGCTCAGGGATTCTCAGAGAGATTTTTACCAAAACATCCATTGATTTCAGCATGAGAAGCAGCAGACTCATGGCTTTTCTCCAGCCCCCTGCTCTGCTCTGGATGATTCACACACACAAACACCAGGAGTGATGCCTAAGAGATCTAAGCTCAGTTTCTGGGTCAGTGGAAATCCTGAACTGCGTATGCTGTCTGAATTTTGCATTAATACAACGAAGCCTATTTTCTTCTGTCCTACTCAGGCATAAGTACATCTCCCACACCTAGTACCTCTCAATAGTCCACAAGATTTTGTTATTATTATTAATATTATTATTTGCCACATGTGGGAGATACGCCTCCTCATCACCTGCTCTGGGTAAATTTGGGATTGCCTGAAGAAATGTGGTATACAGTATATCTTGGATGGTCTTGTCAGACATGATGCTTAATGAGACTGACTCATGTGCTAGGTAGAAGAAAAAAGACATGGTCTAGGCTGTGGTTGAATATTCTGAAATAAGTGAATGACATAAAGAGGGGAGTGGAGAATCATCTGGCAGTATGGTGTGTCATAGGTGTCTCAGGAATTACGTGTTGCACGTAAGTCTTTCTGAAGTGCTTTGTGGCCACAGAATTTCTTTTCCTTGGGCAGGGAGAAGATCCACAGCTCCAATGTGTTATGGTAGGTCCCGAGTTTGGGATTTGTATTCCCAGCTCTGTGCAAATATTTCTTCTGGAAGCACAGCACCTTATTTGGGGGCTGAGGACAAAGTGGTATTTAGGCATTTAGGTCCTTTTAAAGTCAGCGGGAGCTGGATGTCAAAGTGGGGATAGTGGTTTCCCAAGTTCCTAATAAAGACAGATACACTGAAGACTGAGGCACTTATATACAAGGGTAATGAAATAATAATAGGTACATGAAGAGGCCTTGAGAGCAACCTTCAGGTCTGTAGGAGACTGAATGTGAAGCATCAACTTCCCCTTCCCTGCAGCATGTGAGCAAGAGAATAATGAGTTCAATATAATGATTTTTCAGAAGATTGTAAAAGTTTGATGGTAAAGACATGAGGAGGCAGACTATCTACTTCTCAAATTGCTAGATTAAGGGAACTTGAAGAGAGTATTTTGTAGGTTTGGATTTGCCAAGGACATTCTGATTCTCCTACTGAAAGTTGTCCAGCCAGTGTAAGTTTTGGAGATTTAGTTTGCATAAAAGAGCATGCACGTGTGT
The DNA here is from genome assembly GCA_011075105.1 of Heteronetta atricapilla. Classification (NCBI taxonomy): domain Eukaryota; kingdom Metazoa; phylum Chordata; class Aves; order Anseriformes; family Anatidae; genus Heteronetta; species Heteronetta atricapilla. The sequence continues at coordinate 12,996,008 of CM021742.1, forward strand.
GTTTCTGTGTGCATAAAGGGAGAAAGGTGGCAGAAAGAGGTGGTAAGTAGCTGGGGCCAATTCTTGTGGCAATTCCTTCCAGAGGCAATGTACTCAGAGCTGGGTTTTCACTTTACAGATGCTGAGCTGAGGGTTGAGAAGAGTTGGTTTCTCCCTCTTTGAGTATCTCAAACTTTAGGGAGAAGAATTGATTTAATTTCATCTCGTCTGATCCTGATTAATGAAAAGTCATTTCTGCTAGTTCTGGGCAGAAAAAATAATCTTTGCCTATTTTGTAACCTTGCAGATATATGTAGGTGCATGGCAGGAAGTTCTATAATTCTAGAAATTATGACAAGGCATCCATAAAGATGAAGCTGAAACCCTATGCAGCAGCATTGTAGCTTAAAGGAGCATTATTTAATACCTATTAATGGAACTGCTGAAGCTTAAACACTCTCAGCTCAAACAGATATTGTTAACTCTGTGCTAGCAGTCTCAGAGTAGGATGGCAGGTACTCCACTGCTGCCAGGCACGGTGCTCTTCCCTCTGTCCAGTATGGGGTTAGTGTCCGTTTAGCATGAAGGTGAGCTCGTAGGCAGGAGGAGACAGGAGGAGGAATTGCAGGAGCACGTGGGCAGGCTGCGGTCCTACCAGGAGACAGGAGCCCTTTTACAAGCTCAGCCTTGATGTCCCTGTGCCATAGAGACATTGCACTTGTGGCTGTGGTTGCACCACAGATGTTTCCAGGAAAGTTTTTGGTCATCATGTTTAGGAGGGAGGGATTTCAGACTCCTTGTGAGAGATGCTGAGTGTGGGGGCATTCTTTCCTTTTTATTCTAGTTTCATCCTGCTTACCTACATGTTCTAACAATACTGGGCACAGCTGCTGCACATCATGGGACTGGCATATAAATAATTACTTCTTAAAATTAAAAAACATGTTGGATAATTTGCTTGTAAGTTTGAGTAGCTGTGGGACTCAAGAATATCTCGTGTTTTTTTTTTTATTTTTTTATTATTATTATTATTATTATTATTGACCTTCCTTTGAAATAAAGGATTACAACAAATATAAAAGTTGAATTTCCTGGTCAATAACATGATTCCTGAAGTTAGGGCTTAAGAACAATTGTTGACATGAAATTGACAATAAGTGAGAACAAGCAATTTTACAATCCATTTACTTCTTGGGCATGCCTACACAAGAAATGTAGTCAAATTGTTCTGGAGACTGGTTTAATTAAAATTGGTACAACCCCCCTGTGCGGGCTCTAGGTTAGGTTTGTGTTGTGATGTGAAATGTGATTCTTGGCATGTGCAGACAGCCCACAGATTGCTAATTAGAATAAGAGGTGAATCGGCCTCAGGTCGGGTTTCTGCCACACAGTGTCGAAGCACAAACTCGTATGGTACACACCAAAACCTGTGCTGTCCTCTGCCTGCCAAACCAGTCATTTGAATGTGTCATGCTTCAATGATCTTTAAGAAGGGCTGACCTAAAAGCAGTGCCAAAGAGCAGCAAAAATATGATGATCATGGAATTGGGGCTTGTAGGGCCAGACCTTCACCTCTGTTGGTGGCAGCTTGTGCAGAGTTGCTGCAGCTAAATAGGAACCTTGTGTTTCTCCACAGTGGAACTTTGCAAAACTAAAGAGATGCTTTGCCTTCCTCCCATTGCCATGTAGTCCTAAAGGACTGCTCTGGAGCTCTGCTCAGCAGAGCAGGATGCTGGCTCTGGTAACACCCAAGCCCCAGATTGCCTCTTTTCAGGCTGGGAAAGGCCCTTCCACATCTCCAGGGGATCGTCAGAGGAGGCAACAGCTTGTCAGCACGATAAGGGACTGGATCTGAGTGTTGTGCTCTTGTTTTCTCCAGGGATGAGCTCCCTCCGTCTCGTACTGGAGCACTTGGGATCAAAGCTTCCCTTACACAGCCTGATGCCTGAGCCTGTTCAACAAAGCGTGAGGATGGCTTGTGGCTCATCTGTTCATTCAAGCTTTTAATTAGTTACCAGCTATCCTCATGGTGAGGAGTTGACGCCTGATGTTATTGAGGTACTTATTCAAGCGTTCATGTTTATGCAAACGCATTCTTTTTATATTGGATTTTGGGCAGTCATAAGCCGTGGTAAGGAATTAAATGACATGTAAAGAAGAAATGTGACCCATTGATCAAGATGTGCTGGCCCACCAGTGAGCAGTCTATCCAGGCTGTGAATTGGCTGGTCCCCAGAGAGGCCCGTTCAAAAAAAGAACTGATGCCTGCATTTTCCAGCATCTATATGCAGAATCCCAAGTAGTTATACAATGCACACTTGTGACTTGTCCTGCAAACACACATCGTTGCAGTCCTTACACTGGTCCTGTTTTTGAGTTAGTGTAAAAGCTGTCCTGGATGGGTATGCGCACTGCTTGACTACTTGCAAAGAACTGGGCCATTAGCCCATAGACAGGGGAGGGTATGTCACACTACACAGAAAATCAGGTCCTTAGCAAAACCACAGGACACACAAGCACTCAGCAGCTTCTTATCTGCTCCCCACTGCAGTGATTCCGCAGCTGCCATTGCTGCACATTCATATTAGAGGACATGGCATGACCAAATAAACACAAATAAGCTCAAATCAGTCTCTAAGATGTAATCAAAGAATGTATTTTCACTGGAGAGTTCAGAGATAAGGGGCATGCAAGACGATCTATTTTTCCCTTTAAACTTGTTGCATGCAAGGGAGCAGATTTTCCTATAATGTAAATCAGCATAGCTCCACTGTCTGAAGGGAACAATTGTAATTAATCCTGCCTGAAGGTCTGCACAGAAGGTGCTTGAGGTTTCTCGCAATTCACTGGAGACTTATGACATTGAGAGCAGGCATTTGAGCTCCACTGTCTTTTGGAGCAATTTGCAGTGCAGGAAACTTATAATTACAAACACTTGATAAATCTTCAGAGAAACTGGGGAGTTTGGTAGGATGCTTGAGTCAGTTGTGACCAATTCCACTTCCTGTAAGGAAGCTGTGTTTCTGCAATTTTGATCTTAGCGCAAAAGCATCACTCAGCAACACGGTGGAAGAGGTTGTGAGGGTTCAGCCAAGCTTTAAAATATTTCAAGGATCTTCTTTGTCTTGTGGAGATCAGTGGGTTCCTTTCCTGCCAAGCTGGAAAGCCTGTGGGAAACAAAAGGAACCTATTTCAAGCCATTTTTTTGTGAGAACAATACCTCTCCCCAACACCTTATGCAGCTGGTAAATACCACTCCTTTATCAGCTACCTAATCTTTTTTAGCAATGTTCAACCACCTACACCTGACCACCAACTTTCCACTCTGTTTGCCTGGGCTGACATTTATATAACAAAGAGCTGCTAACTGTTCTTTTATCTGCACAAGAAAGTCGAGCACAGGAGGAGACAAATATGATGGGCACCATACGGCAGCACAGAGCTGCACTGCTCCCTGTATATCCAGGCTCTCTAATGGTTATATTGAGCCATTGCTCAGAAAAAAATGCTGCTGGTTGCTTGGAGTGATTTAACTCTCATGTTCCTAGTTAAAAAAAAAAAATAAAAAAATGCTGTTATATACCAAGTCCTTTCTCTGCTGGATGTCTTACTATTGTTAACAATTTCAAACTACTGTGATAAAAGGAAACAGGGCTTTTGGGCATGGGCTTTTCTGTGAGGCATATCTAGATCTTGTTTGTGTTGCTCTGTGATTAACAACAAGTCAGCGTGGGAATGGAGCTGATAACATGGTGAGGGTCAGGCAACAAAGAGATTTTCTCCAGTTATGATTGGGACTTCTGGGTCTGAATGTGAAGATGAAGGAGGAAGAGGAGAAGGTCCTTCTTGCAGAGCTAGCAAGTGAGTAGGGATTTTTGGATGTTGCTTGGTCTTTCCTTGTGTCTTCAGAGTCTGGATATCCTAGGGGGCTACATACCAATGCATGTTGCTGGTTGGTGCGCAACACAGGGTCTTGCTGTGGATGGAGTTTGACTATGGTCTGCTGTTCTGCTAGTTGGCCTATGTGAATTCTTGCATTAGCAGTCACAGAGACTCAGAGCCTTGCTGTCCTGTGTAATTGAGAATTCTGTCGTGAAAAGGTATTGTGGTCATTTCTCACTTGATGTCTGATAGTGCTGGAATATGGCTTTTTGTTAGAGTTCCTGTGATCTGCCAGCTTCAACGAGCTGAAGAATTTAAAGCAGGTCAGCAAAGACTGCTCTCCCTCTGGGGACAGAGCTGCCCTGAGAACCAGTTGACAGTTTAGACTGTGACTTGAATATCTTCAGAAGCATCGGTGTTTTAACTGGGTTTCTAGTCTGGAAAGTGGTCAATAAGATTACCTCACCTTGTTCACTTGTGATGCAGAACAAGGCTTCATAATGATACATCCATGCCTATTAGAGCTGATGTTTATTGAAGACGAGTACAATTTTGCTAAGAGGTTGTTAGAGTAAAATGCATAAAGAAAAAAAATTATACTGCAAACAATAACAAGATCCCAGAATTACCTTGAACTGTGCAATTGAAATTCTCACCGGCTGTCAGATCATCTCTGCACAAGACTGAACTGCTGACATTTGTTTAATTACAATGTATTTATGAAATGAGGCAACATTCCTAATCACTCGTGCATGCTTGCATTATGTCTTTTGTACAATGTCTTTACTCAATATGAATAAATTCTCATTAAAATGATGAGAAAATGATTTATTTTGCAACCATTGGACACAAAGATCCACACTGCACTTTAAGCTTATATAGAATTTTGGAGTGCTCACATTTTCCTGGTAAAAATAAAACATGAAATGTTGCCAAGTAAAAGCAATCTTTCTGGGAAGAAGGAAGACTATGAGGTGGTTGTTCGGCTAAGATAATGCCATTTCAGTGAGGTCAAGATTTTCTTAACAGTAGCCAGTAAGCTTCTCCTGGTGTTCATATTTAAAGGTTGTTTTAGGATTTCCCAGATTGTTTCCAGAGTGTACTGTGTACAGTCTGGATATCCATGATTAAAATTTTAGCAGACTTGCCTAGCTGCAGGTCATTGTACTATGAACTATTTCTGAAACTTTTTAGAAGCTGGGATATACAACAAACAAACAAAAAGAAAACCCTCTGGTTGCTTTCTGCTTCAGAAACAGAAGTATGGAACAGAGTATGGAATAGCCTTGTTATTTCTGGACTTTTTAGAGAGTGCCATTTTGCTAAGGGTTTGGCACTGTCTTTGGTGTCGGAGGCAAAGTGAGACAGGTGTAAATAAAGTCATTTCAGCATCATTACAGCTGTTGATTGCTCTGCAAATCCCATGCTGCTGGAAACCACAAGAACACAGGAAAGGTAGGGATTGGGATGAGAAATCTGTTGGTGAGTGACTGGCAGAGTGTGGCTGTGCCTCTGTAGAAATCAAAGACTAGAACAAGCACTGAAAGCTAATCCATAAGATGATTCATGCAATAAGAATTTATCGGGATGATTAAGTACATGAGGTCCGTGTGGTCTGTTGCAATTAAGACCCTATGAACAAGCAAGGCAGACTATGGCTGTTGGTATTCATAACTGCATTACATGGTGCATGCATGTCAGTACTGCTGGGAGCGTGGAGAATTCAGCAATAATCAATAGCTTCCAATTATTTGGCTCTAGTTCTTAGCATTTAGAGAGACAGAATAGACTTCTTTTGCATATTTTAAAGATTTTGAAAGCATTCATTATAGAAATACAAGATTTATTCTTGAGAGCCATGTGGTTGTAATATTAAATTATCCATCTGGGTTGTCAGGCTGTGGATGCTAGCATTTTACACACCTGTACCACCCTTCACATTCCCTAGTCTTGTAGGTTTTAACAAATTTGCAATCACAGTTGAAGGAACAAACCTGAAGCCATTCTTGGCAGACCTTTATGATAAGTTGAAAATGCAGCTTAGAGCTAGGGAAGGGCAGTAAAATGTTAACTTTGCAGTAAAGTACTAATTCTCCAGGGAATTCTAGAAGGAGGGTTTGGAACTGCAGCAGCAGCAGTTGAGTTTTTTTTTTTTTTTTTTTTTTTTTTTTTTTTTTTTTTTTT
>CM021742.1:13010467-13066314 GCA_011075105.1 Heteronetta atricapilla
CTTCCTTCCTTCCTTCCTTCCTTCCTTCCTTCCTTCCTTCCTTCCTTTTTTCTTTTTTTCTTTTTTTTTCTTTTCTTTTTTTTCTCTTCAATAAATGTTTTTGGGATCAAAATAAAACAGTTGTGTAAACATGAAGTATTCAGTTCCTTTCCATCTGGAAAATGGTACTGTAAGTACTGAGGAATAGAACTCAATTGCTGAGCACTTTCAGTGTTTTTAAATGACAGAATTGAGCTCCTGCTGTGGGCTTGGTGTGAGTGGGCTCCCATGGATTTCAGGAGTGTGGTCCTATTCATGCTGTTCAGTGCATTACCAAACTTGTGCCAATGCAGTTTGCAGAGATGTATTTAGGAGGAGTTGGCTCACATAAGCTATTTCCTCTATGAAAGAAATAGGGTAGAAATTTCTTTAGCAGCAGAAACGCACTTCTCTGGAGTCACCCTGTGGAACTGTAATTGCTTGTGCAGAGAAGGTGGGGAATTTTTACATTCTTTTATAGGAGACACTATGTAGGACTTTGTTTACCTTTCTTAGGCTTGTGCTTGTTACCCAGCGTCCTAGGAATCATTTCCAGAGGCACTCAGTGGGAGAAAGCAAACAAGGGACGCGAGTGTGCGCTTTCCATAGCAGTAATGATGTAAGTTAAATATTGATGGCCTAATTTCAAATGGGAGTTTCATGTGATAATAAGAGGGCCAAAGCTGAAGGAGAGATTGTGACAGCCTGCTCAGTTCTTCTATAGGGACTGATTTTGGAGGACTGAAAATCCCTTTGAAGGACAAGAAAGAAGTGCTGTATTAAAGCAGACGCAGAAGCTGACAACCTCATGAAGGCTTATGGTGGGCACACATTAATTGGGGATTTGAAAAGGAAAGGAGAAAAGAGAATGGTGTAAATATGATAATTACAGCTGCACAAGCAAAAGGGAAAATCACCCTAAAATATAGAAAAACTAAATAGCCATTTAAACAATGTGTGGAAGACTGCCCCATTTGGGAAGAGTGGTGTAGTTTCATCCAATTGTCTTACTCATCCCTTACTGTGACAAAAAATCTCCACATCAGCTCATATACTCACCTCCCAGAAGAGAAAACCTATTTAGTCTGCTTATTGCTTGAGTCCTACTTTGCAGTAATTAGAATACAAAGCTCTTTTCCCACTGTAAATTGGCTGTCTTTCTGATACTTTTTACAACAAAGGAACTTTATAAATGTAATTGTATGATTATTTTGACATCTTCTTAAATGGTCGTGATGTCTTGTCTTGATGGAGTCTTGGGGAGCTTGGACAGAAGTGGAGCTGATGCATCTGTTTCCTGGTGCATGAGATAATCCTAAATTGCAGAAGAATAAAAATGGTAAATGGTGAAAATAACATCAGCAGCCATCATTTTTTTTTTTTTAAATCCTTCTTTTAAACTTGAAATTAAAATGCAGTGGTGTAAAAGCTTTGCTTTGGGGAGGAAGGCTCCCTGCTGGCTGCAGCTGCTGGAGGCAGCCTTGCAGAGGAGCTGAGCAGCTCCAGGCCCAGCCTGTGTTTGGGTGAAAAGGCACCTGGAAGGCTGAGAGCTCAGGGTTTTGAATGCATGTTCAGCAAACACGAGGCCTTTCCATTGACAGCAAGGGGCTGTCTCAGGATCAGGCCCTCCTCAAATTACAGAACCTCTGTGCTGCAGAGGTCAACTTGTAAAAACCAGGGGAGCAAAGAAGAACACCAATGCTAACCTGCTCAGTGAAACAGGAACTGGCAGAAATGGGCAATGTTTACCAAAGTTTACCAACAGCACCTTCATTCTAATTCTGTATTTTTTAATAAGTGGCTTGGGTTGTAACATTTTATAATGCAAGGCTTGGGTTTGTTTGTTACATACTGCCAAGATGGGCCTATTTAAGTATGTCTTCTGGCAAACACAAAAAGCTCAGGTCAGGTATCAGGGTCAGTGTTGATTTTAAATAGCTGTCATGGGGAACCTGGTATTTAAAATGTGGAAGGAGTGTGAAGAGGTCAGCTGCACCCTGCGTCCTTCTGGAGGCTGCTTGTTGATAGCCTGGTGCTTATTCATGAGGTGATGAGCATTTCTAGGAGGCACACGATATAAATATTTAGCACTGTCAGTGGAGAAGGAAAATATTGTTGGAACAATGTCTTCATTTGTCAGAGGAAAAATAGGGAATAATTTTTTTTTGAGAGAGATCACAATTAACTGCTCCCCATGAACTGTTTCTCTAAAGATTTCAGGCAGACGGTGCTCTTGCAGCGAGAAGAGTGAATGCCAATTGAGAGGAACACGGATCCATTTATACAGCCAGAGAAATCATTCTGTCAGACAGGATATAGGTACACAAATTAAGCAGGTATCAAAATTATATCGTCTCTTCAGCGGCAACTGCCTCTCAAGAACAGGCTATGGACAGGAATATGTAATGATCTTAGCAGTCTGTAATATAATTCTGCTAGCATGTGACTACAGCTGTAGGCACCTGCTACTAACAATGACAGGCAGCACTGCCCAACTGCCCAGCAAATCCCATCACTGGAAAACTTCTGGCTGTGATTCCCCTGCACAGGAGCCCTGAGCGTCCAGCACGATGGTATGGGTATGCTGGCCAGGCTCTGCAAACAGAAAAGGCTTCTTGGTCTACAGAGATGACTTCTTTCAGAGTAGTTGCCGAGATGGCCTCCTCCATGTGATGTTTACAGTTGCCAGAAGAAATTCTCTGCTGTGAGGATGCCTGCACCCATGGTAGCACAGGCTCCCTTGCATGAGTCCATGTTCTGATGGCCAAATTTTTCGGATTTCATAGTTTGTGTGGGACCCAGCAGTCCATGGTGGCACCTCTGCAAGCCACAGCCTTGTCCCTTAATAGCATACAGCATAAGTATGTAAGGTAGATAGATGAAGATAGGCAGGGGAAGGGAGGCAGTGGTGAGCACAGGGTCACGTTTGGAGCCTATCTATGAGGAGAACGCTGCTGTTCGGCCCCCAGCCTGAGGCCTTGGTCACTGTGCCATGCAGGCCTCACCCCGGGGTGGTACAGGGCAGCCCCATGCTACTCAGTCTCCTGCTTTGCCCTGAAGAGTTTTGCCCCCTTCTGTAATCAAAGAGGTTGTGTTATTTCCACAGGAAATTGAATTGAACTTTAAAGCGTAATTAATAGCAAAATATCCTTCAAGTGTTTTTAACTTAAAAACTTGATGAGCAACAAAATTTGAAATGTTTTGTTTGCTTTCAAAATTCTCAGTTTCATAGGAAGAGGAAAAATACCACTCCAAAAAACAGTCTGCACTTAGTATTCTTAGCCACAGTTTTTTGGCTTTTGACATTTGGAAGTGAAGTTGAAGGTTGCTGATGAAAATTTCAGTTATTGCCCTCTAACTTTTGACAGCATTTTCCATGGACCCTGCTATACCCAAACTATTTTCTACAGACCTAATTCTTTAAAATTCAGTCAATTCTGATTTTTCCTCATAAACATGTATGAGTCTATGTCTGGCCTTTGGTAAAATAAGAATAAGGCCTATTCCCAGCTTAAATCTTACTAACATCCAAATTTCTTGCTAAGCCTCTACTGCTGCTGAATTTAATCTACTGTGAATTATCAGAGTTCAGCTCCTACTATAAAGTATGTCTGACCTCTAGTTGTGCACTTTTCTTTATTATCATTTCTGCGTGTTTGTTCATGGACATTTTATTGTCCAAAAGTTCTTGATGACTGGATTAGGATCCCTCTCCTTATAAGCAAAGGTTGCTGGCAATTGAAAGGTCTGAATAGCTTATTACTTTGACATCAAAAAATAAAATAAAAAGTCTCATTTTAATCCTTATTATTTCCCTCATTATTAATTTTTCATCTTCCCGAAAAATACTGGAGCTGCAAGCAGTTTCAGAAATAGGTTGAAAGTTTGTGTTCTTGCATTGTCCTTTCTCTAACCTCTGCTGAACTGCTGTTTTGTAACTTTTAACAAGTACAGTAAATGACAAATGATATCCCTCGAGGTTTATTCATTCCTATTCTCATATACCACCATTTAACTTGATTGATTTCAGCACAGACTCCAGCTTCTTGAAATGCTCCCCAACCAATTGCTCAAGGGAAAGGGCAACCCCATAGGACTTTTTTAGAGCCAGAAATCACAAAAAGAGCCCTATCACCAGGGCTTCAGGCACGGGTTAAGCAGGCAGTTGCCTAAGGTGGGGGTCCTGCCCTGGAAGTGAATTGAGATGGCTGTGGCCATGCACCTTTGTGCTCAGCCCAGTTTCTGCACCTGCTCCTGCCTTGTCCCTGCTTGGTGAGTGCAGATCTCCCCTCATGCAGTGCCTTTCCTATGTGATTCCTTGCTTCATCCCCTTCATAGCCGAAACATCTCTTTGAAGATGATTTCTAGAGGCTCCTGAACTCACAGTGTCTTCTGTACTCCTGCAGGAGATCTGCCCTTCTTGCCGTCCTCCCAGATCCTGAGGAGCAGCGCAGGTCGTGTTGCAGCCCTGCCTCCAGATAAGATGGCTGTGGTAAAATTGCCTGCTGGATGCCTGAAAAAAGGCCTAAGCTTGAGAGAGACTCTGTTGTTGCTGTAATGTCCTGGGCTGTAATAGGAGAATGTTTTATGGACGCTGCTTGTGGACATTGCTCATGTGGGTTGTATGGGTGCAGGGTAGGAATGTTGCCTGTTGTTTTAAGGGGGTGAGCCTTGGGCTTCCATTTGTTTATGGACTGATGTGTTGCTTTGAAAAAAACATTTACATCTCTATGGGATACAACTAGCAAATGTGAGGTGTTTATTTTTTGTCTTTTTTTTTTAATTCTTTTTTTTTTTAAAAAAAAAAAAAAACTTAGGGCTATGTTATTCGATGTGCCCTCGATGACTTCTCATTCTGCCACCCTTCAACCCCACTGACTCTTCACAGTATTTCTGAACTCATGCTGGGTGCTCCATAGGGAGGATGTGGAGGGAGCTGCTGGAGGGGTAATATTTGCTTTGGAAGCAACATATATTTTCAAAATAAGTTTCCCTCCCAGATTTTTAAGACATCTAAATAATTATTTTCTTTGAGATGGATTTTTTTTTTTTTTTCCCCTGTAGCATTCCAGCTTGAATTTATTTTCTATGAAAGAGAGAGAGACTTCTCAGGTCTAAGAATATTGCCTTGGAAATTGGTTCATTTGCAGTTAGGGCTAAAGAGATTATTTTGACTGTTCAATCCCTCATTCTGGGGGGAATTTCTCTCCTCCATGAAGATGGAGCACTGCGACCTAAATGCACTATTCCGTTTATGTCTACACTAGCAGCTATGGCTAGTTGTGCTACTTCTCACCTCTGTAGGGAAGCCTTTATTTTCTGGGATCTGTCCAGCCTAACCTTTAAAGCTTGGACTTTAGGTGAGCATCATGGCATGAGGTTTATCCCTGCCTCCACAGAGCTTTTAGCCCTTGCCCTCTTTGCAGTATGGTAGCAATTTCCCTGTGCACTGTGGGTCTGAGTGTAGGACATCTGCCAAGAGCAGTGCCCCAACCATCTCCCCAGATTCTGGCCTTACAGAACATAAATTCGTCCCTTTTGGCACCAAGAGGGAAATAGCTCAGAGAGATAGGAAACCTGAAAACATTTCTGGAAGGTGTCTCATCAGATAACCAAGCTGCAGTGAGTTCTTTTTAATGCAAGCCAGAAAACAGGAGCTTTGGAAAGCTGTGCAAACAAGCAATACCTATCCCATGCCTTCCTAAGAGTAATGTAATATACATATATACCTCACAATGTAGAATTGTATTGAATATAAATGCATACATTGCTCTGATGCTCATTCTTTGAAAAAGGTTTGTTAGTTTGTTAGTAAACTGAATTTAATCTTACAGAAGAGAATAGAAAAATTTAGCTAAGGCAGCACTGAAAATAAAATCAATTTTTAAACTATGAGTACAATTAATTATTGAAAGAGCTTAAAGGAAACAGCAGCAGATTTGCCACCAGTGGGGTGTTTAAATCAACAGGGGATGTATCCTAAAGACTCAGAAAATCAAATTCCAGTTATTGTTCTGTTAGAGAGCAAACTGAAACAAACAAACAAACAAAAAAACAAACAAAACCCACCGTAACACAGTAAGCACAGTAAGTATCTCTTTTGGCCTTCAACCTCTCGGTATTACATATGCTTTCTCAATCTGCAGACGTTTGCAGGATTCTGAAAACTTCAAATAATATCCTCACAATTGTAAAATATTATAGTTTTGTGCTAAATCCAAAGATTTCAGTTTCAAAAACATTTTCTTGAGCACTCTGCATCTTCCCTATTTATGTATATTTTCCCCTTACATGAAATTCTTTTTATAACTCAGTCTTTTATATTGTTCTCTTTTGTACCCTTTCTACACTGTAATCATTTCTTCATCATAATTCTCTCGTTGCTATGTGATGTTCCACTACTCATGTTTTTCTTTGATTTAGCTCAGTATTGTTTTAACTCTTTACCTTCTGTGCTTCCCACTACTTTTCAGTAAACACGTGAAAAAGAGAACAAACCATTTTTGCAAGTAACAAGAAAGTTTTGTAGTTAAATACTGAATGAGTTGCAGTTGCGCTTAGAGATGTGAAGAACAGCTGAGTTCACCTGTGGTCTGACTTGGTTTAACTTAGTTGCTGCTTCCTGAAATAGCCCATTTACTGTCAGCTGACTAAAGCACTGTACCTCATTAAAATTAGAGGGGAAATTGGGTCAGTTTAGACAAGGCTGGCGACAACTGACTAGCAGCAGGGCTTTGACTTTGCATTTCCAAATCCACTCTGTGAAATGCTTTCATTAAAATATGACAATATCTGAAGCTTATTGCTTAGAAAAGTCAATGAAATGGTAGATTTTCAGCTGTATGAGTTGATCTGTGAGTTGCAGCTGGGCTAAATCACTTATTCCTGAGAAAGTTTCTGGAAAACTCAACTTGACTGAATTTTCTGATTCTAGGAGAGTTTGCAGAAGGAAGCAGCCTTCCTAGGGAGCTGCAGCTGTGGGGTGCTCACTGCAGGCACTACACAGGTTTTAGCCTGACTGCTATTTCCCTGTATCACAGGGAATATCCCTGCAACTCCCTATATCACGGGAATCACAGGTTTTTATCATGTCTCTTGCTGATCACACTGGTGGTTAGCAACTGTCCAACTATTACTCACTTAACAGCCACAACATACATTAAGTAGTTCATATGAATCTAGGTGTTCTTGGTGTGCTGATTGAAAATTGCTTTGGAAATTGAGTGTAGCACCCACCTGCCTTACGGGCAGGAACAGAGCACCAGCTGCACCCAGATGAGATAAGGAGGTACCTGAGGCATACCCTACCCAAATATAAGAGGCAGTAGTAAGAGAATTTCTGAAACTCTTAAACATAGCACATCAGCTAGTGAAGTTGTACTCCACCAAAAGCATGGCATGAAAAAGGCAATCCTAAGGATGTGAAGAAAGCAGAGCACGCAAGTTCATGTGTTGCACTGACCAACAGCTCTGTAACAGTACTGTGATGCTCCCTGAGAGCTGTTATATCTGTAAATTGTCACCTCCTCATTTATCAGCTGTGTTTAGGGACATACAATAACACCCAGATCACCTGTGTCCATTTATTTATTTATTTATTTATTTATTTTTGTAGGGGTGGGTGGTTAACAGCTTTGTGCATAGATCTGCTAGGGCAGATCTTTTCAGGTTACTTGCCATTTCATTTAGCTGCTTAAAAAGGGACCTAAGCTATTTTAACAGTATGGCTGATTCCTGTTCAAACAGCACCTTTTTTATACTCTCCTACTGCAGGGCTCTTTTTTTTTTTTTTTTTTTTTCTTGGAATCTTTTTCCCCCTATTTGCTTTTCTAAGGCTTGCTCTTTATGCAGGGGAGAGCTGCCTAGCAGATGCTGTTTTATAACTGGCTGTGGTCTGTCTCTTCAGCTAGTGAGTAGTGCCTAGCTTCATTCTTACTATTGTAGAGGGTTAATGTAAGCTTTTAGCAGTTGCCTTTCTCTGGAAAACAGAGAATACCGTGTTACTTTTGCTAGCTGTAAGCACACTTCATTTTTTCTCTGTAATCTCATCATCTTCTTGCAGCTCTCTTCCGTGTACCGAGACTGCTTGTTCCTTACTGTAGTGGCTGACCTCAGACCTGTGTATCTGCTTCTGATAATGTACCTTGCTTTGCTTGCTTAGTGTGAATTACCTTGGAATAATTGGGCTGACAGTTGTTTGGCAGTGGAAGTTGCTGCAGGACTTCTTCCTCCATAAACTCTTACAGCAGCAGAGCTCTGGTGCACACCCCAGTGCAGACAAATGTTTCAACTGCTGCTGAGTCTCTCCAGTAAGTAAAACATACGAATGCTCTGTGTATTGCGTTGCTCTGGCTGGTTTAAATAGCTGCAGAAGAATGCCCTGGGCTTTGTCCACCTCTCTCTAGATTCACTCTTTCCACAGGCTCATTCACAGAGATGCCTCTTGAGAGTCTGGATGTTAAGGACTGGCAGGCAGCTCAGGCCATGGATCCCAGCGAGTTACTTCTTGATCACATACAAAGGTCACAGTGGCTCTGAGCACTTCTGAACAGCTCAATCAATGTATGCACAAGTCTGTATAGAAAACATTTCCCATTTAGTTAATGGGAAGGTTCTGGCAGTAATAGTTAGCTCTAATTGTTATTTCTTTTGCTCGTTAATTTTCATTGTTTAAAGAAAGATTCCAAGTTTCATGTTCCTGGAAATGTTTGTTTGCAGCAATTTGCTTCATATACATATCATCCCAGCTGCATTTGTGTTTCTTTAGTGCAGTTGCAGAAACTCATAAACATCCCTACAGTGAGGACGTGGATGCTGAAGTACAGCAGGGCAGCACGGAGGGATGGCTGGAGCTAGCACAGCCATCAGCCAATGTACCAAAGAGGTCAAATTAGGCCTCCTTCTCTGCTGTGTTTAAATACAACTTGCAATATTTCCCCACCATTTTCAGGCATTATTAGCACTCACTGTATAAAGTATTAAAGAGGCGCTCTCCATTTATCCACATTAATGATTCAGTGCAAACTCCTGCCTTCCCATTAATATCCACTAACCTCATTCAGTGATAAAACTTGATTTAGTCTCCAAATTACCTCGGCACAAAATTTCTTGGAGCAGCACTGCCTAATAGTTCAGGGCTACGTGAGCTGTTATGATAGCCAAATAACAACAGTGGCAGCATCTTTTTTTTGAGAGTCGGTGGAAAAAAGAATCAATCCAGTGCATAAAGAGAGACACAAATAAATTGCTAAACAGTATAATCCAATGATACCATACATCTCAGAAATGAGTGCCTCAAAAATCAATAAAAATTGAAATTGAAAAGGGAAGAATTGTGGTTGGTGAGATGCAGGTATGTCGATAGGAGTCGGGGGAGAAGGCTCCAGCCGGCCGGGTGCCAGGCCTGGGGAAGGGAGGTTTGCTCTGGGTTAAGGAGAACTGCGCTGCCAGGGCATAGCACGGCAAGGAAAAAGTGGTGCCCTCTGTATTGGTGGGGCTGGTGGGGCTGGTGGGGGGAGCAGGACAGGGAATAATGCTCCCTGGGATCTGAGTGGTTGTCACACCATTGCTTTTGCCTCTCGACTGCTTTCTTCTATCTGGAGGGGGTGCAGAGCAGACTGCTCAGCACCTGGGCTCTCCTGGGAGTATGATGTGGCGCTGGGCCTTTGCTTGGGTGGGAGGGTGAGGTGATGCTTTGGGGTGTCTGTAGCCCCGAAAAGCTCACGTCCTTTGCCTAGCCGACATCTGAAGCATGATGGATCCCCAGCCCCCAGAGATACTGTGTTGTACAGCCCTTCCTTGTTCCCATTCTGGAGTTGTGTAGGGCCTGGTACGTGCTCTAGATGAGGCATGTTGTGCTGGGGCTCACTGCTCTGTGGGTTTGTGGTGAAAGAGCTTGACTTTACTGCCTTATGCAATGCACTGACCCATCCCTCCAAGGACAGGTTTGAAGCTAATATAATGTGGATTTTGGTGCTTAGTTTTTCTCCCTGATTTTTATTTATTTATTATTTACCTTGGCTTTCATGTGGGCTGGTGCGTGCAGGTATTGGTGCTAAGACTTCTGAGTCGTGGGAGCTCTGAGACCCACCAGACTTCTTCAATTTTTTTCTGGTTTTACATTAAAAACCAACCAAACAACAACAACAAAACCCAACAAAACCTACACACATTAAAATCCCAGTCTTCCTACAGAACACGAGCAGACCCAAGCTGTGCTGCTTGCTGGTACAGATCTGTTTTCTACTCTGTATGGTTTCCTTATTGCTCCCTTTGGAGTCTGCTGGCAGCAGATCAAGCATGGCTTGTCCTTCTTGGTTTGCAACAGCCTGCTGTCTACAAAGGTTTGTGAGAAGAATAGCAGGGACATTGCCTCACTCCAGTAGCAGTTCCTCTGTGTATCCTCTTAGTGATGCATGCATTTTAAAACAAACAAGAAAAAAAAAAGGCAGAGAAACGGGTAAGGTAGACACCCGCCAATCACCTGGCAAGGGAAGGAAGAACTAAATAATCCAGAGAGTGACAACTAGGACAGCCTGAACCCAGTGATCCTGTTGAATTGAGTCTGCCGTCTCCCAAATGGTATAATTTAAAATCATTTGCTGCAGTTTTAGGCAAGAATTATTAAATGAATATTAATCAGTCATTAAATTCAGTGAAACTGCTTCTTCATTCTGGGCTGAATGAGGCCATTTGGCTGTGGCATATTCAGCATGTTAATAAGTCTGTATGAGAGCAATTTCATCTCCACCACAGTCATGAGATGCGCTCAGCCCTGGTGATGGCAGCAGTCACTTGGACCAAGCAAGCAATGCCTTTGAGGCTGCTTGTCTGCAGTCTTTTCAATTCCTACAAGCAATGAATAACTCCAGTTTAATGAAATGCCAGCACATCCTTGACTCTAAGTCCTTCCCCACTTGGGCTGAGAAAAGTACATTCTCTTCTAGTTAGGAAAGATTTGGTGAAATGCCTTCCTCCTTTACTTGTCATGTGCACAAGGCCAGAATTCATCTTGCCTTGTTCCCGTTGCATTCTGCTCCCAGTCTTGATTCCTGGGACAGGAAAAAAACTTTGCCCAACTCCTGTGTCATGCAGAAGCTGAAATATTGAGGGGAGAACTGCAGACATCTTCATGATAGATGAACTTCTGCCAAGATGCCAAAGACGCTGGTCATGAAGGAGCAGGTGCGAACAGTTTGGGAAATAATCCTTTGGAAGAGCATCTCTCTGACTTGACCTATAACATGACCATCTGCACCAGCTAGCACCAAGACTGCTCTCTGCAGATGCAGGAGGCAGTATGTTCCTTGGGATGGGCACAGGGTGGGGGGTACTGCCTGTGGCCCTGTGCTTACCCAAGGGTACAGACTGCCACCCAAAACACTCGGGTATCTGCCCCTGCAACTTCTGTTTCTTCCTTGGTCTTACAGAAACATGAGAGGCCAGAGTGGTTTACATGAAAGTATTAATGAATACCGACATATTTCCAGAGCTGCTGCAGTTCCCCAGTTTTTCTTTTTGTGAATGCCTTTTCATATTCCCCTATAACAACAGAGAGGGAGGAGAAAGGAAACTCTAGAGGAGTTCTTTCAACCCTCTTTCCCTCTAGAGGCTTTGGCAGTTGAGGGTAAGATCAACAAATACTAATTAAACTCCAGTGTACATTACAGTGAAGTCCAGAAAGAGGTGACTAGTCCTGTATTTGGACTATATGCCAGCAGCAATCATCCCTGAAACATCCTTCTTACATCCCTGTAAGAAGAAAGATTATTTTTTTATTTTTTTATTTTTTTTTCTTCTTGGAAGATTTGTGTCAAGGGATGTAGAGACTGTTTGTTGGAGGGTATTCAGGAGGCAGCACTTCCCTGCCTACACTTGAGATCAGTCTGTGCTAAACATGCTCTCTGGGCTGTGTGTTCATAGACCTGGAGCTGGGGATGTCCTGGGAGCTGGGATGTCTGTCTCCTTGCTGCATATGATGCATATGCTACTTCTGTCTGCTTTGTCCTCTGTGATACCCATCCATCATGTCATTGCACTCATCAAACCTGGCATGTCTGGCGAATGAGGTGGCTCAGTGTTTGCTCTTCTTACAGAGTACAAGATGAGAAATGTAAGAAGGTCCCTGGTGCCTCACTGGTGGCTTTGATGCCACAGAAAAGGTATGTAGGTGTGACATGAGCTCCAGTGAGATGTGCAGATTTAGAAGAAAGTGTGGAAGAGTTTTCTGGGTACCTGTGATGCTGTAAGCATCTCTGACCTTGCTTATTTCATGGCTAAATGGCTAAAAGTGCTTTTTATTTTTTTATTTTTATTTTTTTAGACAAAATATTTTATTACAGGGCTCAAACCTGAGCAATGCTGACAAGTTATCACAGGAGGTGGTGTTTTTAAGTTTTATTTATTTATTTATTTATTTATTTTGCTTGGTGCTTAGAAGGGTGATGCAGGACACTGAATGAGGCCTAAAGCTTTCTAGTATAAGTTAAATGTATATGTATGCATGTGGTTTTTATGTGGGGGTAGTGGCGAGTTTTCATTTGCCTCGTATTTTTGGAGAGGGTGTTTTGCATGGAGAACTGTTACCCTTGTAATGGTTCTCGAGGTTATAAAAGGCAGTCAGATTATAATAGCATTTTTAAGCTAAAGAAGTCTCTTTTTTGTATGTTTCACTGAGATTTTCTTTTTTTTTTCTTTTTTTTTTCTTTTTTTTCCCTTATCAGACCTTCTTTTAATGATATATAGAGGGAATAAACCAGAAAGAAACTACCAAGCCCATGCAGGGAAAAAAAAAAAAATTAACACATACTCTTGCTCTCAGGTCTAAAAAAAAATAATGAATCATTAAACCTTGAAGTCACATTGACATTACCAAATGGGTTTGAAATCAGCTTGGGTGCACGAAGCTATAGAAAACCTGCCAAGTGACTAAAACAGATACTGATGGCGATGTAAGAAATTGGAAACATCTATTAAACAGACGCAGCTTTCCATTTCCTAAAAGTTATTGGTTGGAGTAGTGCAGCACTTCCCTGGTGCGCATGTGCTGCAGGGGGATGGCCACAGGCAAAACCTAGTTAACTGAAAACATCACAATCGATACAAAGCACTATGTTTTCCATTTACTTCTGGTTTTAAGGGGTTTATTTTGTTGCAGCAGCAGAAGGCATCAGTTCAATATCAATTCACCTTCTGGGTGGGGAGAGGGATACAGATATCAGCTTTTAATGTGTGATGAAGTTTGTGACAACGCTAAGCTTACTAACATTTAGACCGAGTGCTGTTTGGTACAACACAGGGCACTGGCTAATCCTGTATTCAGTAAACAGGTGAAGTCAGTAGAGATCTGTTTTGATATTATGCTTTCTAGCCAGGAACAAAGGGTTATTTTCCATTTAATCCCTTCTCTTGTCACATTACTGCATACCGGCATTTCTTACTTAGCAGCTGAATTGGAGCCCGGCCTCTGAGCAGGGTGATACACGAACGTCTTGCTAATCAGAGGGGTACTTTGAGCCAACAGAAGTATTTCATATCTGTGTTCATTATGTGGATGAGGTGGAACCATTACCCATCTCGAGTACCTCCTTGTCTGGTGTTTGTTTGTGTCCTGACATTTGGTGCTGCTCCGTGCTGGCAGTGCAGCTCTCTGAGGTCCTTTCCCGTTGGGAGGGTCTAGCCCCTCGACACCTGTTTACAACTGTGTGTTCATCCTACTGTATGTCGTGGTTTTTAGAAAAACAACAGAAATTCTTCATGAGCATAATGCACTGGTGTGAGACTGCATCACATAAAGTCAGCAGGATGGCACCGAACTGAGACTGGGACATCTTCATAGAGGTGCACTTTGTGCCCAGACCCCTGGGACTCCTCTGCCTCAGTGCCAGCTCTTCCATCAGGTGCATTAACTGTGCTGCTTGGCTGGCTGCAGCTATTATGGCCTTCTCATGACAGCCGACAGCTCTTCACGTGCAGTAGAGTCTATTTTGACCTTCTCTTTTCGGAAGCTGATTGCCAGTTTAGTTGTCCTTTTCTGCCCATTTGAGATGGTAATGTGAGAAATGAGAACTGACAGTGCATTTTGAGCATGAGCCCTGACAGAAATTGGGCATCTGCACGTCTTTGTGGAACAATTCCAGCTGGGAGCAGGAAGGGGAGTGCTGCCATAACACTGACCTGGCTCAGAGGGAAATATACTGCACCCAAAAGTGAAGTCAGCAAAGCTTCTCGTAACCCAAATTCTAAAGGGAAAACCTGAGGCAAATGATTGCTGGGAAGACAGATTCATTGAAGGCAGAAAAATACAATATTCCTTGCCTCTTTCTCTGCAAGAAAACCTGTGGTAGAGGAAAGTGTAGTAGAGGAAACATTTTGCTGATTCTGGTCCCTGAGCAGCAGTGCGGTAGCAGCCTGGCTCCAGATCTGGTTGTGCTGGAAAAATATTCTCCTGAGTAAAGCAGTAAACAATCCATTTTCAGAGGAGAGGGCTGGCAGGCCACATCCAGCTGGATCCTGGGCTCCATGTGTTGAACTGTGTTAAAAGGTATTAAAGTATGTGAAATACTCTGCTAGTGCTATGTTCATTACTTAAGTAACTATAGTGGCTGTTGCAGAGCCCCTGCATGGTTATAAAGGCACAGGGTGGTGGGAGAAGGCTTTTTTTTTTTTTTTTTTTTTTTTTTTAATTTTAAATGAACACCAATACACCAACTGCAAAATGGATTGACTAGGAAAACCCATGAGCAGTAACCTCACAGCATATGAGTACAAAGTGTCATCTGGTTTTAGGAAATATCACTTTTTAAAGGCTCCTAAGACTTCTTTCCACTGATCTAGATATGATTGCATTTAGTTTCTTCCCTGATCTTTGCTGGCTGCCATTGAAATAATCAATCATCATTGTTTTCCTTCCTTTGTCACTAGAGCAATATCAGGCATGCTACTGTCCTACTGGTTGGTTGCCTCCTGTTTAAGTGCCAGGTGTTGTACTTGTCCTAGCTGCTACATGGTTGTCAGTAAACTCAGCTGTGATAGCGTTTTTCCCATCTGGTCTAAGCTGTGACTTCAGATTTCTCTTCCCTTCCCAGCTTTTATGCTAGAGGACAGAAACAAATGAACTATGGACTATGAGTTACAGACACATTCACTTCTGGGCACATTTGAAGACATTAAAATTCTTGACATTTAAAGTAACGCTTTTGAAATGTAAATCAAGTGTTTTCCCTTTAGATAGCATTTTGGCGTCTCCTAAGACATTTTTTTTTTTTTTTTTTCCTGGATGAAATTATGCTGTTGACAGGGAATTGAACTTTTCTTATGGAAAACTGTCTCAAAAATGTCACCCTGTTTTATTTGTCCAGTTTTTGTTACTGACCACTATATTTTGTGAGGGCATCCTCTTGCATTCCTGTCTCAACTTGTGTTATTCTTCCACTAGAAATACAGGAGGGAGAAGGGCAGAAGCATTTAGCAGGTTTTACCTTATAACTTTGCAAGATTTATCGATTTCATACCAAACTAGACCTTGATCATTATCTTTTGAAAGAAATTGAATTTGCTTTATTTTAGCTTGGGAATATGGTTTAAATTTAGTTGTCTTCCTCCTATCATACTTTGTATGTCTTCTGGTACCTGCTTTCAAGTTTTAAAGTTTGATTTATTGTAATTTATTACCTAGAAGGTGTTCTTAAATTACTGCTTCAATAATATAATCTACTAAAAACTCTGAGGTTTTATCACATCACACCTGTATTTGACAGCAAATTGATCTGACAGTATTATTACATGTTTTTGACAGGCTTATTTGAAATCCTTAAATCCCAGTTCCCTTTTTGTTTCATTACCATAACATCACCGGCTTAGCCTTGTGATCAATTATCCACGTAGAAGGACCAAAATGTCTGCCAGTTAGGTTTCCAGAGAGGTATTCCCTTCAGCTTCTCATAAATATGTTCATTTTATCACAGTTTTAAAATAAATAAGTAACAAATTTTGCCCTGTCCCTGCTGGAGAGTCACATCCTTTTTTGCTTGGACTTACTATCTGGGTAAGTCTGGTGGTGGTGGGAACCCTGCAAGTGGCCCAAAGGTGTTTCTTCCTGCCAAAATATTATGTTGTTTTATGGAAACGGAAAAGGACAAGCTTCCCTGTGCTGTGAGGGCTTTGGGGGAAAGCACTGCTGGTTTGCTTGTGTTCAGATTCAGTTTGGGGGATGGAGTTAGCTCTCCTCTGGCAAACTAGGCATTCATGGTTGTGCTGCCTAGCCAGGTGGATTGCACAGGCAGGACTTTGCTGGCAGGGATGTGCTTGTAGTTATTAACAACTTATTATTAGGGAATGAGGAACGTACATGTTCACAAATAGATATCCTACAAAAGGAATAATATTTTATCACTGCTAGGTAGTCTCAGGGACTATCAACTAAAATCAACTACTTTGATTTTTTTTTTTTTTATGTTGTTTCTACCTTATGTCAATAACTTGCACTAATAGCTTGTGTGTGTGATGCTTGTGTTACTGGATCATTATTACACACTTCTAATGTAATAAGAAAAAATCCATCAGAAAAGAAAAAATCTTGCAAAATGAATTTGTTTCAGAAAAAAGCATATTGTTGGCAACATGTTTAATGTAACGCCTAGAGACTTTGATAATCATCATGTATCTATGATAATAGCATTCACATTGCTTATGACATTTGGATCAAGAACAAGGGGGGAAAACATCTTTTCCATGATTAAAACTTAAAGCTTGTATTTTGTTTGATTAGAACAAAATTGGGACCCTTTTGTTTTGTTACAGCATCCTTTGAGTTGGGATCTTTGTGCTCCATGTAACATTTTAGCTCATGAAGGAAGGTGTGACGTTATGTGTTGAGCATGCACAGATAAGCAGGGTAAATGGCCAAGTGGATTAACAACTGGAGAAACAAAACCTCAAGAGAGGCACAACCAGTGTATTGCTATGTAAAAAGGAGAAAGTGTACTTTAACAAACACTGATGCTTCCCTACTGGTGAGGCAATTTTAACTTCAAGGTCTGACTCTTGGCTCTGAAATCTGATAATAGATCAACTGAATCTAGGGTAACTTTGCAGCTTTAAATGAAATCAGGATTTTATCCAAGAAGCATGGCCACACTTTTCCACCAGCCCTGCTAATATGGAAGATGAAATATGTTTTGTTCTAGCTTGAAATCTGAAAGCCAGCTTCACATCTGAGGGAGGTTCCCATCAGATTTCATTCTCCTGCACAGTCTGACATAAAGGTTAGTGTGAAGATAGTTGTGAAAACCATATGCCTGACAGCTTGGCATAATGGCATGTGACTTCAGCTTGTGTTTCTCTTTAGATGATGACTAATGAGTCTTTGTCTCACAGAAGACATTAAAATACAATTACGTTATGTTAGATCAGCTCTCACAACTGCTAAATTATGGCGTGGTAGGCATATTATAGTTCTGAGGGATGTATGCATGTGTGGGGGTTCGTTTGTTTTGTTGTGCTTTTTCCCTCTGCACTGGATTCCAGTCAAACTCCTCCTGACACAAATGTATGTGATAATTCACCATGTGGATGGAAATGTATTTACTTCTGTATTTTACAAGGCAGATTTTGTCTTATGCTTTTACAGGTTTTTCTAACTCTGGTGAAGTCTCTAATGAAATTCCAATCCTGTAGTTGACTCATTAAGCTTTCCCTCAATCCATCACTGTAAAACTGATTATCAAGATGTTGTCTTTCAGTGTTATCAATCTTGAGTGACTTTTTTGGAGATTGATGCACATTCGTTCTTATGACTGGCTCAGATGATATCTGCTATTTATCTTGATCTTCTTTTATTTACTGTTTTAACTTAGAAGGTTCTACTGCCTTTTTTGATTGAATTTTAATGATGAGGTCTTGACTACAAGGCAGACCTTCTACAGATTTCAGACACATTTTACAAAATAGTATCCTCGGGCTTTCCCTACTGACACATTTCCAGATTGTCTTTTTCATGCGGTCCCTGGGGCTTTTTGCTGCTCTGTGTGTGTGTGCAACCACCCAGGTGGGTGTGCTGCAGAATTACAGTGAGCTTTAAAGATGACTTGGGAATTACTTGACAGTATAAAACAATTATTTGCCAGTTTCCCAGCAGGTTCTAATGGGTCTGCAAGGGGCAAATTCAGGTCTAAAGAAAAGTAAAAGCAGCAGCAGGACGTAGTTTTGTCAGCAATATCATCGCAAATAGACCAACATGTCAGCGAAATGCCAGGTCAGTTGTGGCCAGCAAAGTCAGACTCTGGTTAAGTGCAGACAAAACCAAACAAAGAAAGCCAAGGAGGAAAAGAAATGAGGAAAAAAAATAATAACTGTAGAAACATGGTGACAGCATCAGAATCCAGAGATGTGATATTTTAGGGCAGAACTGAAGCCAGACACATCGGGGATATTTTTGCAGATAGTCTCAGAAAACATTTGAAGGGCTGGACAGCAAAGCTTTGAGCTCTGATGACAAATTTATGGCATGGTTGGATATCAGCTGTGCTTTTACAGCTCCTGCTGGCCCTGTGGCTTTGCTGCTCTCTGCTTCCTCCAGCTCCAGGGCTGTTTGGCCAGTCTGTGACAGTTGGTGACCCCTGCGAGGGGAGTAGGCTGAGGACTGCTCTTAGTGTTTCCTTCACTGCCTTTGGCTTGTGGCACCTCCCTTTTGAGGCCATCCATTTTAGGATCTACACTTCTCTTACTGAAAAGAAGACTGCAACCTAGTCATTGTTTTATATATGTGTATTATCATATATATTATCTCTTTATATATATAATATATATATGTATTATTATTAATTATAATAATGCAAAAATTCATTTTCCTTTATTTCTTTTTTCCCCCTGTGACATCCTGTAGTACCTTGCAATAAAACTACCAGCAGGCGCCTGGGACATATTGACAGCAGCTCACGGACAATCTTTTTCAAAGGTGCTGCTATAAAGCCCAGTCCTGGAGTAAAGCTGCCAGCCCTTTTCAGGAGAAAAATACTGCTGCAATCCTGGGCTTCATGCTGGTTGTCTTCTGCAAGACATAACTATTCCTGTTAGTGTGGGGGCAGACAACCGTTTCCCTTTGGTAGGGGAGCTGTGTGAGGCTGTAGAAGCTCAGGAGGTGGTACCTGTGTCTGCACCATTTAATCTCTTGATGGGGGCTCCTGTTCATTCCTGCGGTGCTGGATCTCTGTGTTGAGGGTTTGGGATTGCTCATTAAGTGCTGCGGGACCAGGAGGTCTGCGTCTTCATAAATCTACCCTTCTGTATTTAGTTGGGCTTGTGTCTGATCTCTTGTAGTGGACAGAAAACGAGGTATGTGTAGGTCAGTGCTTGACTAGCAGTTAAAGTATGCCCTCATTGAATACCTCCCCTGCCCCAGCCTGGGGACACACACATTCCCTTGTAACGTGATCTCGTGGTGCTATGCTCTGGGCTCAGGTCCTCTGCCTGTTCAGAGCTGTACTTGAGTATCCAATAAGGACTGTAAATTAGCTGATGCATTTTAATGTAGAATAATAGATTTCTGGTGAAGAGTTTTCTTCTCCGTGCCTCCTCTGTGGAGTTATTTACATCTTTCCACCATGTCTGCATGTGCACCAGTAGTTCTGGAGATTAACCTTAATCTCTGATTGAAAGCAAAGCAAAGTGACATTAGCTTGTAAAATGGATTCTGTGTGAGATAAATTTAATGATTTTTTTTTCCTTTGGTAGTCAGAGGTAAGCTGCTACTACCAATGTTATTGGTCCTTTTTTTTCTTTTTTTTTTTTTCCTTCCTCGTTAGAAGTTTTACCACTCAAAGATGTGGAGTTTTAGAGAGCTTTTGGATGTAATTCGTAGATGGTTTGTAGTTATCCAGTGCGTCCTTCCTGATAAGGAACCAGTTGTTTCTTTGAAAGTATTTTCTCAATAAACAGGTTCAATTGATTCTCCGTGGCTGCTTCTTGAGCTGAACATCTATTTCCTCCTGGAGATGAGGAATAAGGAAACATGTAATAGAGAAGCTGGGTACTTTGTGGCATCTGTTTGTACAGAGACAGTACATTATTTGGAAAACCTTGTGCCTTGCCAGGTCACACAAGTGTGCAGCTGTTCTGGGTGATTCATAAACTTCTTAAATATGTCTTCAGCTTGCAAAACAAGAAGCATAATTTTTTTTTTTCTTTCAATTAGTGTGTGGGTGGATGTACTGCATCTGTACCCTGTGCTGTTCTCTGTCCAGGAGGATGACTCTGTTAGGCCTCTAGGACACCCTACAGTCATGCTGTGGTATTTGTCTGGGTCTCAGTTCTGGTGGCAGCAGTGCGAGGGAGCAGGAGATGGAGCTGATGGGTGAGAGGTGCCACTTGCCAAGTGCAGACACACTCCAGAGCAGAGCCTCGACAGAGAGGCAGTCACTCTGCAAGCTATCATGAAATGCAAATTTCAGAAGTTATTTTTGATAACTCTGCTGAAGAACTGAAACTGAAGGAAATGTTTAATCTGTCAAATACTTATTGGAGAACTACTTCTTCATGTGTACGTTATACTCAGGCAGTGTCTGACTACTGGGGAAAGACAGCGACTTGAGTGCAGGCAGATCTGTACGTGCTGTACTGTTTTTAGTTGGTTCGTGGCACTTGCCTGTGGTAAAGACAAATGCTTTTGGTGGCCGAAGTCAGCCGAGACCATGCTGTACTTTGCACATAGTTGATCACTCTGGGCTGGTCCTGTTTCGTTGTCAGCTGTAGCTCAGACTACAGTGCCCACTCCTGCGATGACATTATCCTCTTGCACTCACTTATCTTACTCTCCATATCTTGCTTTTCCAGCTGTTTTTCAGAAGGCAGCAAAGCATTTTCTTTGCGATAATATTCAGAATGTGAGGAAATTCTCCCACTAAGTTTTGGAGCCAGTCCAGCACCTGTATTTCCTTATTTCCTCCTCTTATTGTTGCCTACTTTGTCATTTGATGTCGTAATTCCAAAGCCATTGGAAACAGTCTTTAGTGCCTCTTTCTACAGCCCACCTTTGTAAAGATCTCCCATTAATTCTTGTGTCAGTTCAGTGGGAAGAGGGAACATGGCCTTTCTTTAGCAATGTGCTATAAGTTTTTGCCTTTTTATGTGCCTGTTGCTGTTCACCTCCTCAGCCAAACCTCTTTCTTTGGCTTTCCATTTATTTAAACCAGTGTGGTTTGTGGACCTTGTGGTGCACCATGTAAGTTAATGTCAGGCTGAATGCCACCAGCTACTTGTAAGCTGCTGATGGCAGTCTCCAACAGCTGTTCTGTAGGTGCCACTTGCCAGATGCTACAGTGATATATCCAAAGAAGGGACCTTTCACCTGGCAAAATGGTTTCCTTCAGCTCTTCCCCTGCATGAATGCTTATGAGCAGTAGCACTGTCTCATCACTGCTGGAGTAAACATATCTCCATGATTTTCCTTGTAAAGTTCCTTAGTTTTTTAGGGCAAAGGTCCATCTGTTAAGTTCTTTGAATGATGAGTAGACTGCTTTGGTTACATTAAACCACTGTTTGTTTCCTACCTTTCTTTTTCTCCCACTTTTTCACTTTCTCCCACTGTTTGGTACTGCTGGCCAGCTGACAGCCCTGGAAAGCTCCTGACCCCAAAGCTTTCACAAGCCCATGCACATGTAGTGCAGCATCGCCTCAGCTCTGTGGAGATGATCCAGCCTCTGCGTCCACCATCTCAGCTTCTTCCCATCCGGTCTCTGGGTGCAGCAGGTATGAAGATTTACTAGACACTGATATATGACCTATCTGCAGGTGCTCCAAGTTTCTCTGGGCTTGAAGTTTTGAGAGCAGTCTTGAAACTTCCCATGCGGGTCTGTTTCATCTTGGAGGAGAGACGGATACTGTTCGTACGGGTTCACTTCCCATAACGAACGCTTCATTGATCCATGCTGGAAACAGTCAGCCTTGTTGACTACGGGGAGCAGAGTACAGCTGGGGAACTGTGTTTCCCTTTCTCTGTGAGCCGAATGGCATTGATTGCCTCAGAACCGATGCATTTTCATTAGGCTCATTTTATTTTCCAGATTTTCATCATTCATAGTGTTTATGAAAGGAAGAAATAAATGGCCCTTGCTAAATAGTGCAGAGAGGAGCTGGGAAGGCTTCCCAGTACTTTAGTCTGATCTTTACTTTCCTGAATTGTATCCTTGGGCTTTTGCAGGGCTCATTCTTATAGCAAAGACTGGGGACTGCTGGGTCCCCGTGGTCCCTTGCTGCATTGCCCCTTGTGCTCCTGTGTATGTTGGAGATTGTGAAGGTCTTTATGGGACAAAATCACATTAATTGTCCCCTTTCCTTGCAGACACTGAAGATAAGTGTCCTGGAGGGCACAGGGATATGCACACTGTTTACACAAACTATATCAGAGGAGTTTGCGGTGTTTTGTGCCTCTGATGTTGCACTCTGCAAAGCAAGGAGGTGCAAGCCTGGTGTTCAGGGGTGCTGCTGCTCCTGGCTGCAGGGATGAGGATGCTGTCTCCTGACATGTCCAACTGCCCCTGGGATGGGAGCCTTTAAAGATGCAGAGAGAGAAGGAGCTGGTCAGGGTCTGTCTGTGGGATGTTTGATATCATACACCAAGGCACTAGCATTGTGTGTATCCAAGTCCTGTCAGAGCCCCCAAGCCTGGTCAGGGTCTCATGAGGGCTTCTAGGTGGGAAAAATGAAAGAAAACCCAAATGAGGCAATGCTTGCATCTCTGGGCTGGGAATGGGAAGCTGCCTGCTGAGCTATGTGTTCAGATGCAAGTTCTGTGCAAGGCCGGGCGAGTCCCTGGGCACACACCATGGCAATCCCTGCCTGCCTCGAATTCTTTCCCATTGCATTTAATTTCCCATCTGCCAGCAGTACGCTTTCCCTTGCAGCCCTTCTCCAACCCGGCTTTTGTGGCTGGGAGCCCCCAGGGAAGCCAGTGTCCAGCCCCAGTGCTGCTGTCGCAATGGCAGGGACCGCTGTTGGATGTAACCCTTCTCCCCTCTGGCTTCCCAGCTGAGCAGAGGCTTAAGCATAGAAAACCAAACAAAGCTGTCCCCAGATCTGTTATCTGTGGTGTTTCCCTGAAGGCAGCATGGCACAGTGGGCAGCTGGGTGGTGGTGGTAGCTTTGGGGCTCCAGAGAGAGATGATTTCTCTTGATGGGGTCTGGATTTTATCATGTACTTCTTATTCTGTGGGTTTGCTAGTCTAGATATATTTACTACACGGTTTCTTGGCTAATTATTTCTAGCGTGGCACTGATTGAGCTGTTAATAAAGTGTGAAGGTGCCTCGCAGGCACATTTTGAGTCTTAAAGAAATGATCTACATCTAAATTGCAAATAGTAAAATTTCCTTACCCACCAATATTAAGGTGATAGCATCTCCACTATTGTAAAATTAATCAAACTTCTCTTGGTGACAGAAACGTTAATTTAAATTTTTCGTCACAATTACAGAGAGAGTTATTGCAGCCTCTGACTTGTAATTAATTTCTCTTTCTTTTCATCACTGTGTTACAGCCCTTTGTAATAGTGATAAATGGAGTATCTACCTGACCTTTTTTTCCTTATATAATATAAATTACTTTTAGGTTTTTTAAAAAAATTACTTCTGGTTAATCAGTGCTTTTCCATAAACAGGAGGATGGGAGAGAAGAGCTTGGGTGGTTGGTATTTTAAATAAGCATTGCTGCAGTTAGGATGACAGTCAGCAGAGGACCAGAGTCAAAAGAAGCAGGGACCAAATGCAACACTACACGTTGTCCCTGTGTGAAATGCTGTCCCTCTGCTATGTGTTGTCCCAGGGGAACCATGCTTGTGGGAAACGGACAAAAAGAAGAGATTTGCTGCTGCTGAGGAAGGTTTTAAAACAGGATTGGCAGAGGATGGTGGTGCATCAGTGAACAGCTCCCAGACTGGGTGGAGGGAGGGCTGGGGCAGGTTGTGGGATAATGGTCACAAGAGGAAAACAGATCTGTTGGTCAAATTTTTTTAATGTGTCAATGCAAGGAATAAAAAGAAGGACATTCAGAGCATCTCCTCTTTGCTCTCTGGAAATGAGTGCTCTAGCAGTCCCTATAGACTTCCAGATTTCTGCAGCTATAAAGATACTGGGTCAAACTGTGTGTTCCCAGCTCTTGGAGCTCTTTGGGAAGAGTCTAAAACAATTTTCAGGACCAATTAGCAGTTATCTTCAAGAGTGTGAGGAGATCTGTCGTGCTTCTGAGGGAAGAGAAAAGATGAGATGTGAGCAGCACCTGCCTCTAAGAGAGAGGGAAAAGCAGAGCCTGGCAGGTCTAGACCAGTCCGTTTGACTTCACTGCTGGGGCAACTGATCCAGCCATCTGTCCGTGTGCAGCTGGGCCATCCTGGGTGATAAAGAGCAGCCAGTACAACTGTCAGGGACACACCGTGTCAATCCCCCTGAGTTCCCCTCTGTGACAAGGTGGAAGGAGGGGTGTCAGCTTGATGGTGGTGAGGCTTTTCATGCTGTCTCTCATGTCAATCTCCAAAGCAATAGAAGGAAATTGAGTCTATAACAGGCTGTGAATGATTGGCAAATTGTGTTCAGGGAGAAGTTATCAGTGGTTTGCTGTCAAACTAGGGAGTGCTTTAGGTGAGGTACCTCACGGTGCCTGTCAGAGGTCTGGGTCTGCTCAATATTTCATTTTTGACTTGGGTGGTGGAGTTAAGGTCTAAACATGATGCTTGGAGGCTGACACCAACCTGAGAAAGGTGGCATTACTTTGGAGATCAGCGCGAGCATGTGGTGTCTCTGGAAAAATTGAGAAATGATCAGAAAGCAGTTCAATTAAATACAATTATTATATATTATTCATATATAAATGTGTGTGTATACATTGAACCTAGTTTGGGTTTGCATTCACAAGGCTGGTGGACACACACATTGTGGAGGGGCTGGGGGGTGAAGGTGGGATGAAGTGGTGGCTTTTTAATTCTGCGAATGACTGCAGTGAGAGAAAAAGTAAATGAACTGTTCTCGAAGCACACAAGGCCTTGAAAAAGGGGGGTTGGCCATTCAAATGTATTATTCGTTTGTTTGATGCTTATCCAGGGATGTGGTAAATTGTTTTAGTAAAATCACTTGGGCATCATATGTCAGAAATGGCTGTGTGTCCAGCAGAGCTGATATCATTAGCCCCTAATTACAGAATATCTTATCTGAATTACTTTATGACATTCAGTGATCTGTGCTACAGAGGAGAATAAATTATGAGAGTACTGCCTCAGGCTGTACAATCTCAGAAATCAGTAAATATCAAATTTTGTGTGCATCTTTGATAAGCATCCATTTCTTCTGGATGCCTGTTTGAGTCATGTTTTCTTTACAGTTACGTCTCCCATCTGTAAAATTTGAGTCTGTGTTGCTGTCTTCAAGTTTAACCCAGAAGAGCCTCCTGTTGGAGGCATTTGGCCACCAACCAAGTTGCCAGACAAACTACATTTTTCACTCAAATGCAGTTAATGACCCGAACAAAATGAAATGCTTGTTATGGCTTGATTTAAACAATGTGATCTAATGACAATGTTCTCTCCTTTCTGCCCACTCTCAGTAACCATTCTGCCTTATTTCAACTGGGCAAAAAGGAAACGAGTCCTTTAAGCAAGGCTTGGAGATGCCTCTGTAGGCTGGAAGAAAGGGGGGCATGTTTAGCTGGGGATTTTTACTTTGAAATTTCCTGACAAAAATTAATTAGAAGAATCATGTAATTACAATAAATGCATCTCATTGGTCCCCAATGGCTTGTTTCTAAACACAGGGTTATTATTTAGCATTCATGACAGCAACAAAAAAGTACCAAATAAATGTAATGGGCTCTTTTTATATACAATAAAAATGACATAGAGTAGCTGCATGTTTTACTAATTTGGCAACAGGATCTTAAAGAGGTGGGTATGGTTGTGTAGTTATTTTAATCTTTGGATGTAGAGGCTGGATGTGCCGAAGGCTAATATACGATCCATGTTCTTGCCTGTGTCCTATGAGATACTGGGGAAGACAGGTGCCCCAGCACCCAAAAGTGGCTGTGTCCCCTGTGTTGCATGTACTGCCACTAAATGGGAAATGTAAAAGTTCCTGAAAGACAGAGTAATGCTCTGAAATAACCCAAGGTGGCTGTGTTGGGCA
This sequence comes from Heteronetta atricapilla, assembly GCA_011075105.1. Taxonomy (NCBI): domain Eukaryota; kingdom Metazoa; phylum Chordata; class Aves; order Anseriformes; family Anatidae; genus Heteronetta; species Heteronetta atricapilla. The sequence continues at coordinate 13,036,644 of CM021742.1, forward strand.
GCGAGTGCCACCAGAGGATAAAACCCCATTGCCTGCAGTAAGACCAGGCTGAACCTGTGTGAAGAAGGTGTGTGTGCTCCTTTGCACCTGCTGTTCCTTCCATTAAGGTAATGCAAAGATACCTTTTGAATCCTCCTAGGGAGGGATTGCAATTTGGGTCTTAGTGTACCGGTGCATCCTCCCCCCTCCCAACAATGAGGCAGTCAGGACAGCGTTTTGGGCCACGTAAGACAGAGGTGGCTGTGCAGCTCCCCTCTGCCCTCCCAGGCCAGGCAGCTGAGGACTGGTCATGGCTGCATGGTTCCCAGACTGAGCTGGGCTGCAAAGCTGCAGAGGTGTGAAGGCAGCGATGCTTCCCTGAGGGATTCGGCTGAGCTCAGTGGCTGTTACAGGACATGGTGGCTTGGTTTTCATCATGCCAGTGATGAACTCTGTTGCTGCTTCAAAATGAGTAAAACATTTATTTGCACCAAAGCTCAGCGGGACAGGAGTGAGGCACGTGTAGGGTCAGGGAAGGATTGTAGTTAATCCTCCTTTGCTGCATCTCTCTGCTTGTTACAGGGCCTGCATTTGCAGAAGTCTGAGAATTGTGATGTGGTTTAGCCTCTCAAATCCCTTGAGTTCAGGTCTTTAATTTATTTTTGTTTCACTTGGTTTTCCAGGGTAAGTTAAGTTTGAAGGAGAAAATCATAAATCTATCATACAAATTGGACTATAACAGTCACAAACATATACATAAGGTGGGGCTGAGCCATCTGAATATATATCTCATTACAGGTTAGGTTGCTTACGGGACAGAATTTTCCTGCTCCATAGCATGAATAGGTCTGTCCTGTGATACTAAACATACATAGCATCATCAGATAAGTATGTAACATCACTTTGGCTCAGATTCGTTAAGTAGATTGATAAGATAGGTAGGAAGAGTTACAATCTGGAGATGTCTTTTCCTTTTTTGTTGACTGAAAAAAGAGCCTATGTAATAAAGTGGGCTAAATGTCTGACTTTGGGACGTCGTTTAGGTGAGATGAACCCCATTCTGTTCAGATCTTAAAGGTTGTGCATAAGAGCCATTGGTGGAGACATATGAATGCTGTAAATCTTTTTACTGCATGTACCAACCATAAAGAGGAGTGATCTTCAAATGACATCATCAACACAAAGGGCACTAGAAGTTCCAACTTACGACACAATAAATTATCAAGTAGTCTAGTAATGGACATTGAGCCTAGACAGTTTTGCAAAGTGAGTTCTCTCATAAAATGGTATTCTGCCTCTAAATGGGAGCTCCAAACCTGCTTAGCTAGTACCACTTAAGCTGCTTTAGTGAGATCATTTTGGATTTCCACAGTCGACCAATCTTCCCAAATTGCTCAGTGTCTAATGTAATCCCAGATGTATTTACCATACTTCATTGTATTTATAGAGGTGACTAGGCCATGAAGACATGGCTTATTTCCAGGGACATGAAGTCCACGTTCTTCAGTGCGTTTTCTTCTTCTAAAAGCAATGCTATGGAGCTCTCAGAGCTTGCAGTTAACACATTTGTCTTTGCTCTGTGACGATGGCTGATCATTAGCAAAATGTATTTTGGTATTTATGGTTACAGGCATATTGACCTTAATGCTACGTACAACAGTGATCGGATCACAGCCAGCCACCATGAGGAGAAGGTGCTGGAGTTACTATAGACAGTTTTTTTCTGAACAAAGCAAACACCTTCAGGGCATAGCAGCTGTGAAGGGCAGTGTATAGGTGAAATAAGTCCTTGGTTCAAGTATGATAACCTGTCAGATACAGTTTTGTTCCTTTTTCTCTCTACCGGTTCTTGCCCTCACTTAGCACACAGGGGCTGTGAAGCCACATGTTCATCTGTTGCTTTTATATGTAGCTGCCCTGCAGAAGTGGGAATTGTAGTAATCAGTATCAGTTAGAGGATGTGGCCCAGTCACGTCTACTGGTAATAGAGCTAGAACTTGTGCTTGAGAGAGATTCACTGCTCCAGTGCGCTGCTTTGTAGTTTACAGCTGTTGTTTTTCACCATTTTGTACATTTGGTATCAGTGTATGTATATTTGCATTGCACGTTCCTTTACTCTCAGAAGTGTCTAAAGTTAGGTTATATTTGCAAGACAAATGTGTGATATCCTGAAGCACAATTCATTATTTTTGCCATAGGTTTAACATAATTCCCGGCAGCAAACAGGCCTGATCTAAGCCAAGCAAAAAGCATGTTTTTCTATTGAGCAACATGACAGTCTCCATGGCATAATGAATTACACACAGCTGGTTTTTCTCTGGCTTAGGAATTTTGTTTCATTATTACTATATCTGTGCAATTTCTTAATATTCTTGAATCTGGGCTCTGCTTGTAGGCATATCAGATTATTCATATGTTAGAGTGAAATGTGATGTGAAGAGGAACGCAGAATGTGTTTTATTTGTGGGTAACTGGGTATGTAATGATGTATAAAGAGTTAGGAGCTGGGACTTAGCTGTGATGTCTCTTCTGCTTTCTCATTCAGCCCCAAGCCCAAACATATGAGAGTTATCATTTGTAAGCCTCCCCTGCTAGTGCTGCTTCTCTTCCCCAGCTCACCTTAGAATCATACAATCAAGGAATGGTTTGGGTTGGAAGGGACCTTTAAAGATCAACTTGTCCAGCCCTCCTACTATAGGCAGGAACACCTTCCACTAGATCGGGTTGCCCAAAGCCCCATCCAGCCTGGCCTTGAACACTTCCAGTGATGGGGCATTCACAGCTTCTCTGAGCAGCCTGTGCCAGTGCCTCACTGCCCTCTGAGTGAAAAATTTCTTCCTAATCTAATCTAAATTTACCCTCTTCCAGTTTAAAACCTTTAACCCTTGTCCTATCACTTGCTACATGCCATTGTAAAAAGTCTCTCTCCATCTTTCTTATAAGTCCCCTTTAATTATTGAAAGATTGAAATAATTTCTCCTCGGAGTCTTCTCTTCTCCAGTCTGAACAACCCCAGCTCTCAGCCTTTCTTTGTAGGAGAGGTACTCCAGCCCTTGGATTATTTTTGTGGCCCTCTGGACTCTTTCTAACAGGGTCACATCTTTCATATGCTGGGTGACAGAGCTGATAGCAGTGCTCGAGGTGGGGTCTTGTAAGAGCACAGCAGAGGGGGACAATCACCTCCCTCGACCTGCTGGCCACACTTCTTTTGATGCAGCACAGGATATGGTTGGCTTTCTGGGCTAGTTATTGATGCTTTTATGATATCTTCCTCTTCATCTTCCTGTTTGTGTGATGGCCCAGCCACTGTGGAGTAGTCTATCTTGTCAGCATATTCCTCCCCAGTCTGAGATCCTCAGTGTTCTAAATTACCTGGCTTTCTCATCCATTTTTTCATCTTGTTTATAGGGGAAACTTGCACTGCTACAGTCTGTTTCCCTGACCCAGCTGCAGGGCCCATCACAGGGGTTGGAGTGGCAACAGGGGCTGGAGTGGCCATTGGGCCTGTCACAGGACTTGAAGTGGCCCCAGGGACTGTCACTATGACAGACATCTGTCTAAGTCCAATCTTTCATCCACCAGTACCCCAAGTTCTTCTTTCAATCAGGACTGCTTTCAATCCATACAACCTCCAGTTTGTGCTGATGTTTGGGATTGACCCCAAACCATATGCAGGACCTTCCACTTGGCCTTGAACTTGATGAGGTTCACATAGGCCCACTTCTCAAGCCTGTCTAGATCCCTGTGGATGTCATCCCTTCCTTTCATCATATCAACTGCACAAGTAATCTTGATGCCATCCACAAACCTTCTGAAAAATTCTTTCTGAGCTAACAACCTTTTAGACAGTTGACACTGGTAATTAAACTTGAAGGGGATGGCTGGCTGGGGACCTTTGGGCTTGGATCTGTGATCTCCCACGGTGTCAGTGGGATGGAAAAATCAGCCAGAGGCACTAGGGTTATGGGTTATGGGTCTGATAAGGTATATGGGAGGCCGATTTAAGGCCTTTTTTTTTTTTTTTTTTTTTTTTTTAACCTGAGGCTGGGTTACTCATCACTAGAGTGCTAGATTTATGGAAAAGAAAGGCTGAGGTGAATGTCTGCTTCATTTTGTCTATGGTGAAATTGGTATGTGTGATATTATAAAATACTTTGTCAGAAAGAGTGAGTTTGTCTAGCAGACACGTTTTTAGTGTATTACTACTGATCACATCTGATTCCCCATCTTCTTAATGAAGAGCATGAGGAACAATGGGTGCTTTTATTGGTCAATCATATTCCCCAGCTGTGTGCCCAATTGTATTAAATGCCAATGCCCAACTCTCAATGCCCTTGAATTTTCTAAGTGATATTTTATTGATGCAACTGCATCTTGCTTGACCTTAAGGTTTTATTACATCTTCACCAAGAGTGATGAGAAACCTCCTTTTGCATTTTGTTAGCACTTTTGTCCACCTCCAATAAAATATATCTCAATATAATCAAATACTCTGTGGTTTACTACCGAATCCACTGTCTGTGCCTGTGGGTTTTCATTTAGGTAATAGGGTATGCCTGACTCAGCTACCTATAGGTGGAGCACTTGACTGCTCTTGCTGATACGGCTCAGTCAGGGTTAGCTTGCTCTAGAGCAGTGTTCTGATTTAGTAGTTGGTCCCCAGTTCCATAAATTACATCCAGAGAGTTGTTCAAGATGAATGATATCACAAATGGGATACTTGGGCTAATTCAAGGCACTTTTTGAGCATACTAGGTCAATTTTCTAATGGATCAAAGTAGGCGTGTTTCAGAAAAAGGCTAGCATACACGTACGTGTGCTCTCATGCTGCATCATGTAGATCAAGGCAATTCTAAGTTCCCTTCTATTTCAGTCTATTCACATTTTATCTTTGGTTTTTGAGACTTTTGAAACTGAACAAAGCACAAGCACTGGTGTTATAGGGAGTGACCTGAAATTGATAAGTGAGTGGTCTACATGTTTTCTTTCCATTTATTCAATTTTGTGAAATTTAATTTGTGTGACAGGGAATACTGGTGAAGCACGGATTCTCCAGGCTGAATTTGCAACCTAGGATGTACCCCAGCCTGGTGATAATACAAAGTAATGAAAATGCATACAGCCCAATGTCTCAATACTTACTTCAAGCCTTTCTACTTTAGGATCATTTTCTTTTTCTTCCACTTGATGAATCAGACTTGGGAAAAAGCTACAGCATGAATCCATAGTTTGCTATCAAATTAAGCTAAAGCAGAGCTTTTCCTTATTGCTTAGTTTGGCATTTTTTCTCTTCCTCTTCTAAAACTGCACAAACACAGCTTGGTTGTGTAAGCTTAAACATGCAGCTGAGGCCCATGCCCACTCTGACATCTACGGATGTGGCACAGTCATAAACCTACTGAGAGACAGGGATTTCACAGACATGCATTCATCCAGTTAAGTGCATGAGCATCTGGTGGGCATTTTGTTCCTAAACCTTTTTAGGTGCACAGACAGGGAGGGATCACCTGGTAGGCATTAGCTAGAGGTTGCATTTCCATGTTATGGCAGTGGTTCTTAAGCCAATTCACCTGGCAGATCCTATCATCTCCTCTACAGTAACTGAACATACTATGCTTAATATTCTGCTGATACTCAGTAGAACAGCAGACCTAACACGCTGATTTGTTTTCATCTAGTTTTATACAAATGTGAAAGTTGTACATAGTTTCCATGAAAGATAGCAAGAGAGATTTTACCAGAATGCAGACTGTTGCTGTAATGAAATTTTCCCATTGCAAACACATAGCAATTGCCCTTACTGTACAGTCAGTAGACATAACTGGATTTTGTTGCCTGAGAATGAAGTTGCTTTCATATTTTATATCCTGCAGTAGGAAAGCTGGAAGGGATGGACTGTGCTTGGAAATTTATTTCCAGTTAATAACAACTTAAGGAGGCATGAGAAGAAATTTTATGGCATTTCAGTTAAACAAATTCTTTTTTTATTGTCATTCTGATGTTTGGTACAGAATTTTCTACACTTCTGTTGTTTGTGAATAGGAATAGTTGTATTTGAATTAATGAGAGCTGCTTTGTTTTACTAGTATTTTTTGTCAGGTTGATGCAGGGGCTTATTAATGAATGTGATATAAAGTTAAATTGCTGAAGTCTGTGGACAAAACTGGCAATGGTATGTACTGAGTGGTTTGTGAGAATGAGCTTGGGTCTCAGCAGTGCATGCTGCTGTGCTCTTCAGGTTTTTGTGTCCTTACACAGACAGGAATCCTGCAGACTGTGAGGTGCACTCTGGTTTTTGATGGGGCCCTCATTCACCACTTGCACATCAAAATAGGGGGTACCTGGCTTCTGTTGTAAAGGCATGGTACCTGTCAACATCTACTCCTTGAGAAGCCAAGTACCAAGGGAAGCTAGTAGAGCTGCTGGTCAATGCCTACTGGCCCCTATCATGGGGACAAACATGACAAATGAGGGGAGGTATCAGGGGCAGTCATATTTCAAGTGAAGTCTGGGGACAGAAGTCGGTCCTGGCTTCATTTTTGTGTAACTTCAGGCGTGTTGAGTGAAGCTGGCTTACGCATTTGATCTGGCGTGTTACTTTTTTCTTTCGCATAACTAGTTTAGTTGACAGCGTACTGGTTTTGCTCCTTTGATCTCTGCTCAGTTTGACTGTATTTTCAATAACTACTTAGTATAAAAATAAAATGTGCAGGCCGCATCAAATAAACTAATTAAGGATTAGAATGAAAAAGTGTCAAAATCCGAGACCTCGCCGAGGCAGATTAGTCACTGCATACGAGACACGATCTAATAACTAATGGGTTGCTGTAGTAACGGGGGAATCAATACCCCTCGGCTGGTCAGGGAGCTGACAGTAATTTCTGCTGGGTCATAGATTCTGGAAAATGAAGTGCCACCTACTACAACACAAGTAATCTCTATGGACTTTTTGACAACAGCACATCCTACAAAGTTTATATCAAAGAAAATATTAATCTCCCAAGTCTGCTTGTTTATCTCTGCAGAGGTTATCTGATATTGTTACAGCCACAGACAATTAAGTTTAGACTCCTATGTGAGCTCTTGGTGGGTCAGCTTTGGAAATAAGCCTTTAGTTTTGCTTACTGGTGGGTTAATAGGATGTATCTGTGCTGGGGCTCTTGGACTGTGGAAAAGGGAACCTGCAGGAATCCAGTCTTGTATTCCAAATTTGTCATCTTACTCAAGGGAGTACTGCTATTGAAGTTGAAAGGAGTTTAGCTCAGGTGGAGAGGAGGAGATATGCACTTCAAAGAAAAAGATAGTTTGCAATGGGTTTGTAGTGCCAGGCCTGCTGTGGGCTGCATATGTTTGTGTCTCAGTAGCCAAAATTTCCATGGAAATAATTCAGCTTCCTCATCTCCTTTGTCCTGACTGCAAACCCTCTGGAATGGTGACACTTCTGTGTCTGAGCAACACTTAGAATGGTGTCAGCTGTGCATCTTGATTGCTGATGGGTAACAAAAAGGCACTCACTCTACGCTTGGACAGGAGTTATTGCCTTCACCAGCAGTAGCAGGAGGGGAAGACCCACAATTACAAGAAAGCGGGAGGGGTTCTGTGTTATTCATCTAAATTCATCTAAATACCAGATCAGGCAGGAGCCAGCAGCATGCCCATGACTGGGAGCTACCAGTGCCCAGCGCACAAACTTGAGCAGGGAACCAGCAGGTGATGGGGACTTGGGCAGGGAGAGGGGGCCCCGCACAGCACAAGGAGTTAATGTTAGTCAGGCAGCTATGGGGGGATATTAAGGACTTTTTCCAAACATCTAGGGGGATGGTACTGCTGGAGAGAAAGTAGGCCACTCGCTAATGAGGGGAGTGGTGGTGTTAATTATGTCTTGAAATTGCCTGAGATACTGCACTCCTGAAATTCATCTTCAGCAGAAAACCATCAGGAAAATAAGTTCGGGCAATTAGGAGGTGGGAGGAGAAACAGTGTAAAAATAGCCTGGATAATTAAGAGCAGATAAGGGAACATCTAAGAACTGGCAAGAAGTGCAGAGAGCCTCCTGCCTTTGCTGAGCTTCACTAAACTGATCTTGCAGGCATGGGGCACGTGAAGGGCAGGTCCCCAGCCCTGATCTCATGGCAGGCTGCTGGGCTGCCAGGGCACATTTCTCTTTGTACCATGCCCATGGCAGTGCTGCTGACACTGCCACACTCAAACCCCTGCTGAGTCCAAGGGACGTTTGCTGGGGCAAGTCTCAGCTGTGAACACAGGATGGGGTTGATGCAGAGCCACCGGCAGTGACATCCACAGACCTGTGAGAGTGGCAACGTGTGGCAGGGTCAGCAGGGAGCAAAGGCAGCTCTGAATCCTTTTGATGGGCTGTGTTGTGCAAGGCATGGCAGTTTTCTTCTCTCTGCAGCCTTCTGCTATAGTATCAGGCATGAGCATGTATGCATCCTGCTTGGCACAGGGAGGGAGCAGGAAGATGTGTCCCCATCGGCTGCTCCCCATTTTAATGGAACCAGTATATGGCAACTAAAAGCCCAACACTAACTCTGATTTTCAGCGACAGCTCTGCAGCTGCTGCTGGCATTTGTGGTGGTTGGTACATAATGTTGGTGAATAATAATACCTGACCTGGTAGAACAAGAGCTCTTTTATCAAACACATTTAAAGAAAAATGACAGTTCATGTAGCTTGTAATGGAATGGATGATAAATCACAAAATGGGGAAAAACAATTGTGTTACTCCTGCTGGTATGAGTTCCTGTTCAGAAGGTCCATATGTTATGTTTTTTGATGACATAAATTTAATGAAATTCTCTGGAAATGCTGACCAGAAGTCAATATAGAACTCAGTCTCAGGAAGTTTCCTAATATCTTTGTTTGTTTTAGGTAATAGATCTGTTGATGTGTATCTCTCCTATTAAGTGCTTGATAGGATGCTATAATGAAATTACAATATGGAATGGTAGCTCGACTAAAGTGGCATTATCAGAAATGTCACCCCCTAACAAATTAGCAGTTGCAATGTTTGCCCTCTGGTTACAAAACCTTGTTCCTTTTGTCTTTTACTGTAACTTATAATAACAAAGCCTGTGATGTAAATGTCTGCAGGGTATGTTTCCAGTAGCTAAGCGTGAAACGTGTTGCAATGGGAATATGGGGATGTGGGGGGTGTGGGGATCAGACATTTTTTAAAATTCAAGACAAAGGATTTTTGGCCTTGGGCACTCCAGCTGCAGCTGCTGTCAATAGAGGGGAGATGGGACTGTGTTTCTATTTATTTTTTCTTTTAAGAAAGAAAAGGTACCTAAGTATCTGGTTATGGAATCCACAATGTTAAAAACAACAAAGAACACCTACAGAAAAAGTGGTAATTAATTCCTCTGGAGATTGATTGGTGATGGAATGGTTGTATATATCAAATGAGTGAGGTGTAGCTTGTATTTACAAATTCAGTGTCTATGGATGAAACAAGGAAATAAAATGTGATGTTTTTATTTTATTTTTACTTGGAACTAGAAATTCATGGGGCTCATTCCAAAGCCCAGTGCAGAGATTCCCCATTATCTCCTATAGTTTTTCTTCAACAGGTCATCAGAAATTTAGAGGAACACCCCAAAACACCTCAAAGTAATGACAGGCCCCAGGACTGCACATGTTAGAGCAAGGTGAAGGCATCCTGCCACATCTAGCTCAGCCTAGGGACGGATTTCTGAGGAGTTGCCCCCAGACCCCTGCCCACAAGCAGGATGTGCAGCCTGTCATTGGAAAGCCCTGGCTCTGAGCTCTCTTGTGTCTGGTTGTGCAAGCTGATGGTGTGACGTGGGCCAGCTGGTCTTCTATACTGGTGGGCTTTTGTCTCATCAAGCCAGCATGTTCATGGTCAATAATCTTCACTGTCAATTTTCTTGGGAGTCAACAGGTTGGCTTCCTTAAGCTTTCTCCTCAGGAGCAGAAATTCCCTTTGTTTCCACAAAGGAGACAGAGCCAGTCTTCAGTTAGGTGTAAATGCTGGGTTTTATTTTTAAGATGCAACAGAGAAAACTTAGAGTAGAGCAGCTTAATACATAACAGTGACACTTCACTTATCCAAGCAACTGGGAAGTGCTTAAATACTGACACCTGTGGTTTAATTATTTACCTGTGGCTTAATTGGGTGTAATTTTACAGAAGAGTCTGTTTATTTTCCTATGGAGAGGCTGTAAGATGCCGCTAAATGAAAATGTTACTGGTCCCTGCCTGTGCCCCCTCACATCAGTAGAGTGGAGCTCATTTAAACTTACAGAAACTTGGACAAAATCCTCTCTTCTCTGCTGCAATCAGGCTGTGGTGTCTGGGTGTCTGGTGAGCAGATGGACCTTCCTGGTAGAAGGAGACGTGGTAGCAGGCAGACCTCCTTGTGCTCTTCTATTGTTTGTTGGGACGTCACTTGGTCTTAATCCCCTGAAAATTCAGTGTTTAGATGTTTCTGGCCCAGAGCTCAGAAGGTTTATTTATGCGGGATCAGATATTCGAAGTTATGCTTGTATCAGTGCCTGTGCCTATTTGCTGTTTGTATTCCATGCACAAATCCCTGGTGAATACAGACAGACCAGGAGGTGTACCCTGGACAGTCATCCTTATTTAGACGACCCTTTCAACTTCAATGTGTTATTCTTGCATGCCTAAGAATAGTTTTTCTGCGTGAGAGGTTAGAGGACGGAATATCAGGGCTTTCCATTTGCATGGCCCGGTTAGAGGCTAACCACTGCATGTATCCAAGTGTGTGCAGAAGCTCTTCCTAGTGTTCTGCCAGTGTAAAGTGCTGTGAAAAGATGTTTATCTTGAATAGCCAAATTCACTCAAACCAAATGTGCTTGGAGACATTCTGGATAGGTTTTGAATTCAAAAACTCTGATTTTCTTTCCCTTGCCCCTCCTCTAGTGCAGAGGCTTGAACCAGGAGCTTCCTTTTGAATCCCTGTAGGCAATTTCCTTATAGTACTTAGATCTCCAAGCTTCCTTGGACTTCCACAACAACAGAAGCTTTATATTTTTTTTTATTTTTTTTTTCACCCCAAAATGCTTAGATTCTATTAACAACCTTACAAAAAGGGCAGTATATTACTACTTGGTGATCCCAATGATAAATGAAGCACATTATATGTGAAGTAAAGGCTCTATTTATCCGTTTTTTTTTTTTTTTTTTTTTTTTTCCAAGTCCCAGCAGGTTTAATGCGAGTAGCTTTCGATGACCTTCATAACAAATCAAGAATAAACCTCAGTGCATTCTCGCAAAGGTAAATGGTGTTGCAGACTCTTTTTATTGAAACAACAACAAGAGCAACGAGTTGCATTAGCAGTACTTGATAATGCAAAAAAATTAATGCTCACTGAAAGCCAGGTGCCAGCACTATTTGATTGTTTACCAACATAGTCATAAAGAAACTGAGTTATTAAAGGATCTGAAATCACTCAGTAATTCAGCTGCTGACGTTGATGGATGGAACTTGGCTGTTCCTCTTTGCTAAAGCTGCTGACTGGATAAATGTTTTATTCATGAAGCCCAGGGCAGGAAGGGATGCCAAAGGTTTAAGAATATTTTAAGAAACTCTTTGAGATGTCAAGCAAGTTATCAGGTGTTGTTAAGCAAAGGAGCTGAAGTACTACATTTAAACATAACCGAGCTCTCAACATATACAACAACAATACATCAAAAGCCAGGATGTGATTCTTGTCTCGAGCAGTATATGGATGATGAGTTAGGAATACAAGTTCTTTTATTTCCTGAACCTTTGTACCTTCAGTCATCTCACAGCCCTGTCTCTTTGAGCATTGTTATACCAAAGGGAATTTTCACACATCATGTTGTGAATTTAGGCTTGGAAACAAATAAATATTTAGATACCAAACCTACAAGGTCACATATTCAGATCAAAGACAAAATAAATGATGCGATGACAATGTTCATGGACGTTGCAGCCAGGAATGAATAACTGAGATCAGAGTGAGTGGATTCTGCCTGACCTCTTGGTGGGAGAAATTGTTCAAAATGGTAATTATTGAAAGAAGCTTTATCAAAATACAGAATAAAGAGGAATTTCCTTCTGTCTTCTTTGACCTACCCACCTGCCTCTTTATTTAAGGGCAGCGTATGTCAACAGGGAGCATATAGCTCCTGACCTATCTGGTGCGACAGTGCTGGTTTGCAGCAGTGAAGGACTTGGTCATGTTTTAGGCGATTATTTCAAGTGCCTTGAAAAAATGCCTCTGTTTTATGGGAATTCTTACAATTCAGAACACTCCCCCCCCTCTTTTTTTTAATGGAAAGAAGTGTTTTGTATTAAGAATTTTAATGAAGAGATCTGTAGCCGCCCCACAAGCTCATGCATGGACAAGTATTTGAATATTTCATAATCTATATTAATAAGTTCTTTTAAGTTTCTGCAGTCTCATAACAGCAAAACAGATGAGCTCTTGATGGAACGGAACTGTCAATTTGAACATAGTGACTTTAGAAAATAGTTCTGTTTCCAAGTCTAGCTGCATGAAATGTCCCTTCTTGCCAAGGGAGCAGCAAAGTAGAGTTTAAATGTACCTTATTATGACATCTCAGGAGTATAAAAATTGGGAAAGGTATTAAAAATGAGTAATTAAAAATGAAGACTGATAGATAATGGTGAATAAAGAGCAGGTAAGTACTGTGCTCCCACTGCCCTTTTGATTTGCAGAGATTCAGTGCTAAAGACCAAAAGCATATTTCTCATGGGCCCCAGTTAAAATTCCAATCCTATAGACTGACAGTGAAAGCTACTGTCAAAAAAGCTGTCAAGTTGTATCAAAATAAGTCACTATATTACCTCTCTTTATCTGTCAAACACATTGATTATTTTCAATGGAGGGAGCCCTCTGACAGTTGCTGAAACTGAAGAATTCTGTGTTGAAACAATTTGGTTGACACGTGTCACTATTTCCTAAACAGATAAGTCAAATGTTATTTTTGTCTCTTTCTATGGGAGAAAGCATATTTATGTAGTATTTTTATGAAGGATAAATAATACAGAGAGAAAGGAACATCCATTAGCACTTCACTTGCTCCGCTATTTCTGTCTGTATTTTTATGTAGCATCTTTTCAAAAGTGGTCTTCCTTGTGTAAATTTTTGTGTTCCTTTGCTGGCTGTGATACATTGCAGGGATTTGCTTAGATACCCTGAAGTAATTCAGATTGCCAGTGAACCGTATTGGTGCCATTCTTGATCACAGATGATAGGTTACTGTTGACTACACTGAACTTCTCTTTCTGACTACTCACACGTCTGTAGCTGTGATGCAGACATTAATATTCCACAAAATGCCTGTTTATATTGCAGACGGACAAACTGACAAGGACAAAATAAGGACTAAATCTTGGAACTGCTTCCAGCTTTTGGAAAGAAGCTTGGGCCAAGCCTCTGTCCAGACTCTTTGTGTAATTACTGCTTTTCATGTGGTGGATGTACGCATCCCTGATTCTCTTGGAGCTGACTTTGCTAAAGATGCCTTGCAGGACTGCAGAAGGAAGTCCATCTCTTCTCCAGCTCAACTTTGTCAGGTCTGCAAACAGGTGAAGCTGTACCAAATGGAGGATGTCTCCAATATCCTCCCTTGGGAGGAGGCTGCTGAGTGGCAGAGTTGCTGTGAATAACTGATGCTCTTAAAAAGGTGAGAACTGGCTCAAGCAGCAGTAGTCAGAGACAGGCTAATACCCTTGTACAAAGTCTTTATTATTCATTAGCACATATTGTGCTTCCTCCTAAATATAATTCAGGCTACACTTGCATCACATTAAGATAACACTAAATCTTTCTATAATTTGAAGGAAATACTGCTCCCAGCTGTTGTTGCTGAAGAGAGCTAAACAAAATCCAAAGAAGTGCTAAGGGAACAACTGTAAAACTCCAAGCACATTCAGCACCGATATCCTCTGGTGTTGTTTGTCACAGAAATGATTGCCAGCGGACCTCTGCACTTGTGAACACAATGGCTCTGGGCCTGTGCCATGGGCCTCAGCATCCTCTGCTGAAATGAAGCCAAGGTCCCCAAAGCCAAGGTCCCAAATCCTTGAAGCACTTTTGTTGGTTTTCAGGGAGCTGGGCACCTTGAGAACTGGTGAACTGGGCTATCAGGATCCTGGAATGGGTTGAAAACGGGGGACCTGATGGCTCTTTCCTGTGCCCTGGAATATGGCACTGCTGTGCAGAGTGCTACACTGACATAACTGGGGTGCTGCAGCTCTGGGAAGCCTGTGTTAATTTTTACTGAAAATAAGGTGCAATGGGTATGACAGCCAGTTCTTCAGAGTCATCCAGATGCCTAATTTTGGCTCATTATGACAGAATTGGGGCCCCAAACTCCAGTGATGACTTGACCTGTGGTGCATGTCTCTGTTTACACAAAATTAACCTGGATGAAGTCCAGCATTTAAGCATCCTCTCTGTTTCTGGCTTGTCCTAAGGCTGTAAACTCCTTGGAGAGATGTAATTTTGGTTTGGTAAATTTGTGCAGTGTTTTGCAGATAGGTTCCTTGTCCATGTGGCTGCTCAGGAACAGCCAAAATGATTTAATATTAATAATAATTCTAAAAATAAACACGTGTAAATATGGATAATGACATGCTTGGAGTTCTGACAGCTCTGGAAAGCTTTGATCCCACATTGGTAGAGATCAGGATGTACCGCCTCCCCAGATGACAGACTTGGATGAAGAGAAGAATAAAGAGCTGTAAACATAGCCTGTAAAGTGTGCAAGTGTGTCTCCATTGTCCTCCCCAGGCACCCTCCCCCATTAGCTCCAATGATTTACTAAGAGAGTATGTCTAAGTACCAGCAAAAAGCAACTGAAAAATTAACTCCAGCAAACTTACAATGTCACACCTGACCCCAGGATTGTGTAGAGTTGGTCAGCCAAGTAAAAGTGGCTCAGTGTAAAGTAGAGAAGAAATGTGCCATTAAAAGAGAAGCATGGAGTGAGCTGCTGAGTGGTGACAGCCGTTAAAAGATACAAACCAAAGCATGGCCCTGACAGCGCATTATATTCAGAAGATAAAGAGAGGCAGAGAGGCAAAAGCAAAACAAATGGGTTTGCTCTGTACAGATGGCCAAAAGGGAATCACAGCATAAATGCCACCAGCCAGAAATTATGGCTGTGGGTGGACTGACTGCCAGGGAGAGAAACCCAGCCCTTGGGCTGGTGCTGTCCAGAAGCCTCATGGCAGAGGGGAAAATCCTGTACGTGATTTGGGGGAGCATCTGTCCAGCAGCGCTGATGACCACTGGTGCTAATGAACTGAAGGCAATGAAGGAGTGTGATTTAGGGGGGAGTGGCAGACTGTGATTTTTTGCCTAACTGCAGATTTGGTTTCTCAGAAAATCAGATTCATACTGCTTTCAGACAATTTTGCTAATAAGCAGATGAGTCAGAGAGCCCACAGCAGATGGGAATCTTTAGCTGAGGTAGAAACCATTGTTTTTTTTTCCTAAAAGGGAAGTAACCATTTTTCTTTTCCAGAAAGCTGATCTCTGGAAATCATGATGATTTTTTCTTCCCAGCAGAAATATTGCTTTTTCAAATAACTCCTAGATATACTTCTGGACTTTTGTCTAATATGCAAAAGTTCTCTTTAGAAATAAATAACTTGTGACAAGTTGGCGTGTCATATTCTGGGGGAAATAAGTAAATATATATATAAAATCAACTCCTGTAATTAATAACATCCCAGAAACCAAGGCCAAGAGCTGCAGCACTAAGTGGTGATTTGAGGTCAGCTCTTCAGGTATCTTAAAAAAAATAATAACAAAAAAATGCTGGTGTCTGTCTGTGGCTGCAGGAGGCTGCTGCTGAGAATTTGGGAATAACTCTCTAGTCGGAACATGTCTTATCTAAATCCTTGGAAAAGGGATTTCTGTCTAGATGTGAAACTGTTGAAGATTCCCTTCATCTTTCCTCTTCCTCTTGTGGATGTTCAGAAACTTGATTCCCCCTAAAGTAATTCAATGCTTTTTTTTTTTTTTTTGAGGGAAAAAGCATCCACTCTATAGGAAGTCTCTGAAGGATGGCAGTGAGCATGAATATATCATTATAAAAGGACATTCTGCATTCAGAAACCACATGAGGTCTGGATTTCACTGAGAGGGGTATTTCTCTTCATAGGCTGTAGAAGTGTGTGGTACATAGGGTGATGAAGCCTTTACTGACATAGTTTTGTTTAAAATGTCTTTGAAGATTGTCATGTTCACCTTTCTTGAAAATTGTGTTACAGCAGGTAGAGAAAGTGGGTTTGTTTGGCTTAGTGCTGTGCATGTGAATAAACCCTGGGAAGAGACAGAGGCTCCTTCCCTACGCCCCTCTTTGTAGGCTCGTGGTTCAGGTGCAGAAAGATGAGGTTTGAGATTCAATAATGCTTTAAAAATAAATTAGGTCTTATTTATGCTTTAATACTTAGATTCTTTAAAAATCGTCCCTCTGAAGAGTTTGAGTAATCACATATGTGGTCATTTGTGTGGTAGGCACCCATTGAGCCTGTGCCTGGTATTTTGTGATCATCTAAAAAAGAAAATAAGTAGGAAATTGGAGAAATTCGATGGTTGAAAATTCAATCAAATCTAAACATGATTAAGAGTTTCCTTCCAATTTACAAAAGCTATATTATTCATCAAAATATTTATAGAAAAAAAAAAACATTGCAAGTGAAGTTACCATTAATTGGATGGAACAGTCGATCTTCTAATGGGGTAAGTTTCAAAACAGAAAAAGATCTTGAGAGCTCAATAGAAAACATCTGCTCAGGTCTGAGCAGTGATCAGGAAAGCATAAATGTGAAATGGCATGACATTAATTTGCTGAATAGAGGACAACACTGAAAATATGACAGTGTTGTTCTAGAGATGGTGATGTGGCCTCACCTTGAGAGGCATGTTTGGTTTGGTTACCCTAATTAAAAAATGATAGAGCAGGAAATAGAAGAGGTTCATTGAAGGGCAACAAACCTAATCAGAGGCATGGAAAATACTTCAGTGGGAAGATTTGCATGCAAGCAGAGACTGCAAAGGTTAGGTCTGTTTATTTTAGGGAGAACAATACATGAGATGTGCCACTGAAAGACAGGCTATGATGGATATAAAAAACAGCAATTCCACGACTCTTTCCTCTCTTGGATAAGAAAGAGACATCAAATTACATTTGAAGTAAACACATTGAACAGCTTTAATAGGAAGCACTTTTAACCTAAGTTTTAATTAGCCTATGGGACTACTGCCACAAGGTAGGATATTGAGACCGACAGATTGGCAGCATTTGTATGATTAGAAATATCATCTACAGTTAGGTGGGCTGGAGTTTCATCCTTTGTACTTCTGGCCATAGGCTAAGCACAAGTCTTCCCTTAGGCACACTGGTGAATAATTCCCCATTATGATATTTTACAGGGCCTTTTGAAGCAGCTGGCACAGGTTGGTCTCTAGGCCATTGCTTGACTTGAGCACATTGAATGCTGTGCTAGTGGCAAGGACTGGGCTGCAATTCCTGGATGAAAAACCTAAGTGCAGAAGTTTGGCTTGCTGTTTTTATTCCCCTCTGCACCTTTACTGGCTTCCCTGTGAGTTGACTGTGAATACACCAGCCTGGAGGAGGAGAGATTTTTGTTTCCCATGGAGGGTGTCTATTTGACCATTCTGGACTGGTTTGTTTTACTTTCTTTGTCCTTTTAATAGCTTGCATCCTTTACAGTCTTTAATTATTGCACATTTTGGACTTTCTCACTCCAAACCAGCTGCCATCAATAAACTGGTCTAGTAATTATTTCTCTGGCTTCAGAAAATGGCTATCGTGAATTCAATGGTGCTAGGAACAGGTGGACTGCAGAATGCCTGTTTGATTTTGGTAAACAGCATTACAGAATTGGCACTTTGACTTAGTCCCTGTAACAGACTAGTTGCACAGCTTTTGTTAATAAGATGCTACATGTTTTCCAATGTCACAGCATACGTTATTTGTCATTGCAAGACATTCATTGCCTTTTTTCTTTTGATAATATATGGAAAGTTAAAATGTGTATGAAACATCCGTGGGATGGAAATCTTTCCAAAATGTACTGCGGTGTTTTGCTGGGGAGAGCCCTTTGGGAGAAGGGGAGGGTGCAGATGGGCAGGCGAAGTCGGAGCAGGCTGAGCCCGGCACACAGCGCCGGCACAGATGCTCTGCTCTGTGCAGTTCCTACTCCATGCCCAAAAACTGTGCTCTGAGGCACTTCATGCTTGTAGGACAGTTTAGCCTAATGGAGAGCTGGTAACTTGGGCATGTAGGAAACCCGCGGTCTGTTCTTGGCTCCATGCAGGCCTCCCGGGGGAGCTCAGAGAAGTCACTACAGCAACCTCTGTCCTCTGCAAAATGGGACTTGTGAGCCTCTGCTCCTGGATACAGGCTGTGAAGGCTACCGAGGAAGAGTAGGGCTGGAGGTGGGTGAGATGGAGGCTGGGGCCATGTTGGGGTGTGGTTACCACGTAGCTGGGGGCACCTGGGCTGTGAGCTGCTGGCTGTCTTTCCTCCTGCCCCACATGGCATCAGAGCCCAGCTTCCATACCGGGCAGCACACTTGGACTTCTGTTTGTACTCCTTTCATACAGTCTCGAGTTTTATTCCACTTTCCCTGTAACTACCACTGATGTTTGGAAGCTCTGATTTCCACTCAGGCTCTCAGTAATTAGGATGAGCTTTTCAAGGCAGACACCTGCTAATGATCAGCTCAGAAAAGGCCATTGCTAATGGGAGAAGCAGTCCTACCCCTTCCACCTCCCTGAGGACCGACAGTGCCACAGATTTAGGGTGCATTAGTTCCCTTGCTGTCTCCTCTGCTTTGGCTGGCAGAGCAAGGCAGAGGCAGAAGAGCAACCTTCACCCATGTGGGAAGGGAAGCAGCAGCTGCTCCTTGAGAGCGCTTTGCAAAATTCATCCTTCATTGCAGGTTCAAAGGAGCAAATAAACAGACTCCTCTCTTACTGCACCTTGGGAGTGCCTGCGAAGTGGTGATGGGAGCTGCTGCTTCTGCCACTGCTAAGCATGTTGCGGCACACGTGTGGGGACACTGTGCCTTGAAGAGCAAGGAAGGGGGAGAGATGGACTATTTATTTCCAGGAAGTCAGAGATTTGCTTCTTTCATGTTAGCAGCTCTTAGCACAGTGATCTGGTGATTCTTCATCTTAAGGGCAAGCTGGGTGACAAAGGTGGGCTGGTATCAGCTTTCTGTAAAGCCTGGTGGATTTTAAAGGGAAGAGAGCAATGTCCCTGCACACATTGACATCCAAGAAGTCTGTTCTTCTGCTTCATGTGCTAGCAGTGCAGCTGTTAAACTCTCTAGCATTTTTGGACAAAGAGTGCTATGTTCCCATGAGACTTTAAAAATGAATTAATAGAACATTGATTTAACTTACTGGCTTTTTGCAGTGCCTTTGTTTCCAGGCAGTAAAAAGTCTGCTTGCCAGTTGTCCAGCAAGAAGCCAGTATCTATAAAATCCTGCCCCAGGCAGTTTGTGGAGGGCCGTAGTTAATTAAGATACGTATTATCATCTCTGCTCTGGGCTGCTTGTGAGAGAATGTAAAAAGCACAACTAGACAACTGTCTTCTCCTCCTGTTTTGAGACTTGTTCTTGATCCCACTGTGATTGCCAGCAGCAGACAAGGAACAGAGCCAGAAGAGAGAAAATTAATAGCGGTGGCATCTGAAATCCCCATCCATGAGCTTAAAAACATGCCTGCTTTAGACTAGGACTTGATTTGCAGGGGGAACAACTCATTCCCTGAGTCTGAGTGCTGGAGAGTTCATAAATAGAGTTTAAAGACCCCTGCTGCTGTTCCGCACAAGCTTCAGACAGCACATGGACTTCTTTGTGATCAAATTGGGTATGTCCTGTTGTCTGCATAACTGCATCTATTCAGCCATATGCATTTTACAAACTGTGTTCTTAATAGGTAAGGGTAAAATGGTATCTTAAAGATTTTCTCCTTAACCATTAAAGGCTTTTGATCCTTTATACACAGCCTTAGTGTATTAGAAAGCAGCAGCACTTTGTTCTCAGAATCTCCATCTCCTCGCTTCATCGCCATCTTCCTCACATGGGTTCTTTGCTTCCCTCCCTTTTTTTGGCTCCATTGATATGTGCTAGAACACGGCCAGTCCTTCTTCTTCTTGCATGGACCTTCCCTTGCTGCATACTCCTTGCAGCTTCTTCAAAAGTGCAGAATGTCTGGGAAAACCCAAATGTGTGAGTCTACATCCTTTGTAAATGTTGTGTGTTGGCTTGAGGTTCTTGCAAGGAATTTACTACAAACAGATATCTGGTGAAGGAGGACGGACTTTGCAGTAGGACTGGGTGGGATGACAGTGGTACAAATCTTCCCCAGTGCCAAAGAAACTGGGTACCACCTGGTCTGGTGTACACACTTCAAGTGTACCCTTGTTGTTGAAAACGGACAAAATGGGCAAGGGTACTGCTGGGATGTGAACATCTGGCTGCAGTAAGGTGCCCACCCCACTCTCACAGACCACCAAAAGCTTGTCTGGTGGTAGGTTCTTCAGGCTGTTGTGGTTGTGTTGGATTTGACCTGAACAGAGGTGAAGAAGGGCTCTGAAGGCAGTCAGAGACTCCAGAGCTGTCCATTCCCCCAAGGAGGAAGGTAAGCTCCTAAGCCCTGGATAAAACACTCATCACTTAGACAAATGTGCAGAGATCTTCAAATCCTTCCTAGAAATAGGGGATTGTAATATTAAACATAATTATGAAATGTCTATAGAGCTGCAGCTACAGATGGGGCTTTACGACTGGTTTGAACTGATACTGCACCAGCATCAATTATCCCCAGCAAATGCACAGAGATATTTTTGGGGGTGGTATTTTCATTTTATGGCAGCACTCAGTCACTCGCAGCCACCAGCCAGGTGCCTCCCTATTTACACCCCAAGCATGCAGGGATCTCGGCAAGGCAGTGCCTATCCTGTCCTTTTGCCTCAATAATCAACAGCTCAGATGAACATTTTACCCTACTTTTGGCACCTATGCTGTCAGAATTACTGTGAATGAGGGAGCCTGCCTCTCTGCAACTGCAGCTGTGAATATTAGCTACAGAGTAGCACTAAATCTTGTTTAAGCTACAGTCATTCCACCCCGTGATGAATGTCACTACCTGAATAATTTGGGTAATTTCCTGCAGCTCTAGTGTACTAGCAGAGGAATGAATGTTAATTTACTGCTAATTTAGTATACTAACCCTTAATTAGCAACGAGCAAGCTCTGAAATATTGGGTTCTGAAAGCTCATCAAACTTTTACTAAAAAAAAAAAAAAAAAATCACCCCTCCCAGCTGAACTCTTCACTCTATTTGAGGTTATTAGCAAAATGCTCTGGGAGTGCTGTTCATTACCTCTCACTAGGATATATGTGGCTGGGAACACCCCCATTTACCACTCTCACTGCAGAACTCCATTAGGAAGATTCTTGCTCTTATATTCAGCATATTCAGCTGCTGTGTTGCAATGTGTAGGTATGTGTTGTAGCTTTAGTGACAGGCAGGATTAATGGCACAGATTATCAGTGACTGGTGGCTAAAAAGGTGAAAGAAAGGCTGAGTGGGTCTAATGGGCTGGGTCATTGCTACAGGAGGCAGTACATGGCTACATAAAAAAGCTGGATGTGACATGACTACATCTTCTACTTTCTTCTTTAGGCTGTTTTGCCCTTTACAGTCAGGTCTAGTGTGTCCTGCTCAATAGCCCCATTGATTTTGGGGGCACAGTAAGGCACAATGCAGCCTGACCCCAGGGGTCTGTGTGACTGGAGTGGGTGAACAGGGAGCACGTGCAGTGGGCTGTGCGGTGGTGGAAAGTGTTGGGACAGGAGGAGAAGGGAAGCTAGGGAAATGGAGGGACTGCAGAAAGGAAATCTAAGAAAGATGTGTGTGTTAGCTGAACTGCTGAAGCCAAACCAAGTACTGAGCTGGGTAATGGGCCAGCATATGACTTGTCCAGCTTCTGTGTCAGTGCTACCAGTATTTTTGCACAGAAAATTCCAAACTGTCAGGCGAGACTTTGTATTGTTGGAGATGGGGTTGGACAAAGGACCATAATTCTGTAGAGCTCTGCTAGTGTCCAGCACAATTTTATCTGCTGTGCAGGGTTATTCAGGTATCATCTGGTTCAATAGGTCAGTAATGAATATAAGGGCTTATAAGGTGAAGAAAGAATTCCCTGTACCCCTCCCAGAAATGGACCTGTCCCAGAGAGGAGAGATGGTGGGAACTCACAGCCACACTTTGGGGACAGGTTACACACATCATAGCAACTTAGTTTCCCACCTCTAAGAAATGATTAATTTTCTTGTTTCTGTATATGCAGGCCTGACCTCCCAGGTGCACTCCAAATGCCATGAGCTTCTTTGGTATTTGTTTGGGACCCCAGTATTTACCCAGCATCTCCTATTCCCCTGTATCTTGCTAGCCTTTTGGTTTCTACTTTTCCCTTCTGCCTCTTAAGCTCCTCTCCTGGCCTCCTGTTTGTCACCTGGTTGAGTGCCAGGGACCCAATTGCCAGTGCAAAGATTGCCGAATATCCTTAGAAGTATAGGATTCACTGCAGTGCTCCAGACAAATCTTGTGAGAAGACAACGTGATAGTCTTCTCCTGGAAATATCAAAGGCTGGATGCTCAGAGACATGGTCATTGTAGATAAGTTACAGCCAGCCTGAGCTTTTTTGCTGTGTGTGTGGGTGACTGGTTGCAGGTGTGGCCTGCCCTGCTGTGCCAGGGCCACCACGGCTCCCGTTGGGCCAAAGACACCAAACTGCAGTGCGGTAGAGCCTTGTCTTATAGCGAATGCCTGGTCATGCTCTGGCAGCATACAGCTCCCTGGCTCCACCTTGGTGTCTCCCCGCTGCCCTGAGACCAGGTCCAGCTTTCAGAGTGGTTCCTCGTGAGGATTTCAGACAAGTAGGAAAGATGTGTGCTGAGAAATGAGTCCTTGCTCAGGTGTGTGGAGCAGCAGGAGGGCAAGCCAGTTTTCATCCCTCCAGAGACAACATTGTTCTTCCCTTTTCTTTCAGTTCCCCAGATCTCACCAAATTTCTCTGTAGTTAGTGTAGGTTCTCTTGTCATCTCCAAATACTGCTTATGTACCCAAATGCCTCTATTCAGCACCAGCAGACCTATTTCATACCAAACAAACACCAACACATGGAAGAGGTTCTTGCTCTCAGTCCTGTGTGCAAGTGTTTGGGGATGCTGAGACATGCGGGGATCTCTGCCAGAGCTCCCTCTTCCACATGGCAACTCTTCCCTCGCAGACTATAGTTTTCCTGAGGAAAAGTTTGCCATTGCCAAAGTAGCCATATTGTGAAATAGAGAATAAAAGTGTGACTGATCTTCTCCTGCCCCCTGGGCAGAAAGGGACTGAGATGTTGATTTCTGGGTGAGAGGGATCCTTCCTCCATCCTTGTTTTGTGGTGCTGGCCATGTTGGAGAAAGGAATGACCATCTCTGTGTGCCTCTTTTTAGAAGAAGCTGATTCTACCCAGATATTCATTACAAGGAAGGAGCTGGGAGAGCCCCATACTCCCTCTTGTCTTGTTGCACACATGTAAGAGCAGAATCTGACATCAAAATTAGCACTTAAAATCCATTATTCAAAGAAGTATGCACTTCCATATTTATGTGGTGGTGTTTTGCTGCTGGAGCACTTCAATAAGGTCAGACATGTAATGCTATATTTATCTGCAGTGTATTATTTAGACTAAAAGGGTGAGCTTCATCTAACCTGATGTAGCTGTGTTCATCTGAGTTTGGACACCTGCAGTTCTTGTACAGTCAGTGGAAGGAAATTGGCATTTTTACAGGTATAATTTGTTATCCAAAAATAGATGTCTAAGATAGCTGAGATGAAATGAGCCCTGCAAGCCCATTGATCACAAAGGACATTGAGGGTGCCAGGCCTAAGTGGGTAAAGTCTGCATTAAGGGGTGACCTATCCTTAGTCTTCTGCAGAGCTCCAGAGAAGACAGAGCCCTGATAAATAGGGGGAAAAGAAGACTCCAGTTCAAGAAGTGAAAACATGAGTGTGTGCATTTGTAGTTACTGCTTCATTTAACAGATATATTCTATTTAAGATCTATTTTACTGTGGCCCAATGGAAATCAGTAGACAAGCTTATGGGGTGGGAATTGTGGTCCCTGGAAACAGCAATTAAAGCAAGACTTGGAGCACAGGTTGGATAATCCGTGAGATGGGAGAAAGTCTGACATGATGTTGTGGTTAGAAGGGATAGGGCAGGTTATTGCATGTATTAACATGACTCTCAGAAGATGATGCTGCCCTAATTTTGACACTGAGTGCAACTATGTCCCAGGCTCAAGAAGAATACTGAGAAACTTCCTCAAAGGATCATTAGAAAGCTCAGTGACTGTTTCACACCCCTTCAATTGAGAATTTCCAGATGATCACAGTCCTGGTAATGAAAACTCAGTCACCATCTGTAAGTGCTTGTACAGGGAGGGAAGGCTTGCCAAATTATCCTTGGTCTTAGCAGAAGGGCAGGCCAGCAGTGGGTGGAATGTGGAGCTGAGCAAATCGGTGGTGGAGGGAAGCAGGGATTTTGGTGGGAGCTGGCCCCTGGTACAGCACACCATGGGTGATGCTGGCTTTTGCTTTGCTGCCAATTGTATAATCAGGACGGGGTGTTTTTCTAACAGAGCTGCTGTAGTTCAAAGAGGGATTAATTCAAGGAAGTTTGTGCTGTGCAGTAGGTCAATATAGCTGATCACAACAGACCGTATGGGAAAAAGGGCTATTTCCATAAATCATGGCCATGGTTTCATCCAAAATGTTTGGAAGCAGACTCTTGTTTACTAATCTGTAAAGTCTTTAAGCAGAAATTTAAATTTTCTTTCTGGAAGCTCTTTAAAATTGATTCCCACAGTAAACCAAGCTTCAGGAAATCCAGGACAATGCCAGTTAATTAATTAAGGCGATTAACAAGTAAACTGGTACTTCCTTCCACTGTGGGCGAGCAGTTGGCATTTTAGCAAACTTTGCCTCATAATAATAGCAATACTTCTTGGGGCTGTCACACTGTCCTCCCCCACCTCCACCCTTTCCCAATTATAATTTTCTTCTTTTGATCTTGGAAATGTATTTTTTATTATTATTATTTTTATCTAAAATATACTGCTTAGAGATGACATTTTATGAAATGCTCGTTTTAATTATACAGGGATGGTTATCACTGCAGGGATGTTGGCATTGGCTTTCAATGCAAAATCCTTATTTTCTGCTGATTATATCTAGGAAAGCTCTCTGAGCCTTAGGCACCTG
Source organism: Heteronetta atricapilla (assembly GCA_011075105.1). NCBI lineage: Eukaryota > Metazoa > Chordata > Aves > Anseriformes > Anatidae > Heteronetta > Heteronetta atricapilla. The sequence goes on from CM021742.1 coordinate 13,061,988, forward strand.
AAAATTCAAATGCATCATTGTTCACTGCTGCGAATGACAAGGAACAGAAATTAAAGCAGAAGTGGGAGGGCAGCAGTGGTGGCACCTAAATCGGCAGTCTGTGAGGACAGTGGGGAGACTGGTGTGCAGGTGTGCTGCTCCTGGCATCAGTCAGGGGACCATGGCCATGCCCTGTGCACATACCCAAAGACAAGGGTGATAGTAATGCTCACCTTCCTCTGCTGGCTGCTAGATGTGGTGAGGGAGGTAGGCAATGAAGACTTTCCTTCTGGAGGAGCACAGACATCAGCCAGTATGCCAACTGCTGGAGCCTGTGGCTGTTGATATCATGGGTCTTGATGTCTTGCTGAAGTCTTCAGCCTGAGGCTCTACCAACGCGTTGGGGTGTAGGACCAGGGCCCTGCATGGCTGTGGTACTATCTCTGTCCTTCACTTATTGTTAGCACCAGCCCCATAGACCTGCCCTGGCAGAGTTTTCCCTTGCTGGCAGTGGGTTAGTGCAGGCCAGGAGCCAATGGCTGCTGTTACTCCTTCAGGTCTAGCAATAGAGGTTCCCAGTTCAAAAGACTCACATATGGCAGCAGCATTTACTTCAGGTTTTTTACTTTACTTGCTCCCTCCTGCATATCTAATACTTGAGGCTTTTATCTCTCTCAGTGGGACCACCTGAACATTGACAGAGGTCTGGGTGGTGCAATCCAAGGATACAGTACTCAGTTTCTGGGCTATCATTAGAAGGTATGGATAAACCTGCTGCACATGGAGCTGGAGCTCGTATTCCATGCTGGGGGCAGCTTTCACCCCATCCCACTGGATGCAGGACAAGGTGTGAAGTTGTGCCCAGGAGCTGACCATACAACAATGTTATTGAAACTTTGAGAGATTCCCAGTGACATCAAGTGAACTTTCTTGGTGTCACTCCCTGGGTTTAAATTTGGCTGAAGGTACCTACTTCAGCATTTCTGCTTTTATGCCTACTTGCATGGGCTGTCTGATGAATCCACGGCTGTGAGGCCTCCTTAGTGCTTATATTGAACTAAGAGTTGAACTTTATGCTGAACAAACATGTGACTAATGAAGGGTCCTTCCCTAAGGACCTTACATTAAGAAGGTTCCTCTGCAGATTATTAAAACTTCTGGTTTGCCACTGAGGTGAAGATAGAGCTGAGCAGGTTGTGGATATTCAGGGTCAGCAGTAAAAATGAAGAATTGGCTAGGTGGTGTGAACAGACATAGTTTAGTGGCCAAAAAGAAATACTCTGTACTCTGAAAAAGTACTCACCTTAGTTTTTGGTTCTTTAATTTTTAAACTGTCCTGTCTTTTGAAAATCTAGCTCAATATTTAATTTCAAAATGGCATTTAAAAAATTAATGGTGTTGACAGTTTGTTTCCTTTTTGGGGCTAGAGGAAAGGGAAGGGAGTGACAGAAACTGCTCATTACAAGTCATTTTGGTCCTTTCATTTCTGTTTTTCAAGAAATTTCGTGTTCAGAAAAATTAATAGATCTCCACTGAAATAATAAGATAAAATGAGGCCTGTCTGTCTAGTGCTGCCCAGCTGTTTTGCTGCCATGGAAATGAAATAATGAGTTTCATTCATAAATGCAAAAGTGAACATGAGAGCTGGGTCTAAGCTGCTGCTGTTGCAGTAGGCAGCACAGGCAAATTCCGATGTAACTTAGAAATAACTGCTTAAAGAAAGTGATAATTGAAGGATTAGCTGAGACTGTTTTTATTATTATTAAGAAAAAACTAGTTCTGAGTGTTAAGAGACTCCAAGCATCTTTAATAAACAAAGTGTGTGTCATTTGGGGAAGAAAGCTCACAGGTGAAAAGCTCAGTTTTAAACTCTTTTCATCTCAACACAAAAGCATGCTTTTAAAAAACAGAAAAAAGCCATTGATTTCATGTGTGATAGTGCTTTTTGCCTAATTTGATGCATTCAAGCGAGGGTGGGTGCTGCAGGGCTGCTGCAGTTGGGCCCTGCAGATGCTGGGATCTGAGTGTGTGGGGCAGCACTGGGATGTTTGCCTCTGGCTGGAGCAGGGCATCCTTGTAGGCTTTCAGGGCAACGTGACAGGCTCGCAGGGGAGGAAGAGATGCTGCAGTTCAGGGCCTTGTCCCAAAGCCAGCTGCAGTTGGCAGAAGAGCCCAGCTGCCCGACAGCCCTTCCAGCATGCAGCGTGCCCTCTCCTGCAGCTCCATCGCTTGTTTGTTATAAGATCGAAAGGAACTATTAGCTAACTACCTGGAAAACTAATTAACCTATTGTAGTACAAATCCTGGGTTTACTGTTAATCTTACTGAAGGAGTCCTTCTGTCTGGGTTTGTCCTGGAGCTTAACTCTGGGAGCAGCGGGAGCTGAAAGCATTCGGCACCTTTGAAAGAGAGACCGCATGCAGGCAGCCCGCATTAGCGGATGCTGGAGAATAATCCCCTGGCACATTAGCTCATGGATGTGTGTGTTGGCAGAGATCAAGTCAGCGACTCATGCTGAGCATCTGAGGTCACAACAAAACCTGAGTTTTGTAAAATAATGCCGGCTTTTTTAAAATCCATATTTATTCCTGGCTTTCAGGCGCTTTCGTATGTATTGATCTGATCAATGTGAGTAACTTTTTTGACAAACAGGCTTCTTTAAATGCCTTAAAAGCTTCATTATTAGGATAATGGAACCAAAGTTAAAAACAAATCAAACAAAGCACGTGTAAAAGGTTTCCCCCAGACAGCTTGAAAATAAATTGAAAACAAATTCAATTAAAATAACAATCAACCTTTTTGTTCCTTCAGTGGTATGATTTCTCTGAGGCAGGTACACAATGATAAGAGATTTCTTTGAAATGCTTGGGATAGCACACCCATAGGCAGAGCTATGACAGATCAAAGAGTATTTTTGGTAAAGAACAGCCTGCTACTATTAAATTTCTCCTTCAAGGTCTGAAATTTTTCTTTATTTCCCTCCCCCCAACTCACTTTGTTTGTTTGTTTGTTTGTTTGTTTCTGTTGTTGTTGTTTTCAGTCCCAGATGCTTTTGCATCTGCTCCTGTTCTTTCCTCTTGCCTTTTACCATAATAAGCTTGGCCCTAAATCTTGACCAAAAGGAAACATCTCTTAAAATTTCTTCTGGAAGCATTGTTTTCTCCCTGGTCTAAATAATGAGTTGTTTTTTATTTCTCTGCTTATTCTTATGCCTGCAATTTCTCTGTGCCATTAATCTCCTCCACTCCAGATGCAATGGAAATGGGCCATGCTTGGAGCAGCGCAGGGAAGGGGGGCAGCCAGATGCAGGGCTGCACAACTGTGTTTGGGACCTGCCTGGCTGAGGGATGCTGTGCCAGAGGTGCCAGAGCACTGAAACAAGCTGTTAGGCCCTTTGTGGTTCCCTCGAGGGCATTTTGCTGTTGCAAATAGAATTACAGATGGGTGGAGGATTTGCTTCACCATTATCTGGCACCATGCTTGCAGCCCCAGATCTGAAGCAGTGTGTGCAAAGGTGAAAGTAATGAAGGCAGCTACTGATGAGCCAGTGTTTGCAAATGATTATGCTGCTTTGGCTCATGGTGATGAAGACATCCGGTTACTTACTTTTTGCTTTGTATTTGCCACAGAACACCTCGGCCTTGCACTCTGAAAAAGGCAGATTTTCTGTTTCAACCAAGATCTGGTCCTGCAAGCACAATCCCCATATTACCCTTTGATTAGGGGCCTCTCTGGGCTATTGTGAAGTAGGAGCCTCTCAGCCAGGCTAGCGATGCTCTGGGTAGATTACAGTGCTATCTGCAGGGAGCACGTGATGTTGTTTGCAGAAAAGACATGCTGGTTTTGTTCACACTTCTTGTTGCAGATTAGCTCGATGGCCACTCTTCTCTGCCAAAGCACCTTTTAGTCCCTGAAGAAGCTGATGGGCTTTCTGTTTTGAAGATCCACTGAAACTAGATGTGAAGTACTCCTCTGGTATCTAGTGTATGTTAGGACATAATGTTCTCAGACCTTTAGCTGGAATTGGTTTGGATTGCTGTTCTGCATGAGTTGAGTGTTCAGTTTCCTGTACTGTCACTGCACTGGCAGGCATGAAGCTATTATACCCTTTTAGCAGAAGCAAACAGGAGTGGAGGGTTTGAGAGCCATGTCTTGATCTCCTTGTTCATATAGAAGGATTGTTTGCTCCAAGTGCACCATGTCAGAGACGTCCAAGGAGGTGCTGCTGGGAAAGCTCAGATGAGAAGATTGAGCTCTGATAGCTCCATCAAAGCCAGACAGGCACTGGCACCGAAGCACTGATTCAGCTTCTGTTTTTTTTTTTTTTTTTTTTTTTTTTTTTTTTTTT